>MU827303.1:2125539-3347026 GCA_029204205.1 Desmophyllum pertusum
AAGATCAAGATAAAGATCAAGTAAAGATCATGTTTAACAGATGTAAGATAAAGATCATGTTAAAGATGAAGGCTAAAGATCAAGAGTAAAGATCAAGTAAAGATGAAGTAACGATCGATGTAAAGATGAAGTAAAGATAATGTAAGAGATGAAGCAAAGATGACAGTCAAAGATCAAAGTAAACGATGAAGTAAAGCATGAAGTAAAGATCAAGATAAAGATCAAGTTACAAGTATCATTGTAAAGAGAAGTAATAGATCATGTAAAGATGAAGTAACAGATGAAGTTAAAGATCAAGTAAAGAGAGCCTAAACAAATGATCAAGTAAAGATGAGATGTCATGAACTCAAATGAACCTAATCACGAGCTCACGTAAATAAACCTAAGTTGCCAATCGTAAAAACTTACCAATAATTCTAAATTCTGTTATATTAGATTTGTGAGACTGATTATTATTTATTATCGTCATTGTCCCTATATTCCCAGGGGAATCCCAATCACTCGTCCTAGTTTGGATGGGGTATATTGCCTGTGGCATTGATAACATAGCACGTCGCAATGCCCACCAGGACCCGGATAAACCTATACACTTTTGAAAACATATCGTATCGACTGTCAGACAATACTTGGTAAGAACCTAACCGGTCGGGTCTTCTGGAGAAAAGAACTACCAGATAGCTTATTCAAAGTGTGCTTGTTTCTCAGTTTGTTGCACACTTTTGTATTCTACAACTTAGAAGTGGTAAAGTGTGACGACACAAATTTTTCAAATTATTTTTTTATCGAGGCAGCCTCTATTGATAACAGTTTTCAGTATTTAATGTCACAATCCCTTGCTCTAAAATTCTGTATAAACCTGAAGGCCAGTAACCCTGCTGGTAAATTAATAGGCCTTAGCGTAACTTTGTTCAGGCCACGGAGACAAAAAGAAACAGAAGATATAGCATGCGTTCAAAGTTTTAGGGTACCGATCTCATAACAAACCTCTCTGTAAACTTGAGAGGAAGGGTTGATCAAGGGTTTTGTGATGGCAGAAATTAAAACTGCTGTAACGTCGCCCACATTCATAAGTAGCCCGCAATTGCTAAATGGTGGAGAGCTAAGTATTTTGGACGTCATAAGTAGGACGATTTTGGCTTGCTTCCTCCGAAAGAATCTGCTCGGATCAAATTGTCATAATTTCGAATTAAAAAATATAATTTTGTGATGATCATAACTTGTAATAAGCCTCCTTGTAGACTTTCTTTTTGGGCTCGTTACACGCAATCTCTTCCTCAATACCCAACGTTGGGGGGAAGAGATATGCGTGACTGAAATCCTAAGAGAAAGGTCTGCGAGGAGGCTAAATATAACTTTTAGTGCCTATCAATCGAACTCAGTTTGAAGGAAGGGATAATGCGTACTGGGGATCCACCAGTTCGTATCGCGTCTACACGAAACAGGTCACGATAGTATCCACCCGATTGTATTGTACACACAGTAATGGACAGTGTTTTTACATGAACAGGGCATTGAGGACTATATGGTTGTACCTCTCCACACCCCCCGACTAGTCCATGGATTTCAAGCTTGCTGTACACGCAGAGAAGGAATCACAGCTCTGCAGGTAGATATATCTCACAATATAATTGGATTGTTTTGTCAGTCGGCAGGGCAGATGCGGTGGCCTAATGGTTAGCGCGTTGGACTATGGATCGAGCGCTGGCCAGGGTCACTGTGTTGTGTTCTTGGGCAAGACACTTCACTCTCACAGCGCCTAAGCGACAAGATGCTGGGGGGTAACCTGCAAGGACAAGCATCCCACCCATGGGGAGTAGCAATACTCCTAGTCGGCTTCATGCTACGGAAACCGGGATAAGCTCTGAAAGTGTGGCCAGTTTGGCCCTGAGTGCGGCTTTGCCTTGTCAGTTCGGTCGGTTTTCGAGAAGAGATCCGACCCTTGGACATGTATCACGTGATATGTCATGTGTGAATCACATGATCAACTTTTGCTTAATGTGTGTATTGACAAACAAACCATGTGTGGAAACATGAGTAGCTAGGTGAAAAAGTATCCAGTGTTAATTCTTAAGTCTACAGACTACTACAACGCTGTTCGCCCCCCCCCCCACCCTCTCCCATTGTTCTTGACTAACTTGTGTGTGTTTGACTTTGACTGTGACAGGCTGATTTCAAGGTCCCAGGTCTCCCGCTACACATCGTGGAAGAAGCAGTGACGAAAGCGACAGGTACGTGTAATGATTTTCTAGGGATGGGACGCAGGGGATGTCTTTGTTGATCGATAAATAACTTATTGTTTCTTTCATAAAATTACATCAAGTTTGGAAGCGAAAAAAGCTGTTACTGTGTTTTGGTCTAACCGCACTGTTCTATCTGTACAGTGAAAGTTATCTAAATACAGTCAACTCTCTCGTAGGCGATCACCCTTGGTACACGAAAAAGTGGTCGCTTACGGGAAAAATCAACAAAATAAGCCCAAAACTGAAATTTGAGCAGTGGTCGCTTACGAGAGAGTTTTTGAAACAGCAAAACAAAACGGTTATTTACAAAGTGGTTGCTTACGTGAGGTGGTCGCTTACGAGAAATGGTCGCTAACACGCATAATTTCTTCTTACCCTTCACCGCACCTGCGAAGGTAAGCGCATTAAAAGGTGTTTTGAAGGCTACATTAAAATACAAGCTGCTTCCAATATTTGTTTCTATGTTTGCTTCTGGTATATTCCACAGATGATCGGATTGAAAGTGTTGGATATTATCGAAAAATGCCAAAGCGAGACCAGACAAACTGCCAAAGATAATACACCGGCTTCAGGTTAGCTTCTTGCCGTTCTCCAACTTGCACAAGAAAAGATAATTTTTAATACAGTCGAAAGCTCCCGTAAGCGGACACAGGCTCGAGAAGCAGAAACAGTGCCCGCAACTGGTCGCTTAGGGGAATGTGTAAATACAAGGTTTGTATGAGCTAGAGTTCAAACGGGGTTTTGTCAAGGCAGCCGTAAGTAGAGTAGTCTCTCGCAGCCGTTATTTGTGTCGTCACGCAACGCTTCTCCCCACTGGGGAGAAGCGTTGCGTGTACGACACAAATAACGGCTGCGTAGGAGACTATAAGTAGAGCTGTCCGCTCGGAGAGCTTCGACTGTACTTCGATTGACCGCCTTCTTAAATTGTCAGGCTTTTAAATATTTTGCTCGTGTTTTTGTATTATTTCAATGCATTATTGTTTGATAAAGTTTGTATTTAAAGTAGCTATATGTCACGATATTTTAAGTTCATTTTGCAAAGTGCAAAATCGCCATCAAATTGAAGAAAGCCTCAAAATAACAGTTTACTAAGGTAGAAAAACACCAAAGAGGTAATAAGAAACCAAACGGGAACAAGGCATGGACGTTTTTGAGCCACGGACGGCAACCGGAAGAGGAATGTTCTCGTTTTTGGCGCGCTTTCATCCCCACCAATTAGTTGGAAAGCCCTCGTTTTAGCATTTAAAACTTGATGTTACGGGCGAAAAGTCGATAATATGCGCCAAAGAAGAGAATTTCGACTTCCGGATGCCGTCCGTGGCTCAAAAACGTAAAAAAACGTCAGTGCTTAAAGCTCTCTATTAAGACGGATTGCGAACGGCAAACTTGAAAAAATTGGCCAATTTTTTTAAGATGTCGCCATCCGTGACGTAGCTCCTTTAATGTAATCGGCCAAACTAGCGTTACCCAACCATCGCATTTTCGTCTCTCATGGGCCTTAACCCCCAGCCCGCCATGTTGGTTTAAACAATAGCATTTGATTCCCAAGCGTCCCCCAAGCCTCGCATTCAGACGTTTCACAACGAGCTTACGCGGGTTTCAGATGCGGAAACAAAGGTTTTAAATCCTCTGGATTTAAGATGGCCGCCGCGTGATTAAGGTCCATTGTTGTTGTTACTGAGAGTTATTCTATCTTCACTTAGCAAATGTATTTGTTCCTCGACTCCAAATTCCAAAGCTGCTTGGTGGTGAGGATTGGTCATCAAGAGTTTGCAGGAAGAAACAGGTGACACTTTAAAACTTTTTCATCTCTACATCGAGTGCGCGGCGCGTAGCGTACGTGGAGCGCGCCGCGGCTCGCGTGTTCATTTAGAGCTTGTTATTATTGTGTGTGGGGGGGGGGGGGGGGGGGGGCAGGGGAGGCGGGAACCCCGGGAGTTAAGGGGGCGGGAAGCGGGATTCCCAACATGGTGAGAACCGGGAGAAATAGGAAAAAGGAATAGAAAAGCACAAAGAGGCGGGAATGACAACGGAAGGGGCGGTAAGTTCATACCCCCTGTCCCCCTCCCCCACACTATTTAGTCTCCCCCACCGGTCCCCCTCCCCCACACTATTTAGCCTGCTCCCAGACGTCTGCAGCTATTTTAGGACTGGAGGATGTCTGCTCGTAGGCTAAGTATTTCTTGTTGTTCTTTTCTCTCAAAATAAATTCCTGATAACTTTAATTTCTCGTATTTCTATTCTGTTGATCGGACTTCTGTTTTTAGGATACACGTATCAGTCGAGTTGATCAAGAGCAGTTTTCTGTGTTTGCTCCAAACGCTAAATCTCTCCAGGGATGCGGTGGATAAGATCAATGAACTTACATTTAGAAAGGTAACCGCCCATTCCTAGCTTCTCTTGGCAAGTTCAAACGCGTACTGTGTCATAAAGGGGAATGTGCTCTACCTCGTCCCAGGCGTCGCTCCTTGGTCAGTGCGGTACGCTTGGAGTTGTGGGACAGATTCGGAGGAGGAAGTAGTTTCGCCTCGGTCTCATCAAGCCTCGCGCTCCCCGTTTTTCCCGCTCTTTTCCGACGAAATTCAACGGAGCCTCTGCCCGGGAACGAGGCAGATATGCTTGCGAGCTTGAATTACAATTTTTTTTCGTGAAATGTGACTGTGGCTTACCAACGTGAAATTAAAAGACTCTCGCGCCGTGTTACTTAGCAACAGGCCGCTGACCTCAAACAAAGATATTATATTATTCAGTTGTGTGTCTCCATTTTAGCTTTATTTTTCGTGTTTGTTCTGTAATCCCATTACCGTCATTGTCTTTTTCAGGAATTTGGAGTAGAAGATAGGGATACAAGAAAAACGCCTTCACCAACGAACAAAACACATGAAACTATGAAACCTGAAGAGTTTATCGCCACTTATCTCAAATAATGCTGAATTTAAAAAAAAGATCGAAATGGTTTTATACAGGAGAGGGCCTGGACAGTCCACCAGGTTAATAGCACATACGTGGTGCAGTCGGACCTTGCAGTGCGGGCACGCTCGACCGATATACACATACAGCTGTTTCGAGAAAGGCTGTCGGAAAAAAGCGCACGCGACAATCCCGAAAGGTATTGTGGGTAGTTTTAAGTTCACGGTTTCTTGACTTCAGCATTTCAGGGAAATTTGAGAAAATGGCAAGAGACGCCATGGACGTATGTTTGCGAGTGCTAAAAGAAAGCAACAAAAGCAGGTTCGACAGCTACAGTGTCAGGAAACATACCTTGCTGATCATATCCCAGATTACCTTTCGGGATTGCCGCGTGCGCTTTTTTCCGACAACTTTTCTCGAAACAGCTGTATTCCGTGGAGTGAAGGAAGGACCGTGTAACACGACAAATACACTATATAAACACATGCACGCCATTTTCTATTTCTTAAATTGTGGCTGATGGGATTCGACCAGCAATTGACAACTTACACTGGGATATACAAGACTGGACTGCTGAACTAGGTACTAGGTGTTTCATATCGCAGTTTTACTTAAGCCGCTAAGGGAGCTGTGCCCGCTTTTTGTGCGGAGACAAAGCGTTGAGAACGAAGAGTTGATTATCAACTTGAAGTTGGTAGAGGAAAATTATTTGGAAAAGCTGACGTTTCGAGCGTTAGCCCTTCGTCGAAGCAAAGGGCCAACGCTCGAAACGTCAGTGGTTAATTACCTTTATACCCGCCAACGCAGGACAACAGTTTCTTTAGAAACTAATCACTTTGAGAACGAAGTCCAATAAATTTACATTTTCAACTGAGGAGTTAGTGTTTTTTATTTCGAAAAAATAAATTTCTTAGTAATCGTACAGAAAAAAAAAACAGGGAGATTCACCCGCGTTTCGCTTTACCGACTGGTCCGTTTTAGTTATCATAACAGCTCGAGTAAACTCTTTGCTTGTCTCCATTGATGAAAATAAACCCACAGATTTGACTGTGTAATGACTTTCAACAAACAACAACAATCTTTTATTTAGCTCATTATAATCGATACACGCTCCATAAGAAATTAAAGAAAAAACATGTCCCGAGCGGGAATTGAACCCACGTCTCCCAAGGTAATCATAGAATTTATTTTGATAGGTCGCTTCAGAATAGCCTGCGAACGCATGACGTATTTCCGGCTGTTTCGTTATTTTTCGGCGGCGTGACACCCACGAGGCCGCGTTTTTCATGCGCGCGGGGACGTCGTTCACCCTCGTTATAATGGAAAACGAGAGGGAATGGGACCAATATTCTCGACAAAATGGCGGACGAACCGAGGCGTTGGACAGATCAAAGAACAAACCCATGCATAGAGGAATCAAAGGCTTCCTTGAAGTGTCTAGATGATAATAAACTATGATAAGAGCAGATGCTGGGCTTACTTTCAAGCATACATGGACTGTAAGAAAGCTTGGAATAAAAGAAGAGCTGAACGTAGAAGACGCGGTCTGCCTATAAATGACCCGTAAAATCTGAAGAACACCGCGGACCAGAGTGGATCGTAAACTGTCTGGAAATGACTGGAGTGATGGCAATTTGGAGATCAAAGGGAAGTGAGTGAATGCTGATACGCGAAGAGAACGCTGTACTACAGTACTTAAATATCGGATCTAACTTGATGAATAAAAACATTCTCGGAATCTCCTTAATTCACAGAAGGCATTATCAAGATGGCATATATAAACAGTACAGCTAGTGATTCACATCTTGTGGCTGAAGAGTTATTTTAATTTGGGTCAATGAAGGAATTTGGTAAACTTGTTACAGTTTTATCTTCAGCTTCAAGCAGCATCTTGACTTGTGGGACATGCATTCAGGATTGTTATTGGGTGATGCTTGGCCAGCTTCTTATTGGTTCCCTAGTTGTGTTTAATCTACTTCCACATCTCGACTCTGTGCTGCATTGTTTCTGTATGCTTTCAATCAATCAATCAATCAATCAATCAATCAATCAATCAATCAATCAATCAAGTGTCAATTTTTCATCCATTAGAGTGGTTTTCAATTGAGTGTCGTAAAACCAAAACAAAAGCAATTACAATGGCCAATCACAAACACACGTAAAAAAATACAATGAACCAACGAGAGCTCGGAGCAAATACATTTAAGTAGTGCCAAGTGCGGCAAAACGCATCTCATTGGTTGAGAAGGTGGCGCAAGTTTTTTTTAAACCAATCACATTGCGTACTAAAGCCAATATATTATTGTAAACTTCCCTAACCCGACTCATTTGCTCTATGGTGTAACTGGTGTCTATTGGTTCGCAGTTCTAGTTGAGGGTTAAACAAATATGTTGCTGGAATGAGAGCTGTAAAAACAAATCTGGGCATTTATTTGTACTCTCAGGCTGTCTTACTGATGATAAGAAACATGCCTTATGCATGCTTTTATTACACTAATATTGAGTAAGTTCAAAGAACGTGATATTTTCAATCATTTGAAAGAAAATGAACAAGTTTTGTCACTTTAAATATTCAGCATGTCACTTTCCACCCAAATAAATCCACAATCTCTTTGTTTTGTTGTAGTTGACAACATCTACTTATAATTCTCCTTACTAGCATATATACATTGTAGTAATAGTTGGGAGTCTTTGGTGGTCATAACCTAGCCTGTGAGATCAGCCAGTTTTTCTCTGCACTTGTTTCACCCACCAAGAAAAAACCATCTGCAAAAACGAGCTGGGGAACGATTTCCATGACGTCAAATTTAAAAAAAAACACCGGCTGCTCTTGCAGGCTAGTCATACCTAGCCTGAGATCAGCAGCCCCAGTCCGGGCTCGGCGATTTCTCTCGGAGCCTGATCTCAGGCTAAGTCATACCCAGGTTTGGACAAAAAAGATCCAAAAATTAAATGAATCCAAGCAAAAAAAAAAACTCACAAAATAAACAAGTCCACTCAAGTGTATGCTCAAGGGACTAATCTCGTACATTATGCAAGGGACTTGAGCTGGGACACAGTCTTGCAACAAGTCCCTGCAACCAATCCCCTCATGTGAACAGCTGCAGGTACTTGTTTGCAGGGACTACCGGCGGGCCAGTCCCCATGTGTGTATCGTCGACCGTTTAAAGCTTGCTGGCATGGCAATAATATCCAATGAGAAATGCTAAATACTTTATTTATTTGAATTTGGCCAGGATTGTAGTGCTAATTTAATTAGGGAAGGTAGACTGCTTATTTCTTTTCACAAAAATATATTTGAGCAACTACCGTAAAACCTCGAAAAGAAGCCCAGTGGGAATCTCGAGATGAAGCCCCCAGGCTCTTGAGTTTGCAAAACTAATCTCGAAAAGAAGCTCATCTCGAAATGAAGCCCATCCTATGGTCCTAAATAGAAAACAAGCCCATGGGCTTCTTTTCAAGATTTTATGGTATACCAGACAGTATATAATTAATAATATATTGATGTCAAAAGCCATAAAATCTTTATCTTAAAAATACCTTGCAGAACATGACTACCCCAGCAGAAATGTTATGACCCCCAAACTCACCATTCCCAAAATAATCCATCTTCTCTTCCATCTTCTCGACAATCTTGCCCTTGAAAACCCCCCTGGGTGAAACCTACATAATATTTTGATTTCGATGAGCTCCCCCTTCTTGGGGCATGAAATTAAATAAGCCTCCGGGGGAGGGGGCTTTTACGGTATTTGTACCAAGGCCAAGAAATGAGAAGAAGAAGAAAAAAAAATTGTGCTATTTGCCATTTAAAATATCCATTTCCATTTTGAGGTCGGTGATAGTTAAAATAGTAAATTGACAGTTGTCACGCAATCGCTTGGAGCCCCCTATATCATCAGGCCTGCGGCTGCTCCATGAGAGAATGCGCATCACCGCTTGACACGTACTGGATGTAAACATGGCGGCCATGTAATATTTTCATCTCATTTTCTTCCCGATATGTTGCAACTGTAACTCTACGGTATAATCCGATATTCAACAAAGGAGTCATCAATTTATTTTTGTTCAAAGCAGGAGAGTTTCAGGAATGTGGGTGCTGTAATTGCACACGAGAAAACGTGCTATTCTTCAAAGGTACGTTGCATTTTTTAAGTTAATACAGTTGCGTTATAGACTTGCATGTTCCTTTAAAATAGCCAGTATCAAGCATTATGGAAACAAAATTGGGGGGAAGACTAAAACAGATTTTATTTTCCAGTCGGTACATCTGTAACAGATCGATCATGAAATGTATACAAGCTTGCGAGGAAGCATCAGTGATCACGTCACGCGGATGTGTAAAAGCTTGCAAATGATTGAATTATCACATTTCAGACACCAATTTTTCTGGTCTGCTTCATTTTAGTTATTTGTATTTTTTAAGTTCTCTTCTCTAGATTATGTGTACTTTCATTCCCACAAGTAAATATAAGCCAATTGAAAGCTGCTGAATTATTTTAAATGATAAAGAATTCTGAGTAGACAAGAGTTTGAAAAACATAGTTCCCTGCTAGGACTGCTAGGCCTGTCGTGTTTGAATTGTCCAAACAGTTTTCCAAACACTTCAGCAATGTTTGGAAATCTTCGGATCATCTTCAGACATCTTTGACAATGTGCAGATCAGAAAATCGTTGGAACATCTTCATAAATCCAGGTACTCTGATGTTGAGAATTTTGGCTCATTTGACTCAGAAAAGTTGTGCAGGTATATTTTTCTTGGTATCCCCACTGCATAAATCCCTGCTCGAAGACACCTTTCTCCGAAAAGCTAAACAACTGATTGCATTTTCAATTCCCGTAATCATAATCCTGGGTGCACCGTGGAACAACAAATCACCAGTTTGTCTGCCATCTTACCAAAACAATGTTTTTTATGACGTCACAAATATTGCCATATTATTGTGGCGAAAATCTGGACTGGTATAAGTAAGATGAAATATTTTGTAAGCAACAGACACTTGCAGTTCATGTTCAGGTATTAGCAAATAATAATAGTTATATTATTTGCTTATTATTACTTTTAGACTTGGCTACAGGCGTATGTTAAATTATCAAAATTCTTTCTATCATTAGATATAACTCAGTATGTCATGGTTTACTGACCTTGCTGGCAAGGCGGAGTCACTTTTGGAGAAGGTTGACACTGTTGCTGCTACAGCTTTGACTAAGGATCAGGTCAACCAAGATCCCAGTGGACTCAACCAAGGTGTTATTGTAACTGGACCAACTGTGAACCCTGCTCCAATCCAGAGAACAACTCCTGGACCGTTCATCAACCAGGGACTTGACATTCCAAGGGCAGCAACAAGTGAAAGCAGTGTGTTAGGTAGGTTGACAAAATTTGTTTGGTTCTACCAAAAATCACTACAAATTTTTGCCACATATTTGTCATTTTGATAAAAGTGTCCACACCTACAGTCAAAATACTCGGCATACGTTTGTTATTCGAGAATAACTTTCATGGACCTTAATCACGCGGCGGCCATCTTAAATCCTAGAGGATTTAAAACCTTTGTTTCCGCATTTGATACCCCGCGTAAACTTTGGGGGACCTTGGGGAATAAAAAGCTATTGTTTTTACCAACATGGCCGCCTGTGTTAAAGGCCCATTAATCATGAAGGATTGCGTTATTCCTTTCAATTTGTCCAGCACTGAGACAGGATGATGGCACTTTTGAAGTTTTTTTTATTGATGGTTAAATTATTATTGCTTTCTTTCGTTATTACAGGTGGTCCTACAGTTCCCATCAAGTCTCGGCCTCCGTCTGGTACCAGAACACCCCCAAGGGTGACAAGAACAGAAAACAAAAATGATGATAAATTATTTGAGTTTCTCAACAGCAACATTCCTGCTTCTAAGGAAAGAAAACCTGTGAAACCAAAGGTATCAACAGACAGTTCATCTGAGTTGGTTACTAAACCCAGTGATTCTGTGGATCTGGTACAAGGTGATGTCGCAGATGGAAGAGTTGGCGAGGGTGAGGATGTCTGCTGTTACATGTACCTTCAGTCCAAAGCTAGAAATTATCTTACTTATTGCCATACATAAATATCTGAAGGGTCAAGTCGAAAACTTGACCCTTCAATGTTTATTGACACAAGCCTTTATACTGTAACAGCCAATAACATCACGGCTAAACTGACCAGTCAGTTTCTAGTGTGTTAGATCAACTTAGATGTTGTTACATGTTTCGCATACCAGTATATAACAGTAAATTATTGTACATTGTAACTAGGACCTGTTGCCAAGAGTACTGGCGAAGGTGAAACAATCGCAAACATTTCCAATGGCCCCGGCGTAGAAGAGCCTCACTCACTAGACATGCTTCAACATGACCCTCATGCTGGCAGCCAACATCATGCAGGAGATGATCGCCTGTCCAACCTTGAACTAGAGAACACGCTACTGAGGAAGGAAGTCTCATCACTGAATGAAGAAATGGTTTCTGTAGTGCAAAGGGCCAAGGAAGCTGAAAGGAGTAAGTAGATCTTACATGTAACATTTGCCACTACACCAGGGCCCAGTTGTTCGAAAGCCGATTAACGCTAATCCAGGATTAACAAATAATCGAAGTTTCAATTTCTCCTATATAAATGTGGTTTTCCATGACAATGTTTGGTGGAGTTTGACATTAGTCACAATCAAAACTGAAGAGCAAAAAATATAAACAGAAAATCTCACTGAAAAGGTACAAGACTGAAATCAAAATTCATGCTAATCCAGGATTAGCTTAATCGTGCTTTGAACAACCTGGCCCAGGTTTTTACAGAAACTAAGAAAAGTGTGAGCACTCGCAAGTACTCCAAAAACAATGGCACCAGCCAATACGTCATGTTGCTTAGCAACTTCAGGGATGGAAAACCGTGGGTTCAGTCCCACCTCGGAGGCGGGATTACTCCATCAACTGGTACTTGTTCCAACGATTCTGCATGTAGAGCTATATTGTATTTGGGGCAGTTGAAAAGTTTGTAAGTGGAAATTCTAACGTTTTTTTTCTATCTCAGGAGTAAAAGAAGGAGAGAAACAGCTTCAAAGAAGCCAAAATCAGTTATCAACTTCTGAGGACATTGCAAGACAGTTGAGAATGAAGGAGGAGGATTTTACAGAGGCACTTAATGCTAAGGACTCACAGCTGGCTGTATTGAGAGTTAGGATACAAGAGTCCGACCAGGAACTACAGAGCAAACGTCAGCAAATTGACGAGTACCAGCTAGAAAGAGAAAGGTACAACAAGTTGAATTTCACATTGGATTTTCTTTGTTTTAGGAATTTGGTGATTTGTTAGTGAGTTTACTTAGTCGTGTGCGAGACGCTGTGGCCTAATGGTTAGAGCGTAAGTACTGGCCAGGTCATTATGTTGTGTTCTTGGGCAAGACATCAACTCTCACTCTCTCTAACCAGGAGTATGAATGGGTACCGGCAACAAAATGCTGGGGGGTAACCTGCGATGGACTAGCATCCCATCCAGGGGGAGTAGCAATACTCCTAGTCAGCTTCATGCTACAGAAACCAGGATAAGCTCCAGCAGTGTGGGCCAGTTTGGCCTGATTGCGGCTCTACCTTACTGAGTTGTACTTTTCCTTCAGGCTACTGCAGGACCACTCAGCATCTACTGGAGTACACAGTCATGCTTTAGATACACTAAAAGCTAAACTGGAAGAAGCTGAGAGCAAACTTAAAACTGGACAAGAGTCTCAAAATAAAATGGAGGTCAGTCTATAATAAATATAGTATACACTACACTGTTGTCCCTTCCCACCCCACCCACCCTCAGCTGTGATACCAAACAGACAACGTTACAGCGAAGGGCGCCCTACCGTTGCCACTCGACGACGTTTTTGATTAATTTTTTATTACTTTGAGAAGCGGAGATGTCAAGCTCCACAGTCGCGTTCTAACAATAAATATTGACATCTCCACCTCACAGTGTTCTTTCAATTTGATTTGGAAGCCATCAGAATGTTTTCAAAACTGAATGTTTTTGTCAAAAATTAATCAGAAACTTTGTCAAGTGGTAGGGCACTCTTCACTGTAAACTCTTTTAATAATATTAGGAATTGTGTTTTATTTTTTATTAGGAAGAGTCCATGGACAGGCAAACTAAACTGCAGCAGGAGCAAGCAGCCATGGCTGAGTCACTGAAAAACATGCAAAAGAAAATTAATGAAGAAAAGAGTATCCATACTTATTTGATATTGTCTTCATCGTCCCTTTTCTGAAACCTAGATAGTTTAATTTGTTATCACCTTAAAAACTACATGTAAGCCGAGGTAAAGTAAATTTCCACAGGATGGCCCATCCAGCGTGAAGGCTGGTATCTGGACAGGGGGGTGGGGGGGGGCTGCATCTAAAAAAAATACATATTAAAATTTAAGTTAAAAATACTATAATGCTAATTACAGCAAGAAGCTAAAAAAAGATATGTTAGTTGTGTTTGCTAAGTTGGCAGGAAGTTCATTATATTTTCGTACCACTAAAAATAGCCTGCAATGCAGGCAGTTTGTGGGCTTGTGATTGTTTATCTCCTTTGAGTGTTTAGCCGCCATCTTGGATTCACAAAACATAGAGTTGGCGTGAGTGAAAGAGGGCGAGGAAGGAGGTGGGGTTGGGGAGTGGTTAGAAGACTGCCTGACTCCCTCTCCCTTCGCCGTTTTTGTTTTTTGCACTCGCCCCAAGCCTCCAATGTTTTCCTAATCCAAGATGGCGACTTATAAACACTTGATAGAATATTCAGCGCTTGCTCGCCCAAAATACGCCTGTATTGCAGGCTACACTAAAAATAAAGGTGTTTTCCCCAAAAGAGAAATGTACATGTAACTGATCAAACTTGATTTTGTTTTCATGATATATTTAACAGTGAGTAGTCCTACACGTAAGATTTAATTGCTATCATAGCTTTTGTTGTACATGTGAACTGTAAGCATAATACATTTTAGTAGCTTGCACTCCTTAGCCCTGTCATAGATAAGAGTAATGGGAATACAGTAGCACTGAAAACTGCTAAAGCGAATCTGGAAACTGCAAAACAAGACCTGAAGGACTACAAGGACAAAGCGGCCAGAATTCTTCAGGTAGACTGACTTTTGCTCTTCTCTGTTGTGTGAGGTCAAGATAGTGGCATGTTGGCCAAGTTCTTTTTCTGCGTGTTTATGGCCCGTCTAGGTCCATAAACACGCCAAAAAAAACAAAGAACGAGGCCAATATCTCACTTGACCATCTTGACTGAACAAATTTGAAAAATAAAGGACTTACGATAATGGTTAATAAGGTCATTAATTCTTGTGAGAAAATTGCTGGAAATAGGATTAATACCTCAACTTGGTCACTCGCAGATAAGTAATGGTTACTGTATTCTACTCTGGGTAGAGGTTCAAGCCCTGGTCATTGTCACTGTGTTATGTTCTAGGGAAAGGCTAATCTCACCATGAGTCCCTTTACTCACTGACAGCGCAACCTAACAAAATACTGGGGAGTAACCTTCATGGCTCAGTAACTATTTTCCTCTATTGAGTAATTCACTTCCACTTTGGCGAATAGAGCGGTTTTCAATTGAGTGTCGAAAGTAATCGCTTAATTGCTTTGGTTTTGCTTTACTACGCTGTGATTGGTTTAAAAAACTTGTGCCACAACCAATCAGATGCAAAACCAAAACCAATTGAAGGGTCAAGTGGAAAACTATGCTAAGTGAGCAAAGCGCGTGTGCTCACTTAGCATAGTTTTCCACTTGACCCTTCAATTGCGAGTTGGTTGCTTAGCGCCGATTACGTGTATTTGGTTCGAGTTCTCATTGGTTCATTACATTGTCTGAGTTTGTTGTGATTGGTCATTGTATTGCTTTGGTTTTGGTTTTACGACACTCAATTGAAAACTGCTTGAACTGGCAAGTACATGATTGTATTACTTATACATACTCCATACTGTTGATGTTTTGCTGCCAGGCTAAAGACAAGGTCATAGCAAGCCTCCGTGATGGAAGTAATGGGGATGTTACAAATGGTATCAGTAGTTCAGAATATGAGGAAGTTTGTCATGAAAGAGATATGTTTAAAGATGAAGTCAACCAGATCAGGTACAAAATGGAGCAGCTCAAAGCTGATTTACAGGTAATCACTTCTTTTCTGTTCTCTTATCCTTCAACTGTCATCATGTTGTACGTTGTTCCTTGAGATTTGAGCTAGTTTTTGTATTGTAATCTACAGTTGAACCTCACGATCTCAAACTCAGTTATCTCAAACACCCCGCTATCTCAAACCCATTACCCTTGTTTTTCAGTCATTTACTATCGGCTATCTCAAACTCCTCGAGCGTTATCTCAAACCGTTTTTGTGTTTCTCTTGCGAGTTCGAGATAGCGGGGTTCAACTGTAGAAGAATCCAGGTCTTTGTAAATGTATACCGTAATTACTTGAATAAACACCCCCCTCTCCCATTTAAACTTCTCTCTCCCCTATTGAACAGTCAAAAGAGGAATAAATGCCCTAGGAATAGGGAGTGTTTTTTTTTACAATTATCCAGATGTATAAAGGATACATCCATTTCTGCTTGCCTTAGTCAGCTTTTTGTCTTAACTTTTGGATTTCATGCCCCAATTTTGCAATAAACGCCCCAGGTGGGCATTTATTCGAGTAAATACAGTATACCTCAGCCTTTACATTTATCTGGTAACAATTACCTCAACCTTGATTATTCTTTTCATTTACACATTGTTATAAACTAAAATTTAGTGTAATTAATGACTAACATACATTCAGTTATAGAAAACAATTTATTTTCATTCAATATAATTATTTACCTAATTTGTACAAAACCTGACTGGTATAACATTTGGATTTAACGAGTCTCCCTGAACTCCTATAAAATGTAAATAATGTAAGATGAAAAGTTAATATGTACATTAAAATGGACTGTGATAATTTGAGACTGGTATCAAATCAACAAATGAAAAGCTTACAATTTAAGCATTGTTTTGGCCATTAAAAGGTGTAAATTAATACAAGTTTGAACCAATCTACTCATATAGGACCTAGAACAACAGCAACAATCAGAGGCAGAACTGGCTCGCGAGAAAGTCGAGGAACTAGAGAGTGCCTTGGACGATGAAAAGAGGAAAAAAGAAGCCTGTGAACAGCAAATTCAACAACATCTTCAGGCATGTGAAAACAGTGACATCTAATTTTGTGTTCCTTAAAATTAATAATAATATAAGAAGAATATTATGTGTGGGTGAAAGGATTAGCAGTATCAGAAAATATGATAAGAGAATAATATGTATTTTGCATTCCATTGTCTTCATGTTGCATTCTTGAGTATAGACTCTCACAGTAGCTTTAATTGTTTTAGTAAAAATCATAACAATTGTCTAGTATTAACTCTAAATCTTCTTCCGAAACTTCGGAGAAAAGAGAAGAAACCGCAATTTTATAGACGACTTCCAGCCACTGCACACTAATGGCTGATAGTGTTCGAGTAGCTCAGCCAATCAGATTGTCCCATTTGCATTAGTATACTAGTAGATTTTTACTAAATGGGAATAGAATGGCTCATAAAGTTAATTTGCTTTGCAAGCTTGTTTAGTTTGGTGTACATGTAGTTGCCTAGTATCTGTACTATATTATACAAATGTACATTTAGTTAAAGCTGTTATCTCTGATATTAACTTTTGGAGAAGATTTACATGGGCCTCAGTCTGAGAAGGCAAAAAGCACTGTCTTTATTGCTCAAGGCAGAAGCTGCCCATGACAAATCCACCTTTTCCTTCTGAAAGTTGTCCTGATTTTTTAACCACCATCGTGAACTAAGTGTATACTAACTGTAGTTCAGTGATGATTTCTGCAATAAACTACTCGAAAAAAATTCCGAGTTCCCCCAACAGGAGTCGACCTTCCGCACACCGGTTGGACGTTCTACCACCGAGTTACAGGAGACTCGTGGAGCTTAGTTAACAGTACTATTTTCTCTTGTTAGGACCTGCATCTTGCCCAAGATGAAGTACAGGGAACTAAAACCACCTTCATGAGCCAAATACAGGTGTGTTTCTGTTGTTTGTGTTCACTTGAATCCTTGTGTCCTTGTGTCTGTTAATTTTGTTTGCTCACAAGCCATTTGATTTTTTTTCCTGCAGGAGAGAGAAAATGATATTCAGAAATTGAGAAATCAGGTAAATCATGTTAATCCCCCACAGGGGGTACTAGACCATGTAAAAGTAATGGTGATGATCATCGTACCGTTAGGGGATAAAAATCGTGGCTTGGTGCCGGTTAGGGTGTTAATTTAAAATGACCGCCATTAGGGTTATTCCAGTACGTTTTAGGGTATTAAAGTGGCTATGTCACGCTATTTTGGCAATTCTGTTACACACAAACTGGTCTTAAATTGATTGAAACTACTAAATAATGATTTTCAAACCATAGAAAAACTTAAAACAAATATTAGGAAGCCGCAATGAAGTGCGGATGGTCAAAATTGGACAAGATTGAAACGGATTGCAAAAAGATTAACTTGAAAAACGATGGCCCGACGTTTCTCAAGTAATGTACGTTGTAAAAGTGGCAAATGTGTTTGTTATGTAAGTGAGATTCCATCTTTGAATTAATATTATATTCACATGTTTTAGAGCTCGTAAAGTTTTTTTTTACAAGCTCGAAAACATGTGAATGAAATATTAATTCAAAGATGGAATCTCACTTACATCATGCATAAACGAGCAAAACCCACAGATTGCAGATTCTGGTACCTTTTACTTGAGGGATTCCTTTCAAAATTTCCAACAATCAGCCGATCACTTATGGTGAACAAATCCAGATAGTGGTACCAGCGCCCTAATGACTTGGCCATCGAGTACAATAGTTCATATCAAGCTTTTTTCTTTTATTATGTTGCTAAGTTAAGTTGTTTCTTGTTTTGAACTTGGGCCAGCAGCTAATGACTTCAAACTTTGTTAATCCATGCTCCACAGCTTGCAACCAAGGCACTCACTTCTACAAGTGAAGAGGAATTGGGGAACCGTGTTAGAGCATTGACAGAAAACCTCATTCAGAAGCAAACATTGATCGAGGCTCTTAGTACAGAGAAGAACTCTTTGGTATTACAGCTGGAGAGACTTGAGGTATGCCGAGCCTATTGAATGGGCATACCGTAAAAGCTCTATTAAGCCCCCCTCTCTAATAGACCCCCCCCCCCCCTTTTATTACGAAACCATAGACAAATGTCAAAATTACACTGTAGAGTACTACATACTGAAATTGAAATATTATTTATAATATTGCCACGTTCTTTGAAAAACCCATTGATGTTGAATAGTAAAATGACGTTCCATTTGTATAATGGTAACACGCCCAGGCCCCAGTTGTTCAAAGGATGGATAACGCGCTATCCACCGGTTCAATCACTATCCAGTGGATAAGTGTTACAAAATAAACTACGCTCCCGGTGGATAGCGTTATCCACCATTTGAACAACCAGGCCCTGATTGGTACAAAAAAGCGCACAGTGCATAGTTGCAACGTTTTAAAACTTAAATGAAACTCAGTAAAAAACGATACAACACTGTGTAGTCATCCTTTTGGAGGAAGAGCTAGGGTTTTTAGTTTGTTTTATACGAAGAAAAAGTAAACAAATTTTCGAGCTACGGCTGCAGCACCACGCGTGTAAAGAATTGAAAGAAAGGCCCAGGAACCAAAACGTTTGGATTCCGTGAAGACGTACGACGGGCGACGTTTTTGGTCAGCGGTTAGAAATACATAAATGTGAAACTTGATTGGCTGAAGATTGAAAGTCCCGCCATTGCACGCAACGTGCAGATGGTAGACATGCGCACGATGAAATTTTGTTGCGCGCAATGTTGGCAACATTGCGCGCAACATTTCAGGGGTGGACACACGATGCAATTTAGCCATTGCGCGCAATATATTGCACTGTGTGTCCGGGGCTTATTCTCATTCATATCTCTCCTTTAATCATTAGAAACAATACAGAGATGTACAGGCGTCCACCTCCAAAATGATTCCAGGACCTTCAGCATCTTACGACGGGTTTGATGACACTGATGAAAACACGTGTAAGTATTGTTTTTATTTTCACGACGGTTTTATTTTATTATTTTTTGTTAATTTCGCGAGCCATTTAACATGCGAAAATTTTATCATCGGAACGAAAGGGTACCCAACACCTTGTGAAAATAAAACGCATTAAGATATTTTTAAAAGCGATGCAAGAAGCAACTGTGCCCTTGAATCTTCAACAGTACAGCAAATGCAAGTAGGCGGATTATCACATATCAGAAAAGATGTCTTATAGTTAAACAACTTTTTTTGAGATCCTCTAAGTACTTGTGTGTTTTTTTTTTGTGGGGCGCGCGGTGGCCTAATGGTTAGCGCGTTGGACTCCGGATCGAGCGGTCTGGGTTCGAGCCCTGGCCGGGGTCACTGTGTTTTGTTCTTAGGCAAGATTTGGGCAAGATACTTTACTCTCACAGTGCCTCACTCTACCCAAGAGTATAAATGGGTACCGGCGACAAAATGCTGGGGGGTACCTGCGATGGACTAGCATCCCATCCAGGGGAGTAGCAATACTCCTAGTCGGCTTCATGCTACAGAAACCGGGATAAACTGCGGTAGTGTGGGCCAGTTGTTGGCCCGAATGCGACTTTGCGTTTACCTACGAGCGTGTTTATGGCCAGTCCTGGCTTTATAAACTGAGCTGGGTTATTGAGGTTGAAGTGATGCGTGCTTGAAAGAGAGCGACGGTTTCCCTAGTCACCGCCGCCTGAGCCGAGCATAGCCGGTGTTTTGTCTTCCTTCCTTACACGTTGCTTGGTAATCTTTTACTCTTACAAAATATTGTCTGTCTTGCCTTAATCTAATATTGACTGTTCTTGTATCTGTTTTAGTGTCTCGTGTGAGGTCAATATCGTCAATAATGCCCTCACAACTTAACGACTCCAGAAAAGTCAAAAGAGCTGTCAACGAAATCGACAAATTCAGGTATTCAATTTTAATATAGGAAGTTGTTGAGCCGATAATGTAAAAAAAATATAATAATCAGTAATTAGCTCTAGTTCACTCAGTAAGTTGGACGTTACACGTTGGTAGTACGAGATTAGTCCAAAAAAGATAATGAAAGACACAAATAAATAACACAATGTGTTCTTGCCAAAGAATAAAATTGAATTATAAGATTTTCGCAAATCCTGGACTTTGAACTGCATCCAAGTCACCCAAACTACATTTCTTGTTAATGCGAATCAGAAAACCGTGAAGCGAACACTTGGATTGAACGCTTGTAAAATTGGTCTATTTTTTTCCTGTATTTATTTTATTGCTATTTTCGCAAAGCTTTTCTGCTAAAACAAAGACGTATAAATTTGAGTTTCCTGACTATTCTTCTTGCGGTTTGATCATGTCAAAGTTAAATAAAAGTGTTCACGCTTTTTTTGATTCGCACAGTAAAAACGTCTGGCAAAGTACATTTCTTTTACAGTGCGACTACTCCAACCAAGGCCACCCAAACAAATACTTTACAAATTGTCCAGAAGCATTTGAGTGTTAAAACAATAAAATTATAAAAAATGGCCACAAATTTATTGCTGCAGCTTGCTTAGATCCATAATTTGTGGGAAATCTATTGTTAACATCCGAGGTTTTCATTTGCTGATTTACACATGTATAATTTTGTTGGAGTAGTCGCACTGTAAACCTCGAGATTAAAACACTTCTGACAAACTACATTTCTTGTAAACTTCGAGATTAAAAACTTCTGACAAACTACATTTCTTGTAACTATCGAGATTAAAAATCTGTCGAACCTTTTAGCAGGCTACTTCCAAGACGCGAATACTTTATTCATGATTGATCCATTTAGCGAAATGTTTGTTGATAACTTATGTGAATCAATTTCCTTTCAATATCAATTTCCTCTCGAGAAAGAGATATTAAATAAAATAATATCAGATTTTAGCCAATACAACAAGTATTCTTCTAGATAATGGATCGCAATTTTGATCGAAAAGCAATTTTTTTTTTTACATGTAATATTCCTGTTGCTTTCAGTAAACCCGTTAGTTTTAAGTTTCGACCGAGTTTCTTTTTTGCCATTTCTGTTAATTATTTCATGTGTGCCGGTTCACTCACATTAGTAGACCAAACAAACTAGTTAATGGTTAGCGGTTGAAATTTCCGGCTTTTTCTCACATTAAATGTTTTGTTTTGTTTCAGTATAAGACTGGGCTTATTCCTGAGGAGATATCCAATTGCAAGGCTCTTTGTCATCATTTACATGGTAAAAGATTGCCCTTGTACTACATGTGTTTATTGAATTGTACTCACCTCTTCTGTTCAACCAGTCGTACTGCAAATTATCTTTCTCAAACTAATAATTCATCAAGTTAAAACAAAGAAAATCATAACCGTCACTGTGGTTTGGATATCTGATCTTAATTAGCATAGATTTTTTACGATTTTATTTCTCCGTTTATTCTTAAGTTTTAGTTTCGATTGAGAAGGTATAGCAAACTTGAGAGATAGTGTTTCATCACATTTCCAAACACCTCGAATTTCCTCGTCAAAAATACTCCGCTGCGCGTCGTATTTTCAACTCTCTTCTCGTTGTTTGGAAAACGGATGAAACACTGTCTCTCGTGTTTGATTTTTTACCTCACCTCCGCTACTTCTTGCGGCGATTTGAACAAATTCAATCTTCGTTACATTGTCTCGTCTCCGTATCATCCTGTTTATGCAGATTTTGGTCTTTTTCGGCTTATCTGTTTTAGCGTGTGAATAATTACCAGATATGAAAAACAAATTGAGGAACACCGTAATAAAAGCTGCGTATACATGTTTATAAGTAAAATATCATTCTGTTTACACTTGAGATAGAAGTTTATTGGATCTGCCTAATTGATTTGGGATTCAAACCGCTGCAAAAGCTTTGCTGGAATACAATCATTTCCTGTATCCAATTTTCATCTCCTTGCGAAGCCAATACATCAAGTATACAGATAATGGATGGCAATTTTGATCGAAAAGCACCTTTATTCTTGTTGTTTAATTCCAGTAAACCCGTTAACGAAGGCATTCAATCCGTATAAATCTTGGGGTCATTTTTTTTTCTGGTTAACTGGAAAATGAAAGCTTTCAGTTCGATTTCATTTTCTAAATAAAACCGTTCTTTTTTCATTAATATATGAAATTTTCAGATTTCCAAAATGGTGAAAAATGGCATTTTCAGAATTAACTGGAAAAGGAAAGTTTTCAGTTCGATTTTTATCGTGAAAATATGAAATTTTCAGAATGGTGAAAAATGGAATTTTCCTAATTATGTTTCCATGCCAAAAGCCGAGATCAATTTCCGGTAAAACGCGTGCTCAATCAAACACTTTTGTCCTTTTAAATGAATTGATTCATAATTTCATTTTACCTTAAAACTTGCCGCAGTTTGGATTTATTTTGTTAGAGATGATTTCAACAAAGTGAACTGAATTTCTTGGGTTGTGGGTTGATCTGAGAGAATTTTTAAGGTGTTACTCATGTTTAGACCAATTATATGGTAATAAAATGGGAGTTGAAAGTTCGTTTATTGGTTATTCTCTGACGTAGGTTCAGAAGATAATTTCGCGAAGAGACTAAATCAACACAGAAATCTGTGTAAATTGATAAAAAATATATCATGCATTTACTTAGCTGTATCAATATATTATGTTTTTCTTTATTGTTATTTCTCTGTATATTCATACTGAGATCTTATATCCCGAGGATAAAGTAACTGATAAAGGTCTCTTTGGTTATTCATTGTTGTCTAGGTACTACTTCATATATGGGTCTTGATTGTTCTCCTCACCTACCAACCCGAGGTTCATCATACAACCAGTTCAAATGGTCTGCCACGTCCGCCGAAATAGCCTCGTCACCAACCAGAGGTTCATATCATACAATCAGCTCAATTGGCCCGCCGAATTAGCCTCGTCACGTGACTTGTACAAAATAATTTAAACAATCGTCAATAGGGGCGAACAGTCCGGAGGCAGGCCTCAGTAAAATTACTTACCACACAACAGAGGGCTTGTCGAATGAGTCAAGGATCGTGGCCAGAAATGATAATAAGCTTAGGTGGGTCGTCAGTCAGTGTTATTGCTGCCAAAGAAAACATTGAATGGGTCTACACTGTGTTAGAAACCATTTTTCATCACCATTGAATAGAACTAGAAAATACTGTAAATACAAATATCGGATATATTTATATTCAGTAAAGGGTTTTGGAAGGGACACGCGACAGGACAAACGATGCTCATTCGCGGAATAAATTCAGTTCTTTTAATTTAGTACATAATAGCAATAGTGTTGAATTGAAATAAATAAAATAAACTGTTGATATATCTGGTACGTTTCCCGTCACTAAATGGAAGTAATTTCCCACTCCCAAGTACAAAGCTAAAAACATGAATTCTCCCGTCCTTATACTTATTGTTAAATTGGTGTACAGCAAGGAGAAATTAAAGGGGCAGTATCACAGGAATTTTGACCTTTTTTGGTCAAAACTGTGCTTCAGTACCTTTTTTTATTTACAAAATAATTCTAGAACACCAAGAAAAAGAAATCAACCAAATTCTTGAAAGAGGAACAAATTATGGTCTGTTCTAATGCATTTTGGAAACGAAAATGCGAGAAATTGAAAAAAAGTTAGCCTAACATTTTTTATGGGTACTGCGCTTGCGCAAGTGCCCATTATTGTCGTCGTCGAAGCATTCTTAACATTCCTTCGTAAGACTTTTTTTCGTAAGACTTTTTTGTAACAATTCTTTGAATAACTGAACATGATATGGCATTGTTCGATTGTTTCGCTTCATTGACAGTGGTGTCAAGTGCAATGCTTAAAAAGAAGATTGGCATCTTTAGTGAGCTATATGGAGAGAAATTGCGTTGCAAAATAAATATGAAAGACACGTTTGTTTTTAAATGTTTTTATTTACGTAGGTGTATTTCTTTGACAACTGCACGAACAGGGTCGCGTTTGATTGAGTCACATTGAAGTTGAAGCTTTTGTTGAGTAACCGCCGGTCTTTTAGAGTCCTTCGTACAATTCATTTGTTTGAGTTGTACTTTCCTGAAATAAAGATAAAGGTTGCTAAAAAGGGAATAGGTAAAATTAAGATATTTACTAAGAAGGACGGATCATTTTTTTTTCTAGTTTGTAATGTTTATGTGGGAGCTGTATTTGTTTGGCTAGGCTTCAAGGAGTCACTCACGCGCGAAGGGCGAAGCCGCGAAAAGAAGACGGCGAGATAGTTTAGGGCCCGGCCGCACTAGGCGAATCAGTTTTGTTTGTTTTGCAAAAATATCTGTCATCAGTTCCGTTTCACAAGTGCGAACGGCGATTTTTTTCCTACCAAAATTTTGTCAAGCCTTACCAAACTTCAAAGGCGCCGTCGTGCTGCCCCAGAGCAGGACAAAATTTTGTCAAGCGTCAAAACTGACAGATTCGTCAATTCACACACATTAATCTCAAGGTTACAGCGATGATTATTCGCTTGCCTCGGTCCGTACAACTTGTACCGGTCCAACATTTTACCTGCTAGCAGCACCTACATGTATACTGATGTTTGAGTAGCACAATTTGCTTTATAAGCAGTGAACAGTACACCGTCCGATCGGGTACAAGTTTGCGCTAAAAAGTGACAGTGACAGTCGGGAAAAGCGGCAAGAAACATGCAAGTCGTTTAAAATTTCAGTCCGAGAAGAAGAAATATCTAGTTAATCAGTTTGTGTATCATACCACGAAGGCAGGAGAGTAAAAACTTTAGAAAGTACTGGTTTTAAAAGATTGTCGAGGAGTTGAATGCAAAATTTCACAGCAACAACAGAGGTTTTCGGTTTCTACGTGATTGATATGCTGTGGTTCGCGAAAAATTTGTCATGATTTTTGGTTTTCAAGTGCGTACGCGTTTATCAAAATGAAAATTTGGCGGAGACAAAATTTGTAGTATATTTTGGTAGCGCCAAACAAATTTTGTGTTTTTGAAAATCATTCCGGCACAGCTTCAGTTGTTTAAAGGGTGATAAAACAGTATAAAACGATCAATTGATAACTCAAGAGATAAATGAAATTTATACAGGTAAAACGTGATATTCGTTAAGCCTTGGGTTGCGATAGACTCATTTAGTCACACACGCGAGGGGTGAAGTCAGAGAAGAAAGTATTGCTGAGGGACCAAATTAATAATTTTGTTATGCTAGCGTGAATTTACAACTCTTTGAAAATCTTTCAGAGCTTCAGTTGTTGAAAGGCTGATCTGCAATTTATTTTTAGATTCTGTTATGTCAGCGCGAATGCTGCTGTGTAAACAAAGATAATATCGTTAAACTGTATGACGACAATCAGAAGAGTATGAGTGATGGGTGATTTGAGAATTTTGTTATGTCAGCATGAATGCTGCGAATGCTGTTGTGACAAAGATCAAAGTCGCGTACTGGATTGCAGAAAAAAAATTAATTCACCGCGCTTTCGGGAGTCTGGCGTTGGACATCGTGACAAAATGATATTTTCAAAACGAGGAATGATTTTAATATGAAAATATCTTCTAAAATTATAGACGAACTTATCTGCTTGGTTTGTGAGAAATATCGAGACCAATTAAATCTTGGTATGTAGACGAAAGATAAGATCGTCTCATTTGAGCACAGTTTCCGTTGTTTTAGGAAAACAGTGGGTGATTGTATTCAAATTAGCATGTGTTTCAAGTCAGATGTACTGATCAAAATGACATGAAGGTAGATAAACTGAACAGAGTTTGTTGTCCGCAACTGAGAAGTCGGCGAGCTAGTTTACGAGAGCAGAGTGTTGCTAAAAGTGACCTGAGAAATTTGTTACGTTAAACGTGAATCGTGTAGTGTACTGTAATTTGATTAGGGCCCGGCCGCACTAGGCGAATTTTTGTTTGTTTTGCAAAAATATCTGTCATCAGTTCCGTTTCACAAGTGCGAACGGCGATTTTTTTCCTACCAAAATTTTGTCAAGCCTTACCAAACTTCAAAGGCGCCGTCATCCTGCCCCAGAGCAGGACAAAATTTTGTCAAGCGTCAAAACTGACAGATTCGTCAATTCACACACATTAATCTCAAGGTTACAGCGATGATTATTCGCTTGCCTCGGTCCGTACAACTTGTACCGGTCCAAAATTTTACCTGCTAGCAGCACCTATACTGATGTTTGAGTAGCACAATTTGCTTTACAAGCAGTGAACAGTGCACGTCCGATCGGGTACAAGTTTGCGCTAAAAAGTGACAGTGACAGTCGGGAAAAGCGGCAAGAAACATGCAAGTCGTTTAAAATTTCAGTCCGAGAAGAAGAAATATCTAGTTAATCAGTTTGTGCATGTATCATACCACGAAGGCAGGAGAGTAAAAACTTTAGAAAGTACTGGTTTTAAAAGATTGTCGAGGAGTTGAATGCAAAATTTCACAGCAACAACAGAGGTTTTCGGTTTCTACGTGATTGATATGTTGTGGTTCGCGAAAAATTTGTCATGATTTTTGGTTTTCAAGTGCGTACGCGTTTATCAAAATGAAAATTTGGCGGAGACAAAATTTGTAGTATATTTTGGTAGCGCCAAACAAATTTTGTCAACTGAAGAGATAAATGAAATTTCTACAGGTAAAAGGTTGTCGTGTGACGTGTATTCGACTGTGACCCTCCTTAGGAAAAGGGGGCTTATCGCATCAGCGTTTCAAGGCGTTTATATTTGAAACGCATTTGAAACCCGTTTGAAATAATTTGAAACACATTTCAAACAGTGTTAGAAACGTTTACTTTTTTCAGCGTTTGAAACGTGGAGAAACGCATTTGAAACGCCCATCTGCCAACAACCTGCATTATTATTACCTGACTGAAGCATAATTATTCGACAACACAACAAATGCTGGACTGAAGATGGTAAACGGTAACTTCAGGCGTCGTTAATGAAATTTAAAAAAGCTAGATAAATCACGGTGGTGCAGTCACACTTTTTACTTTTGATTAAAAGTTCAGTAATATTCCATCGTTAGGTCGATCAATAAAATAAACAACAAGAAAGTTAAGTGTGTTGCCGTGCATCTGTTCAGTAATAGATCACAGATGACGTCAAAATGTGGTAAGAACAAAAAAGTGGCCAACGAGCCGCTGCGGCGAGTTGGTCACTGATGTTCTTACCACATTTTGACGTCTTCTGTGATCTATTACTGAACAGACCCACGGCAACATGGAATCTATTTGTTTTATATAATTTTGGAGATATTCGCTTCGGATTTTCACTTGAATGTACGCTAAATAAGCCGATAAAAATTATGTCAACAAACATCGAGTTTAGGCCACAGTGTTTTCATGCACTCAAATAAAACTTTGTGAAAACTAAACGGCTTAAAATAAACTACAGCTCAACTCAGCAAATGTTTCGAAAAGCAAATATTTAGAGACTAACCTCTATTCCGTCCTGATATGAGGAAAAGCAATCTGAATTATTCCAGTCCAAATCCCGTTGCAAGTCGCTTATAAACGGCGAACGATAAGCTTAATCCCGCTCAATTTATCGGATTCTGTTCACAAATTATGAGCTAAAGGACCATCATATTTTCCTCCAAGTTCTAGCCAAGCTTGAACAGCCGATTTAAAATTCGTATCAATTGAACAACATTGAATTTCCTACGGAATATTTCCAGTTTGACGAAAATATTTCTCTGTTTTGAGCGAAGGATTTGTTGGAGCAGGCAGGGCGCCCGCGCGTTTTCCCGCTTCGTGACGTCATTCGTGCGTCTGTACTCTAATAGATAACAGTTCTAAACCAATCACGGCGCGAGTTTTACACAGTGAATTATATAATTATTTTTAGATTCTGTTATGTCAGCGCGAATGCTGCTGTGTAAACAAAGATATTACAGTATGACGACAATCAGAAGAGTATGAGTGATGAGTGATTTGAGAATTTTGTTATGTCAGCATGAATGCTGCGAATGCTGTTGTGACAAAGATCAAAGCCGCGTGCTGGATTGCAGAAAATTAATTCACCGCGCTTTCGGGAGTCTGACGTTGGACATCGTGACAAAATGATATTAGAAAATGGATTTTAGATCTACTATTGTTAAGTGTGTTAAATTTTTTTCGAAACGAGGAATGATTTTAATATGAAAATATCTTCTAAAATTAAAGACGAACTTTATATCTGCTTGGTTTGTAGACGAAAGATAAGATCATCTCATTTGAGCACAGTTTCCGTTGTTTTAAGAAAACAGTGGGTGATTGTATTCAAATTAGCTTGGGTTTTAAGTCTTGTTAGATGTACTGATCAAAATGACATGAAGGTAAATAAACTGAACAGAGTTTGTTGTCCGCAACTGAGAAGTCGGCGAGCTAGTTTACGAGAGCAGAGTGTTGCTAAAAGTGACCTAATAAATTTGTTACGTTAAACGTGAATCGTGCAGTGTACTGTAATTACCCAGTTCAGTTAGCTAGGATATGAGCAGAGTCAAGATGAGAACTGTTCTTTGATGGATTCTTGTGTAATAATTCGTCGTCTATTTATAATATGTCAATAATTTCGCGGCGTGTAATTGGTCTGGTTATTACACAATTACAGAGATAAAAGGCAAATAGCTTTGACAGTTTGCAGGGGTTTTTTTGGCAGGTTTTTTTTTCAGTTTCGTGAAGTCAAATCCCTTTGTTTTGACTGTGATTGAAACGCCTCGTATGTACAGTGGAACCCGGATAAGACGGACACGAACAATTGTCCGTATATTAAGCAACGTCTAATGACTGCAGTAAAAGACCAAGGAAGTGAAACTTTTGTGTTACGCCTGCCACGCAGCACAGTGAGCAAGACAGTTGTCAACATGTCATGACAATATACAGTGCACAGATAAGCGAGGTTAACTTTGTATGAGAGCGGAAAAGTGACCGTTGTAATGTAAGATAAAATATATGAGCTTTTCGTCGGGACAAACAAAACTGTCCGTAATAAATGCGAAAGGGGAGGGGATAGCCTGCGTGCAGATGTCTCCTTTTCCTTGCGCGTACTAACTTTCGAGTGCCTCCCGAGTTTGTAGGGGGGTACCGCCGGGAAATTTTTGATACAGTCGAACCTCTACTAACGGCCACCTCTCCACAACGGCCACTTTCTTTTGTCCCGGCGGACAGTCCATACATTCACTCTTGTTTTAACCTCTCTACAACGGCCACCTCTCCACAACGGCAACGGCCATTAAAACCCTATCTTTTTTGGCGTACAGTAATAAAAGGTCACGCAACTTCATCTGTACCACGCATCGTCGGGCAATACAGTATCTTATATTGCGGCACGTGTTTAGCCACTGATGGAAGAATCACACAATACTAGTAATACGTGACTCGCAGGCCCTCGCGAAGCTTTTGTTGCCTAGTAACGGGCACGCCTGCGATTTGATCTGCAAGGTTTCCAAGAATCGCTGCAAGGTTTCTGAGAATCGTCGGACGAACGCCGTGTTTTTGCTATGC
The DNA here is from genome assembly GCA_029204205.1 of Desmophyllum pertusum. Lineage (NCBI taxonomy): Eukaryota > Metazoa > Cnidaria > Anthozoa > Scleractinia > Caryophylliidae > Desmophyllum > Desmophyllum pertusum. Next base: position 2,155,221 of record MU827303.1, read on the forward strand.
CACCGGATTTTGGTTTCGATTGGAGTTCGCTCGTCTCTCGATATCTGTAACAAATTAGCTTGGGTTTTAAGTCTTGTTAGATGTACTGATCAAAATGACATGAAGGTAAATAAACTGAACAGAGTTTGTTGTCCGCAACTGAGAAGTCGGCGAGCTAGTTTACGAGAGCAGAGTGTTGCTAAAAGTGACCTAATAAATTTGTTACGTTAAACGTGAATCGTGCAGTGTACTGTAATTACCCAGTTCAGTTAGCTAGGATATGAGCAGAGTCAAGATGAGAACTGTTCTTTGATGGATTCTTGTGTAATAATTCGTCGTCTATTTATAATATGTCAATAATTTCGCGGCGTGTAATTGGTCTGGTTATTACACAATTACAGAGATAAAGGCAAATAGCTTTGACAGTTTGCAGGGGTTTTTTTGGCAGGTTTTTTTTTCAGTTTCGTGAAGTCAAATCCCTTTGTTTTGACTGTGATTGAAACGCCTCGTATGTACAGTGGAACCCGGATAAGACGGACACGAACAATTGTCCGTATATTAAGTAACGTCTAATGACTGCAGTAAAAGACCAAGGAAGTGAAACTTTTGTGTTACGCCTGCCACGCAGCACAGTGAGCAAGACAGTTGTCAAACATGTCATGACAATATACAGTGCACAGATAAGCGAGGTTAACTTTGTATGAGAGCGGAAAAGTGACCGTTGTAATGTAAGATAAAATATATGAGCTTTTCGTCGGGACAAACAAAACTGTCCGTAATAAATGCGAAAGGGGAGGGGATAGCCTGCGTGCAGATGTCTCCTTTTCCTTGCGCGTACTAACTTTCGAGTGCCTCCCGAGTTTGTAGGGGGGTACCGCCGGGAAATTTTTGATACAGTCGAACCTCTACTAACGGCCACCTCTCCACAACGGCCACTTTCTTTTGTCCCGGCGGACAGTCCATACATTCACTCTTGTTTTAACCTCTCTACAACGGCCACCTCTCCACAACGGCAACGGCCATTAAAACCCTATCTTTTTTGGCGTACAGTAATAAAAGGTCACGCAACTTCATCTGTACCACGCATCGTCGGGCAATACAGTATCTTATATTGCGGCACGTGTTTAGCCACTGATGGAAGAATCACACAATACTAGTAATACGTGACTCGCAGGCCCTCGCGAAGCTTTTGTTGCCTAGTAACGGGCACGCCTGCGATTTGATCTGCAAGGTTTCCAAGAATCGCTGCAAGGTTTCTGAGAATCGTCGGACGAACGCCGTGTTTTTGCTATGCCACCGGATTTTGGTTTCGATTGGAGTTCGCTCGTCTCTCGATATCTGTAATAAATTGTAGCGCTCTTGTACTGTTTTCCCCACTTTTCCGTCCGAATGATCTGAAACCACCTCGCTTTTGTAGGTAAAATCTTCTTCGCAATATCGGATCGGCGAATTATTTTCAGACACAAGTCTTCGCGTCTACAATGAAAACTAAGCCATATGTTGATCGTACTTTGAGAAATGCCTGAGTCGTCTTTCCTTTTCCTGTTGTTGATAATGGATTTAATAAAGCCGGGTTTTTTTCACAAATGACCCGTATATAAATTTGTTCGATAAACAAACTTGGAGTAAAAATTGTTATTCTTCAGCAGCCGTTCCTGTTTCTACATTTACGTGTACAAAGATTACGTCGAAGTCAATGTTATTAAGCAAAGAAAAGGGGGTTAAAAAAAAGAACGGCCTGGATTTGAACCGAAAAAAAAAAAAAAAAAAAAAAAAAAAGAAGGACCATGTCGGATTTGAACTCACGCCCTCAATCCCGAAGATCAGATTTAAAAGTTAGCGCCTTAAGCCATTAGGCCACGAGCGCGCCGTGTGACGACATGTCATCCCCCAACTCCACAAACAAAAAATTAAATAAATAAATAAATAAATAAATAAATAAATAAATAAATAAATATGACCGTAAAGGCCACACGAGAATTGCTCTCGCGTCAGCTCTTGGGGGACAGAATTATAAACCCCGCTACGCGAAGCCTTCGGCCTCGCTTCGCGAGGAACTAGAAAGTACAAGGCCCCCATTTTTTTCTATTTTCCATTTTTTTTACGCTTTTACAGTACTGTATTTTTATTTCAGTCGTAAATCGAGTACAGCTGATAAGGCTCTGTGTTTAAATTGCATTGCGAAATTGAAAAAAAAAATGCCTTGTGGCACAGCCAAGTCACATTAAAATAGAACCTCGCAGCCACTCACTCAAGCAAACAACCTTGACAACTTAATTTCACGAAAGAGAAAGTAAACGATGTACAAACTGATGTACTCACTGTACCTTACTAGCTTTGTTTTGTTAACATTCCTGTTCTGAACATCATTTTGGTTTCTGTTTTATTGATACATTTTGATTGTGTTACGTATTCATATGCTATAATAAGCATTTTTAAATAAAAATGTTGTCCCCCCCCAAAAAACAAATGGTGTCATATTACACCCCTACCTCCCCATAACGGCCACCTCTCTACAACGGCCACTTACCTCTGTCCCCAAGGTGGCCGTTGTGGAGAGGTTCGACTGTATTTCGCATTTCGTGCGTTTTGATATGAAACCAGGCAGCAAAAAGCAAACGTATAAACATAAAAATTTCTTGCACTTTTTAAATTCAAAATGGATTAATGACAAACAATTGCAAGAAACTTTATGTGACATGTAATTTACAATTTACGGACAAATGTATCTATCGATTGACAGGATTTTGCTGCGGCCTTTCTATTTCGCTCTTCTGTGACCTCTGGCTCTGTTCGGTCCATTTTATCCAATATTGACACACATGCTGAGCCCTTTTGCAGTTCATTATTGGGGTACCCAGTCTTCTCTCATTTGATAGAGCCTGGGGATTAAAATTCCGTATGAGGGTTTTAGGTCGAATTTATCGTTAACGTTAAATTCAGCTTATAGAATCTCAAGATCTGGTCCAAAATTTAATATGTCACCCAGCAAATCTACAAATGGCGGACCTTCGATGTTATCTTCGTTGATTCAGGCTTCATTTCCAGACTACACCAGTTAGCGAATTAGAGCTTTTCATTCACTTTATTTTCAGCCATCGGTCCACGGACGCACCTGTCGCATCCCTCGCCCTACGGGCCTGATTATTTTAGTGTGGTTAACCAAAGCAAGAGATGTTGCCTTAGGGCTAGGGTTATCAAATGCAATACACCAAAGAAAAAAATAACAAAACCAACAAAGTTGCTGCACTATCCTCAACGGCGACAACTCGGAGAACGAAGTCTTGGACCTATATTATCAATTGAGAGGTCTGGTGAGAGTTAACGAAAGCCATTGGCGTGGAAATGTTTATATCTAGTATGTCTAGTATACATGTTATAAAGGGATGATGTGGATTCATGACTGCTGGGTAGAGAAAAATATAACTTACTGATTGAAATCGTGAGAGTCCCTAACCCATTTCGTTTAATCGGCTCATGGGCTACATGTATGCCCATTCTCTGAGTAAAAAATGCAGTAGCCATGAGCACGCCTCGCGGGCCTATTTTTTCAAATTGCGATCCATTCCGACCCAGTTTCTATGGCCAGAGACACTTATTGACAGTTTTAGTACACTAGTACACTAGGATGGTAATTTATAACAAAATTTGACCATTATTTTTAGTTTTCTGTTAATACAAAAACGCTGTTAATACAAAAACGTTTTTTTGTTTTTGAAATGACACCAAATCCCCGTGATACTGCCCCTTTAACAGGTGATCGCATAACAAAGTAAAAGAAGCCGATGATAGTTTTACATGTAACAAGTATCACTGAACTTTACACCCAATAATCATAACACGCAGCTGATAACATTGAATAAACATCATTAAATACTTGTCACAAAGTAGTTTACAAGAGGGCACGGGGTCGGCTCCAAACGTGACCTATTAATATACATTAAATGTGGTTTTTTTTAATACATCTAACTGTTTGACGCTGCTGACTGTGGCTTCGCGGCATGATCCTCGCTTTCTTTAATTTGTATTTTGCGCAATGTTTCAATCTCTAATAGAGAGATTCACGGGAGACAAATGATTACAAGGAATGCCCCCTGGAGAAGGAACATGGATTGCGTGAGGTTCATGTTGTGATTAGCTCGAGCACACTCCTTGATGTATTGATTTTTGTACCCTCCTTGACCCAGCAGTGCGCGCCGAATAAATAACAATGCTGTTTACTAGTTTGGTTGTCATTAAAGATCACTGCTCGATTTAGAGTTTATAGAGGCTTGGCAATGTCACTCGTCCAATGTTTCATCTTTCCACCCCCTCGTACACTATAGCGGTTAGGTTGAATTGAAGGACAGAGCTCGCCCGTTTGTGTTGTGTCTCGCGTTTCAATATATAATGCAGTGGTCACAGTTGAACGGTCCACTGACCTAACATGCATGCAATGTTTGCGTTCGCGTAAGCTTGCCTGCGTGCAATACCGTTACAACTCAAACAGACCTCGTACTGTAAGCGAATGTAATGGCAAGGGATGGTGATTGCGTTTAACATGCAGCAACAACATGGCAACACGAGTACAGCTTAATTGATCGATGGTTTCGAAACCACATCGTTGAGAAAGCAGCAGGTGTGAAGACCCTCAACAAATAACCTTTCAATTATACGATCTCCAACGTCCTTAGACACCATGGTGTTACGATAAGCACTTCTTAAATGGATCACAATAAAACTTTCGTAATGTTTGGCGGCGATGGCTTTGATAAATTATAAATGAAAGCGTGTTCTCAAAGTTTTACTGAGATTGCCCGAATGTTTAATAAGCCAGATTGTAAATTAACCCTTTCACTCCCAAGAGTGCTATTTCAAAACTGAGGAAAAAAATCTTGAATTTCATTTTGCAAAATTGTCAACAACATGAAAGTACTGCTCAATAGCTTTAATTTAAATGGTCACACACTAAGGTTTGATCCACAGACTCAAACGTTATAACCACATTTACTGACTCAAGTTTTGACTCTGGGAGTGAAAACTTCGGTATGAAAGATATAAAAGGTTTAGCTGCATTCCTTGCATGACCTTGCATGTTCCAAAGATTCGATGAAAAGAAAGCTTTTAGCAGAGAATTCGTGGATTCTGTTTATGGCGTGACACATTCATTTAAAACGAGTGTATTAGAGTGGATCAACTTTTCGTAAGGAAAGGGCAAGTAAAAAAAGCCTTGTAATATTAACGATACCTCAAGTTATCGATTTCCTACGGCAATTAAGGGGGCAGTACTTGCTGTGAACACACGTAACCTGTTAAAACAGTGTGGCGATAATAAGGTCATTCAGACAGTCACGGAAGGTGTGCCAATTCACACACACGTGTGATCGGGTCTTCGGGACGCTTCTAAATCTGAACTAATGCTCCTCGTCTCGCTTTCTTGCTCATGTTAATCTATTTAAAACATACTTAGAAGTGATTTAGCACCTAATCGACCAGCGTTCGAGCGTTACCATTTCTAATGTTTATAATCCGATGATGCCACTAATCTGGGCGATGCTTTATCGCTTTGTCGGATCTGTTGACCGGGTTTAGGTGTTTGCAGGCTAACTACTCGTTAATGACCTATTTCCTTCTGGCGAAAGCGAATGAGGTGAGCCAAAAGAATGCTAATTGTTCCGCTCCGAAAAAAACTGTTTGGCAGTTAATTCAAGTATCGATTAAATGTAATTCTTTGGGGAATAATTTGACTCTTGAATGTGTCTGTTAATTTGGTAGTTTTGTCATTACGAGGTACTTGAATAATCAAAGGGCGTTACCCATGTCAAAACTCATCCTGTCTGCTATGGGAAAAAGGGCTCAACATGAGATGAACGAGAAGAGCGCTTGTTATGAAGCGACTTCAGAGATTTATTCGCATCACCAGGTGGCTCGTACACAAAGCTTTTACTTTCACAGTGTCACGACACGTGGCTCGCCCGGCGCCCCAAGGATTCAATAGGAAACTGGCATTCTGAGACGGGAAAATGTGACAGATAACAGGGTGTAAATGGCCTCTAATCACAAAACAAATTGTCCTGTGTTTGGTCAGTAGCTGTCTGAAGTTATTAGATAATGGTAGAAAGACAGCAAAACAGTTTTACTGATTGCATCAAGGCTATCTGTTCGATTGAAATTGCTTTGTGAAGTCAAAAACATCTAGAATGTTCTTCCGTGCAAGTCGGTGGAGTCTGTTTTAAGACTCGACCAAACTACGCTTGTCTAACATTCCAAAATTAAAGTACGCATTTCACATTCATTTTTCAAATACAAAAATGGTTTAATTTGGAAAGCTATTGTATTCTGTAGTCGAGTTCTCAAAAGCATTATACCACATTTCGCACTTATATTCGCATTGTGTATTCAAATACTTGCCAGACTCAATTTTTTTTTACTTCATTTGCTAATTTCACTGGTTTCGCATGTGTTGCTGGAAACAGAAACTATTTATTTATTCCTAATTTCAAAACAAAACAAATCGTAACTCCACCGTGTAATATTTTCATTTTGCGGCGTTCGCGATTCGATGAATTATCAAAACAACATCTGGGCTATCGAGCGCATGCGCGAGCCGCCATAATATATACATACCAAATACAACTTCTTTTCAATTGGCGAGCGCCGCGAGTTGCTTGGTAGGTTGTCTTTTCTCCTACCAACCAGTAAGAATGGAAGCAGCTGGCATCTTGCTGACGATAATTTGAATGTGAAAAGACATCTCTATGCTTTTTACGCACCAGAGATCGCCGTTTGAACACAATTCGAGGCACGATTCATTGGGCTCTGGCGATTTCGCGGTGTCCGGTCAACATCCCACGGTCGGCAGGATTTCGAAGCTTACAATTTTCTTTAAATTCACCCTTTTATCCTTCATAGATGTAGAGTGCCACTAAACATGTCGTACGTTAAAAGGCTTGCGCTTCATTCGGGCATAATTTGTGCCGTATGGTGCGCTTTTCTACAACAGACCGTCTACGGAGCCGACGCGAAATGCGAATTGAGGACAGATTGTAAACCGGGAATTGTTTTGCCTGTTTGGGGAGGCAGTCCTTCTACTGGCGAAATTGTTGGGCGAGCATTTGTGTACCTACTTGCCTTACTGTTTCTGTTTTTGGGCGTTTCAATAATCTCCGATCGCTTCATGTCAGCCATAGAAATAATCACATCGAAGGAGAAAGAAATACGGATAACAGACAAGAAAACTGGAAAGGAGCGTGTTTTAACCGTGAAAATATGGAATGAAACTGTGTCTAATTTAACTCTGATGGCACTAGGTTCCTCGGCACCAGAAATCTTGCTATCAGCCATTGAAATTGTCGGTAATAATTTCGACGCCGGCGAGCTCGGTCCCTCGACAATCGTCGGTTCTGCAGCGTTCAACCTATTGATTATTATTGCAGTGTGTGTTTATGTTATTCCTGATGGAGAGGTCCGCCGCATCAAGCATCTGCGAGTATTTGCTATCACAGCATCCACGTCTGTCCTTGCTTACGTTTGGTTGTACATTATACTAACAATCTCCTCCAAGGATGTAGTGGATGTCTGGGAAGCACTTCTTACTCTGGCCTTCTTTCCCATTATGGTCGGAGCTGCCTACATCGCAGACCGCAGGCTGCTGTTCTACAGAGCACTGCGAAAGAAGCGGAGAAAACAGAAGCGCGGAGGCATGACTGTCATACAAACCGGTGATTTTGATGTTGTTGGTGTCCAAGTCAAGGATGGATTTGTAGACGGAAATGTTGCTGATGGCCGTTACGAACCCGACACCACGGAAGCCGGCGAACAATATGATGACGAGCTTCTTCACGATCTGACAGAAGACAGACGCGAAAAGGCCATCCAAGCACTGAAGGACATACGACAAAAGTACCCCGATGCCGACCGAGAAACCGTTGAACGTCTACTGGAGCAAGAAAATCTCAAACTTCAACCCAAAAGTCGAGCGTTCTACCGAATCGAAGCCACTCGCAAGATGGTCGGCAGTGGAAATGTCTTGAAGATGAAGCACGACAAGCTCGAGAAAGCCAGCAGTTCCTTAGCAGATGCTGCTAGGATGGAGATGCAAGATATCGAGTACGAGGACCCACAGGTCGTCAGGGTTTATTTTGACCCCGTCCACTACATTGTCAAAGAAAACTGTGGAAGTGTGTTTATGAACATTTCACGCGCCGGTGGTGATCCGAATAACACGGTTTTCGTGGACTTCCGAACGGAAGACGGCACTGCTAATGCCGGCCAGGATTACGAGAAGACCGAGGGCACGATCTGTTTCAGGCCAGGAGAAGCTTCCAAAACATTTTCCGTAGTGGTCATTGACGACGATATCTTCGAAGAAGACGAGCACTTCTATGTACATCTGGGCAACATTCGCGTAGCTGGAGCCGACGGGGATTTGGTGAGAAACACATATCGAGGTCCTGCAGGAAAGGTCGGTAAAGACGGTGTAGCTACGATAACCATCCTGGATGATGACTATCCCGGTATTTTCACGTTCGAAGAGGAAAAGCACTCTGTCACAGAAGCAGATGGATTGCTTAAACTCAAGGTAATTCGCCACACGGGGGCCCGTGGCACCGTTCGTATTCCTTACCATACAGTGGAGGGAACTGCCAAAGGAGGTGGTGAAGACTACGAGGATGCTGTTGGCGAGTTGGAGTTCGAGAACGACGAAACCTGGTAAGGTTTATCTTCTTACTTGTTGTCTTGGTTTATGTTACAATACAAAATACATCGTAATACAACAAAATGTGATAATTGTTTTTCCTTCTGCATGTATAAGTGAAACTATCAAAAAGAGGGTCGGAGGGGGCAATATTTACAAACAACCAGTTTTATCCAAGAACTTGAGAGGTTTCTGCTCAGTTTTATGACCAAAAAACAAAAATACAATGTGATTTATTTACATACAAATCAATTGAGACGGTAGAGCGTTAAATCGAGAATTTCATCAAAGGCCATTTTATGAATCGATCTGTGATCAAACGGGCGTCTTTGTTTACAATATACTCAGTAGAAACGTTCTACCCGCTGTCATTGTCAAAATGTGCCACGTAAACCTATTACAGCTTCTATCCCCTTCGTGTAAATCCACCACAAATTTGCCTTGTACCGATGATAAGTCTACGTTCGTTTACATCTATCTGCTACCTGCCAGATGCTACAGTGTTGATTTATGCAAACAATACGATAATTTATTCGACTTGAGTGAGCTACATGCTATGGCTTTCCTTACATTCATTTAACGATCCCTTTAGCGAAGCACTGTTTTTTTTGTTGTTCCAAAGTTCCAAACTACTTGTCCAGCAACACTGTTTAATATACCAAAATGTCTCTAAAAACTAGACACTCACTATAAGTCGAAAAAATGCCATTGTCTGTAGTGAAACTGCATAATATTCTTCGCTTTAATTTGGATGTCAAAACCATTTCCCCAGTGACGGAACAAATTTTCATAAAGACAAGTTGCATTGTCCTTTCTGCGTTGAGAAAGACAATTATCCTCGAATTAAAATGTCACCAGATGTAAGACTGCCAGAGTTTTGCGGTTATAACGATCTTTGTGAACAGAGCATAAGTATACACATGAATTTGGTGTTAACAGTAAACACATTTTCATAAATTAAGAAACAATGCCGAAACAGTTGACTTGGCTTTCATTGCTTTGTTATTATTTTTTTTAACACCGCCAAATCCTTAAAGCGATATCTGGACCCAACGGTTCGTGATCTAGTGCTAAGAAATTACAGGCAATTCCCTTTCTTATTCCAATTCAACCAGGTTGTTGCAAGTTTCTAATTCAAACAATCGGGAGTTCTTCATAGGAATCAGATATAATGAACAGAAATTTCTGTCAAGACTGCAGGCAGATATTAAAATGTGGGCAGGCTGTTGCTCCCTTTGTTGTTGTTAACCCTTTCACTCCCAGAACCTTGAGTCAATAAATGTGGTGGTAACTTTTGAGTCTGTGGATGAAACCCTAGTGTGTGACCATTCACATGAAAGCTATTGAGCAGTACTTTCATGTGGTACTGTTTATTATGCTGTACAAGGTGATTCTAACTTTTGAGTCTGTGGATGAAATCCTAGTGTGTGACCATTCACATGATAGCTATTGAGCAGTACTTTCATGTGGTACTGTTTATTATGCTGTGCAAGGTAGTTCTAACTTTTAAGTCTGTGGATGAAACCCTAATGTGTGACCATTCACATGAAAGCTATGGAGCTGTACTTTCATGTGGTGCTGTTTGTTTTTGACAATTTTGCAAAATGAAATTCAAGATTTTTTTTCTCAGTTTTGAACTTGGCACTCTTGGGAGTGAAAGGGTTAAAATGTGGGCAGGCTGTTGCTCCCTTTGTTAAATAAGCGATCACTGCTTAGGGGCTCTGCGGAGAGAGAATCTTATGCTACCGATCTAAAATGGAAAAAGCTTTAAAATATTTTGTTTGTTTGTTTTGGCAAACAAAAACTGTAGATAAGAAGCTGACATATTAAAATAACTTTAAAGCTACTTAGAAAGAGAAAGGCATAATCTCATCCAAAAACCTTGAACTTCTCATCAAGGGCAAAACAATGATGAATCATAATCCTTCAGCATCCTCTCAAATAACAACTCTAATAGAACTTGTGAGAGAGAGATTATTCTGTCAGTGACACAAGTTACTTGGAAAATTTTTTTAGAACTCTAATAGAACTTATTTTCATCATTTGAATATTTTTTCGTCTAAGATCAGAAACTTCAGAATCTTTTGATATCTTGAATATAATCATTTTTTTAGCTTTCTGTAATATACATGTATGTTGCTGCTTGTGTTGGTAAATGTTATATATATCCTCTATGTTGAAAAGTTGGAGACTTGTGAAACCTATATTGAATATAGATGAACGTTTAATCGTTTGTCTCACGATGGAGTCACATTGAGATGTTGATCGCGACATTTCGACTGCTTAAACTGCTAGTCTTCATCAGGCGATGACAATATGTTGCATTAGGTTCTTGTAAACAAACAAACAAGCCATTCGATCGATTTGGAGCCAAATTACTCAGCCAATCTTTGCTTTGCTGAGTATCATTTGAAGGCAGATGGTACTTGCACAGCTTTGGCACTTTTTATTTTTATTTTATTTTTTATTTTAATTTTCAAACTCAAGCTGCTCTCTCCTCTCATTAGTGTTAATAATAGTTGACAAAATGCTTGCATAAAATTGCTCAGATCGCTGCCTAATTTGGGTATTTCTGACACCTTCCAAAAAACTTATTAAAAGCCCTGAAGGGATTCAATTATATCAATCTGTTCAGGTTCTTGGACATGTGATTGATTGATTGATTGTTAATCAATATTTCAAGAAACATTTTAAATAAAGAACAACATTTAAAAAAATCAATTGTACCATTTGAGCATAACACAACCTATTTATAACCATTCAGAAGAGAGTACTACTGAAGTAGAAACTAAACAAAAATAGAAACTAAAAAAAAAAGTTAGAAACTATTCCTGCCGCCAAAAAATTCCAGTCTTGTCTAAATGTTTACATTGATTTAGGGGTGAATAGCATTCTGGTCCAAGTCCCTGATCTGAAAGAAGAGTTTTTATGCGTCAACTTTCAATTCTGTTTCATAAGGATATTGATCAAGAATTCTCCTTGGTTGATCTCAAACCTCAATTTAAAATTAGCAGAGAAAACCAACCTTTACACTACATGAATAAAACCTTAGTTTAATCCTGGCTTTCATTCATTACCCCACTGAAATTTAGCACTACTCCGCTTTCAAACAACAGAGGCAAGAAGTGGGAGACTTCTCTGACTGTTTTCAATTTTTCAGCTGAAGTTATTTTGTTACAAATTATTTAATCCTGAATATGGTAGACATTTGTCTCTGCAAAACATATTTGCTGCAGATTTGAATAAATTAACCCAAGTGGATGCCAGTTTACATTAAATATTTAACAAGAAAGGGTGTAAAATTAGTCCAATGGCATTTTAAATGTTGACATAAAATACTTACAATATACCAGTTAAAAACTTTGTTGATCTCTTCATAGAGATTCTTTCCTTTGCTAGTAAAAAATTAGTATTGCATATTAACCACACCTAGTGTTAGAAAGGCGGTGTCTTCATTTGTACCCTTCACACAAACTCATTAACATTGTTGTGTGGTTAAATGAATGGATATCATTAAAGAAAAATTTTTGAATTTTACCTAAAAGGGATATTGTTATTATATCACAGTACGATGGGGCAGGAGAAGGGTTTTTGCTACAGCTTAATTACAATTCTATGGTTTAGAACAAAGTATAAGCTTGTCAAAGATCACTGATAATTTTATAACCACATCCACAATATTGGACAAGTCCGTCCAGACTCTCTGATTAATCTTCACTAATTTACGATTGATTAGGAATGCCACAGTATTTTTCTTTTCACTCTAATCACGCAATATTGTTTTGCACAGAACAGCATGAGAGGAGTATTTTGAAAAAAACATAGGAGGAAAGTCATTTAGTTTAATTTCCCTTGCTTTAACGATCAGTTACATACATTGTATATGCAGCTCAAAATAAATACAGTTGTAAAATAGAAAAGCTGAGGGGAGTCCAGAAGTAAGCATGGACTTCTCTTTCAAAAGGATACATGTTATGCAGTAAAAAAAAAAGAAGAAAAATACATTAATTATTAAACCTATGAATGTAATTGACATTTGAGCTCAAAACAAATACAAATTACAGTGGCAGGTGCATGTTCTAACTTGGTGTTGACAAGAGAGAATGAACTAGGAGAAGGTCATTACCGTGCCTCTTGATAATGTTTGAAATCTATTAATAGTTTTATGCAATGCTGTGAAAGTTATTTTTATTTCCTTCTAATCAAGACTCCAACATGTTACTCGAACTAACCAATCAGGTAGCGCTCTTAAAATAGCTCAGCTATGCATGGACTGAAAATTAAAGATAGATTTTTTTTAAACTATAATAAGAGAAGAGATCTATGTATGGGGAATGTTTCTCTTAGATCATGCACTGCATTTACAGTGTAACTGCATTAAAGGGACACTGTCCTGATTTTAGCATGATTTTGGGAAGCTCAGAAACATGTCTAGATCATAGGAAGTTGATCAATAATGGTTTGATTCTGTAGAATAGCACTCGACAAATGACAGGAACCCATTAGGAAGTGAGGATGATGAACGACAGCGAGGATGGAAATGGATTGCAATTTGGATTTTTGAAAAAACGTCAGGATGTCAGTTTTTCAAAGTTTCAAATTTGACTCGGAAATCTTTGAAGTTTTGCAAAATTTTTGTTGCAGTATGGAATTTCTTGAAGAAATTGCTTTTTATCATTTAGTTAGAGTTTATTAAGTTCTTATTTCATAGATTTAGGGACCATTTCATGCATTTATAACAGTTTTGAGCAAATACGCCAGGACAGTGTCCCTTTAAGCGGACAACATTGGGGAATGCTCGCTTAATACAGGTTTCACTGTATTCTATTTCATATTTTCGTAAGACAAGATCTTTTCCGATCACATCCATAGGATATTTTCAGATTTGTTTTCTTTCAATAATCATTTTGTAATAACAGTTGCTGTTATAACTGTGAACAAATATTAATCATACTGTACATCATTATTTATTCATGTCAATGATGTTCAGAAATTAGAGGGGAGGAGCAACCCCCCACCCAAACTTCTTCAAATACCACCCCCACCCATGTAGTCACTCCAGAAAGATCATTAAGTCTCCTTCTAACCTTAGGGCCTGTTTATATGGAGAAAAGTTGTCCCTGGTAGGAGGGTTACCCTCCACACCGAGCCACCCCGGGCTGGAGAACTTTTTATACATTTCTTTATAAATAGCAGCGAACCGTTTACATAAGAAATCGCAAAGTTGGCTCGGGGGGCAGGGTAACCCTGGGTGGAGGGTTACTCGCTTTGAAGGTAGGGTGACCCTGGGGGGCGGGCCAACTTTTTTCCATATAAACACTTTGGCTATTGTTGTTTCACCTACCAGAGACAAGTCGGGACATATAGAGCATGCGCGAGCGCGAGAGGGCCACGTTTTGGCTTGGTAAACAGGGACAACTTTTTTCATATAAACACTCGGTAAAAGATGGCTCGGGGAGGAGGGTAACCCTCCTACCAGGGACAACTTTTCTCCATGTAAATAGGCCCTTAATCAAGGAAAAGACACGTACTAATCACCTAAACTATTGTTATGAATAACATCCAGTGGTCACAAGCTTGTAATTTTTTATAATATTATAGGAAAAACATTGAAGTCCATGTGATAGATGATGAAGAATACGAGAAGAAAGAGATCTTTTATGTTGTTCTTGGGGAACCAAAAGTTATAAAGGATGAAGATGATGACAGTGGTACTGATGTAGATGCTGCTGAAAAAGAACGTCTTGAAGAACTGGGCAAGCCTAGACTAGGTACGTTTACACCAAATGCTTTTCAATATACAGTCAAACCTCCGCTAACGTACACCTCCTGTAAGGCGGACACCTCCCGTAAGCGGACACTTGGTCATGTTCCCAATGGGAGGTTAAAAATGCAGTGTTGTATGTAGCAAGCAGACACCTGTCTTAAGCAGACACTTAAAAAATGCAGTTTTGGTATTCTGGTGATTTTTGACACGGTATTGCAGTTTATGTCGATTCTTATTGCAGTTTTGAGGACCACACACCCTTGTCCCCCTCCACTGGAACTTATAATTATTTATTAAATAAGAAGGAAATGAACCTACCTTGCCATCGTGAAACTTGGGTTCTTTGGAGATACATTTGGTGTTCAGTTCTGCATTATAAGAAATTCTAACCTTTTGACACAATCATCTGATTAGCATGTGTTGATATAGTTTCTCTTGCAGTTTTCTGATGAATTTTCCTCTCAATGAAAATTCTTCCTATAGAAAAATATAAGAAAAACGTTTGCTGGTTAAATTTTTTTTTTTAACTATGAGCGATGGATAAAAATGTGAAGAAAGTAAATACAGGAAATGATACGCATAAATTACAAAAATAAAGAAATTTATGTTGCAAAGAATTCTACAAGTGCTAATGGCAACATTTGTTTAAAAGAATACTGTACTGTCTAGGGAGCGGGCATGAATTATTATTGTCAGCGTCAATATTGTCAGCGCCATGTGCCATGACTTATGGGTCTTCCGAATGCAAAAATTGCCATTATCAAAGAAGCAGAAGTATTCGGAAGAGGGTTCCATAGTGCAGGTGCAGAGTTGGAGAAAGCACGTTGACCGTATGTCACAGAGTTCACAGTTGGGGTGTTAAGAAGTGAGTGGAAGGAAGAGCGAAGACTACTTGGTGGGCGATATTCTTGTAAGAACGTCGATAAATAGGCTGGGGATAGTCCATGGAGAGTCTTTAAAGTGATAAGTAGAACTTTGTAGATAATGCGTGATTCGACAGGAAGCCAGTGTAAATCTCGAAGGATAGGCGTGATATGTTCGTGTTGTTTAGTTCCAGTGATTAAACGTGCCGCAGTGTTCTAATAATATTGTATGGTTGTCAAAATCTTCATTTACCAGGTGATATTGGAAAAGCAGAGGTCACCATAATTGAAAGCAGAGAATTCAAGAACACAGTTGACAAATTGCTAGCCAAAGCCAATTTAGCACTGGTTGTTGGTACGTCATCTTGGAAGGAGCAGTTCACTGATGCTCTGACAGTAAGCGGAAGTGGCGATGACGACAATAGTGGCGAGCAATCAACCCCGACCTTTGGTGATTACATGATGCACTACCTGACAGTGTTTTGGAAGCTTTTGTTTGCAATTGTTCCTCCCACTGACATCTGGGGTGGCTGGGCATGCTTTGTTGCCTCTATTGTAATGATTGGCCTGTTAACCATGGTCATAGGAGATGTAGCTTCCCACTTTGGTTGTACTATTGGCTTAGCAGACAGTGTGGTTGCCATTACATTTGTAGCTCTTGGAACAAGTCTTCCAGGTAACAAAGGAATGAATACTTGAAATACGGGGGGGGGGGGGTACTCAGGTATGTTTTGGGTGGGTATGTGCCACCCAGGACCCGGTAACTTGTTTGAAGGGTGGATAATTGAGGTCAAGAGAGTTTTGATTTTCGAATCTTTGTTTGTACCTTCCTTTGGTAGATGCAAAATTCACTTTGAAAAAATCAGGGCATACAAACATGTATTTTAAACAAATCATCTTTGATGTTTTTGGTATGGAGTAACCTACAATTGAACCTCGCTATCTCTAACTCGGTTACATGTATCTCAAACACGTTTATATATTATGCACCCCGCTATCTCGAACTCAAACCCATTCGCCTTGCCCTTGTTTTTCAGTCATTTACAATTAGCTATCTGGAACTCCCCGCTATCTCAAACTCTCAAACTGTTTTTCGTTTCCCTTGAGAGTTCGAGATAGCGGGGTTCAACTGTACTTGTTTAAAATTAAAAATCTCACTATCTTTTCTTGATCATAATATCCACAGATACGTTTGCCAGCAAAGTTGCAGCAGTTGGCGATGAGTATGCAGATTCATCCATTGGCAATGTGACTGGTAGCAATTCTGTCAATGTTTTCCTTGGCCTGGGCGTGGCATGGTCTATAGCAGCAATAGTTAAGGCTGTCGATGGAAAACCATTTGTAGTCCCAGCTGGTAATCTTGGCTTCTCTGTGGTAGTTTTCTGTTGTGTAGCTGTAATAGCTATTGCATTCATGATGCTTCGTAGAAATAAAAGGGTCGGGGGAGAGCTAGGGGGTGAAAAGGCATACAAACTTCCCACATCACTTTTCTTCTGTTCCCTTTGGGCTTTATATATTATATTATCTTCTTTACAAACATATTGCCACATCAACGTAGCCATTTAGGTTTTGTCTTGATGAAGAAAAATATTTTTCTTTGTGCAGACAAATAATTAACAAAGTTCTTAAAACATGTGGTTGACAATATATTTCATAGAAGTATCTCAGTTTGTATTTTCAAAACGCAATTTTCAAGATAGTGACAAATGTTTCTGAAAATAGTGACTGACAGTTATAATGGTGTTTATGATCATTTGAATGAAAGCCCTACGATTCCTCATTGTATGCTGTACTTCTAATCCAGGCTTGGATAAATTCTGCCGGCAGAATTTCGAGCATAATTCACTACCTGTGACGTGAGCATTATGTCAGCTGAATACTGCATTTTCGAGCAGAATTTGAGCAGAATACCAAAAAATCAGTAACTTGAAAGACATACATAACAGTTGAAAGAAAAATTCAAAACTAAATACAAAACAAATGGAAAATCTGGTTTTTTTGTTGTAAGATCTTAATAAAAAAAGTCACCACATCGGCAGATATGACTGATATTGTACAAAGTAAGATACTGTCATTACAACAGCTTTCACTGCAATTTTGCTAAACAAAACGAATATCTACAATTTCCTACAATTTTGCAATGCACAATGAATATGAACTAGTCAGTTGTACCGAGCAGAATTTTGAGCAGAATATGCTATTTTTACTACAGAGAGGCAGCATTGTGTCATTGGGTTATTGAGCTTTTAGTGGATAACAACAAGCAAATTATCATAGAAACACAACATAAACAGTTTAGAATATTCCTGACCAGATACTAAAATGTCTTGACTTTTGCCTGTCATAATGTCCTGTCCTTCTGTGGTAGGAGTATGACTGATTTCTGGACTGCAGTAAACCCTTTCACTCCCAAAAGTGCTAAGTTGAAAACTGAGGGAAAAAATAATATGTACACATTTTATCACACTGGAAAGTTTTGAATACATTAGATTCTTCTAAAGTATCAATATCAGTTTTACATCATATTTCTTAGATTTTATCATCAATTATTTATTTCTATTAATTTTTTCCCCCATATGAAACTAATGGATAACTGAATGGAGTCTTCAACATAAATAATGTAGAATTGTAATACACAGTTTGGTAGAGGAGTTGATTTTATATTTAATTCAAAGTAAAACCCAGTCAAGTCTCCTCTCAATAGTGAAGTAGATAAAAAAAATTTCCTTGTTGTGAACTTCCACTTGTCAAATGAAGACCCAGAGGACAGTATTTGGTAAAGGTGAAGAAAAACTCCCCCAAAAAGGACTAATACTGTTGGCGGACAAACAGTCAACAGTTTCCCAACAGTCATCCAAAAGTCTGTGATAGTCATTGTTCATGAACAGTCACCAAATATTTCAAAATTAGACTCACTCAGTCTGGGTGGCTCCAACATACAGCAGGCTCTTAACACGACATGTCACCCACAGTCAAGCCAGACATCATTAATCCAATCAAAATTCAAGTTTTGGGTGAAGTATCATTTTGAATATGGAACTCTTCATTGAAGAGTGTTGAAGAGTGGAAGTTTGGAACAAAGAATGAAATAATTGTATTGTGCAAGCTTGCTCAGGCACAACTAGAAACATAAACAAAGCAAGCAAGCAACTGAAAACTGTTCTTTTCCATTATTTATGTTACGGTGGAATCCTGATTTCTCGAACTTCCAAGGGAAATGAACATTGGTTCAAGAAATCGGGAGTTCGAAATATCGGGGGTAAAATTACAGTGAAACAAATCAAAGGGAAACGACTTTTGTTTCGAGTTATCGGGGTTTTTGAGAAATCGAGGGTTCAAGAAATCGAGATTACACTGTATTTGCTCAGAGTTTGTTTATAATTTATTTTATGATGTCCATGATGTAACACAGGGCAGGCCCCAATATATTATATAGCCAAGATTTAGTTCCTTTAGTTAACGAGTTCAAGATGTTCAAGTGATTTGGAAGGTACAAGAAAGGGCTCCGCTTGTCCCCAAATTTAAAATTCTACCGAGATCTTTTTCGGTCTAATTTAATAGTTTAGGAAATTCGTAACAGCATATAAAAACAGTTACTTGTAATCAGGGGAAATCATTTGTTAGATTAGCAAAATAATAAATTTTGTCGTGTCTTTGAAGGCTGAGAAGCCAACATTATAATGCATAATGAGGCACTTTTTTGTGAATCAATTTCTCAGTAAGCTAGAGCTCTATAAACTCCAAATTTTTATATGCATGTCATAATATTGGCAAGGCAATTGCAGCACATGTTTCCAGGTCAACATTCCATATTTAACAGCTGTCCATAATAAAATGTTTCTCCACTTGAATTACAAAATAATAATATTTTGTATTACAACAAGTAAGACAAAATGGCCAAAAATATTTGGACCCTAGTTCTCAAAAGCATTTAGAGAAGATGGAAAAACTATTTGCGTCAAGTCAGGAACATTGTATAGTATATCAGGGCTCGAAATATAAAAAAATTATAGCCTGCCATTGTTTATATTTTTGGCAGGCCAAACAAATTTTGACCTGCCCATTCTTTTTTTGGCCTGCCACATATTGAAATTTTTACTAAATTTTTCATCGGGACCAATATTGATTCGTGGAAAGGAATAGTAGACAAAGGAGCATGGTAAGAGGAGAAGAAAATGTCACAAAACCAGTCCAGTAAATTTGGCCTGCCATTTTATTATCCATTTGGCAGTTCATCGTTATTTTCGCCTGCCAAACCTGAAATTTGGCCTGCCATTTGGCCATTGGCAGGCTGCTATTTCGAGCCCTGTATATTAAATAACATCTAGTATGTAGTAAAGCTTTAGACATGTGCTTAGTTTGTGCTAGATCACAAACGTATTGTTTACTAATTCACCCCTACTGAAGAGAACAGGCGGCATCATCAGGGTTTGACATCTCTACTAACCCAAGGTTAGTAAGAATTGGACTCAGTAGTGCAGTGTCTTCTACCACATTTTGAAGTGTACAGTACATGCATATATCAGTGTGGACAATTTGGGTTTAGTAGGTAAACATTACAGGGTCCCTCTCAACCAGTGTGCTTTGCGGTCGCGTGTTATTGTTTTCATCCGTGGAACTCGATCTCTCGTGGGGCTAATGTATGCCATACTTTCCAATTTGTACTAACTTGGGTCGTCTAACTGCTTTTTGTGGCCAGAACAAGGCCAGAATCTTGCAAAGAGTAGTTTTTAACTTCAAGCCGCTATTTTCGTGGCACCCGAAAATGGCCGCCGTAAGAGTATTGGCGCGCAAAGCACACTGGTTGAGAGGGACCCTTTAAGTCACTAGGCTGATAGTTATTGATTCACTAGGCTAAGAGATGTCTATCCCTGATCATAGATATTTAGGATATTTAGGCTATGACAAAATTTGATACATCTTCAAAACAGGTATTCATATATATGATCTTATTTGACAGTAAGTGTGTAGTATCGCTACGGTATATTTTTACGAGTTGTGCTGTATTTCGATGAGCCTGTAGGGTGAGTCAAAATACAAACAAGTTAGCAATGTACAGGGATACACACTTAACTGTCTAATAAGAGCTTTATTATCCAACTGCTTTTAGAACATCAAAAAACGAAGAATTAGAAGCATGCACTTATGGTTTCCATAGCAACTAAATGATTAACTCAACAAAATAATACAATATCACGGGATATGTATTTGTACTCATTTCTTGCATTATTTGTTCCCTACTAACTGAAGTTGGATAATGAGGAGACTTCTCAAATATATTGAAGAAGTGGAAGCAAGTGACTTTGACACCCTTGTTTCCAACTCTTCAAAGGGGGAATCTTATGCCAAAGTGTTGCGTTGTTTCTGAAGATAGTTGAAAAGTTTTATTCAGAGAAGTGTTAAATTATATATTTATGCCAGCTAGTTGAGGTACATTTTATACTAAAAATTGTTTCTCTAAGTCTTATACTGTGTGTGTGCTTTTTACTGGGTCATTGGATGCCTTTTGAAATTTATTGTAACTGTGAGAGATATTGAGGAAATATTATTATTATAAAATGTTCCTCTTTGTTGTTCAGATTTGATTTGATTGGCTACGGCACAGGTCTCTGTGGAGAATGGGGTATGCATTCTTTAGATACTATTATTGGTGCAAAATTTGAAATTAAAAATATTCAATTGGTAAGTTGACTAGTAGGTTTGCGGTCGACAACATAGCTGGCTATTATCATCTCCAAAAGCTGATTTAATGTGAAATTGGAAAAGAAGGAAATTTCAAACATCAAAATACATGTGCCCTTGAACTGAATTTCCTTGTAGTAAGAAACATTGTCAATTTTACCGTAAAGTGGGTTAATTTAAGAGAGCTCAAATACGAGACTCTGTATGGGTATTTCCGACGAAATCAAAGCCGCAACGATTGTCATTAATTAAAGAAACAACGATCTAACAAATTGAAGCGATGATTTACAAATTACCGTGGTCAGATAGAGTATATTAAATGTGTCATGCAGAAAATTAATAGAAATTATCATACACGTCAACGATGACAGCTAATGATGAAAACGATGACATCAGTCGGTTAAACCACACTTGCTAAAAATGCACGACGAAGTCGAAGTCTGTAGGTACCCGTAGAAAGGCTCAAGCAACAGTTTTCAGCATGTGGGGACCAAAAACACTGTCCAAAAGGTATCCATTGACCAAAATCATGCAACATATGATGCATGTTTTAGTGCATGTCAATGGTCTTGAACCTCGGGTGAAAAAAAATTCCCATACTAGGTGTATATAAATATTATTCTGCAGTTTGGCTATATGAATACGCAGGTGATTATGGTCACTTACAAGCATTTCTATGATAGGGATTTTTAAATATAATTTATTTCATTTAATTTAAGTTATATGTTGTAGACAAAGAACACTGTTTTTAAAAATCCGACCCCTCCTAACATTTTACAGTGCAGCAGTATTCTAATTTCTTGCTGCAATAACAAATGAAAGTAAATGCTGTTTCGTTAGTTAAAGATATATTATGCGGCCTTATTAGGCAAGAGGGTGTTGTATGGTTACTGTAAGTTCCCTTTTCGAGAGGGCAACATTAGTTTTACTTTGTAGGTATTAGTTTTAGGGAAAAATGAATTTTGGAACTCCTTTCATTATTAAAATGTTCCTAGAACGTATTATATATGAGAGCTGAAAATAAATATATATGTTGAAAGTTTTCATGTTGGTTTTGTTTGTTCTTTTGCTGTATATTGTTTTCCCTTTCAAAGCAGTAAATATTCAAAATGGTCTCTCTCATCCTTGAATCTGTCTATAGCATGATAACTAATTGACAGGATGGGACAGCTTGCAAGTAGTCTCCTACACAGCCGTTATTTGGCTTGTCACGCAATGTTCTCCTCCCCCAGGAGAGCATTGCGCGACGAGCCAAATAACGGCTGCGTAGGAGACTAGCTGCAAGTAGTTTAGTATCTTTGTACAGTGCAAGCACTGTTGATATATTTTTTTGTATTTTTCCCAAGAATTTATTGCATTGTGTCAAAGCACACTTCAATGTAGTTCTATAAGTAATGTTCCAAAAATCCTTATCCTTAGTCCAGTCCAGTCCTTAAAAATCCAAGATGGCTCCTTCATAGGTTTTACACAAAGATTCGCTATGGTTTAAAAGCTCAGTTACCGAAATGATAAACAATTGATTAATTCCAATTCCAGTGATTGATTCCAATTTCGACTCCATATGATCCAATATGTTTACATATTTCTGTGAGGTTTGATTGTCGCCATGTTTTTCTATCTCTTTGAGAGATATGTCAAGTTTCAATATTGTCCTTTATCCAGTCCGGTTCAAAGCCATATAATCCACAATGTTTTACGTGATTTAACCACCCATCGTCAAGGTAAAGGCAAAACTTTGAGCCGAATACGCCGACCAGGTGACCACGCACTAACACTGGATCCCGCACGATAATCCTGTCTCCAGTTTGCTGGATCCAGATCTTATTTTCACAGCTTTTCACCAAAAATGCACAACTCTGCGATTTCAAGTGCCATCGCACTCCGGTATCCAGCGCTTCTTTCAGGATCTTATGGAGCCTCTCTTAATGCGGTTCGCCACGGAGAGGTTTCCACAGGAGCTACAAATGTTCCAGGTCAAATTACACTGAAATTATTCCTTTTTCTTCATCCGCGGAGAGATTTTCCACTGGAGATTTTCATATCGGTCCGAGTTGAAGGCGTGTGACGTCACAATGAAATATAAACTACATCCATGTATGGCCAAAAAATCTCACTTACACACCAGAAATCAGTTACCGCAGATAATTTCACATTGGATCTGAGAATTTTTCTGTGTTACGTTTATACTTCTGCCACCGAGAGAGCCTCGCGTTTTTGCTTGTCTCGTTGGCAATCATTATTATCCTACTTTAAAACTATATCTGTAAAAGTAAAAAAATAACGCACTTAACAGGGTTCAAAATAAAATCACAGCTTTTAGCTTGAAGTTGTAGGCTTTTTTTGTCAAGGCTCATTTTTTCCCGGCTGTCAATAATGAATGAGCGCGTAGTAGTTGAACTTTTTTTCACTTTCCGCGATTTGCGTGTGTGTACTGCTACACTAATTAACGGGAATCTGCCAAGAACCCGTTGCCTAGCACGTGACCAAAATCTTCCTGAACTGAAATTTCACTTTCTTCCTTGAGAAACCTTGAAATTATAAACTGATTTTAAAAACATTTCGCACATATCGCATGCTTTGAACTGCTAAAATAATGTCAGCGTCAGAATCTTCATTTTAATTAACGTGTTTCGTTCCAAACAAAGCATCGTGAACGGCTCTTTTTACGTGTTTGTTCAAGCGTAAAATACCGTCGCGCTTCTTCACTCACAAACATGGGAAATCCGTTCTAACGAGTGAAGTCTTAACAACCGGCACTAAACAAGTTTTTGTGCAAAATAAATCGTGATTACATGTGCAGAAACATAAAATCGGTAACGCAACGGTTTGTCTGGACAAACTTGCATGTTTACGTTTCACGCTTGAACAAACGCGTAAAAGAGTTAGTCGTTCATGGTGAACAAGAATACTCCATTTCAACTTTTGCAGCACGCTTCAAATTTCCAAACCTTTTTCTACTCGTTCTACTCATTTTAAAACGTTTCCAAAAAGCTTTTAAAACATTTCTTGGCTGCTTTATTGTCTGATATGAAATGTTTACTATAACATCTACAGCGACTTTGATTTCAGTTGGCCGATCAAAGTCGATATTTTCTATTTCTTCGGTGAAAAGTCGCCGGCAAGTGTGGTCAAAGTGCCGGCTGCCGCCGGCAGCCGGCTGCTATTTTGAACCCTGCTTAAGGTGACTCCCTAGAATATTTACCAATGACCTACACTAACTGGCACGAGTTAGAAAGGAAACCCCAGTTATTTTGTCTTTGATTTTTCGTTCCAAATATTTACCAGTAAGGAAACTGATATAATTACAGTTATTTATAGGTTGTTACTTTTTTTCGTGGAGGCCATTACCATGGCAACATAGCATCTAAAGAATGGTACATTTTTGCTATATTTTATCTTTATTCCTTATGTTTTTTAGTTGCCTTTGGTGAAATTTCTTTAAATTTTTCCATCTTATGAAACTGAGTTTGCCTGACATTTTGGAGGGGAAAAACTTTGTGGTTTTTCAGACGATTTTGCCAATATTACCTCATTTGTTATTTTAAACAATAAAACTTACTTGCTCTGACAAATTTCTTCAAAAAACGGTCATGTGATTGGTAGCGTTTCTGTCTTGAATTGTGCGACTTTTCACAAAAATTTAATTTAGGAAATGCGAGAAAATCCACGGTTAATTTTGAATTTTTTGACCATGCTGACATCATAAAAATCAGAAAAACATGCGCGGTTCGAGGATTTTCCTTTGAGCGTGCGCAGATAAATTCTACAGAAGCGCCCGGGTGTCTAATTGAATGTTCGGCAATCGAACAATATCGAACACCAATCGTTCGATTGTATTCGGTAATCGAACCCACAAAAAATGTTGTCAATCGAACACAATCGAACGTTCGATTATTGAACGGTCGGCAATCGAACTCAATCGAACCATAATGGAACGTTCGATTACCGAACTCCTGTATGTTTGATTTTGTTTGAATGAGTTTGATTTTGTTCGATTGAGCTCGATTGATTGGTTCGATTTGTTCGATAATCGAACTCGAACTCACACAAAATTAGATGTTCGATTATATTCGATTGCCGAACGCAATTGAACGATTGGTGTTCGATTGCGTTGATTGGTTTTTTGTTCGATTAGACAGAGAGAAGAGAGAGAGAAGTGGCAAGTCATGATCAGGAAAAAGTACTATTGCATTCAGTATTATATTAGACGCAAAAATATTTGACGAAACTCGCTGGAACACAGCCTGTAAACAAACGAACGTAGACGTATAAAGCTGTTGTTTCACGCCGCCGAAAAATACGCAAAACAACAGGCGGAAAATACGTCGGCGAACACAAGCGCAACTGGCGCAAGGGTTCAACGTGTTCTTGTTTAGAATTATAAGCTAAAGTTTGAGCTTATAAAGCGAGAACGAAGTCACAAATACGCAAAGCGTTTGACTACAAATCAAGACAAAGCAGGTATTTGAGTTCGAAAAGATGAAGTAACTACAAACTAGGAATAAAACGTCTGGAAACTTGGAAATGTTGACACCTCTCTCGATCGACGAACGCACGAGCTTAGAACATCGGTGAAATTCCGGCATTTATGGACTAGTTACTGTAGTTAGCCCAAAAAATAGCGAATAATAATCAGAAAGAACGTGTTACTCACTCATTGAAGCCTTCAAACTCGCTCAGAGCGCTGGTTATCAAGCGAAACTTGGTGCTACACTACAGCGCCAAACACGCCATGCTTCCTCCACGCCAGTGTGACGTCTTTCGCTCATACACAGCTGGAAGTTCCTGTAACCAATTGCCTCATTTTCCCGCCTTTTTTCCTTTGTAGCTTGTGGTCACGTGATCTGGCCAATGTCTCTAAATTATTTTTTTATCAGTAAATCAATTGCGGTGAAGCTCATTTCCCAAAGTGAACAGCGGCAGGATCTGGAATTCCAGCCATGTCTAGGCGGAACCAGAAGAGTTGCCTTTGCTGTTTCAAAACGAGTCCTGGTCCCGCACTGAACAGAGAGCGTAGCGTTGCGTGACACAGAGAGGGCCAGAACTGGACTAGCACAACCGTTGCATGTTATGGAGTGCACCAGGACTCGTTTTGAAACAGAGGCAAAAGGCAACTCGGGATCCCGCCAACTTGTATATCCTTTTACTAGTAGCACACGAGTCTCACAGGGAAAAAATGTGAGATTCCAAGTTGAATTGTAAACATCCAATTATATTGGAATAATATTGGAATATTTTATAATTTTTCTTGGAGAAAAATGTTTTTTTGAGGATCATTGGTATATCAGTCATTTAACAATCCAAGTTGGTATTTTGATGGTAGTTTATTGGAATATTATGTTTTATAGGTAATAGTCCAATGAAAAACCATGAAACCAGTCTGGATTGGATTAAAAAAAACTGTCGGCCGACAGTTGACTGTTGGTCGACTGTTGGCCGACAGTGGGTGGGGGGGGGGGCTGTTCTTCGCGATTACCGATAAACCAGTCATTTACCAAAACAACTCCAAGTTGGTTTTGATAGTAATTTATTGGAATATCACTCACTCTTTCATTCTTTCCACCGCAGTATATGAATTATTTCATATATTCATCATCAAGGACTAAACTGGAATTGTTACTCTTTGAGTTTTTGCTTCTGGTAATACCGTAAAAGCTCTATTTGGCCCCCCTTTTGGAAGTCAGATTTTTTAATAAGCCCCCCACCCTCTTCCGTCTGGCTAATGTAAATGACTTTTCAGCATTATTTTCTGGCGTTCCAGTCAGACTGTGTATTGAAACATGGTCTTTAATTTCCAGAACTATTCACTATCGTTGAGTTAGGGTATGAATGACGACGGTAATACATAACCCATTTTCTTGTTGTTTTGGAGAATTGAAATTTCTCGAAAATTTGTGATTTGAAATAAGCCCCCCCCCCCCCCCTCTCTAATAAGCCCCCCTTCTTGAAGCCTAAAATTAAATAAGCCCCCCAGGGGCTTAATAGAGCTTTTACGGTAGTTGTTTCGATCTTTTATTGGTTTCACTTTTATTTCCACAGTAAATTAAGACCACAAAAGGTAACATGTCATATAATTTTATACTGAAAAATATATCTGTTTATAAACATTGATGTGATTTTCCTGTTTAAATTTGCCAAAGTACTCTGGTTCAACAGCAAACTTTGTTTGACACATCAAAGATAGGTGACGTCACGAACGCGCCACTTGCACAAGGCCACGTGACCTCCAAGTTATAATAATTATTATTGTTGGACCATAACAGTGTTTTGATAACATGTTTCGGTTCGGAAAAATGGGGCATTTTCGTATCCGGTCTCTAAAAAATTAATATATTTTGAAGCAAATTTTACATTATCTAAAGGAATGTTTTGGTTAATGGAATAAGAACAACATTCATTGGCCACCATATTTGAAGCTAATCCTCCAACAGCTTTTATTTTTTCATACAAATCTTAATAATATACTAAACCTCAGCCTTTCAGTTTAGTTTGCTGATATTTTAAGGGGAAGTGGGTCATGTGACCTGTCAGTGCAAGTGGCTTTCATGCCTATAGCATCACTGGTGCAAAGAAATACCAACCTTGTCCCCAGGGCCTTCTCTCTTTTTTTCAAGATGGTGGCAATCTCGTACCCAGAGTCCACGTTACCCTTAACCAGCGGCTGTAACGGGCAACAAGGAATTTCCCGATTGCTGGTCTAGGGGGACGCGGGATCTGGGTACGAGATTGAGATGGTGGCTGCTGCAGCAGCCGCCATCTTGAAAAAAAAGAGAGAAGGCCCTGGGGACGAGGTTGAAGAAACACAAAAAACAACAAATCAACAACGTCTTTCATGATCTGTATACAAATTATTAACGAAGCCCTACAAATATTCACTAAACTACAATAGTCATTTTACTAACGATATACTAAGTATGCATATATATGACACAATATTTTCATTTGTTTGAAGAAAAACAGATTTGAACTGTTTGTTATGATTTCATATGGTAATGATGTAAGCTAACTAGCTTTCAATTACGGTTTTAAAATCCTTAATTGTTACACAGTTTGTCAGCGGGGAAAATCTAAATTATCACTATTTGACAGACAGAATTCAACCATTCTAGGTTAAATCTGGCTCCTCGTTCATTCCTTTTTTGATCCGTAAAAGAATGGTAGTTAGCCATTGATCTATTCTTGATATGCTGTCATACTCTTTAATCTAAAAAGCAAAAAGAAGAACAAGATGCTGTTAGATCATGAGTGGTAATAACCCGAGGAGGGGGGGGGGGGGGGGGGGGGGGGGGGGGGGTACTCAACCCGAGTTTGAGAAGGGATGTGCCGCCCAGTATAATGTATATGAATAAATAAATATTAGTTATTCAAATTTGTTTGTTATGTGAGAACTTACAGCTTCTGTGAATGATTCTGCATTTTGCTCTTCTTGAGCGGCAAGGAGATTCTACAAGAAGAAAGTTAAAACAAGGTCAAAGAAATCAGAATAGAGTTGTCACTTAACTTCTCCTAGTAGGGGGAAGCCACAATTCCGGCCAAATTTCCTTGAAACACTTTCGATCTTCATAACTATTAAATGAGTGTTCACCCCCCCTTTCCCCCTGTCAATGTTGGTTGAACAGGCTAGTAACAGGCAAAACGCACTCATTTAGCAGTTCTTGTGTTTTGGCAACATTGAATAGGGGAGGGGAGGAGTGGTGAAGAACAAGATGTGTCAAAAACAAAGTGTTTCAACAATTATGGCCAGGATTGTAGCAGTCCCGTAGCAGGAGGAAAGCCGCCAATAATCTGCTGCTTATGGGAATGATTCTCGTAAGTGGCCACTAGCAGTATAAGGGATAGGTCGTCGCTTACGGGAGCTTGTACAGCTCACACTAAACAATATCAATGCAAAGAAAAAATACCATTGTAAGAAATGAATGTTTGTTTTATTGTCTCATGCAATGCCGATGATGGCAAAAAAACTGTATAGTGAGGTCAATAGGATTGTACCTTTGGGGTGTCCGCTTATGGGAGCTAAGAAACAACAGAAAAATCCAAATCACACCGTACCCCTCAAAAGTGCCCACGGCCGCTTGCGGGAATGTTCAACTACAGAGTTTGTATGAGAGTTCAAACAGGATTTTGTCAAGGCGGCCGTAACTAGAGCTGTCCACTTACGAGAGTGTCTGCTCAGAGAGCTTTGACTGTAGTTAGTTTGTAAGGTAAGGTAAAGCCACACTCGGGCCAAACTGGCCCACACTGCCGGAGCTTATCCCGGTTTCCTTAGCGTGAAGCCGACTAGGAGTATTGCTACTCCACCTGGATGGGATGCTAGTCCATCGCAGGTTACCTCCCAGCATTTTGTCGCTGGTACCCATTGATACTCCTGGGTGGAGAGAGGCACTGTGAGAGTAACGTGTCTTGCCCAAGAACACAACACAGTGACCCAGGCCAGGGCTCAAACTTAGACCTCTTGATTTGGAATCCAACGCGCCAACCATAAGGCTACCACGTCTCCCATAGTTAGTTTGTAGCCAATCAAAAATAAGATAGTGATTACCTTTAACAGTTTACATTCTCTTGTGTCCTGGAATGCTGCGTACATATCACAATACTTCTCGACAGCCCTCTGAGCCTCCACAATATCAATACACATATGACACAGAGCCGCCTTGAAGAAATAATCTTTAGCGCTGTACTTCAGTAATGAACTTTCAATGGCATCCGCAGCAACCTGGAAATTTCAAATCAAATTGCTTGTAACTGTTGATAACAATGATAAATTTAACATTATTTTTTTGTGCTAGTAGTACTGATACTTACCCCCCCCCCCCCCCCCCCCCAGCAAACTGAAAAATTGTCCGGACATTTGGGTCGGCCATTGTCCGATGACCGACTGTTATTTGCAGCCCTGCACTGCATCTCCCACATGTATAATATTGTAGAGAGATTTAATATTTTGATCACTACATGTATTAGGTACAAATGGGTCATAGAAAATTATCTCAATCCACTGATGAGGAAGGATCATCATTACTTGATTTATTAAAATATTAATCTAACCTCCTCATAAATCACAAGAGCCTTTGCATAATCCTCCATCTGGGCTGAATACATTGCAACTTTCAATAAACACTTATTGGCAGAGCTATAAAGTACAGAATTACAAATAAATCATTTTGGAAAAAAATAAATAAATGAAAATATTTCACAGTATTATTGTTATTTAAAAGTTCTCTGTACTTAAAGGTTATCTGTTCACTTATTTAGAAGATACATGTATTAAAGGTTTTTTCTGATATTTTGTTCCCTTAGTCATGATTGGACGTTTTCCTTTGTCTGTATGCCAGCCTATTAGACAGTCAGGTGTTTGTTTCCTGCTAACTTGTGGCATCATGATGAGCGGCATCACAGTACTGGATACAGGATTTTGTTTGTGCTTCCCACTCACTGAAACCAGGGGGAGGGGGGGGGGGGGGGGAGGGGTGATAGGGGGTCTAATTTCCAAATTTCAGCCTGTACTCGGGTACATGTGTATATTAGTGATGGGGAGGTGTGAATGAGGCCAAATTTTTGGACTCCCAAAAAGTCCCATTAGACCAAGAACGTAACCCCAAAAAGTCCCTTTTCTCCAAGAACACTAGGGTATGCTTTTTATCAACTCCCAAAAAGTCCCTTCAAAAAATTTGCTAGAAAATTTCCAATCCCCCAAAAGTCCCCAAATCGCTAATTTCAAACCCCCAAAAGGCCTTCACACCTCGGGGTGACGGATGCCAAAAATAGTCTATCTGGGGATCATTTTGCACATGTTGAAATGTTTTCAAAGAACAGAAGTCTGAAAAGTTTAAAAACACCTTTAAAACATTTACAAACTGAAGGAACTTAGTTGTTGTCACCTGTTCGATTCTTCACCTTTATAATACTGAGCAGCTTGCTCATAATGGAATATTGCCTGAGGAAAAACAAAATCCTTCAGTCCAATTTGCAAGAGTTTCAACAATTGTGTGGCCACACTTTCAAAATAGTTATACTCTCTTAACGGACACCTCTGTAAGACAGACACCTCTGTAAGACGGCCACCTGGCATTGGTCCCTGCGCACAGTTATTCAGTCATGTTACTGTATCTAAACTCTCTATAAGACGGAAACCTCTCTAAGACGGACAGTTGGTGCCGGTCCCGATGGTGTCTGTCTTAGAGAGAGTTCACTGTACCTCACTGTCCACATACAATAATTATTTGTAATTATTAATCTGTAATTTCGATATCACCTTTTCCAAGTCTGCAGCATTGCTTTCATGAATCTCGGCCACTGTGATGTGGTGTTTAGCAGCCATCGTAAAGCGGCCCTTATGAAGAATAAAATATGATCCTTAGATTAAATTTAAATAGAGTTGGGCAGAATATTGAGAAAACAAAGTTCAACAACTGTTTTATCATTTGACTGGCGAACTAATGTTTACACACTTTTTTCAATAGATGCATCTACAGACATACAGTACTCTAAAGGCAGGTTTACACTAGCAACGGAAGCAAAAGAAGTGGACTCGGTGGCAGAGTTGGAATCAGAAGAAAGTTAATATGATCTAGTGAAAATCCACACGACGGAAGAAGAAGCCTCATTTTCATTTTCATTTTCGCACGGGAGATTAGTCCGTGGAACGTGTAAGATTGTGAACAGTTCTGTTCATGGACCACGGAAGGAGTTGAGATAAACCGGTCTTCAGGCTCTTATTGAACCAGTGGTGCGGGGTCTGGAAGGATTCTGCAATAGTTTCAGCTAATTGGTTTTATTTTCCTTTGTTTCACTTGAACCCTGGCACAATGACAATGAGAGCTGACAAGAGTTCAAACTGAAGTGCTCTTATTTGGCCTGAAACTCTCATGCACTCTCATCAAATGTGTGGTTCCAGAATATATCCATACCTCCCCCATGGAAGGTTTTTTGGTTTGGACCCCCTCTCCTCCACAAATTTCCAGTTTAGCTTCATACTTTCCTTTAAACATTTTGGCTTTTGAGACCCCCCTCCCCCTCAGAATTTCCAATGACGTTCCTTGGGGTGGGAATGGATATTTTCTGGAACCACACAATTTGAACCTGCTCAAATTTTTCTTGAGAGCAATTGAGAGTGTTCTCTCATTTGGCCCACACTTGAGGGTCAAAGAAAACTTTCATGCAATTCTGACATCCTTCCAACTCTCATTCACATTTGGCCAGGCTTTAAACATCTACAATGATGTACATGTTGGTATCACTGCAGTCTCCTACCATGTCTGTATAAATGTTAATAGCCATTTCAAAAGCTCTTGCAGCCTCTGAAAAACAAAAAGCAAGGGAGTTATTAAAACTGGCAGTAAAATGGGGGTATCCAATGGTAAACTTGCCCCTGTGAACCAAATTAAACCAAAACAATATCATACTGAATTTTTGAACCTTAACCATAGCACTTTGAAGTATGGTAAAAGTTTTTTTAACCACCAATCTTCCCATTTTTTGAATACCCACAAAAAAACTATCCCCCCCCCCCCCTGCAAAAAAATACTTGCCAATATTTTCTTACCCAAAAAAATCCCAAAATCGTGAATTTCAAACCCCCAAATATCCTATACACCTCCCTGTCACTTTAAATCCGGAGTACCCCAGGGCCTTGCACCCATCTCAGCAACTACATGTACATGTAGTACATGTATCTTAAATTCTTTCCAATTGCCATAAAAATTGCGCCTTTCGGTACCATGCGAACTCTGCTCAATCAACAGTTTTGTTTGAAATCCACTGCCGTCAATTACATAATTAGCGGACCTCTCAGGAAACAGAAATTCACTTCAATGTGTTCAAAAGGTCACGTCCGTGAGTTGTGATTGATGGATTTTTCAATCCATGTTGTTTGTTTCTTCTCTTCAAGTCCGTTGGTTATCGTCGTATTATTATTATTATGATTGACGGCAGCGAAAAACACAATCGTAATTTGAGTTTTGAACTTCAGAATTTGCGTGTTATTGAAAGATGCAGTAAATAACATTGTGAGACAATCACACCTTCCACATCTGTTTTCTTAAAACAGTTTCCTGCGTCAACATAACGCTGTCCCGCCTCGTGTTTGGACTGTAAATTGATTTGTAGCTGAGCTGCTTCCATGAATGCTGTGCCAGCAGCTACAACAATAAAACAGACAAAAGCATTTGGATCATGTGTACTGTATAAATAAAACAACCAAACTAAATTATGTGTATTGCACAACAATAAAAATAGACAAAACTATTTTAACAAATGAAAATAAGTAGTTTATTGGCATCTAAATGATAATCTAGGTGATAATAAAAGCTTTGACATCACTGATTTTTACGAACAGTTTTTATTCAATACTTACATAATAAATTACAGTGAAGATGACGCTACCATTGCCACTCGACAAAGTTTTTGATTAATTTTTGACATCTTTTTGACGACTTTCGGATGGGTTCCGTTTGACTTGACCAATCAAAATCCAAGAAGTGTTGGAGGCGGAGTCGTAAAATTTGAACGGTTTTAGTTTCTAGTCTAGTTCAAATGTGGCGCCACAAAACGGAACCCATCAAAGTTGTCAACAAGATGTCAAAAATTAATCAAAAACTTTGTCGAGTGGCAACGGTAGCGTCATCTTCACTGTAACAAAACAGAAAACAAAAGCTGCTTTCACAGGCTACATGGGAGAAAGCAGAGCACACAAAGACGAGGTATGCTGGACTACTAACAACACATCTTACGTCTTTATCAGGGATTACAAGCTGCACTTCCTGTCACATAACGCTCTCCTACACTAACGGCTAGCTGCTTAAATCCGAACCACATATCATAGCTATCATTAAGCTCTCCTCCCATAAGTCACGCATAATTTCCTGACTACACCAATCAAAGGTCATGTCTTATTGTGACCATAGTGTCGGAAATGTCAAATGCACGCCAGTATGCCGCCCCCTTTTTAATTTGATGCATGCCAGATATCAAACTAAAAACATGGTTTTACTGAAGAAAAAACATATGATATAAAAAAGAAATATTGAAAAAGATTCATTATAATAACTATTACAACATACATCCAGGCTAGTGCAAGAATTAAAGCAATCTAGCGGCTTTTCGGCAAACCGTAACCGTCCCGTTTTTGTCAACAGGTGTCAAAGTTGCTGCAGTCAAAACAAAAGGAAAGGAATGCAGTTTGGTTTTAAGCAGCCGTTAGTGGGGAGGAGAGCATTGCGTAACGAGCCAAATAACGGCTGTGAAGGAGACTACAGGTCTATAAGAGGTAGGAGGACACCACATTTTATCCATTTAATTCACATCAGCCCAATCTCGTTCCCAGAGTCCTTGTTACCCTTGTCCAGCGGTGGAGCGGCCAACAAGGACCTCTGGGGGTAAGCGATCCGCCATGACAAGATTATTGGACTTCCAGTTCTACTGTGCATGTGTTAGACCCCATGTTTCAACTAACGAACGACCGGTCTTCCAAACTTCCGGTTTTACTGCGCAAGTCAGGTGGATCGCTTCCCCCCAGAGGTCCTAGTTGGCCTCTCCACCGCTGGAGAAGGGTCACAAGGACTCTGGGAATGAGATTCACATCAGCCCTGAATCATTCTTCATAGGTGATTAGAAGTCTTTTCAGGATGCCAGCAGTGATTGGCCTCTACAAGCCTGGGATGACTATCACAGTAAACAAGCCAACTACAGGTTTGTCATTATTGGTTTCTGGTCACAAAATATCAGACACAGAACTTTCTGCCATTCAAGACTGCTCAGCCAGGGTCAATGATCAGGCGGCTTAATCTTAGAGCCCATACCCATTTTCAGTGTTGGTAAAGTGCGCAATCAATGAAGACAACAATCTTTGTACCAATACTGAAATTGGGAAAAGGATGTTCCAAGAACGTTTGACCCCTGCTGTAGTAACCTAATTAGCTATGTAGATCATCAATTGTACAACAGTAAGATATAAAATTAAATACCACTCCATTTTTGTGCCATCTTGAACATGTTTCCTGCGCTGATGTACAGCTCTGCCGCGTCCTCGAGCTTTGAAGAACCTCTGAAATCATGTAGAAAATCCCCCTTTGTTGTTAACTGTCACAAAATTTCAAATCCCAGCTAAAGATCTTTTAAAATTGGTTCATACGTGTAGTATATAAGAGCTTAAGTTTACGGTTTTACTTT
Source organism: Desmophyllum pertusum (assembly GCA_029204205.1). Classification (NCBI taxonomy): domain Eukaryota; kingdom Metazoa; phylum Cnidaria; class Anthozoa; order Scleractinia; family Caryophylliidae; genus Desmophyllum; species Desmophyllum pertusum. Next base: position 2,190,352 of record MU827303.1, read on the forward strand.
ACCCAAATAATCCACCCAAAAAACCCTGGGAAGATTTCACTTTCCTCTCTGCCTGAGCAATAAGGTCGATTGCTTTCTCTTCGCTAGTCATGTTTTCCTTGATGGCTTGTTATGTCCGCCGTTTGTACAGTAAAATCATTTATATACAACACTGAAAAACTTCGCTGACTTCCACTTTATCTTCGTTGTTCAAGTGACGTCACTTACCTTCAAACGCGGAAAGACTGGGACGGAACGCTCCCAGCATTCATTTGGAGCATCGTAAAATCGAACATGGCGGACGAGATAGCGCGGGAAAAGAGATCCTGAGAAATTTTTCGCGTATTCCATATTTCCAAGCGCAATATTTCAAGTGGATAACAGGTTAACAACGTCCTTTCTTCGTGCCAAGATGGGGGTAAGTTACTCGTTCTAGTCTATATACCGTATACGTTTTGATGGTAGTACATGTACTTGAAGAACGTGCTTTTAATCATTTCGTTCCTTGCATGCCGCGGTATTTACACAGATCGATTTACAGTAAGCTTATTAGAAGGAGTTCTTAGTACACGTCATGGTTTGAATACATTATCTTATTAAGTTCGTGTTGCGTTTTATCGATCGTAGAAAAAATCTGCCAAAGGAAAGGAGAAAAAACTCAAAAGGAAGGAGGTATGTAAGCAGCCATACCTAACAATTAAAATATAATTCCTTTGTGTTGATGGATGGTTTAAGTTAAGCTTAAGCTTATACAAGCTGATCATGAATATTTTGGGTTTAAATCTCAATCACTAATGTTGAGAAACATTTATCATCAAGAGATCATGTTTGGAAATGGAGTGAATTTGGGCCATTTCATAATAATTTTTATATTCACTTTACCCCTATGAAAGAAAAAAAAGATCAAAGTGCCGACATGATTGTCCACTTAGAAAAATCCTGACTTTTCTTTACCCCCACAGAAAAAAAGCCTCCCAAGCCCCTCAGAAATATCCAAAAGATCAGAGATGCATCCCGACGCATCATCCACGGGGAAGGAGGGGTGGATATAAAATGGAAATATGGCCCTTTATAACATTTATGGTTTTCTTCATGCAAGCAATACTAATAATAAATTATTATTACAGTCGAACCTCGTTATTTCGAACTCAGTTATTTCAAACTCGCCGCTATTTAAAACTCATACCCATTTCCCTTGGATTTGCCCTTGTTTTTCACCCTAATTTAATATGTTTACTTTGAACTCGCTTATTTCCCCGCTATTTCGAACTAATTTTTGTTTCCTTTGGCCTAAAATCAACCCCGTTTATTTCGAACTTCATCAGAACACACCTGGAAGCACATGGAACTTATTTATAACCTTTTTCTTGCACTTATTTTGTAATGTATCTGTCTTGTTCCATTGCGCACAGTTCCGGTTGTCAATAACGGTATAGAAATTTGATATTCCTTAAAGAATGTATTATGTATTACCAATTTCTTGAAATAAAATTTAAAAAGGTACAAGTCATTCCATCATGTTAATTATTAATGATTATTTTGATATTTAATGCTGACCTCATTATTTCGAACCCCCGCTATTTTGAACTCTTTTTCGTTTCCCCTTAGAGGTTCAACTATATATAACATGAGCTTTCTTAAGTCCAGTCTTGCCTCTCTCTGGTCAGATCAATAAGAAATGTACTAGTATATGACTAAAGAATTCTTTGTTGATAATCAACATTTTTTTTTTTCAGGAAATGGCAAAAGTTAGTGCTGCCCAAGCTGTGGTCGATGTTGCTAACGAGGTAGCTATATATAGGAGTATGTAGTTATTGATGTCTATGCAGCGCAACACACATGCTCTTAGTGAATTGGAATCATAACAAAAAATAACAAAAAAATAATTATTAATATTTTTCCATTAACATTTATTTAATAATAATATTATTGTACATATATCTTATTTTAACCAAGCATGAGGGTCGTACTGGGAGAATATCAACCCTTGGTCTTTCTGTAAAGACCTTGCTGCATTACTTGGCAAGGATAATTCAGAGGAGACTGAAGAGGATTGATATTTGACAAAACACAGTTCTGTAGCTACACTAATTATTATTGCCACTAAACCTAAGGCTACACATGCTTATTTTTTCAGGTGAAAGACCCTTTGGCACCATTAACAGCGTTTAGAAGTTTCAAAAGAAATGAGTGAGTGTCATGTCATACATTGTATAAAGTTAGTTATAAAAAAATATATTAAATTAAACATTAAATACTTTTAGCACAAGTTCTGGGTACATTTGGGAAGTCAGGAAGGCATAATAATTATTATTATTTTTGTGAAGCTATAATAATAATATTATTATTTATCATATTTTATACCTCAAGTTACTTTAAATTACAATAACAATTATTTATTACTGTTGACTCCTGATAACTCGAACCTCCCGCAAATTCGAAATAAATTTGTTTTCCCTTCAGATCATTTTCTTGCTAATTTTACACTCGATAACTCAAACTCCCAATAACTCAAACGTTTTTCAATTTCCCTTGATTTTGAAGATTCAAGTTGTCGGTTGTCAACTATATTATTATGTATCATTGTATGTATTCTCAAATCACCCTGTGCATCTGGAACATCATGAACTGACCAAGTTTTGTTACTTGTTGTTAGGTTGGATCTTCACCTGGAGTGTCAGCGAGTAACAGACATGTCTGCAAAGGATATTGACTGGGCTTTTGACCTCACAAAACACAACATGCAATTACTGTAAGGCATTTTGAAGAAATCTTAAATCATGACTTGTTAGATACGATTTCTAAATAAATTAGTGCTAAGCAGGGCTGCAAATAATTTTTTTTTCTTGAAAGGACATATGTCCGAAGTCACCATTTTGGTCGGACAAAACAGAAATGTGGTCAGACATCATATTACAGTACTGCTTGATAAGCGAACCTGCTAATTTAACGTATTATCATCGCAGAGTAAACTACATGTAGTTTGTGTTTAGAATAAAACTTGTTAGCGTTTGCGTTGGAAGGCAAAAAAAATTGTCCGGACATTAGTGTCCGACCAAAGTTGGTATTTCATCGGACATTGGCAAATTTTGGTTGGCCATTGTCCGATGACCGACTGTTATTTGCAGCCCTGCTAAGAGTAGTTCCCCTTGACATTGCATTTATATAATTAAGTATACAGGAATAGAAAGTGAATTTGTAAATTCCCCTAAAATATAAGTTCATATTGATCAGCATTGAATATTGATAGTTTTTCTTTCCCGAACACGTCATTTATTCATAATTAAATTTGTTACAATCTACAGTTATGAAAATAGCCCCTGGGGCTGGAATGACAAGAAGAAGAAAGATGAAATGACGGAAGATAAAGCTTGGTAATTTATTATAGTCAACCCAGCTTCTTTCAAGTTATGTTTATCTTGCTATCAAAGCTAAAGCCGCACTCGGGCCAAACTGGTCCACACTACTGGAGCTTATCCCGGTTTCGGTAGCATGAAGCCGACTAGGAGTATTGCTACTCCACCTTGATGGGATTTTTTTAACAGTTTATTAACCATTCTTGCAGAATACACTGAATTACAATGGCAACTATGATGCTAGTCCATCGCAGGTTATCCCCCAGCATTTTGTCGCTGGTACCCATTTATACTCCTGGGTAGAGAGAGGCATACACGAGAGTTAAATGTCTTGCCCAAGAACAGTGACAACACAATGACCCTGGCCAGAGCTCGAACCTGGACCACTTGATCCAGAGTCCAATGTGCTAACCATTAGGCCACAGTGCCTCCTACGCAGGGGATTAAATTTAACTTTTCTTCAACAGCCACTAGTGCTTGAACTACTGTACATGTATTTGGACCTGGACCTGTTGTACATGTACATGATGATGAAAGGTTTATTATCTGGAGCGGGAGCTGGACAATAAATGAATAAAATAATTATACTTAAGATGCATTTTCAATGTTGACTGGAAAGTCCAAACCCTCACCCCGTTCTTCATTATTGTCAATGAAGTTGAAGGTTTTGCCTCATTTCTGACGCAGGTATCTGATGGCCAAAGATGAATCGGCAAAAGCTGTAGCATTCTCACATTTTAGGTTTGACTTGGAGGAAGGAGATGAAGTGCTTTACTGGTAGGTTTGAACATTTCTCCATTCCTGGTCAAGTTAATTTACAGACAGTTTATATTACAGTGGAACCCCCATTAAGGGGGCACCCTCGGGAGTGAAAGGGCAAGCAACAATAAAACACCTGATTTAAACTTGCAACAGCAACATGGTTTTTCACCCATGATAGGTAAGGTAGGTAAGGTAAATCTTTATTTAGGCAGGGTGGCCCATTCAGCTCTAGGCTGGTATCCATAGGGGCCCTGCGTCTAAAAAATACATTATATTACAATTTAAGAAGAAGAATACTGATAAATAGAGGTTATTCAGCGGAAAGTTGTGTAATACAGCTGGGTATTTTTACGAGTCAGTTTTTATTTTTTCGAGCCTTTAGGCGAGAAAAAATAAACACTGACGAGTAAAAATGCCCAGCCGTATATTACACAACTTTCCGCTGAATAAATTGTTTATTATACGACATAATATCTTTCCTAAAATATAGGCTTTCGACAGTGTTTTCCGTAGCGCGCGGTCAGGGGGACTAAGATCCGTTGAATACGGTCTCATATTTGCTCTCGTCTTTGTGCATATTCGCACTCTAAAATGCTATGTCGTATAATAATTAGCAATAATTATTATTCGCCTCAGGCTCAGTGAATATTGGTGAATATTTACCGAGACGAAGTCGAGGTAAATATTCACCAATATTCACTGAGCCTGAGGCGAATGATTGTTTTAGTATATACCAACGAGGCGACCTCCATCCTAACTCACGCAAAAAAAGTGTCAAAGTTTTGTTTAAAAAAAAGCAAGAGTGTGACGCTCATTGCGTGACAATCACCATGCATGAGTGAACTCGCATCAGGCCATTTCAATTTATGCAAATTCAAGATACTCATGAACATGTGTTGACTCTCGGATCGTTGCTCGGAGTACTTACAGTTCATTTAATCAGTTTGCGATGAATTGCTGAGAGATAATTGCTCGATAATGCTGTCAAAACTTTGAAACAAACCTGTGGGCAGTTCGACAGTTTCGTTAAAGGCTTCACTTCAAGTGGAAAGTAATGAAGGTGCAAATGAACGAGTCGCCAGAATTCAAATGTGTAGTGCTGGATTGAGAAGACAAATTGAAGTTTTCTCCAACGGAAATTCATTGCTCAAGAATAGGATTAGCTGCCTGGCTAGTACCAGCAATTTTATTGTGAATGGCAGTTGATGCAGGAGTGGATATTTACAACAGACATGGAGCAAACAGCACTTAATCAGGCGTTCGACTCAAGAGTACGACATTTATTTAATTTCTACGAACAGCTTTAAAACTGACCTTCCAGTCGACCAGTCCTCAAAGGTACACTAATTGTTCTTCTTCTTTCATTGTTTGATGCTCGTTTTATGTGAACAGAGATGTACAAGATTTGCAATCCACGAGTAGCGCGACGTATTTAATAAACGTTTACTACCTAACAGTTTGTGAACATGCTTTTTACGTAACTAGAATCAAAATAAATATACCTTATTTACCTTGGAAATGTTTTAGAACAAACTTTGTAGCCTTCGTGTATTTTCCGATGTACAATTTCAAGGTTTCTACTTCTGAAACACAAGTCGAACGATAATTTAGGCCGGCCATTTTAATTTTTCTTCTCAATAAATAATCTGCCAAAAGGTTTCCCAGAATCCCCGGCACTATTCACCTCCTAGGAGGTGGATAGTGTTGAATGTCCCGAGATAGCGGACCAATCAGATTGCTTAAAACGCCAAGGTCACCGAGTTGGTATATACTAAAGGATAATAAACTATAATGACAGTTAAATTTTGATAACTTATCAACTCATTGTATGTTAAAAATAAATTTGCTCTGCAGAACATACAGCAAAGTTTTTTTTCTTTCTCTCAGTTATGAAGTGCAAGTGGAATCTGAGGCACGAGGCAAGGGCCTTGGCAAGTTCTTCATGCAGATTTTGGCGATGATGGCGCATAGGTTGGTTAAACTCCAATGTCAATTAGCAAATTCTCAATACACATTACTGGCTGATAGCGACAACAACAACAACAACAACAACAACAACAACAACAAACTTTATTTTACTCCACAGGCTACTAAAAGTATTTACAACAATTGAACAGAAAAAAAATAATAGGGGTACTGGCTACCCGAAATAACCTTGAAGTTAAAAATGCCAGGCAGCCAGTTAATATAAATATATAATTTACAGCTTATATTACCCTCGGGATAGGGTTAGTATTGATTTGTGTAATTACCGTAAAAGCTCTATTAAGCCCCCAGGGGCTTATTTAATTTCAGGCCTCAAGAAGGGGGGCTCAATAGAGAGGGAGCGCTAAATAGAGCTTTTACGGTAATAGTGAACAGTCATACGACCTTATGTGCTACTTAGCACAAAGAGGACCAAAGCAAGTCATTGGCTACCTTGATCAGTGACATAATAAGAACATGTGCTCAGTTGTTGGACAATCTCCTTGTGATAGGCTTTGACACCCAACCCTCCCTCCCATATTACACAAGGGGTAAAGCAATGCAGTTGAGATGGATTACACGTACATTATAAAGAGATGAATCTGAATTGTAAATTAATGAAATAATTCCCTGAATACTAGCTGCCAATTTAATATAAGCTTACTGTCTATAAAATCATTTAATTTGAACAAGAATGTGTACAATCATGTAGGTTTTTGTAATTTTTTGTGTGTAATAATGTATTTAAGTTCTCTTTCAGAGCCCAAATGAAAAAGGTCATGCTGACTGTGCTTAAAGGTATGTTTTTATTTCATTTTATTTTATACTCTTTATTAACTTTTACACCACACTAATTACTTTGATTAAATACTAATTAACAATAAATATCAGGGCTGTAAATAATTTGTTTTTCTTGAAAGGACATGTGCCCGACTAAGTCACCATTTTGGTCGGACAAAACAAAATGAGGTCGGACATCATATTACACAGAGTACCGCTTGAAAAGAAAACTTGCTAATCTAATGCATTGTCAGCTAGTTTGCGTTTAGAACAAAACATTTTATATGTTTGCGTTGGAAGGCAAAAAAAAAAAAAGGTCCGGACATTATGTCTGACCACAGTTGAGATTTTGTTGGACATTGGCAAATTTTGATCGGCCATTGTTCAATGACCGACTGTTATTTGCAGCCCTGAATATTATTATAAGATTATAAGATTATTAGATTATAAGCTTGAGATTTCTATGATCAGATGTGATAGTTGATGTCAGGCAGCAGGCCAAATCAGCTATCACATCATGGCAATTGAGAGTGAATAATTCATTAATTTTTTGTCTGAATCTGTATTTGATGTGTTTTTGCAGATAATGAAAGAGCTATCAATTTTTTCACCAACATCATGAAGTATGTATTCTCAATAAAATTCAACTTTTGTTAACCGACGGTACAAAATAACTGTGTCCCGGGGGTGGGATACTCAGGTATATTAGTGACTGGGAGGTGTGAAGGCCTTTTGGGGTTTGAAATTAGCGATTTGGGGACTTTTTGGGGTCGGCAGATTTTCTGGCAGATTTTTTGGGTAGAAATATTTTGACAGGGACTTTATTTACTTACTGGTACTTACTTAATCCTCTTCGTGCTTGAAGCACATAAGGCCATGGGACTTTATTTGGGTTAATAAAAAGCGTACCTTAGTCACTCCTAGTGTTCTTGATTTTGATTGAATAAAGGTGAACCATATATCTCATACTCTTAAGTAATGTTTTTTTTTACTTTATTTTTATGCAGAGAAAAAAGGGACTTTTGAGGGGTTACGTTCTGGGACATTGGACTTTTTGGGGTCTAGCTTTAGCCTAATGGGACTTTTTGGGGGTCTAGAAATTTGGCCTCCTTCACGCCTCCCTGTCACTAAATATACTTGAGTACCCCCTGTGGGGCAAGCAGTGCTTACAGCAGGTGTTGTGCATACTTGCACAGTCATTGGCATACTTGCACAGTCATTGGCAGAAAGGCATTGGTATATTTATATTATTGAAAATAAGTACAGTATTTCCTCAAGTTAGCCCCCCCTTCCGCCCCGATTTCAATGTGAATTATAAATTTTTTGGTCTGTAATGGAGGCCTCAATAATAATGTTATCTCCAAATGACCAGCAGGTAACTAAAGCATATTTCAATAAGCCCCCTCCCCCTCCCCCCTGGGGGGCTTAGTAGAGGAAAATATGGTATGTATTTACTCAATCTCGTTCCCAGAGTCCTCGTTACCCTTGTCCAGTGGTGGAGTGACCAACAAGGAGCTCTGGGGGAAAGCGATCCATCATGACAGGATTCTAGGACTTCCGGCTCTACTGTGCATGTGTTCGACCCCAGTTTTCAACTAATGGACGCCAAGATTCTTGGACTTCCGGTCTTACTGCGCAAGTCAAGCAGATCACTCTATCCCAGAGGTCCTTGTTGGCCGCTCCACCGCTGGACAAGGGTAACGAGGACTCTGGGAACGAGATTGGTATTTACTGAGCTCTGTAATAATTATTGGTTCAAGAAGAGGGGAGGGGAGGGTGCAAAGGATTAAGAGTAGTCGTGAAAACGAGCAAGAAATTTCAGCTGTGTCCTTTGCCTTTGTCTTTGAGGAGACAGTTGAAATTCAGGCTAGAAAACCAAAACCTTTTCTAAGAGAAATCAGCTTAACTTTGTCTGTTGTTTGTTTGTTTTGTTAGGTTCCAAACAGATGAGACCTCCCCTGCCATCTGGGATCCAATGAACCCTGAAGATTATTGTTATGACATCCTTAGTAAAGTGCTAGTGAGAAAAACACCTGCAAGCAATGAAACAGACGACAAGGAATAGACAAGATACATCTGCTTAGAAATTCACAAATACTTTGCATAATTAGCGTGTAGCCTTTGAAGTGCAAGACAGTGAGCCATGCAAGCCATTCTGGTTAGCCTAAGTCAGTTTAGGTAGCTTGCGGGAGAGCCTTTATATTGGTGTCAGGGATTTCTGGCTCGCATAGCTTACCTACTGGCTTGTATGGCTTGCCCAACCTCATCCCCAGGGCCATCTCCGCTTTCAAGATGGCGGGTGGGTGCGGACATCAGCAGGTCACATATCTCCGAATATATTGGAGATTTTGATTGTTTCAAAATGGCGGCGGGCTCGCGATTGGCTAATTTTGTGGTCTCGTGACCTGCTGTCCGTCAGGGTCTTCTTCGCGCCGCCGTTTTGAACGCCGAGAAGACTCTGGGGACGAGGTTGTGGCTTGTCTGCTGGCTCACATGGCTGACGCTGACTCGCATCGCTCACTGGCTCACACTTTGTACACACTCTTGGTGAAAGTCACTAAGGCTTAGTCCATTCTGGGACTCAATTCAAGTGAACTGGAATTATTATTGGGAAAAATGCAGCCAAAAAGCATTTTTAAGCTTGTAGGATTGAGCAAATAATGTATAAACTTTATGATTGGTTGTAAAAACAAGTGACATGGACATTGTTTGACTCCTTCCAGTCCTGGACATCGAGCAGCAAGCATTGATTGCTTGACTTCGACTGCAACCATGGAAACTTAGGAAGCACAGACCTAAATATAATAAAATATTGAAAACTTTGAATTACACATCTGGGTATTTTTTCTTTGATGCAGTTGAATCAATGAAGCCAGGCGCAGATCCAGATCGGTTTCCACCATTTTATGGAAATCGGTCAGATATTCCGAATGACTCAAAATCGCGGGAAATTGCATTTTAGAGAGTGAAAATCTGACAAATTTTCCGGGAGCATGAACTCCCCTAGCCTCCTCCGCAGGCAACTCCTGGGTCTCGTACTTTTATGTAAGAGTTGCCTGCGGAGGAGGCTAGGACTCCCCTAGAAAGGAGGTCCTTCAGTGTTCATACTCTAGGAAACTGGTCACGTTTTTTTCCTGGATCCGTGCCTGGTAGCTCCACTTGGCATGCCATTAAGAAATTTAACTGATCTGGAGTAATTTTTTGTGAATATATATTTTTTTCAAAACTCCACACGGAAACACAAAATCCCGGAAGAGAAAGACTATCTTTTGAAAGTGACAGACGTGCAAGCTGTTCAGCTCCGAGCAAGGCTTGTTGTGCTCAGTTGCTGTCATAGTGTTCAAAGGAAGCCGTTTCAGCGGAGGGTGTGGTCGGTATTGCACGGGCTTTTTTGGGTGCTGGGGCTCGTTCTGTTCTGGTGTCACTCTGGGCAATTGATGACGAGGCCACTATGGAGTTTATGAAATGTTTCTACGAACACCTGGGAGGTGGTAATAGCGCCAGTGTAGCTCTTAACCGGGCTATGAAATGTCTTAGAGAGTCAAATAAGTTTAGTGCTGTAAAGTACTGGGCGCCATTTGTGCTCATTGGTGATGACGTCACACTAGAATTTGAAGAAAAAGACTGATGCAACTAAAGACGAGCTCATTGACCGAGTCGCTTCTGTTGTTATGGTACTTTTTACATGCACTCCGTAAAAACTAAAATCTTAATTTAAGACGTTTCGTCTACCTCAGAATCAGAACAATAGCTGAAGATTGACGTCCGCCTACTGTTCTGGTTCTGGGTTAAGACGAAACGTCTTAAATTAAGATTTTAGTTTTTACGGAGCAGCACTGAAAAATGTAGACTCCTGCATACTGACTGGTGAAATAAGCTTTGCTCCAACCCCACACGGAAATCCAAGATCCCTGTAGAGAATAGAAAAACTTGCCAAAGTTAACGGGTTTTGTCAATGATATGCGGATTATGTTCTTGTAAAAGGGTGAAATAGCGTCCGGTTAAACAACAGTGGTTACTTTACTAAACAAATCATGTGTTTCACATTAAACTAAGTTGATTTACAAAGGTTGATTATTGTAAATAATGTCTGACCGCTGTATGTATTTTATTCGTAAAGAGTCACCTGAGTCACGTTTTGACTGTTGTTGTTGTTATTATTTTAGCACGGCATATTTCTATGACAACTGACGGTGGCCTGTGTCATTCCCAGAAATGATTCGTGTCCTGTAACTGAGATTTCATCGGCAAATGAATGTTATATATTATCGCTTTGTTTTTGAAGGGGTCTTTCTTTACTTCATACAAATAGTTTTCGTTATTTCAGTAAAACATGCATACTTCATTATCCACTCCCCCAAGGGGCTCTTGAGAGATAATATAATTACGCTAAATGCAAATAGGTATTACATTTCTGCCGAATTTGAAGGAATTTTCCCGAAGGGAAACTCGAAAAATCTAGCATCTGCTCAGGCTCAGGGGGAAAGTTGATTTTTTTTTTTTGTCGTTCAAGAATGGCAATCAATGCAACTATAGCAATGCGCCGCGAAAATCGCGCGTGATTCTCTCGCCGGTATAGGCCACAAAAGTAAGCTGCTTGCAGGCCATAACTGAACATGCATGCACTCAAATTGTAATGAGGTCATATGGTAATTTATTAATGAGGAATTTAGCAGTATAAAAGAAAGGACGCTCATCAATATTCACTTTCGGACATTTCGTTCTGCCAAAATTCATTGTCGTGACTACTTTATGCTGGATTTTATCTTTTTCAACACAGCAAAGCGAATAAACTAAAACAATTATAATTTCTCCCGTCACATCATGACATAAAGTGTGTGTGTGTGGGGGGGGGGGGGGGGGGGGGGGGGGGGGGGGGGGTGAGGGATGGTCTTTCGTAGGATCACACCCTCGAAATTCGTTACTAATGTTGACTGGTACTGAGATTTCTCGCAACTTTAATAAAGATTGAAATAAATCTCTTGGCTTGATGCTTTTGCCAGCCTTCTAGATAGTCGGTAGTACCAAAGGAACTGCAAAAAGTCATTTGCCCATACGAAAAACTCTGGAAGCCTGCACGTTTCATGTAATATATCAAAAGGCTTTTTCAATGAAAACTGAATATATTTTGTTTGCCGGGTGTTTTTTTACAGTATGTCGAAAGAGTATCAAATGTCTTGATGTCTTAATCTTCTTTATATTTACTAAAACTCTTTCCTGGCCGGCCGCTCGAAACTCGTAACCAGCGGAAACTGGGGACGAGGTTGCCAAATCTCCCCTCCCTCAGGGACAGGGTCAAGATTTCCCTTGCCAAGACCTGGTTACCAAGCTGTGCACGTGTTCATGTGAATTGGCGCGGAATCGATTTTGGAACACAACAAAAAAGTCGACATCGACATTTCTGCTGCAAATATTTCAATTTCTTTTGCCATGTCAGTCTTAACCAATGGACCAGGATCATCGGTCAGGAAAGCAGTCGGTCCTAGAGCGAAGGTGACCGTTGTTTTAGGAGCGCAGTGGGGCGATGAAGGAAAAGGGAAGCTGGTCGACATCTTGGCCACAAGAGCCGATATCGTTTGCCGGTGTCAGGTGTGTAAAATCGTAGTGACTTGTGATCAGGGTTTCCTCAGTATGACGGTGTAGCTAGGTCATACTATGGATTTGTGGGAGGATGTTTGGTTTTACGCGCAAATATTGCTGATCGAGTTGTTAATTTTCGTAAACAGACTCACTGAACATGCTGCACCGTCATGTAGTGTATTTTATCAGCCAATTTCCATATGACGCGGTGTAAATTACATTCGTCTTTACATGGCTTAAGTTTGTTTTCATTCGGTCTGTTGCTTGCCGTCGGTATCTGTTGATTTCAAGTGAGTTTTGGAGGGCGATGAATGAAGATCGATTTATAATGCCAGGTCTTATGTTGATCTCGATGCCCAAGTTGTCTTTTGTTTTCCATAATTTTAAAATATAAGTTACACAATAATCATTGGATAATTAACATTGTGTTTGTTTATAGGAATATTTACATGCCTGTTTAATATGAGTTTCTGGAGTTTCGTGATGGTATAAATGCTCTACTCATTTCATTCTACCAGATCAGTGATTTCGACAGTTGACATGTATGCATTATAAAAAAGCCATGATAAAAAATTCCCCAAAAATGTTTTGGTCAACCTCTTTGTACAGACAGACAGCTCCATAATACAGGCATCGTTATTATGGACCATGTTGTGGAGGGATGCAAATTCCTTATCATGCTGTGGGTTGCCCAGTATCCATGATAACATGGTTTCATTTTCAATACCAGAAGAAGACATTAAGTATTAAGAGATAAACACCTCGAATGGAAGTATTAATCCATATATACATCCTGAGGGATGTATATATGGATTAATACCTCCATTCGAGGTCTAACTTATTTCATGATATTATTCACAAACACTGGCTGATTAGTAGGCTCGCACTTTCATCAGATCGAAACACAGGCAATGAAAGTGATATGATGATGCAATACCTTAATTGGGAACAAGTAGCCAAAAAACAATGTTTCCAAGAAGACAAAAGCTGACCGATGATTAGTATTAGTATTATCATATGTTTTTCGGATCTACCTGCAAACAATGAAATGTGTTTTTTATTTATTGTTGTCATTCTTGTCATTGAATTTAAACGAGTAAGGAAAAATAAAAGTAAATTAACAAGGGTAACTTTCAACTAAACTACATGTTTCGACCGTTCAACGATCATCTTCAGTTACGAGTGATTACATTATAGATTTGAATATAGCTAATACAGCAATAACATTATTACAAGTATGTAAGATATGAGAACAAACTAACACTAATTACGAAATAAAACACAAAAGAGGCATAACAAAAGTGACAAAATATACATGAACTAAAGCGAAAGAGTTAAATTTACATGAAAAAGCTGTTTGTTTAAAATGGGTTTTTCCCAGTGAATATGCAGCGCTTCTTTCATCTGTTGATAAGTACAGAAAGACACCTCATTATTATGGACCATGTTGAGGAGGGATGCAAATTCCTACCAAGCTATGGGTTGTCCAGTATCCATGGTAACATGATATTCATTTGGTAATTTATTTTCCATACCAGAAGAAAATATTTCTCTCTGCAACACTCAATATTATTATTTATTGTTCCTCGTGATCTTAGGGTGGAAACAATGCTGGTCACACAGTTGTTGTCGGCTCAAAAGAATATTTCTTTCATATGGTTCCAAGGTGAGAAGTATTGCAATAAATAATATCAACTTGATGATTTTCTTTGTTCTCATGACCTGTTTTTCTTGTAAAATTAATGTATTTATTTTGTAAGGAGAAATAATATTCTGATCACTCTTAGGTATTTATTTAAGTGTTAATTTTCTAATTTTCTAACAGTCGTTAATTCTGATTAAACCTCATCCTGTTGAAGCTCTCGTTGCGACCACTCTCATAAGCGACCATGCTCTAGTTATGACCACCATTGTGAAACCTCGTTAAATTGTCCCTCAAACTCTGTAATTAAAAGCCCTCGTAAGCGACCACTCCCGGCATCCATAAGCAACCGCGACCACTTTTGGGAATTACCAACTGGTCATTTCCATTTCCTTTCCTTTGTTTTTAAGCTCTTGTAAATGACCACTTGTTGTGCTACACATTTATTGTTTCAGCACGTGGTCACTTATGAGAGCCCATTCTTGTAAGCGACCAGCTCTAGTTACGACCACTTTTTCGAATTCCCGAGGTGGTCGCTTACGAGAGCTTCGACTGTATTTGTTAATAAGTTTTTTTATTATCTCAGTGGGCTAATACAACCAAAGGCTGTTAGTGTTATTGGTAAGTATCAAGTAGTGATCACAATCAAATTATCAATCATTTATTTATTTAAACTCGTCGCCAATAGATGAGCTTGGGGAAGGTGCCTTGGTGGAGCCACTGTGACGCCTAATTCGAGCCAAGTGTGGAGGTATCCATGGCAACCCTGCAAGCGACCACCACCAGGCACATAAAAGCAGGTGGGAAAAGAGGGAGCAGAGAAGAGCCAAGCCATAAACAAGCATGAATCTGCAAAAAACTGCCCATCCACACAGCTGGAACATAAAGCATATGCAGCCCCCCCAGGGGGGGGAGGGGGTACTCCCATATAAAAGTGACGGGGGTGATCGTCAGAAATTTTGAAAAGAACCCCTAAAAGGTACCAAAATCTTGTTTGGTGGGTGTGGCTCAAATTCATTTTCACCCCTAAGAGGTACCAATATTCTAAGACAAAACTATTTCCTGTCATATATTTTTCCTGCAAAATACCCCAAAAGGTACCAGAATAACTCTCACGGTAGACATTTTAGATTTTAACACCCTAAGCGGCACCAAACCACAAATTTTAACCCCTAAAAGGTACGACGATCACCCCCGTCACTTTTATATGGAAGGCCCCCCCCCCCCCCCGGATGCAGCCCCTGCAAAGCCCAACGTGTATATATGACCGCCAAAAGGGACCACTGACTAGCATTGGTTTGAGTCTAATTTAGCCCCATATAAATTATTTAGTATGCATCACAGGGCTGTCATTAAGTTTTGAGTCGCCTGTTGCTTTGGTCTTCACACCCGTAACAAACGTGTTGCTTTGTAAGTGAATTATACCAACAATACCTAGGCAAGTTCACCCGTAACATCAAGGTCCATCAAGTATATTCAGCCATAACAGGTGTTACGGGTTACGGCACTTAATGACAGCCCTGCATCATGAGATTGTGGCGCACAACAAACACACTCTCATTTTTCAACAGGTAATGGTGTTGTGATTCACATTCCTCAGTTCTTTGATGAGCTAGCAGCACTTGAAGCTAAAGGTACAGATAGGCAATATTGTAAAGTGTGCGTGAAAATGGAGAGACGAGATTTGTTATTAAAGTTGTTGTTCTGGCTTTAAATGCGGCTTAAATGCGGTTAATAGTGTTACAACTGGCGACGAGGGTGAACAAGAATCATCAGTAATCTACCAGAGAAAAGATTATCAAAGAAAATGGCTTCTAATCATTTCCTCGAGTGTTTTTAACACAAAAATTCAGATGAAGGTCAAAACCCAACTAGTGATAATTGTGCTTTCCACTTCTGTTAATCATATCCAAGTTTGAATGCAGCTCCAGGATCACAAACTATACCTTGTTTCCGTCATGTACGACAATGATCTAAAGGTGATGCCGCACACGGGCCAACAGCTGGCCCACACTGCCGGAGCTTATCCCGGCTTCCATACACACTGTAGCATGAAGCCAACTAGCAGTATTACTATTCTCCCTGGATGGGATACTACGTCCATCGCAGGTTACCCCCAGCATTTTGTCGCCGGTACCCATTTATACTCCTGGGTGGAGAGTGAAGTGTCTTGCCCAAGAACATTACACATTGAACCCCAGCCAGCACTCGATCCAGAGTCCATTGCGCTAACCATTAGGTCACCACATCTCCCAATGATCTTATTTTAGTGATCATCATCCTACTTTGCAAACATGGATTATCAAGTTAATACAAATTATCAGACGATGATTACCGAGACATTATTTGATATGTGCATATGGTAATAATGAAGTAGTCAGTTGAACCTCTCTAATACGGACACCAAAGGGGCGCAACAAAGTGTCCGTATTAGAGAGGTGGCCGTATTTGTATAGAGGTTTTCTTTATAGAGATTATATGGGCACTGATTTTGTCGGGACCAAGGGAACTGTCCGTAATAGAGAGGTGTCCGTAAGGAGAGGTTTGACTGTACTCAATGCACTTGTTTGCAGGGGTTACAGACTGGCGGGAAAGGCTTCTAGTCTCTGACAGAGCTCATATAGGTGAGACATTCCTTTACACTTTTAGTGATCTTTGTCAGTTTTTTCTGGGGTTTCAGATAAAAAACATTTTATTGATAGTAAAAAAAATAAATTAACGTCTTCTAACTTGATTTATGGATTCTTTTCTTTCAGTATTTGATTTGCACCAGGAATCTGACAAATTGCGAGAAGGTGGAAAGGGAGGGTGAGTTTAATAATGATACAAAGCAAGTAAATCTACTTTTCAGTTAACATTTTTATTTCTTTATTAATTTTTCATGTAAACATGTTTGTTTTCTTTTTTTATCAGGTTGGGAACTACAAAGAAGGGAATTGGTCCTACCTATGCCTCCAAGGTACTATATATATTATAATAATAATAAGTATTATTAATAGTATAATTAATTACTGACAGTCAAACCTCCGCTAACAAACACCTCCCGTAGGCAGACACCTCTTGTAAGCATACCCAGCTACATACAAACACTACATTTTTAACCTCCCATAAGCAGACACCTCTCTTAAGCAGACACTTTTTCAGGCCCCAAGGGTGTCCGCTTACGGGAAGTTTGACTGTATATACTAGTCAATAAATAATTATTTATACAGTCAACTCTCTCTAAGACGGACAACATCAGGGACCGGCACCAACTGTCCATCTTAGAAAGGTGTCCAGCTTATAGAGCGTTCACATACAGTAAAATGACTGGAAAACGGTGCACAGTACCAACACTGAGTGTCCGTTTTATAGAGGTATCCATCTTATAGAGGTGTCCGTTTAGAGAGAGCTGACTGTAGTTTAATTGTTTATTTTTTTTAAACTTATCACCAGTCTGCTAAGAGTTAATTTTACCGTGCTTGTGTTCTGCAGGCTCAAAGGATAGGGCTCAGAATATGTGACCTGGTTGGAGACTTTGAGGTGTTTGAGAAAAGGTTAGGAACAGTGTTAGAAATGACTTGAGTTAAAAGGAAAAGGCTTGTTAAATGTATATTTGTGTATGTAGCTTATTTCAGTAATATCTTCTTTCTCCTTGTGATAGATTCCGAGGGCTGGTGTCACACTTTCAGAGGCTGTAAGTATTATAGATATAACTTCAGGAAGTGAAACCTGGTTCTCATATGTTCGGAATGCCTGCAATGTCTTTGCCGGCACTGCTTTTGATGCACTCTCATTGAATTGAATTCTATCCTATGCAGTGCTGCGGATGACATCACAGGCATTCTGGACATATGAGAACTAGTGAGAAAAATTATCATTTTAAAATAAAACTTGTTGCACTACAAGGCTCAACAGCTCAAAGAAAAAAATATGTTTGGGCAACAAGTGAGTTTACCAAGCAAGTTTGCGGTTGTTAAAAGAAGTTTGTTATATCGCCAGCTCTGGATTTTCTATGTTAAGAGAGGAAAGAAAACCATGTCATCCTTAGCTGGTTTTCATATACATGTAGGTCCTCTATCCAGGTCATTAGCACTGCAATGCATTTGCATGTATCGGTATTGACCAAATAGACTGCGATCCGGGGAGGGGGGACTGGTAAGTTTTTAAAGAAGCTGTTTTGAACTTTTCCAGGTATCCAGGTCTCAGTACAAATATTGAAGAAGAGCTAGTAAAGTACAAGGTACGATTCCTAAATATCATTTGACTTTGTTTGCTCGCAAATAACACCTGAGTATATGCTTGAAAAACAGTTTTTACCATTATACAGGAAAATAGGCCATAATTTTCAAGTTGCCTTAATTTGCCTCAGTGTTTCGATTTGAGATCACTATCACTAGAACGCAGTCTGCCAGACTTTGACGTTGGTCCTCTGTTTAGGTCGAGCACTCTTTGTAACCTTGTAAATGTTTCATTTGTCTGTTTGTAGCACTATGCAGAGAAGATTCGTCCAATGGTTTGCGACACAGTAAGCTACATGAACAAAGCACTGCAGAATGAGTCAGCTAACATTATTGTGGAGGGCGCAAATGCACTCATGCTGGATATCGACTTTGGTGAGTTACAATATACATGTACATGTGGCAAAAATTCTTAATGAAGGCATTGTTGTCATGGTAACCTGTGACAGAGCTCCTTTAATTCCGTCAGTTTGATTAAAATTAAGTATCTTTTTCAGGTACTTATCCCTATGTAACATCTTCTAACTGCGCAGTGGGTGCAGTGTGTACTGGGCTCGGCATTCCACCAACGGCAATCGGTAATGTTCATGGTGTGACTAAGGCCTACACAACAAGGGTTGGTCTGGGAGGATTCCCAACAGAGCTTAAAAATGTAAGTTGTTGGTTTCTGCTCTGGAAACAATATTCTTAAATCGTACAGAATGTAAACACGATAATCATTGAGTGACATTATTCAATGTGGATGAGCCACAGCTCATGTAGACTGGGTTAGACCCGAGAGACAGTGTTTGGTCACAGCTCATGTAGACTGGGTTAGACCCGAGAGACAGTGTTTGGTCACAGCTCATGTAGACTGGGTTAGACCCGAGAGACAGTGTTTGGTCACAGCTCATGTAGACTGGGTTAGACCCGAGAGACAGTGTTTGGTCACAGCTCATGTAGACTGGGTTAGACCCGCGAGACAGTGTTTGGTCACAGCTCATGTAGACTGGGTTAGACCCGAGAGACAGTGTTTGGTCACAGCTCATGTAGACTGGGTTAGACCCGCGAGACAGTGTTTGGTCACAGCTCATGTAGACTGGGTTAGACCCGAGAGACAGTGTTTGGTCACAGCTCATGTAGACTGGGTTAGACCCGAGAGACAGTGTTTGGTCACAGCTCATGTAGACTGGGTTAGACCCGAGAGACAGTGTTTGGTCACAGCTCATGTAGACTGGGTTAGACCCGAGAGACAGTGTTTGGTCACAGCTCATGTAGACTGGGTTAGACCCGCGAGACAGTGTTTGGTCACAGCTCATGTAGACTGGGTTAGACCCGAGAGACAGTGTTTGGTCACAGCTCATGTAGACTGGGTTAGACCCGAGAGACAGTGTTTGGTCACAGCTCATGTAGACTGGGTTAGACCCGAGAGACAGTGTTTGGTCACAGCTCATGTAGACTGGGTTAGACCCGCGAGACAGTGTTTGGTCACAGCTCATGTAGACTGGGTTAGACCCGAGAGACAGTGTTTGGTCACAGCTCATGTAGACTGGGTTAGACCCGCGAGACAGTGTTTGGTCACAGCTCATGTAGACTGGGTTAGACCCGAGAGACAGTGTTTGGTCACAGCTCATGTAGACTGGGTTAGACCCGAGAGACAGTGTTTGGTCACAGCTCATGTAGACTGGGTTAGACCTGCGAGACAGTGTTTGGTCACAGCTCATGTAGACTGGGTTAGACCCGAGAGACAGTGTTTGGTCACAGCTCATGTAGACTGGGTTAGACCCGAGAGACAGTGTTTGGTCACAGCTCATGTAGACTGGGTTAGACACGAGAGACAGTGTTTGGTCACAGCTCATGTAGACTGGGTTAGACCCGCGAGACAGTGTTTGGTCACAGCTCATGTAGACTGGGTTAGACCCGAGAGACAGTGTTTGGTCACAGCTCATGTAGACTGGGTTAGACCCGCGAGACAGTGTTTGGTCACAGCTCATGTAGACTGGGTTAGACCCGCGAGACAGTGTTTGGTCACAGCTCATGTAGACTGGGTTAGACCCGAGAGACAGTGTTTGGTCACAGCTCATGTAGACTGGGTTAGACACGAGAGACAGTGTTTGGTCACAGCTCATGTAGACTGGGTTAGACCCGCGAGACAGTGTTTGGTCACAGCTCATGTAGACTGGGTTAGACCCGAGAGACAGTGTTTGGTCACAGCTCATGTAGACTGGGTTAGACACGAGAGACAGTGTTTGGTCACAGCTCATGTAGACTGGGTTAGACCCGCGAGACAGTGTTTGGTCACAGCTCATGTAGACTGGGTTAGACCCGAGAGACAGTGTTTGGTCACATTTCCAAACCCTGAGAAGAGAGTTGAAAATATAACAGTGGAGTATTTTTAACAAAATTTGAGGGGTTTGGAAGTGAGAGTTGTCCAATACACCCGAACTGAGTCGGGTCGTCTAACGATCCGACTCACCGGAAGTCAGATCACTAGAGACTTGGAAAAAATCCAGCCATAACCGGTTATGGTGGGGGTAGAAATGTTGTCGGATTGACTCGATCCGACACGGAACAGATCGTCGTGATCCGTCATATGAAAAGTCGAGCCGACTCACCGGAAGTCAGATCGCGAGACTTGTAATAAATCAAACACGAGAGACGATCTGGAGGCCACTGGGTCTCTCACAATTTGAACCAAGTTATATGGCCTAGCTCCCACGAGTCTGTATTTAAATACCGTAAAAGCTCTATTTAGCCCCCCTTCTCTATTAAAGGGGCAGTGTCACGGGGATTTTGACCTTTTTTGGTCAAAACTGTGCTTCGGTACCTTTTTTATTTACAAAATAATTCTAGAACACCAAGAAAAAGAAATCAACCAAATTCTTAAAAGAGGAACAAATTATGGTCTGTTCTAATGCATTTTGGAAACGAAAATGCGAGAAATTGAAAAACTGTTAGCCTAACATGTTTTCAAATTACGATCCATTCCGACCCAGTTTCTATGGCCAGAGACACTTATTGACAGTTTTAGTACACTAGGATGGTAATTTATAACAAAATTTGACCATTATTTTTAGTTTTCTGTAAATACAAAACGTTTTTTGGTTTTGAAATGACATCAAATCCCCGTGACACTGCCCCTTTAAGTCCCCCCCTATCTAATAAGCCCCCCCTTTGAAGTAAGATTTTGTAATAAGCCCCCCCCCCTCTCTATTAAGCCCCCCCCCCCCCCCCTTCCATCAGGCTGATGATAATGACTTTTCAGCAATATTTTCTGGCATTTCAGTCACTTTGTATTGAAAGGTGGTCTTTAATTTCCAGAACTATCGTCGAGTTAGGGTATAAATGATGTTTCCTTTGTTAGACGGTCATACATAACCCATTTCTTGTTCTGTTTTTGTTAGTGGTGTAATAGTAAAGTTTGAAAAATTAATGTGAATGTGATGTGTAATGTGATTTGAAATAAGCCTCCCCTCTCTATTAAGCCCCCCTCTCTAATAAGCCCCCCCCCCCCCCCCCTTCTTGAGGCCTGAAATTAAATAAGCTCCCCGGGGGCTTAATAGAGCTTTTACGGTAATCGACTCTAATTGTTTAGTATAAAATGATTTTTAATTATTCAGGACCTTGGAGAAAAGATGCAGCAGATAGGCAAGGAGTTTGGAGTGACAACAGGAAGAAAGCGACGATGTGGCTGGCTGGATCTTGTGATGATCAAATACTCGCACATGATTAATAATTTTACAAGGTAAATACAGTTGAACCTCTCCATAACGGCCACCCTGGCGCAGAATTACCTGGCCATTGTAGAGAGGTGGCCGTTGTAGGGAGGTTTCAATAAGAGTAAAGTGTTTGGATCGACGCATGGTCTGGACGAACAATCCTGGCTGTTGTAGAGACGTGGCCGTTGTAGGGAGGTTTCAATAAGAGTAAAGTGTTTGGATCGGCGCACAGTCAGGACGAACAATCCTGGCTGTTGTAGAGAGGTTTCAATAAGAGTAAAGTGTTTGGATCGGCGCACGGTCAGGACGAACAATCCTGGCTGTTATAGAGAGGTTTCAATAAGAGTAAAGTGTTTGGATCGGCGCACAGTCAGGACGAACAATCCTGGCTGTTGTAGAGAGGTTTCAATAAGAGTAAAGTGTTTGGATCGGCGCACGGTCAGGACGAACAATCCTGGCTGTTATAGAGAGGTGGCCATTAGTAGAGGTTCGACTGTAGTAAGACTCTTTCATTCCTAAGATCAAAATATTAGTTCTCTTTACATTTCTTTTAATGTTAAGTTATGAGAATTTGGTGGTGTGTGAAGTTGATGATTTTCTATATTCTCAACACCTGTCTGCTGCATGCATTTTGTATTTTTTACTAATTAAACAATGTTTAAATCAAACTTTTTTTGACAGTCTTGTGATAGCGAAGCTTGATATTTTGGACTCTTTTGAAGAAGTGAAAATTGGAGTTTCATACAAGCACAAAGGAAAAGTGTTAGAATCATTTCCTGGTAGGAAGATTATTTATTTGTTTGTTTGTTTATTTATTTATTTACCATGGCAACCTACTCCTCACACTTGGTTGGGTTCACCTTGTGTTCCCCAACTGCAATCTCATTCCCAGAGCCCTCATTACCCTTAATAAGCGGCGGAACGGGCAACAAAATACTCTGTGCGTTCCGCCATGATGGTATTCTTGAACTTCCGATTTTACTGCGTATGTGTGCGTCCCTTTGAACTGCTCCTTTTTAAATTTCTTAAATTTTCCTAATTTCTCCAAAAAAACTGAATAGCCCCATGGAATAAAGACTCCCTGTCCGACTCCGTGTTTCAAAGGGACGCACACAGGATTCTTTGACTTATGGTTTTACTGCGCTTGTCATGGCGGAATGCTTTATCCCAGAGTATCTTGTTTCCCAGAGCCCTCGTTACCCTTATCCAGTGGAGCGGGAACGAGATTGCCCCAACTGTTAAATGAGAGAGTACATTTTGTTGCTTATTAAATGCAGGAAGGAGAGAATTGATGGTTTGATGTTATTCTTGATTGCAGCTTCTGTGGAAGTTTTAGATGAAGTTGAAGTGGACTACATCACTCTTCCTGGCTGGATGACCAGCATTGAACATTGTAGGACATTTGATCAGTTGCCAGCCAATGCTCAGGCTTACATTAGAAAAATTGAAGAAATATCACAAATTCCAGGTGCGTTTATAAGTGATTTAGTCATTACCATTGATTTCACTGGGCGGTTTGCAGTGTGGGAGACGCGATGGCCTAATGGTTAGCGTGTTGAACTCCGGATTGAGTGGTCTGGGTTCAAGCCCTGGCTGTGGTCAGTGTGTTGTGTTATTGGGCAAAACACTTTACTCTCACAGTGCGTCTCTCCACCCAGGAGTATAAATGGCTACTGGCGAACTGTAAGGGCAACCTGACAAAATGCTGGGGTAACCTGGAGTTGGACTAGCATCCCATCCAGGGGGAGTAGCAATACTCCTAGTCAGCTTCATGCTATGGAAACCGGGATAAGCTCCGGCAGTGTGGGACAGTTTGGTGCCAGACGGCGTTACCTTACCTACCACTCGCAGCAAGCTCCATGCTGACTTTGTTATTTCCCTTTCTTGCAGTTCAATGGGTTGGAGTGGGGAAATCCAGAGACGACATGATATCTCTGTTTTAGTGAAATACGTCGTCATTTAAATGCAGTAATCGCCACGTCATAGAAGCTCACAAGAAGACCTTTTATTTGTTTGTGGTTGTCATTGTTGTTTCAACTTTCTTTTCGATAATCTGCACTTCACTATATTAACATTAATAATATTATTAAGACTGAATGCTTCCTTTGGGGGAACAAGTAACTTATTTGGTCGACTGAGCCTGCAGTGTTCATCAGATGTTGCCGTTACTAAGCAACATTACATTGTGAAGATGACATGGCAATATTATTGTCTAGCGTCTTAGCACGTATTGCAGGTCTATTGACACTAGATTTTATCTCGTCTTCGCACGCATTTTGAGCCTATTGTTGCTAAATAATTTATCTAGCGTCTTCGCACGCATTACAAGCCTATTGACACTAGATAACTTATCTAGCATCTTCGCACGCATTACAGGCCTGTTGACGCTAGATAATTTATCTAGCGTCTTCGCATCCATTACAGGCCTATTGACGCTAGATAATTTATCTAGAGTCTTCGCACGCATTACAAGCCTGTTGACGCTAGTTAATTTATCTAGAGTCTTTGCACGCATTGCGGGCCTATTGCGAAGATATCTAGCGTCTTTGCACGTATTTGTGGGCCTATTGTCGCATTATCTATCGACTTCGCACGCATCACGGGCCTATTTTCACAGTGTTTTCGATAAAATGTTCTGATTAGACAATCATAAGAATTAGGGTAGTTTTTTGTGGACTTGACAAATATGGCACTTGTGATCTGATCCCTTTTATATATTTGGAACATGTTTTAGGGAGGGAAAATGACTATGACCTTATGATATGAATAATTTCCTTTTGGAAATATTTCAGAGCACAGGATGGGAAGTAGGGTATATGTGTTTTAATGTATCGCCAAGGTAAAAACAAACAAACGCGTGGATTGAATAAAATAATTATCAGTTTGTAAAGAATCTGTTGCGCAGTGCCAGCGGGCAAGGCTCAATTTTTCACCTGGTTAAAATAAGCTCCCTGCACCTGTGGTTTCGGTCTGGGATCTTTTAAGACAATAGCAACGTTTAGATCGGAGTACGAATACGACTTTATAAACCAACTGCGCAAGGTTTACATTAACACTAAAACCAATCTCGTTCCGCCTAGAGCCTCCTTCTCTACTCGATCTAGCTGGTCAGCAACAGGGAGGAGCGAGGGCTCTGGGAACGTGACTGATTTGAAATTCCAAAGTCGTACTCGTAGTCAATCTCGTACTCCGATCGAAAGGTCGCTAATGAACGACAGTAAGCAACGTTTATATATATAGTTCATATATTATATATATGAACTACAGTATATATATAAAAACTGGTGTTGACGCTGATTAAAAAAGATTGATGAAAACGTTTCGGTCACTTCAGTTCGAGCTACAGTATGTTTAACTAGGGCTTATTTTAATGGAGAAAAGTTGTCCCTGGTAGGAGGGTTACCCTCCTCCTCGAGCCATCTTTTACCGAGCGTTTTTATAAAAAAAGTTGTCCCTGTTGACCGAGCCAAAACGTGGCCCTCTCGCGCTCGTGCATGCTCTATATGTCCCGACTTGTCCCTGGTAGGTGAAACAACAATAGCCAAAGTGTTTATAATGGAAAAAAGTTGGCCCGCCCCCCAGGGTTACCCTACCTTCAAAGCGAGTGACCCTCCACCCAGCGTCACCCTGAACCCCGAGCCAACTTTGCGATTTCTCATGTAAACGGTTCGCTGCTATTTATAAAGAAATGTATGAAAAGTTCTCTCCCCCAGGGTTGCTCGGTGTGGAGGGTGACCCTCCTACCAGGGACCTTTTCTCCATATAAACAGGCCCTTACTAAGCAGCTTTTAAACAAATCTTAGGCTTGGTGTGAACAGGATAAATTAATAAGTTTCATTGTCAATTCCAGGCTATTTTTAGGTCGTTTATTTTAAGCAATTTCTTGTTTAGGATGTTTAAAATTTTTGTTTAAACTCATTTTGAGACTTATTTAATGCAATAGTCCATTTTACAGTTGTGTGCTTAGAATCCAGGCCTTTGAACAGAAGTGAGGCTGGAGTTGACTTTGTTGTGATACAAACCTTCCTTCTTTTCAAATGTAAATTATTCTGTTATTATGTAAACTAGTTTCTGGTCTGTATCATCTCATGGTCACCCCTAACCTCGCTTTCATACAGAAGCTTGGTTACATTTCACAGAACTGTAAAATGGTCTATTCATTACTTCATAGTAAGTAGTAACTTTTCTAACTGGGAAAAAAAAGTTTCAAAAACATGTTTGGTGTAATAAATATGACTGAGTGGAAAGCAATCTGTGGGCCTCGTTTGTATTGCTTATTGGATAGAGCGGTTTTCAATAATTATTGGTGGGGGGGGGCTCTCCCTTGTGTACGCTATATAGGAATGTCCCGCTGGACAGGGTTTGGTTTTTGAGCATTTTTGTCTTCCACAGGGTAACCCATACGTTCAGAATAGGATAACGTTGATTGTTATGTAAGTCGTGAAAATTAAAAAATAACAAGCTTACACACAAGCCAAGTAAAACGTAATTTTATTCACCTGTTTACAAGCGAGCGCTGTGTTTGACAATTCTGCTTCGATCGCTTCGAGTAAACTCGCGGTCACTGGACTCTAAGGCCTATAAAGAGTCAACACACAAACCTGCGTGACGAAAAACGTGACTGCCTGATGTAATATTGCATCATGCTAAGGAAGACGGAGAAATTCTCTTGTGGTTAATTTTCATGTTCAACGAGGGAAAAAATGTGTTTTCGCTCAACGTGAAAATAAATTGTGAATGACATATATGCTGTGGAATTGTGTTAAGAAAAACTATTATGTTTTTGGGACCGGGTTTTATAGTTCGTTTACTGGTTGAGGTGCATGTATTAAACAGAACAGAAATTCTCTAGTGGCTATTTATTTGCATGTCTCCTGACTGCTTGAGGTGCATGTATTAAACAGAACAGAAATTCTCTAGTGGCTATTTATTCGCATGTCTCCTGGCTTCGTTTACAATGTAATGGGAAAACCCCTCTTGATCAAAAGGTCAGTCATGCGTTTTTCCTCGTAAATAAATTGACATACTGTAATTGTATGAAGAAAAACTGTTATTTTCCATTGTCTAATTCAATATTTCGAATGTTTCTTTAAAGAGTACTGACACGACACGAAAATCGAAATTTTCTCTTAAAGTAGAAATAAATTCTACAGAAAGACTGTGGAAGAGAAATTCTCCAGTGGCTAATTTTAGACACTGTCGGATTGCGTCATGTCAACCGTGTGGATTTCGCTTGTTTCTTTGTAAAGAACATGAAAAGAGCACTTACACGATACGAAAATCGAAATTTTCTCTAAAAGTAGGAAGAAATTATCCAGAAAGCTTGTGGAAGAGAAATTCTCTAGTGGCTAATTTTAGACAATGCAATGCAATGTCAACTGGGGAAAGTGCAGTGACTACGAAAAAAATAGGCCCGCGAGGCGTGCTCATGGCTACTGCATTTTTTACTCAGAGAATGCGCATACATGTAGCCCATGAGCCGATTAAACGAAATGGGTTAGGGACTCTCACGATTTCAATCAGTAAGTTATATTTTTCTCTACCCAGCAGTCATGAATCCACATCATCCCTTTATAACATGTATACTAGACATACTAGATATAAACATTTCCACGCCAATGGCTTTCGTTAACTCTCACCAGACCTCTCAATTGATAATATAGGTCAAGACTTCGTTCTCCGAGTTGTCGCCGTTGAGGATAGTGCAGCAACTTTGTTGGTTTTGTTATTTTTTTCTTTGGTGTATTGCATTTGATAACCCTAGCCCTAAGGCAACATCTCTTGCTTTGGCTAACCACACTAAAATAATCAGGCCCGTAGGGCGAGGGATGCGACAGGTGCGTCCGTGGACCGATGGCTGAAAATAAAGTGAATGAAAAGCTCTAATTCGCTAACTGGTGTAGTCTGGAAATGAAGCCTGAATCAACGAAGATAACATCGAAGGTCCGCCATTTGTAGATTTGCTGGGTGACATATTAAATTTTGGACCAGATCTTGAGATTCTATAAGCTGAATTTAACGTTAACGATAAATTCGACCTAAAACCCTCATACGGAATTTTAATCCCCAGGCTCTATCAAAATGAGAGAAGACTGGGTACCCCAATAATGAACTGCAAAAGGGCTCAGCATGTGTGTCAATATTGGATAAAATGGACCGAACAGAGCCAGAGGTCACAGAAGAGCGAAATAGAAAGGCCGCAGCAAAATCCTGTCAATCGATAGATACATTTGTCCGTAAATTGTAAATTACATGTCACATAAAGTTTCTTGCAATTGTTTGTCATTAATCCATTTTGAATTTAAAGAAGCTTTACAACTGCTGCTTACTAGTTTAGCCTTTTGGGTTAGAAAAAAATCGTTAAAAATCGTCTGGAACAGGGTGTCTTTTTTAACATTTAGTCTGGAACAGGGTCGCAAAATTAGCGTTTTGTAGTCGGTACAGGTTAAGGGGTTTTATAGTCCAGCGGCACACCCCTACCCAAATTTTTTTGGGGAGTACCGCCCCCCCCCCCCCCCCCTCCCCGGGCTTCGCTCCTCGCGCGTGACGTGACTCTGCTCATATCCTAGCTAACTGAACTGGGTAATTACAGTACACTGCACGATTCACGTTTAACGTAACAAATTTATTAGGTCACTTTTAACAACACTCTGCTCTCGTAAACTAGCTCGCCGACTTCTCAGTTGCGGACAACAAACTCTGTTCAGTTTATTTACCTTCATGTCATTTTGATCAGTACATCTAACAAGACTTGAAACCCAAGCTAATTTGAATACAATCACCCACTGTTTTCTTAAAACAACGGAAACTGTGCTCAAATGAGATGATCTTATCTTTCGTCTACAAACCAAGCAGATAAGTTCGTCTTTAATTTTAGAAGATATTTTCATATTAAAATCATTCCTCGTTTCGAAAAAAATTTAACACACTTAACAATAGTAGATCTAAAATCCATTTTCTAATATCATTTTGTCACGATGTCCAACGTCAGACTCCCGAAAGCGCGGTGAATTAATTTTCTGCAATCCAGCACGCGGCTTTGATCTTTGTCACAACAGCATTCGCAGCATTCATGCTGACATAACAAAATTCTCAAATCACTCATCACTCATACTCTTCTGATTGTCGTCATACTGTAATATCTTTGTTTACACAGCAGCATTCGCGCTGACATAACAGAATCTAAAAATAAATTGCACATCAGCCTTTCAACAACTGAAGCTCTGAAAGATTTTCAAAGAGTTGTAAATTCACGCTAGCATAACAAAATTATTTGGTCCCTCAGCAATACTTTCTTCTCTGACTTCACCCCTCGCGCGCGCGTGTGACTAAATGAGTAAATAATAAATAAATAAAATAAATAAATAAAATAAGTGACCCTCCATAGGAAAAGGGGGCTTAAGGTGATTTTTTACAAACGCATTTAAACGCAGCGTTTGAAATGCTTTTCAAACGCATTTCAAATTATTTCAAATGCATTTCAAATGTGTTTCAAACGGTTTCAAACTGAAGGCGTTTCAAACAGAAGAAACGCGTTTCATTGCGTTTGAAACACAAAAATAATTAATTAAGATGTGCATAATTATTTCCATTACAGAGGTTAACGGCCATACGCCGGCCAAATTTATAACAGAGCCGGACAACTAGGGTCTTTTTTGTAGGGAAGCTCGCGCACGAACTATTAGACGAATGAATAGAAAAAGTTTTGCAGAACCGGTTCAAGCGTGATGGAAACAAGTCTAATAAATGCTAAAAGCGGGAACTTTATAGCTTTAGCTCAAAAATAGTATCCGATATACGGATAGCTTCGAAGGGGCAGCTCATAATCATGGATTAAACGTAAACAAAATATTAAGAATCGATGACGTGTAAAGTTTCTAAAATTATAAAGTTCATTCGTAAATCTTGTATGCATCATCGACGGTCGTAGCCTAATTTACATTCCGTAGATTATTATCTGTTCTCTGGATCATGCTGGATACATGACGCACGCAATAAAAAACTGCTAACAGCTAGTAGAATTAACACAAAAAAAATCCATAGAGTGCATTAACTGAAAAATTGAAACAGAACTACAAACGTATGTAAAAATCGACCGCCATTTCCTTCATTCAAGATACAAAAGAATGTCGCGCTTTTGTGAACAGATGATCGGCGGACTGATTAAACTAAAGATAACACTGACGTCTTCGACCCGCAAGAGTTACAAGTATGTTACAGGGCTAGAGGAGTTAATACATTGAGGTAAATTGTTGTAACATTACAGGAAAGAAAACGAGGAGTTATCGTACTGTGTTGGTTTCACTTGGAATCGAGGCATAGAACTGATGGGCCTCCGTGACAAACGTCAGTGTTGCGTGCGTTATGCTCGATCTGCGGTTAGAAGTCTTGTCTGCTGTCGATGTCATGTCAAGCCTTCTCCGAGCGTTTCTGTTTTAGGTGCACGCTCAATGCATTGCGAAGTGTTTGAAAAACGTTGCAAGATCGTCAATTTATACACATGTAATGATGTTTATACTGTGTACGTGCTCGCTTACACGTTTTTAGAACAAGAAATACACCTGAACATTCCTGTTATCTTTCTTGATATCTTTCGCGTATTTATACACGTAAACATGCTTTTAGAACGAGGTTATTCCCCAGGATTATTCCAGCGTCTTTAGAACACTTTTACGCGCTGTTCTCTTATTAAACAAATTAATTACTAGGTACATGATGTAGGCGAGTTGACTTCAGTGTGGGCGAGTTAACTTGTTGGCGAAGCGACCGGCTTCGCGCATACGGAACTTGATTGACTTTGTCCAAATATTGTACGAAAACCGAGTGGAAGGTTTTCGATGGTTGCGACTCAGATGAAGCTTAAATCAACGGAGACGACGCTCCAAGAATACTAATTCATGCATTGGAATGTCGTACGATCTTGAATTCATACTCGAAAGGAAAGGTAATTACAGAATTACAGGAGTTGACAAATAATGTCATAGCTTGTTCACGCATCATATTTGTTGACATTTCCGTTAATTTTGAGAATACTGCTATGCACTCTATAAAAACTTTCTTGTTGTTTATTTTATTGATCGACCTAACGATGGAATATTACTGAACTTTTAATCAAAAGTAAAAAGTGTGACTGCACCACCGTGATTTATCTAGCTTTTTTAAATTTCATTAACGACGCCTGAAGTTACCGTTTACCATCTTCAGTCCAGCATTTGTTGTGTTGTCGAATAATTATGCTTCAGTGGTAATAATAATGCAGGTTGTTGGCAGATGGGCGTTTCAAATGCGTTTCTCCACGTTTCAAACGCTGAAAAAAGTAAACGTTTCTAACACTGTTTGAAATGTGTTTCAAACGGGTTTCAAATTATTTCAAACGGGTTTCAAATGCGTTTCAAATATAAACGCCTTGAAACGCTGATGCGATAAGCCCCCTTTTCCTATGGAGGGTCACAGTTAACGAATATCACGTCACACGACAACCTTTTACCTGTAGAAATTTCATTTATCTCTTCAGTTATCAATTGCTCGTTTTAAACAACTGAAGCTGTGCCGGAATGATTTTCAAAAATTCTGCTCCAGTAAACTAGCTCGCCGTCTTCTTTTCGCGGCTTCGCCCCTCGCGCGTGAGGCTTAAACGTAAGGCCCCGGCCGCACTAGGCTGACAAAATTTGTTTGGCGCTACCAAAATATACTACAAATTTTGTCTCCGCCAAATTTTCATTTTGATAAACGCGTACGCACTTGAAAACCAAAAATCATGACAAATTTTTCGCGAACCACAACATATCAATCACGTAGAAACCGAAAACCTCTGTTGTTGCTGTGAAATTTTGCATTCAACTCCTCGACAATCTTTTAAAACCAGTACTTTCTAAAGTTTTTACTCTCCTGCCTTCGTGGTATGATACACAAACTGATTAACTAGATATTTCTTCTTCTCGGACTGAAATTTTAAACGACTTGCATGTTTCTTGCCGCTTTTCCGACTGTCCACTGTCACTTTTTAGCGCAAACTTGTACCCGATCGGACGTGCACTGTTCACTGCTTATAAAGCAAATTGTGCTACTCAAACATCAGTATAGGTGCTGCTAGCAGGTAAAATTTTGGACCGGTACAAGTTGTACGGACCGAGGCAAGCGAATAATCATCGCTGTAACCTTGAGATTAATGTGTGTGAATTGACGAATCTGTCAGTTTTGACGCTTGACAAAATTTTGTCCTGCTCTGGGGCAGGATGACGGCGCCTTTGAAGTTTGGTAAGGCTTGACAAAATTTTGGTAGGAAAAAAATCGCCGTTCGCACTTGTGAAACGGAACTGATGACAGATATTTTTGCAAAACAAACAAAAATTCGCCTAGTGCGGCCGGGCCCTTAAGTCTCCTTGAAGCCTAGCCAAACAAAACTGACAGCTCCCACATAAACATTACTACCTATTCCCTTTTTAGCAACTGATAATATTTATTATCTTTATTTCAGGAAACTTCAATAACGATAGTACAACTCAAACAAATGAATTGTACGAAGGACTCTAAAAGACCGGCGGTTACTCAACAAAAGCTTCAACAATGTGACTCAATCAAACGCGACCCTGTTCGTGCAGTTGTCAAAGAAATACACCTACGTAAATAAAAACATTTAAAAACAAACGTGTCTTTCATATTTATTTTGCAACGCAATTTCTCTCCATGTAGCTCACTAAATATGCCAATCTTCTTTTTGAGCATTGCACTTGACACCACTGTCAATGAAGCGAAACAATCGAACAATCATGTTCAGTTATTCAAAGAATTGTTACAAAAAAGTCTTACGAAGGAATGTTACAAAGAATGCTTCGACGACGACAATAATGGGCACTTGCGCAAGCGCAGTACCCATAAAAACCGGTGAGGGTAAAAGGCGGAATGAGTTTGCGGAATGGCATGTGGCATGACTTGCGGAATGGCATAATTATGCGGAATAAATTACTTAAAGAAATACATTAACTACAAATAACCGCTTTACGTAATGATGCGGGCTCAAACCATACGATATTGTTCAAGATGGCGGCTGTTCGGTGACAAGAAGCGTATAGGTTCACCACTTTTGTGTTCGTGGTAGCCATATTTTTCGGTCAAAACAAAGAAAAAGTATCCTTTAAGTGATATTCTGTATTGTGGAGGTAAATTATTTTAGTTATCAGGTTGTATTTTATTTTGAGGAAGAAGTGTTCTGTGTCGATTCTGTGCAAGAAATGAAAGTTCACGAATTATAAAATTATTTGAGTGATAAGCATCAATCCATGACAGATCCAGATCGATGGGTTATATTTTGCCAGTTATATGGGTGCTATGATTTCTTGGAAAACAGCAGCTCTCAGAAGATATCAATAAAATTGGATTTGATGATAGACTGTGTGACAGTGGTCACAGTAGGAAATAGCAAGGGGTGACAGGCCGCACAATCTCTACCAGTGTGAAACATTTGAAACCTTTTATATTTTTGTTCTAACGAGTACAATCTATATTTGATTGATACCCTGTGTGTTTCTAACGGGCGATATTTGTTTTATTATGAGGAGGATTTTCAAGTAGATTTGAACCTTTAACTGTGTTAATTCAAGCAAATTTTGAAAGGTGTTGTTCGGTTCCCTGTCGGGCTTTCGCCCTGTGAAGTTTGACACCTTTGTAATTTGCGATGTTTTTCTAGTAAAGGTTTGAATCAGTAGCAAGACATGTTTTAGGCTCTCTTAATGTTCTCTCTGGAAGGACTGGATATGAAACATTCCGTGTATATATGAAGTTGATTTCTTGCATTTACTGTAAAGCCGGGCCCAGCTGTTTGATTATTATAAAAGCTGTTTTATGCAAGGTATGCCGTTTGAAATAACGAATATCATATTTGTCCTGTTCCAGATACTATTGTAGCTTTTACAAGGCTACAAAGTAGGAGATAGCAAGGGGTGACAGGCCGCACAATCTCTATCAGTGTGAAACATTTGAAAACCTTTTATATTTTTGCTCTAACGAGTATATCTTTTAAGGATTTCCCCTTTTTAAAAGATATTATTGGTGGTTCTTTGTAGATCTCTTTGAGTAGTGGTTGGTTCTGTATGATGTGCCACTTTTTCATTAGAACTTGTTTGATGTTAGGCACTGATGGTTCGTATTGTGTAACAAAAGGCAAAATGTCTTTCGGAATTTTAGTTTCTTGTTTAAGCGCTGATTCCCTTTCTGTGAAATTTATTTCTGATAGGGTATTTTCTATCAGATTACGTGGATAACCTCTAGCCAGCAAGCGAGTTTCAAAATTTGAAATGTTATCCTCAAAAGTAGCTTTTGAAGAGTTTGTCCTTAGGAGTCTGAGGGCTTCACCCTTCACGAATCCTATTTTATGTTTTAGCCTAAAACATGTCTTGCTACTGATTCAAACCTTTACTAGAAAAACATCGCAAATTACAAAGGTGTCAAACTTCACAGGGCGAAAGCCCGACAGGGAACCGAACAACACCTTTCAAAATTTGCTTGAATTAACACATTAAGTCTTTTATGTGATGTTTATTTCAATAATAACACAGAAACTTGTTTAAAATTTTGGGCGGGATCGGGATTTCGACGAAAAGAAGGGCGGGATGGCGGGATTAACGAGAAAAAATAGGCGCGAAGGCGGGATCTGGGAACCCTATTGTGGACCCTCTCAGTTTCGGTTCCTTCTGTGAGTACAACCTTGTTCCCAGGGTCTCTCTTCTTCCCGCCAAAAGTTTGGCGGGAAGAAGAGAGACCCTGGGAACGAGGTTGCTGTGAGTACCGGAGAACGAATGACGTAAAAGAAAAGAAAAGAAACAAAAGACAGAAACAATAGAACTCCAAAACAAGACTAAAATACAAAACCTTATAATTTACAAACAATAGAAATACAATGTGTTCTGGTACTTGCAGAAAGACCTCAGTTTTGCTATCATGACTGTGCCTATATTCTTATTTCGGACGCTTACCACTGATTTCAATGCTACGCGACCTTCGAAATCAAAATTCACTTGGCAATAGACCATAGGAAACCCAAGCATAATATTTGCATATCAATGTATTTAACATTTTGAGTAATAAATAATTACTGAATAAAGTTCAGGAAACATTACATGGTGTTGTTTGCTATCCTTACAATGTGTTTAAACGCAATTTTGAGCGATTTTAGTTCAAGTTACTTTACCATGTATTATATATTGAGAAGGAAGGAGTCTTATGACTGAATAATTAGAATAACCCCCAATGGGGGCTTAATTTGACTGGTGTCCAGTGCTAACCGCGCTCAAGCGGGACGATTGTGATCTTCACGGATGGTTTTTGAAAGGCGATATGAATTTGTAGAGCGTCTAATTCCTTTGGATAACGAGGTATGTCCAATTGGTTTTCCCAGAAACATTTGTGTGACATGCTATTATCGAGGCGTTAAGTCAAACTGGGAGCTTAAACTATTTTAGTGCGGAAATTCGAGCGAATTTCGAGACGAGTCGAGCGGTGAATTAGATGATTCCATTGTTATTCTAATTATTCAGCCGTAAGACTCCTTCCTTCTCAATATATAATACATGGTAAGGTAACTTGAACTAAAATCGCTCAAAATTGCGTTTAAACACATTGTAAGGATAGCAAACAACACCATGTAATGTTTCCTTAACTTTATTCAGTAATTTCAGGGGGGGATAGAAAGCCGGCACTTTTCTTTGAGGACATAGCGATGCCGGGCAACAGACCAACAGTGCGAATCGTGTGTCAATCAAGCCGTTGCTAAGAATGACGTCAACCAAAACTTCATTGTTTTCTAACCCGGGAAACTTTTTAAGCTCGCAGCGTAGAGCTGTACGCGTGTAGCCTGCAAACACAGCGCTGGCGGATTTTTAGCCTGTTCTTTTACGCAGCCGCCGAGAAAATATCTCGGCAGCGTGAAACAACAAGCGAAAAATCCGTCTGAGCTGCACTTACATGCTACAGCGGCGAGAGTCTTTCGGATACGGTCAGTAGTGCTACTACTGGAACGGGAAGCGAAGTCGGATGGAAATGTTTATCGTAATACACGAGGCGAAGCGAAATCAGACAACAACGAAAAAAAACGTCTTTGTTTTCGAGCGAAAACAACCAAGGAAAAAAAACCTTTTGTTATCAAGCATACCAAGAGATCTCTTGAGCATACTAATTTTAGGTGTGAATTTCTTTCCTGGAAAGCTTTTTTATTGTTAATAAGTTCCCGTGAGACAATCCTCTTAGCAACTAGTTGAGTGCTACTGCGCACACTCGGTTGCCCGGCACCGCTATGTCCGTAATTATGCAAACCATTCATAAGGAGTTTCTATCCCCCCCCCCCCCCCCCCCACACCCCCGTGAGTAATTTCAATTTTATTTATTGCTCAAAATGTTCCGTTTGAAATCCCATACAAACTCATATTTGTAAATACATTGATATGCAAATACATTGATATGCAAATATTATGCTTGGGTTTCCTGCTTTCTACTTTTACACTTCGCTACCGCCATTTGCAAATGAAAGAACTTTTCTGGATCCGTTGTCGTCGTCTACAAACAGAGAAACGTCCGAAAACAGCACTGACTACGATTGCTTGTCTCATCAGTCGTTACGCATGATTGACGGAAGTGTATTGCCAACTTCACAGTCAGAGGTTTGACTTCGAAGGTCGCGAAACAATGTGGTAAACCGTTGTTATTCCTTAATATTCATTTTCTATTTAGACCCGTTGTTCTATATTTAAAATTGGCATTATTTTGCTTCCACAAAAGGTAGATACCAGACCTCGAACCACCGATCTTCATAACGAAAGTCCAATTTGCAAGCTGTAGGTGTAAACTCCCGGAGGGGGGGGGGGGGGGGGGGGGACTCCCCAAAAATTTAGGTGAGGGTGTGCGGCACGCTTCTTGAAACCATTACCCTATTTCAGACCAAAATATGTGATTTTCCCTACCCTATTTCAGACCTGACCCTGAAAATTTCGAGGAAAATTACCCTATTTCAGACCAGTAGGCAAAACATACCTTATTTCAGACCAAAATGGTCAAAATCTATACCCGTTTTCAGACCAAAACGGCTCAAAAACCATACCCTTTGGCGCCGCACATACCTATATAGCTTATATAAGGGAGTACCCCCCCGGTGTAAACTTCTTTGATAGTTCTATCCTTTGTTGTCGAACCAAGTTTGCACTAGATAAAGTTTTGTCAGCTCTTACTAACAGCCTTTCGTTAGCAATCTACGTATTGTGTACATTATGTGACCCAAAAGAAATGGAAAACTAAGATGAAGAAATTGAAAACTTACCGTGTTAATTAACTCCTCCGTCAAGGAACGGCACTGAAACGATGACAGTCTAAGGTATTGAACAGGGCACTGCTACACAAAATAATACGTATAGCGATGTTTCTCGTTACGTCACCTATTGTTATTAATGTGCCAACCAGAGAACTATTGGCTGTTGAAACAAAGAGTTCTTTTGTTTAATGGTTGGCAAATTTGAATAACAAAACAAATGTTGATAAACAGTGAACACTCCTATTCTTTCAGCCTTCTTAGGGCCTGATTACATGGCGAATTTCAGCCCGGGCTGAAATTCCAGCCCGGTTAGGGGGGCTGAGATTTCAGCCCGACTTCCGAAACAAATCCTCTTGAAATGAAGTTAGCGATTACATGGACAAGGTTTCAGCCCGGGCTGAAATTCATCCCGGGCTGATAATTCCAGCCCGGTTTGAGAAACCGGGCTGGAATTTTCAGCCCGGCCAAACGGGCTGAAAAAACCATGTAATCGGAATGGAATTTTCAGCCCGGGCTGAAAGTGAACTTGGGCATGCGCAGTGATTGTGTTTTGGTTAAATTGTAGAATGCCCGCCAACGTATTTGCATGTCATTGAATAAGAATGGTCGTTTTGTTTTTATATACACGTGCAGCCGGTATGTAAATAAGTTGCCGGATATTGTAAAATCGCTCCTGTGTTTTTAAACAAGATGGAAAAAATGTTCCAGTGGAACAAGGGAGATAAAATCGAAAATCTTATTCGATGTGTCGCGAATTTCAAATCGAAAATGGAATATAACAACAGCTTCGTTCTTCAAACGTTCAGCCGATATGTAAATAAGTTGCCGGTTATTCAAATCGCCCCTCATTCTCTGATGACTCTTCCCGCGCAATTTCAAATTTGGCGCCCGGGCTGAAATTTCAGCCCGGGCTGAAACTCGTCATGTAATCGCAACAAAATTCCAGCCCCCTAATCGGGCTGAAATTTCAGCCCGGGCTGAAATTCGCCATGTAATCAGGCCCTTAGCTGACAGGACAACACGCCTCCAACGCACCGGGTGAATCCAGATAACAATGCCTTCCAGATTAGAGGGAGTGTTTCACGGTTCGGCGCATATTCAGGCTTGTCAACTTTTAAGACGTTTAACAACCCAACTCACATGTACCTCGATACTTCAGTAATCACTGACTATATAATTACTCCAAGCAAAACGACGAATGACCAAAATTCACAAAAAATTTCAACGGATTACACCGAGAATGTCGACATCGAATACCAGAATAAATTAATTACCAGAATAAATCCTTCGGGCCAACACTTAATTCTGATAATTTATTCTGGTATTCAATGTCAACATTCTCGGTGTAATCCGTTGAAATTGTTTGTGAATTTTGCTCATTCGTCGTTTTTCTTGGACTAATTATAATATGTGATTACTGAAGTATCGAGAAGTACATGTGAGTGGGGCTTTTTAGACCGGATCAGTAAAGCAGGGTTGCTGAGAAGCCTGAACATGCGCCGAACCGTGAAACATTCCCTTTAACCATTGTACCCTTCCTTGAGAAAAACAAATCCATATGCGGCATGTTCCTTTTTATTCAAATTTATCACGACGAATGGTAGTGTGCAAAAACAAGCAAAGTTTTTTTAAATCACTAAGTAAAAGTAGAAAAACCCTTAAAAAGGCTTAGAACTGATAATAATACTTTGTGTTAATCATGTTTAGCGGTGTTCAATAGTTCACAAACAAAAGAAAAATCAAAAGTATACAAGTCATTTAATGACCTTGCGTCGGTCAAAATAGCTTTAATAGTTCTTTATACCGCAGCATATATTCCGGTTGGTCATCTCTTCTCGCCGTTGTAAAACCTTGGAATACGGTTACACAATCCAAATCTGCTAATGTTTGGTGAACGCTTTACTTGTGTAAAGAAGTTTAACAAGTATAACGGATTCCCTGTCCGGGTTAATAATAGTTCATACATTTATAAGATATTTAAGATCTTCTTTTTTTTTTTCAATGCTTTTGTTAGTGTCCCCAATTAGTAGGCCACTTGTGACCAGCTAGTAGTTTTGACACCTGAATAAAGTTATTGTATTGTATTGTATTGTTGCCATCGTGTGTACTGAAATGGAAATAACAACTATAATTAAGCCCCTTCCACACGAGCAAGTTTTCCTTGACAAGTTTTCACTTGACAATTTTTCCTTGCTCGTGTGGAAAGGTAAAATTTGGCATTTTTTCCCTTGACAAGTGTCCTTGTTCAAAAACTGGCGTGTTAGTTTTTGAACAAGGACACTCTTGTCAAGGAAAAAATTGCCAAATTGCGAAACTTGTTCGTGTGGACATGCAACAAGGAAAACTTGACAAGGGTTCCCTGTTTGGGTCCTATATCGGTCCTATTAAAGACGATAATCTGCTGTACAATATTATTGTTGTTATAAAGAAAAATTGTCAATGAAAAATTGTCATCGTCCACACGAGCAAATAAAATTTGTCAAGGAAAAACTTGTCAAATTAAATTTGTTGTTTATCCACACGAGCAAATAAAAATTGTCAATGTTCCTTGTCAAGGAAAACTTGCTCGGGTGGAAGGGGCTTAACGCAATGAAAAAAAAGTAATGTTCATCGTGTCTGACTAGCGTGGGACAGAGAAAGAAATCTGAGTCCCCGACAGGAATCGAACCTATGACCTTCCACCATATACTAGGTTCTATATGACATGCGTCCTGCGTATGCTAGGATCAGATCTGTTTTTCTTTGAAAGCGCAAGAGGCCCTTGGGACGAGATTGTGAACTCAGTGCTTCGGATAAGCGCCACCTTGTCGTTCTGATTGACTCATTGACTTGTTTGCTGTTTGCTATAATTGGCATGTTACTTTGGTTTTACGACATTCAACTGAATAGACAACCGCTCCAAGTGTCCCCGGGAGGGTGGGGGGGGAGTACTTCCATATAAAAGTGAAGGGGGTGATCGTCGCGTGAGCCACACCTACAGAACGATTTTCTGGTACCTCTTAGGGGTTCCTTTCACAATTTCCGACGATCATTCCTGTCGATTTTATGAAAGTGTTTTAGTAAAACTCCCCAAAAAAGTTATGATTCTTTGTCAATCACTGCTTCTGCAAGCTGTACCTTTTCTGTCAGTCGAGATGCGAGCTAATCATGATCACGAACATGCACGACGAGAATGGAGCGAGTGGCCTCGGCTCGTGTTACTTTAGACTGCGAGCAGTCCCTCTTTCTTTCCGAAAGCGAGTGCGAAGCGCGAGAGAGCGGAAATCTAGCGCGAAGTGAGGCACGAACTTCCGCTCGCTCACGCTTCGCGCTCGATTTCCGCTCTCTCGCGCTTCACGCTGGCTATCGGAAGGAAAGAGGGACTGCTCGCAGTCTAGTGTTACTTTCGCTCACTCGGCCGATCGCTGATCACGTGATTTGTTCGCCCGCTGGACTATTCAGACGAGGGACTACTGCCGAGCCAGGGGGAGGAAACAACTTCCCATACATTCTTAAAAGAAATCTGAACGATGGTCTCACTACTTGCAAAGCAATCGTCGAGACTA
This sequence comes from Desmophyllum pertusum, assembly GCA_029204205.1. Taxonomy (NCBI): domain Eukaryota; kingdom Metazoa; phylum Cnidaria; class Anthozoa; order Scleractinia; family Caryophylliidae; genus Desmophyllum; species Desmophyllum pertusum. The sequence continues at coordinate 2,231,174 of MU827303.1, forward strand.
TGGCCCGCGGATTCGATCGAAGAGTCGATCATGATCAACAACGATTTTTCAACGCAAAAACATGGCGGTCGGACGCGGGACTTGGTATTGCTCTTTTATTTTGATCACTCACGAATTTTAAAGAATCTATGTCATGATATTTTAAGTCATTTTTGCGAAGTGCAAAATCACCTTCAAATTGAAGAAAGCCTCAAAATAATAGTTTACTAAGGTAGAAAAACACTAAAGAGGTAATAATAAACCAAACAGGAACAAGGATGGTTGAGGATGGAGAAGATTAAGTCGGATTGGGAATGGCGAACTTGAAAAAATTGGCCAATTTTTTCAAGATGCCGCGCCAACCGTGACGTAGCTCTTTTAATATTGAATTGATGTCGCTTTTCAGACATCATATGTGTAGTTTGCTTCTTCTTTAAACACATTTCCTGTACAGAGTCTTCCAATGTCACGACACAGAGCCGTAGAGTTTATATAACGAGTATTTATATATTTTTGCTATACATGTAGACGGCGGGTACAAGGTACTGAGCTTTGAGTAATAATTGTGCTTTGTGCATTTACCGTACCCAAATTCGGAATTAGCCAATCAGAAGCTCTATCTACTGACCTGATATCCTACGATATCAAGTCACTGACCTGATATCCAACATTATAATCCATCAAAAATTTTTCTCGCGCACGATTGGTCTAAACACGTCACGTGACGCAGCCAAAACTGGGGAATATCCGGGTGATATTCCCCAAGTGATATTCCCCAGTTATGAAAATTTGCGTTTCACGTTCGCAGGTTCAGTTTTTCGTCTCAAATAAATTGCTAAATTAAATAAAACTGATTGTTTTGAACAGACTAAAAATATTTTTGAACGCCAACAGAATTATTTTCATGTTTAACAGCTTGGCCGACCGAGATCTTCCACGGCAAACAGAGCGGCCTTGTGAAAAAAATATTTGAAGGATATTTAAAATAACTACAATAGCCTCCATTTGGCTTCAAAAATATGCTCGGATATTTGTCCTTGGACATTATCTGTTCCTCGAAGCTCACAGTTTTCCTCGAGCTTCGCTCTCGGAAAACTGTTCGCTTCTCGGAACAGATAATGTCCGCGGACAAATATCCGAGCATATTTCCTCGCCAAATGGAGGCTATTGTTTATATATCAAGTCACTGACCTGATATCTAGACTGTAAAACAGTCCGTATTTTCGCGCGAGAGTGTCGGGCTGAACGCGGCCGAAGGATCTGGAACGAGCGTGAAATTACGAGTGGGATTGGGGATAGACGCTATTACGAGGCTCGTTGTCGGCGCTTCGCGCCTCTCAAATTCGGGCGTCACGCAACAATTCGCGCGTCACGCACAATTATCTCGAGAAAAAGAGAGACTGTTTTGCAGTCTACCTGATATCCAACATTATAATATACTCACCACAGGATATCGTAATTTTGGACAATCTGATTGGTTCCCTATTCAAGGCATATGAGGCAATGTACCATTACTACCTTATTTGGGAATCCCGCTAATTACGATAAATATCCCATTTTTTCCTCTGTTTTTTCCTTCCGTTCTTTCCCCAGTAATTTTTAATTGCAATATCCTGTGGTGAGTATATTATAAAACAATTATTCCACGAAATCGAGTCGTACATGAACTCATAGCCAACTCGGCTACGCCTCGTTGGCTATGAGTTAATGTACGACTCGATTTCGTGGAATAATTGTTAAATATCATGGTCAAGTAATAAAATTCTGCACATTTGAGCTGAATTTTCCTAAGCAAAATTTTGCGAAATTACAGTGAAACTTAGAACAGGAAAATGTTGACAAGTCATGAGTAATTCGAGGGAAATTTACTAAGAAAAACTAAGCTAAATTTCGCGCCAAAAACGCGGCTGCTGCACTAAATGCGTTGCATCTCCTACTCGATCGCGGTTGTCTCAAAACTCGTCGTCAAAACAATTCAAAAACGATAACATTCGATGATTTTTTCGTCAAATTCGCCACAGGAGAAAGGAAAGAGGACATTTAACGGTAAGATGATGGAAATTCTGACCGTAAACAGTTCATTTTCAGTTCATTTTTAAACCATAATCAAATCGCACATCGACATCGACGATCGGAACGCCTGACACATTTTACTCGATAAAAGTCGTCTTTGCGTCTCTTCGCGTAAAGAATAAACCGAATTTGGGTACGGTAAATACCTAATCGTACCTTTTTGGTACGCTTCGACGGCATATCAGTCTCGTTTGGTCTCGCCATGGGTATTTTGGCTCGACTGCGTCTCGCCAAAATACAAACCATGGCTCGACCAAACTCGCCTGATATGCCGCCGAAGCGTACCAAAAAGGTACGATTAGGTATAAATATCACGCGATATCACGTATTACAATTTGTTTTGGAACCAGTGAATTTCTCAGACTGGGAAAGCGGAGGACTGAATTTTTAAATTTTTCATTTGTAATTACGTTTCTACATTTTCGTGGCCGAGAAACCGACAGGCGCAGACTTTGGGGACTAGACTGAAGTTCCTGTAAACGAATATTTGGTGTGAGAACTTTGAAGGCTTGCCTTACCCTTAAATCTTGCCTTACCCTTACCCTTAAATCTTCTTAAATTGTAATATAATGTATTTTTTAGACGCAGGGCCCCTATGGATACCAGCCTAGAGCGGAATGGGCCACCCTGCTTAAATAAAGATTACTTACTTACTAGCCAGTAGAGCGGGGAACGAGGTTTCTCGACCGCTAAAGTAGGGGGAAGCGGGATCTAGGAACGAGATCGGACCAAACCCTGACATACCCTGTCTCTACCGCCTTGAAGTGCGCATGCTCGCACATTGGGCTCGCGCCTTATTTTGCCTGGCACTATTGCTTGTATCAATAACTGCTTGGGTTAACCTTGACGGCAACAACAACAACAACAACAACAACGTCAACAACTAAACGCTTAGCAAGTGTATTTACTATAAATGAGATACACTGTTTTGCACATGCTCAATTTTCAATTTTGCTAAACAAAATGGCACATTCTCGACCCCAGACCTTCGCTGCTTTCTTGACTACGCAAAGAGAAGGGCTCTGGGGTCGAGATTGAAAATGGCATTATTAGTATAACCATTAGGTAGTCCTGAGCAAAAGTCGACACTGTGTTTTGTGACGGGAGGTTTCTCGGGTGTACGGCGATTTGGAACTTTAACTGAAACGTAATGAACTTGGGGGAAAAACTTAACTCAAATGAAAGCACCACTTGGCCTACGGGAACAGAACTCGTCACTGTTCTTGTTACCTGGGGATCTACTTCACTAGCCTGCGAGCAAGCTCTCTGGGGGTTTTTGGGGGGTGGGGGGGTGGGGGGTGGGGGTGGGGGGTGGGGAGGCGGGAAAAGTGAAAGAGAGCTTGCACTGATGTCTCAGAGTTTTGAATATCTGCGCTCAAAAATCGACGCGAAATGCTGATTGGTGGAAATTAATTAATTGATGACGTCTTCTTAGCAAACATGACGCTTTTAGTGTTTATCACTCATGCAGAAAAATTAGTTCAGGTATTTTTGGAAGTAAACTTCGAAGGGGCACGTACTAAATAGTTTTTTTCTGTTCAGCGCTTTGAAAATGCTTTCCAAAGAGACCTCTCTCGAGTCAAATGGTACAGTAGTTCCGGAGAAACAGCATTTTTCGTAGCATACTTGGAAATACTACACACTGGCTGTTGTAATTAAATATGCAAAATCTTGCAACAGAAATTTCAGAGCGGAATTTCTAACAAACGGGGAACAAATATTATAGCTGTCCTGCGCTTTGAAGCCCCTATCGATAGAGATGTTTTTTCGATTCGATCCGTTTAGTACTTTTCGAGAAACGACTTTCGAGCGTGTGAGATCGAATACAAGGCATTGCGTTACGTAGAAAATTGAGACGACCACGAACGTTTCAATTGACCAAATTATGACAGCTCAAACAGCTGGAAACGGCGGGGGGTTTTGAGGCGCGGCATTCAAAATTCTGAGCCATAAGTGCAAGCTCCGCTTTCCCCCGCTCTTTCTCTTTTCCCCAAAAAAACGCCACTGTGCGGTCACTGGGCACATATTCTGTAACAATTTTGATTTTATCTTCTTTTTCTTTATGTATTTTGATTGTACTGTATTTCTGTATTTTCTCTTTCTGACAACCAGTGTATAATAATAAAAAAAACTGAAAACTGAAACTGAAACAAGAGAGCTTGCTCGCAGGCTACTACTTCACCTCTCTCCTCCGCAGAGGCTTCTTGGGATAATAGGGAATAGGGAAGATTGGGGAGAGTGAAATATAAAGCGCGCGGGGGCTGGAGAGAGAGAAAAAGCAAGCGCGCGGGGGACCCATCGTCCCCCGCGCGCGCTCTTTCTCCCCTTTCTTTTTGTTCTCCCCCTCCCCCAAGGAAGCCTCTGCGGAGGAGAGAGCTACTTCACTGAAACTTCTACGGACGTCAAGGAGGAGACAGAACTTGGTTCCAACAGCAGTTTTATTCTTGACTATATACTCAAGGATGTAATCAAAGAAAGCTTTACAAGTTACTTCCTTATATATGATTGTACACGCGTCTCATTGTTAACAGAGTACAATAAGTGTGCTAACATAAAGATGTGAAAAGTAATTATAACGGAAGATAAGGTCCTTTGAAGATAGCGCAACCTAATAAAAATTCTAGTTTAACTCGAGAGCTTATTGTTACAAGTGTTCGTTACCTAGGGAAGAAAGTATCTTTAAAAGTACGTTACTTTATAACTACCGAAGCAATTTAAAAGCAGTGAAAAGCTAACAAATTGTGAGGCGTTAATAAGCGTGATCGTTTAGCAAGTTCTCACCCTAAAAAACAATTAACTACTCGAACATTCATTAGTGAAACTGGATGTGTTAGTAAATGTATTAGTCTGAACTGTCAGCCGTCTCCTCGCTCTAACCCCCCCCCACGGGGGGTTAGAGCGAGGAGACGGCTGACACTTCAGACTATAACTGTATTACAACGCGGAAAGTCAATACTAACAGGTTGATAGCCGCTCGTGTGGCAGGATAACTAGGAAACGTAACTTAAGAGTAAATATGCTATTTACTAAAGATAACTAACACTTATTTCTTGAAAAGCAAAAGCATTACTAGGAAACGTGACTTTAAACCAAACAAGCTATTTACTAAAGATAACGCTTTCTAGGACTCAGCGTTGTCAGAATAACTACTGTCGGCTTTTTAAAAAGGGTTTTTAAACACTGAACACGGATGAACATACAAATTATTGAAAAACGGTAAATCCTCTCATGACAGTTTGTTACTTCCTGTATCTGTCAGCAAGAACAACAAAAACCTGATTAAGTTTCTAGTTTACTATAAGAGTTACATTGTTTTGTATATGCGTGCATACACTGTCCTCCATAAGTTGAAACTGTGTTGTTACTTCTCGTATCTGTCAGCAAGAAGATCCAAAGCCTTCAGCGAGCATCCAAACAGCCACCTGTCTTCCAAGCCAGATTTCTTGCCCAACATCAGGCGGCATCTGGAATACCAGAGTTCGTCCACAACATCAGCAATAAGAATGGTTCTCTGGGTAGTTTGATGGATCGGACCTCGCCCATGACACACACGTGAATTATCGTACAGGGCCGCCATCCCTTCCTTGATCACAATCCTCTGCTGGTATTTGGGATCACAAAAGCTTGGATCTGAGGAGCTCGTAAGCTTTGTAATACTTCAGCATCTTAGACGGACTTTTATCACTGCTCAGCTCAAAGCCTGCTTGTTTGATACTAAAACGGAGCTTGTAATGTCCATCGTTTTCGTCAAAATAAATCAGAGGGCGTTGCAAATGGGTGTCGACCTGGTACATTGCTACCTCCGACGGCCTGCATTCCTCCTGTACGGTGAGTCGGCGCCGAGCGGTACGGATTGGAACAGTGCTGAGCAACTCGAACGCCTCGGGGTCTTCTTCGCGAATATCTTCTATCACCTTCACGTTGTCAATGAAGAAGTTAACGGTATCTTGAACTGGAGCATTGTAGCGGCTTCCCAGCAAGCAGCCAATCTTTCCCGGGCTCAAGTAGTAGCCATGATCTGTATGCGGGGCATGTGTCCCAAAACCATAGGTATCCCGGTCATTTTCTTCAGACAATTTATGGTCTGCAATCAAGTGTATTATGTCGGTTGGGTGGTAACGTTGTCGAATCTTCCCTGTATTAACAACAAAAAGGTAAAACTATATTAACCTTGCCTGGTCGACAAAATCAAAGTCAGTTAACCATTTTATTCCCACAAGCTGCCAAGCTCGAAACAGTGGAAAAATACCCAGTTTCCGTTAGGAATCGAGCGAGGGAAGGTTTATGTCTGAAACACCCTTTCTCATCAGCTAAACTGAATATATATTCAGCAATATCTATTCTACTCATTTACAACATTTCTCCAGCTGCTTTAAGATTCCGCTTATAATCTCTCATGTCAACGCGAGTAAGTTTCCTCGGTTAAAACACAGGCTTCCCGTCATCCTCTTAGTGTTTGAGTATAAAAATCCATTTCTAGACACGAAGTTTAGGGTTCTTATATTGTTTCCTTTGTTATTCTACGTTTTGTCAATTCTGGAAATTTTAGGTTTTACGTGTTTTTAGTTTTATGTTTCTATTTCACCTTATTCATGAAGAAATGCTCTCAAGTCGAAATACGCAGAAAAAAATTCTGAACTTTCCAACGGGAATCGAACCCATGACTTTACAGGTGCCGGTTGGACGCTCTAACCACTGAGCTATGGAGGACTCATGGTGAACAAGGCCATACAACTAGATTCATGTGTGACAATATGTCCTGCCATACTGCAAGGCTCAATAATGTCAAAGTTTTGCTAGTACATATTTCCCTCTCTCTAAGGCGGACATTGTCCGGAAGGGGACCAGCTATCCATGTTAGAGAGGTGTCCGTCTTATAAATTCAACTCTCTCTAAGACGGACACCATCGGGACTGGCACCAGCTGTCCGTCTTAGAGAGTTGTCCGGCTTATAGAGAGTTTAGATACAGTAAAATGACTGAAAAACGGCGCGCAGGGACCAACACCAGGTGTCCGTCTTATATAGAGAGTTTAGTTACAGTAAAGAGACCAACTTTAGGTGTTCGTCTCAGAGAGGTGTCTTTCTTCAAGAAGGGTGACTGTTTAGAAGGGGGTGACCAACTTTAGGTGTTCATAATAATAATAACAATTTTTTAAAGAGGGTAACACCAAGCTAACTCGAGGTTAATTAGGGTGGCCCTCTAAAATTCCTATTTACAATACAATTTTAAAAGCCTAATTAAAAATTCCTAAAAAGTAAAACTGAAAATACAAAACGACCTCGCAAGAAATGTAAAATAAGTTAAAAAGCGTTAAACAGTTTCGGTTAAAAATCCTTTGAGTCTATATCTAAATTAAGAGTTCGAATATTCAGCAGCAAAGAGTTCCAAGTGTTCCAAAAGTGTTTCGCAGATTTCCTCGCAAAGGTTAAGCCTTTACACCTGTATTGCAGCCTTTTATATTAAAACAATAAGGGAATTAAATTTCCCCGCTTTGTTTTAATACCAGTCTTTATTGTGTGTTTATATTAAAACACATATAGTGTGTTTCAATATATAAATTTTCCGGCATATGTTTCCCATGATGGGAGATACAAGACAGCATAATATCTTACCGAAAGGGTGAAGATTATGAGATTCTGTTTCAAGTGAAATATCTTGTACCTCATTGTTGTTTGATCATATAAGCCGTTCCAATTTAGTTTTTCGGAAAATAAATTGATATTAACTTGAAAAATCAGTTTATAGAATAGTAACATGGCTGTAATATCTGGAATTTTTAATTGATAGTGGTACGGGGGAGGGGATAGGATGGTATTAGCTACTGGTCAACTATGGTTTCTTGATCGTTTTCTCGGAGATTCGGTTTTTCAAATGTGTTTCGTAGATTTCCTCGCAAAGGTTAAGCCTTTACACCTGCATTGCAGCCTTTTATATTAAAACAATAAGGGAATTAAATTTCCCCGCTTTGTTTTAATACCAGTCTTTATTGTGTGTTTATATTGAAACACATATAGTGTGTTTCAATATATAAATTTTCGGCATATGTTTCCCATGATGGGAGATACAAGACAGCATAATATCTTATCAAAAGGGTGAAGATTATGAGATTCTGTTTCAAGTGAAATATCTTGTACCTCATTGTTGTTTGATCATATAAGCCGTGTCAATTTAGTTTTTCGGAAAATAAATTGGTTTTAACTTGAAAAATCAGTTAATAGAATAGCATGGCTGTAATATCTGGAATTTTTAATTGATAGTGGTACGGGGGAGGGGATGGGATGGTATTAGCTACTGGTCAACTATAGTTTCTTGATCGTTTTCTCGGAGATTCGGTTTTTCAAATGACCGTTCTCTTTAGAAGCGGACAAAGTTCATGTTCTTCCGTAATAAAAAGTGTCTGCATCTGGGGCGTCCTATTAATCCGTTTCCACTGGTTAATTGTGGTTTTCTTTCTCGTTCTACTTTCTTGGAGACTTGGTTCTTCAGATACTTCGTTCTTCAAATAACCGTGTTTGTTAGAAGCGGACAAAGTTCGTGTATTTTCGCAAAGTGCCACTATTTTCTACGCAGACGCTACAGTGCGTAGAAAAAATTAATATAAAGCCGTTTATAACTGTTAAACTAATTATATCCACCAAAATACATATTTTTTTTTGGTTCCCATCTTATAAATAGGTATGGATTCACCAATGTAATATGTACTTGAAATAAAATGTTAAGGCCTTCCTCTATTGAGTGACTTATTTTACCTTGAGCCCCCCCCCCCCCATCCTTGCTTTGATTTTACTTTATGCCCCCCTCCCTCTGGTTTTCCAACCCCCCCCCCCCCCAGTTTCGGTTAAAAATCCTTTGAGTCTATATCTAAATTAAGAGTTCGAAGTGTTCCAAGAGTTTCTCTGTAGTAAAATGATTTTGTTCTGTTCGTCTCAGAGAGGTGTCTTTCTTTAAGAAGGGTGACTGTTTAGAAGGGGGTGACTGTATATGCTTACCTATAGTGTGCAGTACCCCTTTCAGTCCCTCCTCATTGGGTGGAACACCCCTCATGTACGCCACACCGTACTTCCTAAGGCACATCATCCAGGACTCCATATCCTCAACTATGCGTGAATAGTCAAAGAAATTATCCAAGATGCTGTCCGCTGTCCAAGTAACCACTTGCGGGGCGTTGTCGTGGTGAGTGGTGTCTTGGGCCCTCAGCCAAGACAAATCAAAGGTGGTGCTGTGTTCGGGCCATTGCACTTTCAAGAAATCGTTTCCTTCATGGTATTCTGCGGACAGTAGTGAAGAATCTTTGGAAACAAAGGCAAGATATTTCTCTAGACGATAAAGACAGGAACCAGCATCAAAGAACTGTTCATCACGAATCGACGAACGCAACCAGATGTTGGGAAATTCGCTCTTGGCGCCGTCCTTCCATGTTATTTTCAAGAAATCGCGACAGTGAGAAACAGCTTCAACTCTAAACGGTACACGAAGAAGTGAAGTAACTCCAGCTCTCAACGGTGCACGGAGATGTGAAGCCATAGTGATTAGCCAATGGACCCTATGGAAACTGTGTCGAAACCACTGATAAAAATTTACAAAATATAAGCGCACTTATTAAAATAAAGCTTATTCGATCGAACTAACATAAACTGAAAGCACAATTATTATTGAAGGCTCATTTACCTTGAGGCCGTCCTCTGCATGCATAGTAAAAATAATACTCGATCAATCAGCTCTACGGTTGATAGCACTCTTACCGGCAATTGGGATCATGTACAGTAAATTAAAAAGATATATTTTACCATTAATCAAATCAACATTCGAGTATTGGATCGAGTCTTGTTTTGAATTTTCGATTTTTCATTTGAAGAGTGCATTATTGAAACGAGTAATGAAATCAAATTTGCAGTAATGAATTCATTAATTCACCCTTGGGCGCAACGCGCTGAGTATTTTGACTGTAAAAAATAACAAGCTTACACACAAGCCTGAGTAAAACGTAATTTTATTCACCTGTTTACAAGCGAGCGCTGTGTTTGACAATTCTGCTTCGATCGCTTCGAGTAAACTCGCGGTCACTGGACTCTAAGGCCTATAAAGAGTCAACACACGAACCTGCGTGACGAAAAACGTGACTGCCTGATGTAATATTGCATCATGCTAAGGAAGACGGAGAAATTCTCTTGTGGTTAATTTTCATGTTCAACGAGGGAAAAAATGTGTTTTCGCTCAACGTGAAAATAAATTGTGAATGACATATATGCTGTGGAATTGTGTTAAGAAAAACTATTATGTTTTTGGGACCGGGTTTTATAGTTCGTTTACTGGTTGAGGTGCATGTATTAAACAGAACAGAAATTCTCTAGTGGCTATTTATTTGCATGTCTCCTGACTGCTTGAGGTGCATGTATTAAACAGAACAGAAATTCTCTAGTGGCTATTTATTTGCATGTCTCCTGGCTTCGTTTACAATGTAATGGGAAAACCCCTCTTGATCTAAAGGTCAGTCATGCGTTTTTCCTCGTAAATAAATTGACATACTGTAATTGTATGAAGAAAAACTGTTATTTTCCATTGTCTAATTCAATATTTCGAATGTTTCTTTAACATTGTGTTCGAGATACCCGGCAGCCGGGAAGTGTTTTCAAAAAACTAGATACCCGGCAGTCTGAAATTCTAATAGAATTTACACGACATATCTCATTTAATTCTTCTGAGAATAGTCTATCTTTGTTTAGAAATGTCAAGCGATTTCACACATTATTTTGGCTTCGTAGTTGAGGAATTTTTCGAGCTTGGGCATACTATAAAATCTCGATGTTTTCGACACTTAGAAAATATTCGTGCTCTGACTCACTCACTGGCATGATTGAAACCCCCTGAGAGGATTTGATCTTTGTTCAGAAATTCCAAGGGATTATAAATAATGTTTTGAATTGGTTTTGTAGTGGACGAATTCTCCGAGCTTGGGCATACTATAGAATCTCGACTCACGGGCACGGTTTTTCAAAAAACTAGATACCCGGCAGTTAGTTAGAAATTCATAGATGTGTTGCCATGCAAAGTGTACAACTTGAATATATAGAAGCCTGTAGTTCAAAAATCACCTGGTATTTCTACACAGAGATCGAATCACGGCTCTCAGCACTGTTCGAATGAAAATATTCGTGGAAAAACGGTAAGAGGTTCTGACTGCCGTGTATATAGTTTTTTGAAAAACCGTGCCCGTAAGTCACACCACGAATTTTCTAAGTGCCGAGAAAAAAGCTCGGACATTTTGTCAATATCAACATTGCTTAAAATCACTTGGCATTTCTGACCAAAGATCGAATACTCTCGAGAGGTTTCAATGATAATTTTTGTGGAAATTCATCATATCTACACACTTTTCGAATGTGTATCGCATCTTCCTGAAGGAAATGAGTAGACGCGAAGGATCCAAGGCTCCTGGGTTGACGTCACTAGCCGCTGGACCTATTCCCCTCAAAAACTTGGCCGCGAACAAAAATGGCGGTGTTTTTGGTGACTTTGCCGGGGCACAGAAAATCGAGGATTCAACCAAATCCAAACATTTCTTCGCAGTAAAGTTTCAAATAACAAGTAAATTGCCCAAGACTACCACCTCCTTCACTGACCAGTACCAAAATAATATTTATTGAGGTTTCCAAGGTGTAACTCTACAGCTTACAAAAATGTTATTTCATAAAAATAAAACTCCTTTCAAGATGGATTCCCACTGAGTGCTGGGGGGCTTGCAGTCCAAAATTAGTTTTTAACAAAAGCGGCAACTCAAAGCATCGCTGCGGGGAGATATGTCAGTAGTCCTTGACGCCAAGGCGCATTCCATGTACCGTCTCACGTTAAAAATACGCCAAGGTTTCAAAATTCTACGAAAAATTCTAAAATCGGCATGCCAGCTTACGATAAGCAGTACTTTGATCAGAAAAAAGCGTAACCTAATGCACTCTGGATCAAACGTTGTTCCAGCGTCTGCGATCCGTTTGTGTGGAATTTTTGGTGAAACTTATGAGGAACGGAACTATAAGCTACTACACATAGATTTATCGGCACCCGGAAAATAACAACACGGGGAGAAGTAATGTACTATATGATACTTCCATTAAAATTCCAATTTTGACTGAAATATGAAATTTCGGTCAACTTTGGATGCGCGCGCTGGGCCTGTTTAAATTAACGTATGAATCTAGACTTATCATGCACTACCAGTTGAAAAAATTGCGCTGATATTAACCGAGTGATTACATTTTTCTTTTTCTAGTTCGGTTTAAAAGACGGCTAAAATGGTGAACGATTTGTAATTCCTCATTCGTGAAGTATATTAAAGTAACATTCGATGAATGGTACAAAAGCGCCCACGCTCATGTGCTAAGAACAAAATTGGATACAAGGACATTTGAACTTACCAATTTATAGTCGTTTCACTCTGAGAAATCCTGGAGAAATGTTGCAGAAAATAAAAAGAATAACACGTTACTACATGTATCCACTTTCATGTTGACAGTAAAAGGTAAATTGTAATACGATCTTTATACAGGCAAATTTGTACCTACCGTACCTTGGAAATGTTGGCTGTACCAGTGCTATTTTCAATCGTTTAATATTCCCAAAAATTCTACCACAAAATAATATACGAACATTAGTTTCAGTTTCAGTTTTTTATTATTATACACTGTTTGCTCTCTCTCCTCCGCAGAGGCTCATATATGGGAGAATCAGCTGAACGAAGTGAGTGCAGGCGCGAGAAACGCGGAGAGAGCGACGGCGGGAGCCTCTGCCAGATACCACACCCAATATGGCCGCCATCCGGGGGAGGAAACTTTTTATCAGTGTTCCTCACCGGGGGTACGGTGGTGTATGTATAACTGCCGTATGTCAGTAAAATGGCGGCTGCATCAGAATCTGTTCGGAAGTTTATACGCGATGTACAAGTAGAGAACTAAAACTTTAGATACATGGAAATCTGAATATGTTTTGTTGTGTTCTGATGGGTTGATCTACAGAATTCAACATTCTCGAGACCCGCCATGTGGTGATCAAGAAATTCAGGAAGCAAAGGATTCCCCGGCGACTGAAACTCTCAACAACCTATTAATTCTGTCCCAAAAGAAAAGAGAACAAGTAAGCTTAGTTTTCCGGCTATGAAATGTGTTTTATTAATCTCTACGTGTTTAAAACGTCGAGTGCAAAACTTGCGATTCAAACCAAAAGCTGTAAGCTTATTAAGTTAAACTAAACGCTAAAATTAAACGAAATGCAACCAGCAGGAATTTAAGACCAAAAACACGAAATACAAGAAGAACATTTACCGTCAAGAGACATCTCTTGGAGCGAAAAGTCAAGCTCTTCCGCCATTGTTTCCAAAGAATAACACACTTGCAAGACCACCCCCCACGGGTTTCAGGAGGGTCTTCGCGATCAATTCGGAGACCAACAGTTTGGCTTTTTTTTAGTAAATATGAAACCTCGTCTTAAAAATAACGATCGCTAACTGTAGCAACATACCTAGCGCTGATTTTTGCCAAGTTTCAAGCTGTCAAATTTAGCGAGGGCTGAGAAATCGTCCAATGTACAAGAAAACGACAAAGATGTACAAGAAAACGACACAAATCTGGCAGAGGCTCGCCGCTTCGTTGATCCGCATGTTACTTGCGCCTGCACACACCAGAGAAAATACAGAAATACAGTACAATCAAAATACATAAAGAAAAAGAAGATAAAATCAAAATTGTTACAGAATATGTGCACAGTGACCAAAGTAGCTTTCGCTTTCGAGTTGGCCACTGTCATGTAGAGGTTAATTGGCGACAGGTTGTATAATTATAGTTGGTAAAACAGCTTATATCACATTTTTGAAAGTGACAACTTACTCGTCTTGGTCCAGTTGACTCTGTAAGTTCCCTGAACGCAATGTCCCCAACTTGAATTGGGAATTGGTGTTTGTAAAGAATTAGGGTGTGGGTGAAACTGACATGTCGTTGTGCCACTATTGGTTGGTGATGACCTCACGAGAGTGTGATTGGATGCAATAAAATGCTGGGTTCTAACTGGTGCTTAAAAATGAAGTGTCAAAAGGGATTGGCCGACTGAGACACTAGCTTGTCACGGCTCAAGATATGGAAATCTGTTTTTATTTCCCTAATATCGTAACAACTATGCAAGGTTTGCTATCAAAATTTACTACAAGATGATGATAACACAGACTTTTTCCAGAAATAATTTGTTTTAACCATGAAGGCAATGTTTTGATATTTGCCACGACGAGACGCGTCATGTCCACAACGTGCCAGTTTTTCTCAACCAAAGGATTCCGCTCAACGTTCGAGCAATAAGTGCAAAAATTAATTACTAAAAAACTACTTATAGCACGGTAACATTTTGAATACTATTTGAAACATATCACTTTAATTCACTTCCCCAAGTGACCCCGCAATTAAATTCTCAAGCATTCTCGAGAAAATTAATGTCAACAGGGACCGCGCAGGGGGAGGGGCTGGGGGGGCTTTAGCCCCCCCCCCCACTTTTCTAAATAATAATAATAATAATAATAAAAATTTCCAGAAGTTTTTCAGAAGTTGGTGATAAAATTTTCTTTTTGATCTGCAGTAGATCGCAACGGACAAAAGTTGCAATGACCATTAGCAAAGTAGACGCGATTACAACTGAACAAATATCAAGAGTTAAGATAGTCTGAAGTGTCAGCCGTCTCGTTCTTCTCGCCTGCCCACGGGGGGGTTAGAGCGAGGAGACGGCTGACACTTCAGACTAGAGTTAAGATCACTTTGAGTTGACTGACTTTATGCTATTGTCATGAGAGGATTCACCGTTTTTCAATTATTTTTATGTTTATCCGTGTTCAGTGTTTTAAAACCCTTTTTAAAAGCCGACAATAGTTATTCTGTGGAAACAACTTTAGTCCTAGAAAGCGTTATCTTTAGCTATAGTAAATAGCATGTTTGGTTTTAAGTCACGTTTCCTAGTAATGCTTTTGCTTTTCAAGAAATAAGTGTTATCTTTAGTAAATAGCATATTTACTCTTAAGTTACGTTTCCTAGTTATCCTGCCACACGAGCGGCTAATTATCAACCTGTTAGTATTGACTTTCCGCGTTGTAATACATTTACTAACACATCCAGTTTCACTAATGAATGTTCGCGTAGTTAATTGCTTTTTAGGGTGAGAACTTGCTAAACGATCTCGCTTATTAGAACGATTTCGCATAAGCCGATTTTTCTATGCTAATGAGTACCATTACATGCTAATGTAGAGGAACAATAGAGAATTCCGTGCGCTGAAATAACCTATTGTGTAAAATTCGAATTTGTGTAGATACCAGCGTGCAATACAGTAAAAACCCGCATAAAAAGAACAAGTGGATTAAGAACACTCAGGCTGAAATTTGGTCAAATTTGGTCAAAAAAGTACCAGAAAACACCCGATATATAAGAACAAAATCAGCCTGAACCCCCAAACCACGTGTTCTTTTATGCGGGTTTTTACTGTATACGTTTGGTGCGTGTGGTACGTGCACAAATTCGAATTTTAAACAATAGTTTATTTCAGCGCACGGAATTCTCTATTGTTCCTCTACATTAGCATGTAATGCTACTCATTAGCATAGAAAAATCGGCTTATGCGAAACTCGTTCTAATATGTGAAATCGCTTGACATTTCTAAACAAAGATAGACTATTCTCAGAAGAATTAAATGATATATTTCGTGTAAATTATATTAGAATTTCAGACTGCCGGGTATCTAGTTTTTTGAAAACACTTCCCGGCTGCCGGGTATCTAGCCACAATGTTTCTTTAAAGAGTACTGACACGACACGAAAATCGAAATTTTCTCTAAAAGTAGAAAGAAATTCTACAGAAAGACTGTGGAAGAGAAATTCTCCAGTGGCTAATTTTAGACACTGTCGGATTGCGTCATGTCAACCGTGTGGATTTCGCTTGTTTCTTTGTAAAGAACATGAAAAGAGCACTTACACGATACGAAAATCGAAATTTTCTCTAAAAGTGGGAAGAAATTATCCAGAAAGCTTGTGGAAGAGAAATTCTCTAGTGGCTAATTTTAGACAATGCAATACAATGTCAACTGGGGAAAGTGCAGTGACTACGAAAAAAACAAGTAGTCACGCCAGTCTCGCTAAAGTCCGCAGTTTGCGTGAAACCGGAAGCCGATTCCCCGCTGGGATCGAATAACGCGCACAGGTCACACCGCCAAATTTAGCACATTTTGCAACAACACTGCTGTTCACTGCTGTGGGACATTTGTCTTTGCTTTTTTCAATGCGATTCCTGTAATAAACTCAATACATGTACGCACTTACACGACACTACAGAAAGCCTGTGGAAGAGAAATTCTCTACTGGCTAATTTTAGACCGAGATGCGATAACATCATGTCAACTGTGTAGAGGGCTGGGGCTAGTTACATGAAAAAAACCCGTCCATTTCTAGAAGCGGCTCGATGCCCATATATGGGCATCGGCCGCTTAAAAAATCAACCAGTTGAATAGTGATACGCGATCCTGTCGATGCAAGAATTTCAGTGTCAAACAAGTAGTAAAAAAAAAACAGGTCTGATAGCGGGGGGGGGGGGGGGGTCCTGACCCCCCGGTCCCTCCCCTGGATCCGCCACTGAGGACCCCGCTAATGCGAACTCGAACTAATGTAAATCCTCAATGATGGCTGTAATCTTGTACCCAGATCACCCTCTGCCACTTTTCAGTGTCAGACAGAATGGGATCTGGGTATGAGATTATGATGGCTGTTGACATTTATTCCTTCCCATAAACTTCTGTTGTTGAAACGGGTTTCTTTCTTAAATTTCATAAACTTTCTCAAGTTGGCCAGTCAAAATAAAACAAGAAGAGTAAAATAAAAAAAAATACATTGTTATCAACAACTAAATATTTACAAGGTCAACAGTTCAAAAATCAATCTCGTACCCAGAGTCACGATCTCCTTGGTCAGCGGGTCGTCGCCAGGTTAGACTCTGGGGGAATGGAATTTTGAATACCAGAAATCTGGTGTAACGGCCATTGTTTGTTACACGAGACAGCCAATCAAAAAATTCGAGATTTATTCCATTCCTCCAGAGTCTAACCTGGCGACGACCCGCTGACCGAGGAGACCGTTGACTCTGGGTACGGTGGGGTACGAGATTGTTCAAAAATAAGAAAAGTTTTAGGTAACAGTGAACGGTACGTTGTTGTCGTTTTGAGGTTGAGCCACGCCTTCAGTTCCATAAATTAACTAGGAAGACCGACAAACAAAAGATGTTTTAATAGCTCGATAATCCTACAGATTAACTTTGCTGGTAAACATAAAATGCATTTTGGTCGAGTTGTTGTTAGAGCGATTTTCAATTGAGTATCGAAAGTAATCCGAAATGGTTTTGCTTTACTACGTTCTGTGATTGGTTTAAAAACTCGCGCCACCTACTCAACCAATCAGATGCTAAACAAAACCAATCATGAATTTTTTGTTTTAACAAACGTCCATTGTGATCACATTCATGTTAACTGAGCTCAAGAGAACAAGAGGGAGTTGATTAAAGCTATTTTGACCGACGCAAGGTCATTAAAAATGACTTGTATACTTTTGATTTTTCCTTTGTTTGTGTCATAATCGTTTAAATTAGAATTAACACATTGTTGAACTTTGTACCTTATATGGATAGATTTGGATAGTCACGTGACATTCGCCTGTAAGATGAGCATGTGCTCGCAGTAAAAATGAGACGAAGAGCGATTAAATACATTGTTGTTTTCCGTTTATTACAGTTTGTGAACTAAATAATTAGTCATTGAACACCGTTAAACATGATTACCACAAAGTATTTTTATCAGTTCTAAGCCTTTTTAAGGGTTTTTCTACTTTTACTTTAATAGTGATTTAAAAAAACTTTGCTTGTTTTTGCACACTACCATTCGTCGTGATAAATTTGAATAAAAAGGAACATGCTGCATGCATATGGATTTGTTTTTCTCAAGGAAGAGCACAATGGTTAATCTAGAAGGCATTGTTATCTGGATTCACCCGGTGCGTTGGAGGCGTGTTGTCCTGTCAGAAGGCTGAAAGAATACGTATTATGAGACCTTATTCATAAATGGCGGCCGATTAATTATTATTTTATATTCATGTTAATAAGCCCCCCTAGCCTCGTTAGTATGTGCAAAATTCAAAAGAATTTTTACTCTAAAATGAGGCTAGAGAGGCTGTTTAGCATGAATATAAAAGAATAATTAATCCACCGCCACTGTCATCGTTTCCGTACCGTTCCTTGACGGAGGAGTTAATTAACACGGTAAGTTTTCAATTTCTTCATCTTAAATCAGTTGTTTTTAAGTTCTCAATTTTTTCAAGCTCGGAACAGCAAAATACAGTAGCTTAAGGCCTCACTTGACCCGTTTACTCATTATTCAAGATGCTACTGAAGGACAACTTCAAACGTTTACAAAATTCATCTTAGTTTTCCATTTCTTTTGGGTCACATAGTGTACACAATACGTAGATCGCTAACGAAAGGCTGTTAGTAAGAGCTGACAAAACTTTATCTAGTGCAAACTTGGTTCGACAACAAAGGATTAGACTGTTCACAGTCCCTCTATTTTTTGCGCTGAAATCGTCGCGCTGTCACGATCGATCGTGGAGCCGCCATCTTGGATTATTTGGGATTTCGCTCGCCAAATAATCCAAGATGGCGGCTCCGCGATCGATCGTGACAGCGCGACGATTTCAGCGCAAAAAATAGAGGGACTGTGAACAGTCTAACAAAGGATAGAACTATCAAAGAAGTTTACACCCGGGGGGGGGGGGGGGGGGGGGGGTACTCCCTTATATAAGCTATATAGGTATGTGCGGCGCCAAAGAGTATGGTTTTTGAGCCGTTTTGGTCTGAAAACGGGTATAGATTTTGACAATTTTGGTCTGAAATAAGGTATGTTTTACCTACTGGTCTGAAATAGGGTATAGATTTTTGCAATTTTGACTTTAAAATGGGGAAATTTTCCCCGAAATTTTCAGGGTCAGGTCTGAAATAGGGTAAGGGTTTCAAGAAGCGTGCCGCACACCCTCATCCAAATTTTTGGGGAGTACCCCCCGGGAGTTTACACCTACAGCTTGCAAATTGGACTTTCGTTATGCAGATCGGTGGTTCGAGGTCTGGTATCTACCTTTTGTGGAAGCAAAATAATGCCAATTAATATAGAACAACGGGTCTAAATAGAAAATGAATAAGGAATAACAACGGTTTACCACTGATTTCATTGCTACGCATCCTCGGAGACCCAGGGGCAGATAGTGGAGGCGGGCGTTCGCCCGCCTCCACTATCTGCCCCTGGGTCTCCGAGGATGATTGCTACGCGACCTTCGAAGTCAAACTTGGCTTGACGAGACATGTCTAGACGTTATTATGCAAATTTGTGTCGTGTAACGCAATCGTAGTCAGTGCTGTTTTCGGACGTTTCTCTGTTTGTTTACGACGACAACGGATCCAGAAAAGTTCTTTCCTTTGCAAATGGCAATAGCGAAGTGTAAAAGTGGAAAGCAGTGGCCTTTCAGTACATTACAATAGTGCGTGCATGATTTTGTCGCACGGCAGGAAAAAAGCCATATAAGGACCTATAAGGTACGCATGATTGACGGAAGGTTTTGTATTTTAGTCTTGTTTTGGAGTTCTATTGTTTTGGATGTTACTAAAACGGGGAATGGGGAATGGGGAATGGGGAATGGGGAATGGGGAATGGGGAATGGGGAATGGGAAATGGGAAATGGGATATGGGGAATGGGAAATTGAAAATGGGAAATGAGAAATCGGGAATGTTGAATCAGATTTAGAAGATGGTGACGTCAGTGGTGATTATTATTGTGCCCATCAACGATCAACTCCAAATGAGCCCACAGTTGGCCACGCACTTTATTATGTGATATGAATATAAACCCGGATATAATTATCTCGCCGCGTTCAAGAAATGTGTACGGTAAATATTCTTTACAACCGTAACTCGGATATATAAACGAATTTTAAAATTGTTGACAACATCCGAGGTGTCCTCTTTTAAAATAATAATGGTTCACAGCATCATAATAGCCTTCCCAACTTGGGCGCTGTAGCAAATCTCCCTGTAAATCACTCGAGAATTCCGAAACCCGACGAAAAATATCAAATATTTACGGGGAGTAAATCAAATGGAAGAGAAAGTTTCAGTAAGAAACTGATTACCTCTCGAAGAGCGCTTCCATTCTTTCATATTTCCGGGAATTGAAATCAGGGTGTACATCGCGATGTTAACATGCGCATAACATTTATTTATTCACGATGCAAAAAGATAAGAAGAATTAATGAAATATAAATGTTGCCCTCTTTATCTGGAAACAGAAAAGGTCTGCTCCATTATCTTTCTTACTGCAAGACAAATAAAAGTGGCAAGGATTAAGGAATGGCAAGAAACTTCTGAATGTGAACAGGTTCTATTTTCTGACGGGTGCAGTCAACCGGAAAATGTGTTCTATCCTCTGCCGCCTGAAATTTTTCGATATGGAAAGCGATTAATTTTTGATTGAATGGAACGCGTCCGAGATTGTCCCTTAATTAGAAAAATTCCATGTTCTGTTTCTTTCTCCACCTGATCAGTTTTTAAATTCAAACCTGTTTTTTTTGGTCGAATGAAAAGGCTGTGCGTTCGGAGCATTTGTATTAATTATTCTAAATTGTTGGTTTCACACACGCCAGATCAGACGCGCCATGCACGTAAGAATTTGACAGGTCGAATGACTCGAATCCCGAAAATTGGCATAATCATCGGCAGCGAGCTAGAGCGATGCAAAATCCCATACGAGGTCACCGGCAAGCGCTAAACTTTTCCTCTCCATATTCTCCTTGTTACTTACTCGTATAAATACCGTAGAGTTCCGATAGTAACGACCCCACGAAAGTAGCGAGCCCCAAGAAAGTAATGAGGGTCGCTACTGTCGGAACTCTACGGTAGCTTGAGCCATGTTGAGAATACAGTCACTTCCGGTAATGGCAGTGAAACTCTAACACGCGGACTCTGAAGTTCAAAACCCAACTTACAATTGCGTTTTTCGCTGCCATCGATCATAAAATTACGACGACAAACAACTCGAACCAACGGACCGTGAAGGAAATCTGCCAATCACAATCCACTAACGTGAACTTTTGAATGGATTACTAAATGATTGACGGCAGCGAAAACGAAACCGTTGATTGAGCAGAGTTCCCGAGAGTTCGCATGTTATTGAAAGGCGCAGTAATTAAAATCAGAAGCCTATCACCCAGAATAGGGTGATATGCTTCTGTTAAAATTTTTCCCTTCATTTCCTTTTATCTTTTCCTATCTTTTAAATCTGATTCAGCCTTTCCGATTTCTCATTTCCCATTTTCAATTTCCCATTCCCCATATCCCATTTCCCATTCCCCATTCCCCATTCCCCATTCCCCATTCCCCATTCCCCATTCCCATTCCCCGTTTTAGTAACATCCTATTGTTTTCTGTCTTTTGTTTCTTTTCTTTTACGTGGTGTGTTTTGATACCATCCCATGCAAGTATGTGATAAAATTCATGTTGTTTATCCCAAATTAATTATATTTTATCCTTCTTTTCCATTTGCATGGATCGTGATAGGGCTATAAGAAGAAAATAAATGCACAGGAGTGAACATAGGCAATATTTAAACTGAACGCAAAAAATAGCTTATGTAATAAGGTTGGGATAAATTATCACATGAAAAACAAAACTATCATATTACATGGGTTTCGGAAAAAAAAAATAGTATTATGTTACATATGTTCGCGAGGAAAACAACAGCATGATCTTATACGCTTGGGAGCAAACAAAGACAAATGCTGTAGGAAATCGACCCACACAGAAGCAACATAACCATAAATTTTCAGTTTCATTTCTGCAATGTCGCATGGTCCTTTCGATTTATAATTCTCTTTTTTAACTCTTTTTACTTATAGAAAATTTCCAAGCCTCACTGCCGATCATTTAGTCTATTTCAAAACCTTGACCGGCTGCCTCTCATTTCTACGGTGGCTTCTAAGGGACATACATTTCTCCCACTTTTTTTTTCTTACTTGCGACTTATTTGCGACTTACTTGCGACTTGCGACTTGCGACTTGCGACTTGCGACTTAGCTTGCGACTTGCGACTTGCGACTTAGCTTGCGACTTGCGACTTGCGACTTAGCTTGCGACTTGCGACTTGCGACTTAGCTTGCGACTTGCGACTTGCGACTTAGCTTGCGACTTGCGACTTAGCTTGCGACTTGCGACTTGCGACTTGCGACTTAGCTTGCGACTTGCGACTTGCGACTTAGCTTGCGACTTAGCTTGCGACTTGCGACTTGCGACTTAGCTTGCGACTTAGCTTGCGACTTGCGACTTGCGACTTGCGACTTGCGACTTGCGACTTGCGACTTAGCTTGCGACTTGCGACTTGCTACTTGCGACTTACGTAGAAGGCCACGTGGTCAGAAACAAGATGGATTCCAACGAGGAACCGCTGGCGGATGTGGACCAGGTATTTTGTCTGTTTTGTTATTATTTACGTACAAACAGCACACTTCTACGTAATAGACTTTCAATCTATTACATGTGTAACAGAAATTTCATTTATTCTCTTTAGATTTTCAAATTTTGAAAGAAAAACGGAAAGTTGAAGAAAGTGTTTGCCAAACCTTTAAAGACGAAATGGTAAGCCATATTATTTAATGTACTCACTGCAGGTCATACCTTTTCGCTTTGTTTGTTTTGTATTGTTTGACTGCGTGTTTGCAAAATATTGTAAATCTTTAATATGCCGAAATGAAGTTCTGATGTAAACAACCAGAAATAATTTGTCGAGGTTTCCAGGGCAAGAGTTTTGTTTCGTTTCGTTTGACTGCGTGTTTGCAAAATATTGTAAATCTTATGCCGAAATGAAGTGTATTTAAGTTCTGATGTAAACAAACCAGAAATAATGCCGTCGAATGTATAGTCACGGCTAGTCAGGGCGTCTTGTTTTGTTTCGTTTCGTTTGACTGCTTGTATTTCTAAATCTGCCGAAATGAAGTGTAAACAAACCAGAAAATATTTCGCTTGTGTTGTTGCTTTTAGCTGTAAACATAAAAACTCCATACAGCATTGATGTCTGTAAGATTTCCAAGGCAAAACATTACAGTCCAAATAAGTTGTATTTTTCTCTATAGTTTAATCGCACTTTTTCAACACGCCCGCCTGAATGTACAACAAATAGCGACCGGCAAAACCGGAAAGCATGGCCTGTTTAGTCATGCATGATCTTTGACCTCACCTTCACCGGAAGTAGATCGTCACAGGGGTGTTTGTAAAACGAGGATCAGATGCCTGCGGATGGCAGTTGGAAAATGCAGATGAAAAAATACCAAACAGAAAACGTTTTCTGTGTTTCCATAGAGTTATGGTAACACAGTGAAATTTGGAAGAACAAGAAATGCTGTGCAAACACAATCCCCAGGGGAGTGTTTCCACATAAATTTCGAGTTCTCCCCAACTTTCATGAGTGTTACCGTAACTCTATGGAAACACAGGGAAAACGTTAGTATTGTTTTTTATGAAATAAAAGGATGATGCAATTTTCTATGTTTCCATAGAGTTATGGTAAATGGTTTTGAGCCAATCAGAGCGCACGTAGTATATTGTTTATTTCATAAAATGAAGATAGACAACAAAAAATAAAATTAAAGGGGAGATCAAAAGGGCCTTGGTGAGTTTTGCAATAAATAGAAATAACTTGTTTATAGAATGTGTGAACAGATAGCTATATAGTGGAGTCGTGTTGTGCACAAAATGAGCGGAATTGTGCACTTTCCGTTAAAAGCACCAAATTTGGCATGGTTGTATAGTATTCAATGAGCTGCTAGCTGCTCAATTGCAGCTATGGGCCCATCCAGAATTTTTCCAGGGGGGCCCTTTTGGGGGGTGGGTACCTTTTTGATAAAAGTTAATAGAAGCGTTAATACAACCTCCTCCAGTCAGCAAATGTGTAAAAGCAGAAATGCCAGCGCACAGCACTTTGCAAATGCGATGGAGGGTACGAGCAACTTGAAATCCTTGGAAAGTGGAAATGATGCTACAGGCCTATAAATTCCAACCACACCAGGTAAAAGAGAGTTGAGTTTAAGCTCTTTCCCCCTCAACATACTTCGAAAATATCAATGTTCAATTTTATCTTGAAAAATAATATCTAATTTATCTCACCATTTAACAGGATGCTTTTACCCCCCCCCCTCCCCCCTCCCCCCTCCCCCTCCCCTTCTTAGTCAAGCCCCACCCTCTTTGAGGAACTTCCCCCAGACTAGTTACATAGATTTTTAAAGAAGAAGGTCACTCCAGAAAGCGCATTTTTTTCTCACTACCATTAAAAAGTAAATATGAAGTAATTTGAAGTTCCAAAGAGCCTCATAACTTCACAAAATTGGCCTTCAAAGTGTCGAAAAATTCGACTATACGACCACCGACATTCCGCCACGTCATTCCATGTAATCTGAATTGGCGGGAAGCGCTGTGAGAGTTTAACTAGCCATTTCTTTGCAAGATCTTTTGAATTAACGGCAAAATATGAAATGTAATTCCTCTTCGATTCCTTTGTGACCTGTTACAACAGTTTGGAGCTGCTCGCAGCGCTTCCCGCCAATTCAGGTTGCACGGAATGACGTCACGATTATGCGGCCAGGTTGCTGAGTAGTCTTCAAAATGGTGGCGGTCGTAGTCGAATGTTTCGACACTTTGAAGGCCAATTTCGTGAGGTTATGAGGCTCTTTGGAACTTCAAACTACTTCATATTTACTTTTTAATGGTAGTGAGAAAAAAAATGCGCTTTCTGGAGTGACCTTCTCCTTCAATAACAAATTACTCTGGCTATGAAATGTAGTCACTGAGGCAAACTCGAGGTTGTATTTAAAGTGCCCATAACCTTTTTTTTTATTTTCTCATCTGAATCTAAACATTACCCAAGGAATTTCTGCGAAAAAAAATTGCGATTTGCAGAAAACGCGAATTTTTTAGGAATGTTTCAAATCTTCAAAATCCTATTTTTGTTTGGTATACCCGTCCCGCTGCAAGAAGGCCGTCGGGCTCACATTTTCCTGAATGTACGTCACAATTCCTTTGTTTTGAAGCCACGTGTTCCTTAATCTTCGTCACAGTTCCTTTGTCTGATGTCACGTGTTCCTTAATCTACGTCACAGATCCTTTGTGAACCGAGAAGGACCCAGGGGAGACTAAAGCAAATGGTGATCCAAAATGGCGTCAAATTTGAAAGTTTTATAACATTCATAAACAATTCGCGTTTTCTGCAAATGGCAAAATTTTTCGCAGAATTTCCTTGGGTGATGTTTAGATTGAGATGAGAAAATAAAATAAAAAAGGTTATGGGCACTTTAACGCTTCTGTTAATTTTTGTCAATAAGGTACCCAACCATCCCCCGTAAGTCCAAAAAAGTGCCCGCCTGGAAAATTTCCGGATGGGCCCATGGCTGAAATTGATCAGCTCATCGAATACTATAACCATGCATTCCAAGTCTTTTTGGACGTACTATATATCCTCCAAGTTTTTTTGTCGTAGCTTTAATAATCTTGGAGAAACGGAGAGGGGGCGGCCCCCCCCCCCCCCCCCCCCGGGTCGGAAAGACCCCAAAAAGCCCGGTCTGAATAGGGTTAATTCAAATTCCGCGATGTTTTAATTTTGTTCTTTTTCACTACAGATGGATTCTACAGCCGTGAGGATGGCTAGTGATAAGGACTTTCAAGCTCTCGGTCTGCAGCGAAGAGGCGACATACTTGCTCTGCGATCATTCGTTTCAAGTGGTGCAGCTGATGAAGAAAAGGAAGGGAAGAAAAGAAAACTTCTTCTTCTGTCAAAACAACTTGGTTCCAAATCAACGAAAAAGAAGACATCCTCTAGCTCTCCGAGGGGGAAGTTTCAGTCATCAGAGGACGACAACCCTCTACCAACACGACCGTGTAAAAAAGTCCAAATCGGCTGGCAACACTTTAGAAATGAAGAAAATCGTTATGTTGGCGTCCGCTTGGCGAAAGGAGGAGGCGGAAGAGAGGTATCGATTCCGCTGAATGCTTCAACGGAAGAAGTGGTTGACCTTATGAAAGACGTGTTTTTTCCGGATGGGAAGTCCACATTTGGTAGCACAGATCTAATGACATTCAAGTTAGGAAACTTTAAATGCGAGGAAATAAACGAGGAGTTCACTTTGGCAAAATACATTGCTAAGCACAAATTAACGAAAGTCAGACTGTATATTTTAACGAGGATGAGCCAAAGCCAAAAAAGAAAAGCGAAGCTCACTATTCCAGTGACGACGACTTTGACTTGTCAACATCTGCTTTTGACCGCAAACAGGACACACCTTCAGGTAACCTCACAGGTTTGTTAGGCTCTTCAGAAGATAGGCGATCTCTGAGGGAAAGTCAAGACGACGAGTATCTCGAATCATTGGCAACAGACCAAGCAAAAGAAAGTGAGAAGCGAGAGGAGCTCCTTCGATGTCAGGCGGAAACTGAAAGGCAAGAAAGTCTGCGTCAAGCTCGAGCTACGAGGGTGTCTGATGAGCCAGATATAAGTGATCCACACATAACAGTGTCCGTAAGACACACGACACTTGGTGTTCAAACGCGCAGATTTCGAAAGAGTGGCGAAGTAGGAATTGTCTACGACTGGGTGGGGTCCCTCAGCTTGACTCCTGAGAATTTTACTCTTTCTATGGCTGATGATTTGAACCTCAACCCGACCTTGCCCATTGAAACTGTCGACCGTTCAATGCTTTCAATGTCTGAATGCAATGAAAGTCCAGCCTTTCCAGATGAAATTGTTTGTTTTCAAGGTTTTGGCGCATCGTCTGAAGATAGTTTAAATTCCACTGCCCAATCTGAAGAAACCATGTGGGCGCTTTCCAGTGTCTCAGAGGAACTACCTCCCGTTTTGATGGAAGGGGATGAAGTGTAAGTACCGTAGTCTTTATGATTTTTATTACATCTTCGTACTTTTGCGTCAGTGTGTTTCCTCCTTTGGTTCGTTTCTACGTTGTCTGTTTCATAGACCCCTATGCTTTGGTTTTGTTTGTTTGTTTGTTTGTTTTTTCTTCTTCGGAGCCATTTTGGAAGAAGTTTCCAAATCCTCATTTTTACTAAAGCGAAAGAAAAGTAACTCTTATGTATTTCTTTACACGGTATGTGAGTCCATATCGTTTTGGAAACATTTAGTAAAGGCGTAGAGTGTCGTAAGTGTCAAGATCAAGCATCCAAATTAGTGACCCACTGCATGTCTCTTTGAACGTTGTATAAGAGAACTGTAAGCAAGCGCATGATTCGTTTTCAAATTCAATATAAAACTGCTTCAACTTAGTCTTAAAGTTAATTTTGTTTATCAGGGAGGAAGTTGACGAAGAGGAAACACCAGATGACACTTCTTTGACATCATCTGACTCGCGTATTTCCAATGACTCACCAGGAAGAAGTTTCAGGCAGATGGTAAACGCAACGTATAGCCCATCCGTGCTGCAGAAGGATGATGAAAACAAGGTATAACTCTCATAAAACGGTGTAACTCTTGACTACTGAAAGTTGGACCCCTATCCGTTAACCACCTGATAAATCGAGGAACTGAGGGAAGACTGAGTCAGAGCACATTTCCTTATCGATGTTCATTTGGCGAGAAAAAGACTCGGCTTTAATGTACAAGAGGGGTTACTGTCACTTGTTACACAGTCGCGAATGCGCACTTTTTCTTACTTTAATATACCCTTTTTGTGCTGGGGCAGAAAAAATAGGCAATGAAATTCCTAAAGCGAAAAACATGTTATAGGTCGTTATAAACTATATATATATTTATTATATAAACACGAGTGTTTTACTGGAAAATACACCACTCGTAAAATTCATACGGAACTACATCCGGGACGTGAGTGGCGTACTTTCCATATCCTCATTAGTGAGGATATCGATGACGTTATTTCCCGCTTTTGCACGGTTGTTTGTGCAAAGCTGCCAAACGGCGGTTGAAAAAATGGCGAGCGATAGATACGTGAATTCACTGAA
Organism: Desmophyllum pertusum; assembly: GCA_029204205.1. Taxonomy (NCBI): domain Eukaryota; kingdom Metazoa; phylum Cnidaria; class Anthozoa; order Scleractinia; family Caryophylliidae; genus Desmophyllum; species Desmophyllum pertusum. Next base: position 2,259,334 of record MU827303.1, read on the forward strand.
GACAGTCTGAAGCCGATATGAAATCGTTTAACTGAGGAGTAGGAAAATGCTAACACGAAGAAGAACATTTCATATGACTTAAAATTATTCAAGGAGTTCCTTGAAAGTGAAGACGAAAGGAGAGAAATTTGTGTTAACATTTTCCTACACCTCAGTGAACGATTTCATATCGGCTTCAGTGAATTTCACGAATCTATCGCTCGTCATTTTTCAACCGGAGTTTGACAGCTTAGCACAAAAAGCCATGCGCCAAACTCCAAATTACACGGTGGCTTGAAGATATGAATTTTATTTTCTCGTGTTAAAAACAATATTTTACGAATGAGCGCAGCGAATGAGTAAAATATTGTGGAAAGAAATTATGGTATATATATATATATTTTAAATAAGTAAAATAAAATTCATATCTTCGCGCCGCCGTGTAATGTCCTCTATATATGTGTACGTTTGGTTCTGAATATCAATACAATCGAAAATCTGAATAATATTTTTCGTTTCTCTCAGGTTTTAAACGAAAGAAGAATGGATTGTTTTCAGAAGTTGATTGAAAACGGCGTCAAAAATGTGTGGATACATCGCGAGACGGTCCTGCAGGACCTTTTGAAGGTTTATGAGTCCTCGAGTGATATTGCAGAAAGCCGGGCTACCTTTTCGTTTCATGGGGAGGAAGGAATGGATTTAGACGGCATAAAGAGGGAGGCTTATTCAATCTTCTGGAAACAAGTTCTGGATGAATATTTCGAAGGTAGTAACACGTTTGTGCCCCGCATTGGACCAGACATTGAAGAATCGATGCTGAGGGCAGTGGGTCGAATAATCAGCCATCAATACGTTCTCACCGGCGTATTTCCAGTTCAGATCAATAAAGCGTTCATGGTTGCTATGCTTTGTGGCCGCAAAGCACTAACAGATGAAGACCTCATCGAATCCTTCCTGGCATATATATCAGGAAATGAGTCCATGGAGATGAGGGAAATCATGAAGGAATGTAAGGAAGGAAAACTTACTGAGAAATCGTACGATTTCTTAGTTGACTTTTTCAGCGACTACCAAGTAACAAAGAGGCCATCGCCAACCAACTTACAAGCTACTCTGGTGCAGGTGGCGAAACATGAGTTGCTTTCGAAGCCTACCATGGCAATGGATATCATCAAAGAAGGTCTTGTTGGCGGAAGGTACAAAGAACTCTGGCAATGCAGTAAAGAAGATGTCTTTAAGATCTATGACATGATGCAACTGACGCCTTCACGAGTTCTATCTATGCTTGCCGAGGACCCATCGACGCACATACACAAATCACAACTTCAAGTCTTCTCGTACCTCAAGAAATACATCAGGGGCCTCGGGCGTGAGGATCTTGGGCGATTCCTTCGGTATATCACCGGCAGCCCCATTCCGGTTGTGGAAAGAATCCAAGTAACTTTCCACGCTCATCAGTTAGGTTCCTTGCCACACCCAATGGCACACACCTGTGCAGCCGTGTTGGACTTGCCGTCTGGTGGCTATGACAGCTTTAATGACTTCAGAAAGCAAATGAACGCACTCCTGGACAACGAGTTGTCATGGAAATTCAATTCATTGTAAGCTATTGAAATATCCAGTTAGCCTGCGAGCAAGCTCTCTTGGCGTTGGGTAGGAGGAGGAGAGGGGAACCCACCCCCCACCCCCTCAAAAGCGCCAAGAGAGCTTGCTCGCGGCTAATCCAGTTTCCTCAAGTAATACTGTATGGATTATAACTAAGTTGCGCGTTGAATTTTATATAGAAAATGTAACGAACGTTTCTCATCAGTTAACGTTGTTAATGTTGTTATGAAATGTCGAGCCTGAAATATACTGACAAGGCGTTCGCATACTACTCATCAGTTGAGCCTAGGTAATTGAAATTTGTATGCGGTCTTAGACGTCAGGATCTTGGGCGATTCCTTCCGTTTGTGTGTCAGCAGAAGCCCCATTACTCCTGTTCAGACGTATTAGACTTGCCTTATTGTGGCTTTGAATTAAGGTTAAATGACTTGAGAACCCAAATGAACTCACTCCTTGACAACGAATTGTCATGAACGTTTGGGATGAAATCCGTTTTTTAATCGCGACCTTAAATGGGTATATAGAGGCTTACTGGCATACACTACTCGAGAAGGAATCAGCTTAATGTGGACCCCCTCCAGAAGTCTTGTCTTCTAGGATTGCTACTGGTTCTATACCAGAGTATTAGTTGATGTTATGAAATGTTGTTGTTTGGAGATGTGTAAGCGTCTACGGTTAAGCCCGGTGAAAACTTGAATTGTTCGTCTAAGTACTTTAAAACGCAAATAGTTAAAGACTATACTTCCACCACAGTCAGGGGTCTTACGAGCCGTGAGTATAATATTTTTCCATTCTATATTTGTGGACATATCCACTTTCCTCAAAATACTGTGTGGATTATTGTAGCAGAGCATGTGAAATTGCACGTTGAAATTTATATCAAGGTAGCGAACGTTTCTAATTGAGCCTTGGTGAATTTGTTATGGTCTCTGAAGAAATAAAGTTGTGTTAGTTGTACATGAAGGACTTGCTTGATGCTTGTATCATATATTGTTACTAAGTGAAGTTGGCGTAATTCGTCGCGTCCTTCTAATTATATGGGGGGGGGGGGGGGGGGGAGGGAGGAGACTCCCATATAAAAGTGACGGGGGTGATCGTCGGAAATTTTGAAAATAACCCCTAAAAGCTACCAGAATCTCATTTTGTGGGTGTGGCTCGAATTAATTTTCACCCCTAAGAGGTACCAATTCTAAGACAAAACTATACAGTCAACTCTCTCTAAGACGGACACCATCGGGACCGGCACCACTGTCCGTCTTAGAGAGTTGTCCGGCTTATAGAGAGCTTAGATACAGTAAAATGACTGAAAAAACGGCGCGCAGGGACCAACACCAGGTGTCCGTTTATAGAGGTGTTCGTCTTATAGAGGTGTCCGTTAAGAGAGAGTTGACTGTAGTTCTTGTCATTTTTTTTTCGGCTTAATAACCTAAAAGGTACCGGAATAACTCTAACGGTAGTCATTTTAGATTTTAACACTCTAAGCGGTACCAAACCACGAATTTTAACCCCTAAAAAGGTGCCGGCGACGATCACCCCCGTCAGTTTTATATGGAAGTAACCCCCCCCCCCCCCCCCCACAGGCTCGAACTCCCCGCTATCTCAAACTCAATCCCCATCTATCGGCTAACTCGAACCCTCGCTATCTAAAACTACTTTTTGTTTCCCTTGGGAGTTCGAGCTAGCGGGGTTCTTCTGTATGTTCGATTGAAGAAGCGTTCGATTATGTTCGATTGGCAAAATGTTTTGGTGAGTTCGATTACCGAACCCGACCCAAATCAATCGATCAATGGAGTTAGATTGCGTTCGATTCAGGGACCGCGCAGGGGAGGGGCTGGGGGGCTTTAGCCCCCCACTTTTCTAAAAAATAAAAAATAATAAAACATTTCCAGAAGACATTTCACTAGTTAACGTTTTGTACTGGAAGTTGGTGATTAAAATTTTAACAAGTGCGTTTTATAGAGAAACGTTTTCATGACAAAATTTTATGGCCATAGAGTATACTGAGAATTATATATAGCTCTGAACATCGCGGGACACGGGAGTCCTGCGTGATAACCAACAGACAAGCGCACATGGTAAAATGAGCATTACCCCGAATTATAGTCTGAAGTGTAGAGACGGCTGACACTTCAGACTACCCGAATTAACGAAGGCTTCTGGCTGTTGGAAAGAAAATCTCTGACTGCTTTTCGAAAAAATAGACAACTCTCTCTGAATTTAAAGACTGGATAACTGAAATGTTGATTCTTGTATTAAAAACAGTCGTTTTTTAAGCGCTGAAATGTGGTAATTTGCACCACGCTTGTTAATTTTAGATGCATTTCCAGCCATTTCAGAGGACTTTCGGACCCCCCTAGATGACTCACGCTGACGCGTTCGCATTAGCCCCCCAACTCAAAAAGTGCTGCGCGGGCCCTGTGATTACCGAACGTTCGATTGACTTTGCCGGGTTATTAACAGTGGTTGCTTTCAATGTCGCGGTATGTAACAAACGTGTTGCGCCGGAAACTGTCATTTACAGCAAGTACCGTAAATTTTGGAATGTATTGCGATACAAGCACACACAATGCAAGGCGAACGACCTGATCACGTGAGTCTCGAAAAGGACTGTTTATTCCGAACGGTCAGGTCCGCAATGCGTACGTATGGCTTACGGCCTTTTGAGCGCTTGTGGATTACTATCCATGACTTGAACTGAAAAACACTGGATATTGAATATTCGCATATCGTACCATTCATTGGCAGATACGCGCGCTAATTTAACCCGAATGAAATTGAATCAACTACTAGGATCCACAAGGTAACTAACCAGTAGAAATGTTTCGGTTACGTAATTCAACCATAGTGTGTGAGCGCAAAACAAAAGACTGTGCACGGTCATGGACCTATCAACATAAATCTTGGCATCTTTGTTTGCTTCTTTGAAGTTTGCCTAGCTAACCATTTCCCTCTATTAACTATGGTCCAGCGCGCTGCGACTGTTCGGGCCTGTAGTTGTGAAGCTATTTTCCCGCTGATGCCAATGGAATATAATAGCGCCTGGAGACAAATGTGTGGTATAATGTGTATTGCTCTTCAGTTTTGCCGGCTTTGAATAATGTTTTCAAGGCGTATGCGCATGCCCCGATGCAATGCCGCTGTTTAAAATTATCACGTTTCATGGAAAATTGCGCTAAAATCACGCTGAAATCGCAGTCAAATCGCCGTGAAATCGCAGCTGGTTTACACGGCCGATTTGGAATCGCGCGATAAATCGCCGCTAAATCGCATAAAAAATCGTATGTGTAAACGGGCCTTTAGTACACTAGGATGGTAATTTATAAATTTGACCATTATTTTTTAGGTTTCTGTTAATACAAAAACGTTTTGGGTTTTTTTGAAATGACATCAAATTACCGTGATACTTCCCCTTTAATACATGATGAATATGTTGTCTGAGAAGTTCATGGAATCCGCTTTATCAAGAGTCAAAACAATAAAATTGTTCTGTTACTTGCTACCATTAAATAGTCCGTAATAGCGGGAGTCATTTTCAGTCCAACCTCTATAGCTTTCACCGGGGAGCTGGATTTTGTCCGTAATAACGGGGTGTCCGCAAGGCGAGAGTTGACTTTAAGGGCCCGCGTTCAGACTAGGTGCCCGTGCCGGCGCACCGTGCCTACTAAGCCTATGTTCACACTTGGTGCCCGAGCACGGTGCCCGAGTACGATTCTCGCTGGGCACTAATTAATGTGAACACACCTTTTTTCCATGTACCCGCCCGTGCCTACTCAGGCACGATATTTTGGGTACCCAGTGTGTGAACACTGGACTGAACACAGCACCATTTTGTGCCGGTGCCTAGGAACTAGTGCTCGGGCACCAAGTGCGAACATAGCCTTAGGCTATGTTCACACTTGGTGCCCGAGCACTAGTGCCTGGGCACCGGCACAAATTGGTGCTGTGTTCACACACTGGGTACCCAAGATATCAACATGTTGGCCGTGTCCGACGACCTTGTACTCGGGCACTGGCACGGTGCCCGAATTCTGGCGTGGGTACTTGAAAAAAAGGTGCGTTCACATTAGTGCCCAGCGAGAATCGTACTCGGGCACCGTGCTCGGGCACCAAGTGTGAACATAGCCTAAGACTACGAACAGTCCCTCGTTTTTCTCAGGGATAGTCGGGGGTAGTAGTGCGGGAGTATACGCACTTTAAAATCACACGCACGGCGCCGCGCGTCGTATGATTTTCGCGCTCGCTCGCGTGCTCGACTGCTCGTAGAGTTGACTGTACTTGGAATGAGAAGACGCCTTTTCTTGGCGGTTTCTAACTTTTTTCTCTTGTATTTGACTTCGATTGGTGGATGATCGTCGGGTGCAGCGTGCCAAAATGTTCACCATTCAAGGCATCCAAACCCGAACTTTATTTAGCCTAAGAATAGGCTCCGCGGTGGGGATGGGGTAAAAAGAATAGCTCGGCGATCGCGGATTTTTCCCCCACGATTTCCTTTCTTCGCCCTATACCCCACTTATAGGAGCAGCCTAAACTTGATTGAGCAAGGCGCGCTGACACTGGTATCGCAATAATCATAGGCTGGAGTGTTGAAGGAAGAACTTTCTTCACTGCAAAAGGCTAGTAGCTTCCCCATCCCTCGCCACACGTTTAATTTGATTTTTGCGTTCTTTTTTTCGCAATTCGCAACTCCAACTCGGAACTCCAACTCGCAACTCATCAAGTTACTCCAACTCGTAACTCAGTCCAACTCGCAACTCGCAATCTTCCCACACCCTTATTTTATTATTTTTTTTCTCTTGAACGTACATGTGTAATGTAAATAGGCCCAGTTAATAAAAAATCTATCGAATTATGAACTGGATTAAAAACTGAGCTGCTGTCATAAACACTCTGGAAGATGACTACATGATTATAACCAAATATTTGTCCTTTCTCGTTTATACTTATTTAATATGAAGTTTATGAAACACTTTCGAGCTTCCTTTTCAATCCTTTCTCCACCACTATGGTAGCGCTCGAGCATTGTACACAACATGGGACGTAAACGTGGAACCCTTTTAACGGATATATTTTTAAACGAATGGGGATCATATTCACTGTTCAAAACTTTACGTTTAAAAGTGAAAATGCCGATAACTTTCAACAAAGTCGCCGGTACTTTATAGCATGTTTCCATAAACGAAAACAAAATAAAGCACACACCGGCGCACATTAAAAAAACATATTACTAATGTATGAACTTTGTATTTAACATTATTTTTTCTCATGCAAGAGCAGAGTTCATGTTCTGTAGTTAGGTGTCAACGTTATAGGGCATCTATATAATCTAACAAATCAAAGTGTAGTTGAAGAGCTTCTTCTGCGGTTGTAGCTATTTCCAGTCCTTCATCCTCCATGATCATGTCGGCGAGTTCTCTAAAGTATGGAGAACATCCCTTCTCTTGTGGGCGCTCTGCACACATATCCTCTGCAATTTCAATCTCATCCATATCAACAGGAATCAGGTAATCTTGAGCGTTGACCGATCCCGGAACAAAATAAAGAACATCTGGCTTTCCAGCTGGAGACTCCACATTGCTAGATGGTCGAATTCTGTGAACATTCCACTCTTTTGCAGCTCTGTGCAATTCGTTTTGTATGACATCCATGAAACAGAATTTCAGGCATTCGCAGTGTATAACATTATCGTCACAGTACAAACCAGAATCTCTCAAGTCTTTAAAAAAACTCTATCCACCAGTCGGCACAACCCTGTCTAAGACGTCCCCACCATGCCTCTATTCTTTGGTTCGACGTAGATTTTCCGTACATGAAACTTTTATCTCCCGCAAAATCGTCATCCATAGACCGGCGAAAGAAACGCTGAATGGCAGCTAAGTTTCCATTCTCAGTTCCCCTATCTCCCCGTATAATGCGCGCGGTACTTCCCAACTGTCTTACGTAGTCAAGAAAATACTGTGCTATTATACGAGGGTCGTTGTTTGATGATGCTACTTCTAGCCAGACAATCCTTCGACTGAAGCCATCAATTGCACCATGGATGCAGAATCCAAATGGCTTTAGTTTGTCGTACCCATCTATATGCCACAAATAGTTGGGACCTTTACATCTATACACTCTTCTTCGTAGTCTGTGTCGTGATCTATGCTCCACTCCTTCAGGATCAAAGATCTTCAAAACATGACGAACGACTTCCCGCGTGGTAACAAGCCCGTGCTGATTGATCAGCCTTTGATGCATTGCTCTATATCCCAGAAGGCTTCCACTACCTCTCAGTTCCGCCTCTACTGCTTCTACTACCTCATCTAGATCACTCGGACGCCGACGTCTTGTACATCCCAACCGCCTTAGTATTCTTTTCAAATGCCTTAGCGAGATACATATTCCGTGCACACTTACGAGAAATAGTGCAATTTCCGACGCAGTAAGTCCAAGGTTAAAATAGTTTTGTATTATCTCCTCACGCATTAATGCATTGTTCCTTATTGCAGGGGAGTAATTTGGAAGTACTGCTGTTGAAGCAGTACACAAAACAACCAAAACGAAAATAGCGACGAACTTCATAGCTGCAGATCAGAGCACATTAGATTATCTGACAAACGTTAACTTCGAAGACAGCTCACCTTTGATTCGCAGGACTCCATGTTGTTTATGAGTATAGCAACCTGGCCTGCCAACTCACGTGGAAGTAAGTAGCAAGTCGCAAGTCGCAAGCTAAGTCGCAAGTCGCAAGTCGCAAGTCGCAAGTCGCAAGTCGCAAGTCGCAAGTCGCAAGTCGCAAGTCGCAAGTCGCAAGTCGCAAGTCGCAAGTCGCAAGTCGCAAGTCGCAAGTCGCAAGTCGCAAGTCGCAAGTCGCAAGTCGCAAGTCGCAAGTCGCAAGTCGCAAGTCGCAAGTCGCAAGTCGCAAGTCGCAAGTCGCAAGTCGCAAGTCGCAAGTCGCAAGTCGCAAGTCGCAAGCTAAGTCGCAAGTCGCAAGTCGCAAGCTAAGTCGCAAGCTAAGTCGCAAGTCGCAAGTCGCAAGCTAAGTCGCAAGCTAAGTCGCAAGTCGCAAGTCGCAAGCTAAGTCGCAAGTCGCAAGTCGCAAGCTAAGTCGCAAGTCGCAAGTCGCAAGCTAAGTCGCAAGTCGCAAGCTAAGTCGCAAGCTAAGTCGCAAGTCGCAAGCTAAGTCGCAAGCTAAGTCGCAAGTCGCAAGTCGCAAGTAAGTCGCAAATAAGTCGCAAGTAAGAAAAAAAAAGTGGGAGAAATGTATGTCCCTTAGAAGCCACCGTACATTTCGCCACAAATTAATCCTCACAACTTGTATAATAATCTGATATACATGCTTCCATTATTTCACACTTTAGTCTGCATTTTACCCCTGGTCTGTAGTCTTCGTTGCATGCAGTTCGCACTCTGCGTTAATACACTGACCGGATTTTTTCGTACTTTCTGAAACTATTTACGTCCGAGCTAAAATTTACGAAATCACGTCTTCGAAAACTTGAAGTATTTTGATACTTGCCTTTGAAGTTAATGAACAAACGTATGATGTATTAAATCACCTAACCTAGATGCAATAACGACAATAACACTAAAATACAAACTTTTACAGAAACACTGCACAACACTACTGAATAAAATCGACCCAACCAGATTTACCTTAGTCTCCTACGCAGCCGTTATTTGTGTCGTCACGCAACGCTTTACGTTGCGTGACGACACAAATAACGGCTGCGTAGGAGACTAGATTTACCTCCAATCAACTGTTGTTTAAAAAATGGAAAATGGGCTTCATGTAGGAAAATATTAGGTAATACCACCCTCCTAAAAAAGTGAATTTAGTTATTGCCCCCCCTCTAATCAGTCAGAAATTATGTACGACCCCCCCCCCCCCCCCCCCCCCCTCACAGTATACACACACCTTTAATACAAGTACCCTGCATTTTCTCTATACGCACCAGTGGATTAAAATCTTATAACAGAAAGAAGAGCTAGCTCCTACTACATGTTTAATTGTTGGACATCCGCATCTGGAACAAACATCACCTCCGTAGCAATGTACAACAGAACCATAGCAGAAGGAAAAGAGCATGTGTGTTATTTTCAGGTGCCGAAAATATTTCTTTCGGTGCCCTGGCCCACCTTATAAATAGGTGTGGATTCGCCAATGTAATATGTACTTGAAATAAACTGTTAAGCCCCCTCTCTCTTGAGTGACTTATTTTACCTTGAGCCCCCGCCCCTCTCCTTGCTTTGATTTTTTATTATTTTTAATTTATAATTTTTTAAATTAATTAATTAATTAATTAATTAATTAATTTACTTACTTTATGCCCCCCCCCCTCCTGGTAATTATTGCACAGTCCCTTACGCGTTTAATTTTGCCAAAATCGTACAATACTGTACATGATCCCAATTTCCGGTATTAATTAGTGCTATCAACCGCTAATTGATCGAGTATTATTTTTACTATGCATGCAGAGGACGGCCTCAAGGTAATGAGCCTTCAATAATAATTGTGCTTTGTTCAATAATAATTGTGCCTTCAGTTTATGTTAGTTCCGATCGAATAAGCTTTATTTTAATAATTGTGCTTATATTTTGTAAATTTTTATCAGTGGTTTCGACACAGTTTCCATAGGGTCCATTGGCTAATCACTATGGCTTCACATCTCCGTGCACCGTTGAGAGCTGGAGTCACTTCACTTCTTCGTGTACCGTTTAGAGTTGAAGCTGTTTCTCACTGTCGCGATTTCTTGAAAATAACATGGAAGGACGGCGCCAAGAGCGAATTTCCCAACATCTGGTTGCGTTCGTCGATTCGTGATGAACAGTTCTTTGATGCTGGTTCCTGTCTTTATCGTCTAGAGAAATATCTTGCCTTTGTTTCCAAAGATTCTTCACTACTGTCCGCAGAATACCATGAAGGAAACGATTTCTTGAAAGTGCAATGGCCCGAACACAGCACCACCTTTGATTTGTCTTGGCTGAGGGCCCAAGACACCACTCACCACGACAACGCCCCGCAAGTGGTTACTTGGACAGCGGACAGCATCTTGGATAATTTCTTTGACTATTCACGCATAGTTGAGGATATGGAGTCCTGGATGATGTGCCTTAGGAAGTACGGTGTGGCGTACATGAGGGGTGTTCCACCCAATGAGGAGGGACTGAAAGGGGTACTGCACACTATAGGTAAGCATATACAGTCACCCCCTTCTAAACAGTCACCCTTCTTAAAGAAAGACACCTCTCTGAGACGAACACCTAAAGTTGGTTGTTCGACAAAATGTCTGGGATTCACGGCAGGCGTTTCCTTTCCTGCCTGACCCCTCCCCCCTCCCCCCTCCCCCCCTCCCGCTTTTTTTACCCGCTCTTTTCGCCTTCGCGCTTTCGCGCATCTCCCACGCTCTCGGAAAGGACTGGAACGACTGCTACGCAGGCTACACGGATAGCTGGTCCAGGCCCTTCCCGACAATGTCCGCGGCCTTAGAGAGACGGAAATATGTAATTCCAGCAAAAACTGAATAAGGTGAAATAGAAACATAAAATTAAAAACACGTAAAATCTAAAATTTCTAGAATTGACAAAACGTAGAATAACAAAGGAAACAATATAAGAACCCTACAAACTTCGTGTCTAGAAATGGATTGTAATACTCAAACAGAGGATGACGGTAAGCCTGTGTCCTACGCAGCCGTTATTTGTGTCGTCACGCAACGCTTCTTCTTCTCTGCGTAGGAGACTAGTGTTTTAACCGAGGAATCTTACTCACGTTGACATGAGAGATTATAAGCGGAATCTTCGTACAGCAGCTGGAGAAATGTTGTAAATGAGTAGAATAGATATTGCTGAATATATATATCCAGTTTAGCTGATGAGAAAGGGTGTTTCAGACATAAACCTTCCCTCACTCGATTCCTAACGGAAACTGGGTATTTTTCCACTGTTTCGAGCTTGGTAGCTTGTGGGAATAAAATGGTTAACTGACTTTGATTTTGTCGACCAGGCAAGGTTAATATAGTTTTACCTTTTTGTTGTTAATACAGGGAAGATTCGACAACGTTACCACCCAACCGACATAACACTCCTGATTGCAGACCATAAATTGGCTGAAGAAAATGACCGGGATGTCTATGGTTTTGGGACACTTGCCCCGCATACAGATCATGGCTACTACTTGAGCCAGGGAAAGGTTGCCTGCTTGCTGGGAAGCCGCTACAATGCTCCGGTTCAAGATACCGTTAACTTCTTCATTGACAACGTGAAGGTGATAGAAGATATTCGCGAAGAAGACCCCGAGGCGTTCGAGTTGCTCAGCACTGTTCCAATCCGTGCCGCTCGGCGCCGACTCACCGTACAGGAGGAATGCAGGCCGTCGGAGGTAGCAATGTACCAGGTCGACATCCATCTGCAACGCCCTCTGATTTATTTTGACGAAAACGATGGACATTACAAGCTCCGTTTTAGTACCAAACAAGCAGGCTTTGAGCTGAGCAGTGATAAAAGTCCGTCTAAGATGCTGAAGTATTACAAAGCTTACGAGCTCCTCAGATCCAAGGTTTATGATCCCAAATACCAGCAGAGGATTGTGGTCAAGGAAGGGATGGCGGCCCTGTACGATAATTCACGTGTGTGTCATGGGCGAGGTCCGATCCATCAAACTACCCAGAGAACCATTCTTGCTGCTGATGTTGTGGACCAAGTCTGGTATTCCAGATGCCGCCTGATGTTGGGCAAGAAATCTGGCTTGGAAGACAGGTGGCTGTTTGGATGCTCGCTGAAGGCTTTAGATCTTCTTTCTGACAGATACGAGAAGTAACAACACAGTTTCAACTTATGGAGGACAGTGTATGCACGCATATACAAAACAATGTAACTCTTATAGTAAACTAGAAACTTAATCAGGTTTTTGTTGTTCTTGCTGACAGATGCAGGAAGTAACAAACTGTCATGAGAGGATTTACCGTTTTTCAATAATTTGTATGTTCATCCGTGTTCAGTGTTTAAAACCCTTTTAAAAAAGCCGACAGTAGTTATTCTGACAATGCTGAGTCCTAGAAGACGTTATCTTTAGTAAATAGCATGTTTGGTTTAAAGTCACGTTTCCTAGTAATGCTTTTGCTTTTCAAGAAATAAGTGTTATCTTTAGTAAATAGCATATTTACTCTTAAGTTACGTTTCCTAGTTATCCTGCCACACGAGCGGCTAATTATCAACCTGTTAGTATTGACTTTTCGCGTTGTAATACATTTACTAACACATCCAGTTTCACTAATGAATGTTCGCGTAGTTAATTGTTTTTTAGGGTGAGAACTTGCTAAACGATCTCGCTTATTAGCGCCTCACAATTTGTTAGCTTTTCACTACTTTTAAATTGCTTCGGTAGTTATAAAGTAACGTACTTTTAAAGATACTTTCTTCCCTAGGTAACGAACACTTGTAACAATAAGCTCTCGAGTTAAACTAGAATTTTTATTAGGTTGCGCTATCTTCAAAGGACCTTATCTTCCGTTATAATTACTTTTCACATCTTTATGTTAGCACACTTATTGTACTCTGTTAACAATGAGACGCGTGTACAATCATATATTAGGAAGTAACTTGTAAAGCTTTCTTTGATTACATCCTTGAGTATATAGTCAAGAATAAAACTGCTGTTGGAACCAAGTTCTGTCTCCTCCTTGACGTCCGTAGAAGTTTCAGTGAAGTAGTAGCCTGCGAGCAAGCTCTCTTGTTTCAGTTTCAGTTTTCAGTTTTTTTATTATTATACACTGGTTGTCAAAAAGAGAAAATACAGAAATACAGTACAATCAAAATACATAAAGAAAAAGAAGATAAAATCAAAATTGTTACAGAATATGTGCCCAGTGACCGCACAGTGGCGTTTTTTTTGGGAAAAGCGAAAGAGCGGAGGAAAGAGAGCTTGCACTTATGGCTCAGAATTTTGAATGCCGCACCTCAAAACCCCCCGCCGTTTCCAGCTGTTTGAGCTGTCATAATTTGGTCAATTGAAACTTCGTGGTCGTCTCAATTTTCTACGTAACGCAATGCCTTGTATTCGATCTCACACGCTCGAAAGTCGCTTCTCGAAAAGTACTAAACGGATCGAATCGAAAAACATCTCTATCGATAGGGGCTTCAAAGCGCAGGACAGCTTATTTGTTCCCCGTTTGTTAGAAATTCCGCTCTGAAATTTCTGTTGCAAGATTTTGCATATTTAATTACAAAAGCCAGTGTGTAGTATTTTCAAGTATGCTACGAAAAATGCTGTTTCTCCGGAACTACCGTACCATTTGACTCGAGAGAGGTCTCTGGAAAGCATTTTCAAAGCGCTGAACAGAAAAAAACTATTTAGTACGTGCCCCTTCGAAGTTTACTTCCAAAAATACCTGAACTAATTTTTCTGCATGAGTGATAAACACTAAAAGCGTCATGTTTGCTAAGAAGACGTCATCAATTAATTAATTTCCACCAATCAGCATTTCGCGTCGATTTTTTGAGCGCAGATATTCAAAACTCTGAGACATCAGTGCAAGCTCTCTTTCACTCGTCATGGTTAACCCAAGCAGTTATTGACACAAGCGATAGTGCCAGGCAAAATAAGGCGCGAGCCCAATGTGCAAGCATGCGCACTTCAAGGCGGTAGAGGCAGGCTATGTCAGGGTTTGGTCCAATCTCGTTCCCAGATCCCGCTTTCCCCTACTTTAGCGGTCGAGAAACCTCGTTCCCCGCTCTACTGGCTAAGGGTAAGGCAAGCCTTCAAAGTTCTCACACCAAATGTTCGTTTACAGGAACTTCAGTCTAGTAGTCCCCAAAGTCTGCGCCTGCCGGCTTCTCTGTCACGAAAATGCAGAAAGTAATTACAAATGAAAAATTTAAAAATTCAGTCCTCCGCTTTCCCAGTCTGAGAAATCCACTGGTTCCAAAACAAATTGTAATATTCTTTTACTTCATTAAGCTTCACGTGATATCACGTGACATTTATACCTAATCGTACCTTTTTGGTATACGCTTCTGGTTTGTATTTTGGCGAGACGCAGTCGAGCCAAAATACCCATGGCGAGACCAAACGAGACTGATATGCCGCCGAAGCGTACCAAAAAGGTACGATTAGGTATTTACCGTACCCAAATTCGGTTTATTCTTTACGCGAAGAGGCGCAAAGACGACTTTCATGGAGTAAAATGTGTCAGGCGTTCCGATCGTCGATGTCGATGTGCGATTTGATTATGGTTTAAAAATGAACTGAAAATGAACTGTTTACGGTCAGAATTTCCATCATCTTACCTTAAATGTCCTCTTTCCTTTCTCCTGTGGCGAATTTGACGAAAAAATCATCGAATGTTATCGTTTTTGAATTGTTTTGACGACGAGTTTTGAGACAACCGCGATCGAGTAGGAGATGCAACGCATTTAGTGCAGCAGCCGCGTTTTTGGCGCGAAATTTAGCTTAGTTTTTCTTAATAAATTTCCCTCGAATCACTCATGACTTGTCAACATTTTCCTGTTCTAAGTTTCACTGTAATTTCGCAAAATTTTGCTTAGGAAAATTCAGCTCAAATGTGCAGAATTTTATTACTTGACCATGATATTTAACAATTATTCCACGAAATCGAGTCGTACATTAACTCATAGCCAACGAGGCGTAGCCGAGTTGGCTATGAGTTATGTACGACAAGATTGAGTAGAATAATTGTTTTATAATATACTCACCACAGGATCGGTGAGGGTAAAAGGCGGAATGAGTTTGCGGAATGGCATGTGGCATGACTTGCGGAATGGCATAATTATGCGGAATAAATTACTTAAAGAAATACATTAACTGCAAATAACCGCTTTACGTAATGCTGCGGGCTCAAACCATACGATATTGTTCAAGATGGCGGCTGTTTGGTGACAAGAAGAGGTTCGCCGGTTTTGTGTTCGTCGTAGCCATATTTTTCGGTCAAAACAAAGACAAATTATCCTTTAAGTGATATTCTGTATTGTGGAGGTAAATTATTTTAGTTATCAGGTTGTATTTTCATGAGGAAGAAGTGTTCTGTGTCGATTCTGTGCAAGAAATGAAAGTTCACGAATTATAAAATTATTTGAGTGATAAGCATAAATCCATAACAGATCCAGAAGAACAGATCCATGGGTTATATTTTGCCAGTTATATGGGTGCTATGATTTTCTTGGAAAACAGCAGCTCTCAGAAGATATCAATAAAATTGGATTTGATGATAGACTGTGTGTGACTGTGCTCACACGTGACTAAATTGACGTGACTAAATTCGCCAAGAAGATAAGTCGCGCTTAGAGGCACCTTCTATCTAGTGGATTCATGCACATTCGAAGAGCAACTTGCCGACATTTTCGGCAAATTCCACCACGCAGTTTCATATATAAACGCCATTCCCTGTGTAAACTTTGCAGCAATAAAAAAATAAAACACACATAAGTGATGGATTTCTTCCTAAAAATACAACCTGATAACTAAAATAATTTACCGCCAGAATACAGAATATCACTTGAAGGATAATTTTTCTTTGTGTTGACCGAAAAATATGGCCACGACGAAACACAAAGTGGCGTTGTAATGTAAATGGGTCAACCTATGCGCTTCTTGTCACCGAACAGCCGCCATCTTGAAAACGTGACAAGATCGTATGTTTGAGCCCGCAGCATTGCGTAAAGCGGTTATTTGCAGTTAATGTATTTCTTTAAGTCATTTATTTTTATAATTATTCCGCATAATTATGCCATTCCGCAAGTCATGCCACATGCCATTCCGCAAACTCATTCCGCCTTTTACCCTCACCGCCACAGGATATTGCAATTAAAAATTACTGGGGAAAGAACGGAAGGAAAAAACAGAGGAAAAATGGGATATTTATTATTTTGTAAAACTAAGCGGGCTTCCCAAATAAGGTAGTAATGGTACATTGCCTCATATGCCTTGAGTAGGGAACCAATCAGATTGTCCAAAATTGCAATATCCTGTGGTGAGTATATTATAATGTTGGATATCAGGTCAGTGACTTGATATATAAACAATTGCCTCCATTTGGCGAGGAAATATGCTCGGATATTTGTCCGCGGACATTATTTGTTCCTCGAAGCTCACAGTTTTCCTCGAGCTTCGCTCTCGGAAAACTGTTCCGGCTTCTCGGAACAGATAATGTCCGCGGACAAATATCCGAGCATATTTTTGAAGCCAAATGGAGGCTATTGTAGTTATTATCCTTCAAATATTTTTTTCACAAGGCCGCTCTGTTTGCCGTGGAAGATCTCGGTCGGCCAAGCTGTTAAACATCAAAATAATTCTGTTGGCGTTCAAAAATATTTCTAGTCTGTTCAAAACAATCAGTTTTATTTAATTTAGCAATTTATTTGAGACGAAAACTGAACCTGCGAACGTGAAACGCAAATTTTCATAACTGGGGAATATCACTTGGGGAATATCACCCGGATATTCCCCAGTTTTGGCTGCGTCACGTGACGTGTTTAGACCAATCGTGCGCGAGAAAATTTTTTGATGGATTATAATTGTTTTAGTATATACCAAACCAGTGAAATAGCTACAACCTAAGACAGAAGTGTTGGCACGATCAACAGAATTAACTTCCAACCCCCCCTCCCCGTCTCAATGTTGGGTTGCAGCCACATTACCGCCCAACGAGGTGCAACCTTGTTACGGGGGGGGGGGGGGGGGGGGGCATCTTTAGTCATTGTCAGACACTAACTTTATAATAACAAAGTTTTAGCGTCAATAGGAGAGAAATTTCTATTTGCAACAGTGAGCGTTCCAACTACTTTTGTCTTCGGTTGTAACTCCAAAATTATAGATTTATTTTACCGCGAAAAATCGGAAAAATCCTTTAAGAACCCTACGCGCGACCAAGCCGGACAGCGCGGGAAAAGTCACATGACAACATCAGGCGATCAACATGTCTTGTATGTTGGACTTTGACGATTTCAAGGGGAAAATTATTATTTTTTTCCGTTTTTACTGATGGACCAAAAGCGACGAGTTCTATTTTCTCGTATTTTACAAGTTCTGTCAGTTTCTATTGCCTGAGAAACTGATGTTGAAGCTGCAAGTGCCGTTATAAACTGAACAAGATGGTCAAGATGCTGCCTAACCGAAGACGTTTTCGTAATTCCAGTTCAATTATTTCTCACACTGATGTGACTGCATCCACCATCTGATGTTACTGCTTTTAATTTACCGGAGGGGAGAAGCAGTAAAGTTTTGAGAAGCCACAGCATTTGGGCAGTTCTTGATCATGATACGGCAACAGGAATATTTTCTAGCGTAGTGAGACCGAGATTAGTCGATCCGAATACAAAACTAAATCGTTGGCAGCAGGGACTTCTTGCTTTTTGAAAGACACTGCTGTATTCAGGATTTCAGGTAGGAATTGCATTTTAAAGTTAGTTGGACTGGACAGCGTTTGGAACCACTTCAAAGACTTTTAAAACTGTTCGAAATTATTTACAACTGAGCGTTGTCACGTTCTAACTCTAGCTATTTGCTCGATAGCAAAGACTATTCACCTCCGAGCTAGCCAATCAGAACGCGCGAAAAGCACTATTCACTGGTTTGGTATATACTAATGTTGGATATCAGGTCAGTGACTTGATATCGTAGTATATCAGGTTAGTAGATAGAGCTTCTGATTGGCTAATTCCGAATTTGGGTACGGTAAATACACAAAGCACAATTATTACTCAAAGCTCAGTACCTTGAACCCGCCGTCTACATGTATAGCAAAAATATATAAATACTCGTTATATAAATTCTACGGCTCTGTGTCCTGACATTGGACGACTCTGTGCAGGAAATGTGTTTAAAGAAGAAGCAAACTACACATATGATGTCTGAAAAGCGACATCAATTCAATATTAAAGGAGCTACGTCACGGTTGGCGCGGCATCTTGAAAAAAATGGCCAATTGTTTCAAGTTCGCCATTCGCAATCCGACTTAATCTTCTCCATCCTCAACCATCCTTGTTCCTGCTTGGTTTATTATTACCTCTTTAGTGTTTTTCTATCTTAGTAAACTATTATTTTGAGGCTTTCTTCAATTTGAAGGTGATTTTGCACTTCGCAAAAATGACTTAAAATATCGTGACATAGCTCCTTTAAAATTCGTGAGTGATCAAAATAAAAGAGCAATACCAAGTCCCGCCTCCGACCGCCATGTTTTTGCGTTGAAAAATCGTTGTTGATCGACTCTTCGATCGAATCCGCGGGCCATAGTCTCGACGATTTCTTTGCAAGTAGTGAGACCAGATTTCTTTTAAGAATGTATGGGAAGTTGTTTCCTCCCCCTGGCTCGGCAGTAGTCCCTCTCTGAATAGTCCAGCGGGCGAACAAATCACGTGATCAGCGATCGGCCGAGTGAGCGGAAGTAACACTAGACTGCGAGCAGTCCCTCTTTAAAAGCTTTCCTTCCGATAGTCAGCGTGAAGCGCGAGAGAGCGGAAATCGAGCGCGAAGAGCGTGATCGTGTCTCACGTCGGGCTCGTCATTACGGACCTTCAGATTGGGGTACGAGTACGAGAACGAGTACCAGTACGACTTTTTTAACCTATTGCTCATCCTCAAATATCATCACGTGTCACGCCAACATCCGGCCAGAACCTCGCCAGAACCTACACTTCTACTGGTCAGTCACAGGGAAGAGCGTGGGATCTGGGAACAAGATTGTTTTGAAAGTAGAAAGTCGTACTCGTACTCGTTCTCGTACCCCAATCTGAAGGTCCATAATGAGTCAATCAGAACGACAAGGTGGCGCTTATCCGAAGCACTGAGTTCACAATCTCGTCCCAAGGGCCTCTTGCGCTTTCAAAGAAAAACAGATCTGATCCTAGCAGTACGCAGGACGCATGTCATATAGAACCTAGTATATGGTGGAAGGTCATAGGTTCGATTCCTGTCGGGGGCTCAGATTTCTTTCTCTGTCCCACGCTAGTCAGACACGATGAACATTACTTTTTTTTCATTGCGTTAAGCCCCTTGCACACGAGCAAGTTTTCCTTGACAAGGAACATTGACAATTTTTATTAGCTCGTGTGGATAAACAACAAATTTAATTTGACAAGTTTTTCCTTGACAAATTTTATTTGCTCGTGTGGACGATGACAATTTTTCTTTGACAATTTTTCTTTGTAACAACAATAATATTGTACAGCGGATTATCGTCTTTAATAGGACCGATATAGGACCCAGGTTGCGAGAAACAAGATAAGGCCGCTGGGCACCAGGGAACCCTTGTCAAATTTTCCTTGTTGCACGTCCACACGAACAAGTTTCGCAATTTGGCAATTTTTTCCTTGACAAGAGTGTCCTTGTTCAAAAACTAACACGTCAGTTTTTGAACAAGGACACTTGTCAAGGGAAAAAATGCCAAATTTCCCTTTCCACACGAGCAAGGAAAAATTGTCAAGTGAAAACTTGTCAAGGAAAACTTGCTCGTGTGGAAGGGGCTTAATTATAGTTGTTATTTCCATTTCAGTACACAATGGCAACAATACAATACAATACAATACAATAACTTTATTCAGGTGTCAAAACTACTAGCTGGTCACAAGTGGCCTACTAATTGGGGACACTAACAAAAGCATTGAAAAAAAAAAAGAAAATCTTAAATATCTTATAAATGTATGAACTATTATTAACCCGGACAGGGAATCCGTTATACTTGTTAAGAGTGAATGTTACCAACGGTCAGACATTTGGTGGCCACGGCCGAAAAATCAATTCTGCTCATATTCTCATGTTAGGTAGACCTTGACATGAAACAAATCACTGCATACCGTAGAGTTCCGATAGTAACGACCCCCCGAAAGTAGCGACCCCCCGAAAGTAACGTCAATTTTTTGTGGCCGCTAGTAAATCCCGAAAGTAGCGACCCCTTGAAAGTAGCGACCCCCCCGAAAGTAGCGACCCCCGAAAGTAGCGACCTCCCGAAAGTAGAGACCCCCCCCCCCCGAAAGTAGCGAGACCAAGTTTTTTAAATTGTATATACCTTTAATTTGTCAATCAATAGTCAAAATTTTAATGTACAATAATATGTTCGTGCAGTGTCACAAATTGTTCACGATAAGGCACTTTAATTTACAACAAGGGGAAGCTTTATGCCACCATTCGTCCTTGACATCAGTTCACTGATGTAGCGATGTAAGAACTAAACCGGTATACCGTAATTTCGTATTAACAACAGGAACGTTTCTTCAAATTGAAATTGAAAACTCTATATAGTTTTCGTCGATTAACATGAACGTGTTTCTTCCAATTAAATGACACTGAGATACCGGTACGGGGTACAGACTAAAACGCAGCGGTGCGTCATGCAGTACAATCGAAGCAGTTTAGCTTTCCTCCTCTGAGTCAGTGAAGAACTCGATCTCCTCTATATCGGCTGATTCACCCATGCGGTAGTCCGGTAAACCTCGCTCGCGCCAGCTTTATTTGTAAACGATTTTTGTTCCCCGAAAGTAACGACCCCCCGAAAGTAACGACCCCCCGAAAGTAGCGACCCCCAAAGGCTGCTAATCCCGAAAGTAACGAGGGTCGCTACTATCGGAACTCTACGGTACTTTGTTTGGCTGAATATCGATTTATTTTCGAGAAAATCGATAATAACCGAATTCTGTCAAAATGCCGCTTTTGGAGCTCAAAATTTAAGGCGAATCTCGAAGCTTCGCGTAGCAAAATAAAACATTCTAGGACAATAAAAACTACCAAATCTTAAAGAACGATATCGAATATATGTTGAGAGCAATTTGAGCAATTCTTGTCTTTTTATTTACAAAATATAATTAAATTTGTCCGACCTACTTTTAACTCGATTAAAAATAGGTCAAAACAACCTATTATTTAAGTATGTGCTACACAAAATAATTTGCCAAAAATCTGTCATTTGGAAGGCGAAGGGTGCTTCTTTTCGATCCCCAAAGGAATTTTTGGGGAAATGATTCAGTGCGATGTAATAACATTTTAAAGTTGGCTAAAATGCGCTGATTCAACGGTACCGAAAAGTCTCCTTAATTAGTTCAATGTGCACATACACGCAAAACTTTAATTGTTTCGCAGTTTACGTTCAACCTACAACTAATTTAACATAAAACCTCTAACCTTTATGTTGCTGTATCAAAGAAGAGGGCTGTAGTCCTTTAGTTGTTGCTTCCTTCGCGATAATTGCAGCTCACGGAAAGATGACCAGCACGCCATGTTTGTTTAGTTAAGCATAATTCGGACGTGTTTGATGAGAAGATTCTCTGTTTCCATTTTCGTTCAAAAGAGCAGGCTTCAAGTACTCTCCACAAAAAGCCTTTGTTTAACCATTAGTTTTGAACTGAACAGCGAACCAAATGCGTTAATTCTAAAACATTGTCTCTTGTCTTGTAGCTTCTTGTGGAATTTACCGCTAATTACGGTCAGAACGGGTTTCAACTGAAATCGGCAACTACATGTAACGCAAGAAAGGAACCGGAAGTTCATTTTTATGAGGGATGGCTGGAAGAGGGTGGGGTATACAATATAAAAGCCTTATTTCATTTATAGTTTCTTGTTTTATTTTTAATCTATTAGGTGAACATTTATCGCACAAGTGCATATTTTCTGACATTTGGAATTAAAAACTGAAAATCCGCAGTACTGTAGAAGGGGGAAATGAGAATAATAAATTCAATACACTGAATTGCATTGAAAACTGCAAGCGAGAAATGCTCTGCTTTATCTGAAAGTATCTCAACTAAGGCCATATGATCACTTTGAAAAGCTTTCACGACCAGGAATAATGCCTGATTGTTGGGATCGTTATCAATCTGATTAATCAACTTCCGTTGTTCTCCCGAAACCTGAAAAACCCCAAATAATCCCAGGCCAAAATGGGGTGTATTTCAAGTTGTATATTATCTGCCTTGTAAGCCAGCCATAACTTTCAATAAAGTTGTAATATCATTGTTATATTTTCCCAATAATCTAGCTTCAGTCCGGTTGCGCATAGTCAAACACCAAGACCCCTTTATATACATTGAGCTACTGTATTTACTTTTCCACACTAATATAATAATAATAATAATAATAAAAATACATTTATTTAGCGCCCAAATCCAAAAGTCCAATGGCGCTATATATACATGTAGCCCTGGTCCAGTCATGTGTGGACAGGGAGAATAAGGGGCCGCCAACGTTTTCACAAGTTACCCGCTTAACGTCCACGGGACGTTTAGGAGGTGGTTTCGGAGGCACCGGATTTGGACATTAAAGCGAGTGTTTCACGGTTGGGCGCATGCGCCGGCTTATCAGCTTTATCCGTTTAAAAAAACCCATTCACATGCACTTCTTGATACTTCAGTAATCACATACTATAATTGGTCCAAGCATAACGACGAATGACCAAAATTCGCAAAAAAAAATCAAAATTCAACTGATAACACCGAGAATGTCGACATTTGAATACCAGAATAAATAACAAGAATAAATCCTTCGGGCCAACACTTTATTGTGGTGATTTATTCTGGTATTCAGTGTCGGCAATTCTCGGTGTAATCCGTTAATTTTTTTTGTAAATTTTGGTCATTCTTCTTTTTGCTTGTACTAGTTAATAGTGATGTGATTACTGAAGTGTCGAGACGACATGCGTGAGTGGGGTTTTTAAACGGATAAAGTTGATAAGCCTGAACATGCGCCGAACCGTGAAACACTCCCTTTAAGGTGGGAGAGTTTTGAAGAAAAAACAAAATGATGCATTTCTTTTTTGACTTGCACATGTGATTGCCGGCTTGCATATAATTCGCCGCTCGCATTTACAAGAATGGATTCTTGCTTGTTAATTATTATGGGTACTGCGCTTGCGCAAGTGCCCATTATTGTCGTCGTCGAAGCATTCTTAACATTCCTTCGTAAGACTTTTTTGTAACAATTCTTTGAATAACTGAACATGATATGGCATTGTTCGATTGTTTCGCTTCATTGACAGTGGTGTCAAGTGCAATGCTCAAAAAGAAGATTGGCATATTTAGTGAGCTACATGGAGAGAAATTGCGTTGCAAAATAAATATGAAAGACACGTTTGTTTTTAAATGTTTTTATTTACGTAGGTGTATTTCTTTGACAACTGCACGAACAGGGTCGCGTTTGATTGAGTCACATTGTTGAAGCTTTTGTTGAGTAACCGCCGGTCTTTTAGAGTCCTTCGTACAATTCATTTGTTTGATTAGGGCCCGGCCGCACTAGGCGAATTTTTGTTTGTTTTGCAAAAATATCTGTCATCAGTTCCGTTTCACAAGTGCGAACGGCGATTTTTTTCCTACCAAAATTTTGTCAAGCCTTACCAAACTTCAAAGGCGCCGTCATCCTGCCCCAGAGCAGGACAAAATTTTGTCAAGCGTCAAAACTGACAGATTCGTCAATTCACACACATTAATCTCAAGGTTACAGCGATGATTATTCGCTTGCCTCGGTCCGTACAACTTGTACCGGTCCAAAATTTTACCTGCTAGCAGCACCTATACTGATGTTTGAGTAGCACAATTTGCTTTACAAGCAGTGAACAGTGCACGTCCGATCGGGTACAAGTTTGCGCTAAAAAGTGACAGTGACAGTCGGGAAAAGCGGCAAGAAACATGCAAGTCGTTTAAAATTTTAGTCCGAGAAGAAGAAATATCTAGTTAATCAGTTTGTGTATCATACCACGAAGGCAGGAGAGTAAAAACTTTAGAAAGTACTGGTTTTAAAAGATTGTCGAGGAGTTGAATGCAAAATTTCACAGCAACAACAGAGGTTTTCGGTTTCTACGTGATTGATATGTGCGTACGCGTTTATCAAAATGAAAATTTGGCGGAGACAAAATTTGTAGTATATTTTGGTAGCGCCAAACAAATTTTGTCAGCCTAGTGCGGCCGGGGCCTTACGTTTAAGCCTCACGCGCGAGGGGCGAAGCCGCGAAAAGAAGACGGCGAGCTAGTTTACTGGAGCAGAATTTTTGAAAATCATTCCGGCACAGCTTCAGTTGTTTAAAACGAGCAATTGTGGCTCGTTGGCCACTTTTTTGTTCTTACCACATTTTGACGTCTTCTGTGATCTATTACTGAACAGACCCACGGCAACATGGAATCTATTTGTTTTATATAATTTTGGAGATATTCGCTTCGGATTTTCACTTGAATGTACGCTAAATAAGCCGATAAAAATTATGTCAACAAACATCGAGTTTAGGCCACAGTGTTTTCATGCACTCAAATAAAACTTTGTGAAAACTAAACGGCTTAAAATAAACTACAGCTCAACTCAGCAAATGTTTCGAAAAGCAAATATTTAGAGACTAACCTCTATTCCGTCCTGATATGAGGAAAAACAATCTGAATTATTCCAGTCCAAATCCCGTTGCAAGTCGCTTATAAACGGCGAACGATAAGCTTAATCCCGCTAAATTTATCGGATTCTGTTCACAAATTATGAGCTAAAGGACCATCATATTTTCCTCCAAGTTCTAGCCAAGCTTGAACAGCCGATTTAAAATTCGTATCAATTGAACAACATTGAATTTCCTACGGAATATTTCCAGTTTGACGAAAATATTTCTCTGTTTTGAGCGAAGGATTTGTTGGAGCAGGCAGGGCGCCCGCGCGTTTTCCCGCTTCGTGACGTCATTCGTGCGTCTGTACTCTAATAGATAACAGTTCTAAACCAATCACGGCGCGAGTTTTACACAGTGAATTATATAATTATTTTTAGATTCTGTTATGTCAGCGCGAATGCTGCTGTGTAAACAAAGATATTACAGTATGACGACAATCAGAAGAGTATGAGTGATGAGTGATTTGAGAATTTTGTTATGTCAGCATGAATGCTGCGAATGCTGTTGTGACAAAGATCAAAGCCGCGTGCTGGATTGCAGAAAATTAATTCACCGCGCTTTCGGGAGTCTGACGTTGGACATCGTGACAAAATGATATTAGAAAATGGATTTTAGATCTACTATTGTTAAGTGTGTTAAATTTTTTTCGAAACGAGGAATGATTTTAATATGAAAATATCTTCTAAAATTAAAGACGAACTTTATATCTGCTTGGTTTGTAGACGAAAGATAAGATCATCTCATTTGAGCACAGTTTCCGTTGTTTAAGAAAACAGTGGGTGATTGTATTCAAATTAGCTTGGGTTTTAAGTCTTGTTAGATGTACTGATCAAAATGACATGAAGGTAAATAAACTGAACAGAGTTTGTTGTCCGCAACTGACAAGTCGGCGAGCTAGTTTACGAGAGCAGAGTGTTGCTAAAAGTGACCTAATAAATTTGTTACGTTAAACGTGAATCGTGCAGTGTACTGTAATTACCCAGTTCAGTTAGCTAGGATATGAGCAGAGTCAAGATGAGAACTGTTCTTTGATGGATTCTTGTGTAATAATTCGTCGTCTATTTATAATATGTCAATAATTTCGCGGCGTGTAATTGGTCGGGTTATTACACAATTACAGAGATAAAGGCAAATAGCTTTGACAGTTTGCAGGGGTTTTTTTGGCAGGTTTTTTTTTCAGTTTCGTGAAGTCAAATCCCTTTGTTTTGACTGTGATTGAAACGCCTCGTATGTACAGTGGAACCCGGATAAGACGGACACGAACAATTGTCCGTATTAAGCAACGTCTAATGACTGCAGTAAAAGACCAAGGAAGTGAAACTTTTGTGTTACGCCTGCCACGCAGCACAGTGAGCAAGACAGTTGTCAAACATGTCATGACAATATACAGTGCACAGATAAGCGAGGTTAACTTTGTATGAGAGCGGAAAAGTGACCGTTGTAATGTAAGATAAAATATATGAGCTTTGCGTCGGGACAAACAAAACTGTCCGTAATAAGTGCGAAAGGTGAGGGGATAGCCTGCGTGCAGATGTCTCCTTTTCCTTGCGCGTACTAACTTTCGAGTGCCTCCCGAGTTTGTAGGGGGGTACCGCCGGGAAATTTTTGATACAGTCGAACCTCTACTAACGGCCACCTCTCCACAACGGCCACATCTCCACAACGGCCACTTTCTTTTGTCCCGGCGGACAGTCCATACATTCACTCTTGTTTTAACCTCTCTACAACGGCCACCTCTCCACAACGGCAACGGCCATTAAAACCCTATCTTTTTTGGCGTACAGTAATAAAAGGTCACGCAACTTCATCTGTACCATGCATCGTCGGGCAATACAGTATCTTATATTGCGGCACGTGTTTAGCCACTGATGGAAGAATCACACAATACTAGAAAGTACAAGGCCCCCATTTTTTTCTATTTTCCATTTTTTTTACGCTTTTACAGTACTGTATTTTTATTTCAGTCGTAAATCGAGTACAGCTGATAAGGCTCTGTGTTTAAATTGCATTGCGAAATTGAAAAAAAAAAATGCCTTGTGGCACAGTAAGTCACATTAAAATAGAACCTCGCAGCCACTCACTCAAGCAAACAACCCTTGACAACTTAATTTCACGAAAGAGAAAGTAAACGATGTACAAACTGATGTACTCACTGTACTTTATTAGCTTTGTTTTGTTAACATTCCTGTTCTGAACATCATTTTGGTTTCTGTTTTATTGATACATTTTGATTGTGTTACGTATTCATATGCTATAATAAGCATTTTTAAATAAAAATGTTGTCCCCCCCAAAAAAACGAATGGTGTCATATTACACCCCTACCTCCCCATAACGGCCACCTCTCTACAACGGCCACTTACCTCTGTCCCCAAGGTGGCCGTTGTGGAGAGGTTCGACTGTATTTCGCATTTCGTGCGTTTTGATATGAAACCAGGCAGCAAAAAGCAAACGTATAAACATAAAAATTTCTTGCACTTTTTAAATTCAAAATGGATTAATGACAAACAATTGCAAGAAACTTTACGTGACATGTAATTTACAATTTACGGACAAATGTATCTATCGATTGACAGGATTTTGCTGCGGCCTTTCTATTTCGCTCTTCTGTGACCTCTGGCTCTGTTCGGTCCATTTTATCCAATATTGACACACATGCTGAGCCCTTTTGCAGTTCATTATTGGGGTACCCAGTCTTCTCTCATTTTGATAGAGCCTGGGGATTAAAATTCCGTATGAGGGTTTTAGGTCGAATTTATCGTTAACGTTAAATTCAGCTTATAGAATCTCAAGATCTGGTCCAAAATTTAATATGTCACCCAGCAAATCTACAAATGGCGGACCTTCGATGTTATCTTCGTTGATTCAGGCTTCATTTCCAGACTACACCAGTTAGCGAATTAGAGCTTTTCATTCACTTTATTTTCAGCCATCGGTCCACGGACGCACCTGTCGCATCCCTCGCCCTACGGGCCTGATTATTTTAGTGTGGTTAGCCAAAGCAAGAGATGTTGCCTTAGGGCTAGGGTTATCAAATGCAATACACCAAAGAAAAAAATAACAAAACCAACAAAGTTGCTGCACTATCCTCAACGGCGACAACTCGGAGAACGAAGTCTTGACCTATATTATCAATTGAGAGGTCTGGTGAGAGTTAACGAAAGCCATTGGCGTGGAAATGTTTATATCTAGTATGTCTAGTATACATGTTATAAAGGGATGATGTGGATTCATGACTGCTGGGTAGAGAAAAATATAACTTACTGATTGAAATCGTGAGAGTCCCTAACCCATTTCGTTTAATCGGCTCATGGGCTACATGTATGCGCATTCTCTGAGTAAAAAATGCAGTAGCCATGAGCACGCCTCGCGGGCCTATTTTTTATTTCGCACTCAGCCGTACGTGTGTCAGCAGTGAGTGAACTATGTTGTGTAATGACAACGGCTAAACTGATCAATTGTCTGTAATGCAAGCTACTAGATGTCTGGTCCAACCTGGTCGATCGCACAATTTTACAACCACACTTGCCAACTAATTCTTGTAGAATATCCATTTATTATATGGCAAACTGGTCCACGCCAAAAGGTGCCCCTTAGCGGTCCGACGTTCCAATACGGAAGGCTAAGAGGGACCGTTGACGAACTCATTTCATCGAATTCCTTTTTGAAACATTGAACAAAATAAAACTCTTTTGTATAAAGTAGAAACATTTTTCCTTATGTCTGGCAGCAATTTTGGTTAATTCTTTCGCAAAGTGGCGTGAAAAATGTAAGAACATGCTTTACTTTGGCGTGCGCGCGTTAATCAACAAAGTTTTAAAAAAGCCATTGTACTAAAAACTTTATTGAACTAGCTTGTTCGGTCCGTATTGGGGAATATTGGTAGAGTTTTTTGTTGCCAGTTTGACTAATATTTCCCCAATATTCGGTTGATGGCTTTTTACTTCTTCATCGCCAGATTTGTATATGTGCTGTAAGTTCTTTTCACGACTGAGCGAGAAAAAAATCGAGCTATTTACAAAGGTGTGACTGAGGAAGTCGCCCTTGTCAAAGATACTACTAGAGCCTTCGCTGTGCCTCGCTCTTCGCATTGCTTTCCATATACTCGTAGGATCAGCCCTTTGCCGATGCGTTCTCCAGCTTGGAACCGTGCTTCAGTATCGTAGTCACAGTGAGGTTCTTTCTTGTTAGTGCTGCTGACTTTAGAGCCCATCCCATCGGTAGCCCTGGGTCACCATCCTACAACGATATCAGTCTGTATCTTCAACCCCACCCTCTTCCAGCACCTATCAAAAAATAACTTCCGGTCCGGAAGTTAAGAACGTATCTGTCACGCAACCGTCGTCATTTTCTAAAGCAGAACATTTCTCGCGTTCAGTTTTCAGTGCAATTCAGTCTATTGAATTTATTATTCTCATTTTTCCCCAGGGCTAGATTAGTGGGGAAAAGTAAATAGCTCAATATATAAAGGGTTCTTGGTCAGGGACCGCGCAAGGGGAGGGGCTAAAAAAAAATAATAATAATACATTTCCAGAAGTCATTTCACTAATTAACGCTTTTTACTGGAAGTTGGTGATAAAATTTTCCTTTTGATCTGCAGAAGTTCGCTAGGGACAAAAGTTGCAATGACCATTAGCAAAGTAGACGTGGTCACAACTGAACAAATATCAAGAGTTAAGATAACTTTGAGTTGACTGACTTTAAACTATTGAGCAGCTGTATCTTGCATTTTAAAAACTGAGAATTATACACATCGAATACACAGCTCTGGACATCGCGGGACACGGGAGTCCTACGTGATAACCAACAGAGAAGCGCACATGGTAAAATGATCATAATTAACGAAGGCTTCTGGCTGTTGGAAAGAAAATATCTACCAAAATCTCTGATTGTTTTGATTGTTTGCCGTTCTTGTGTTAAAAACAGTCGCCATTTAAGCGCTGAAAGTTGGTAATTTGCACCACGCTTGTTAATTTTAGATGCATTTCCAGCCATTTCAGAGGACTTAAATTCACAATTTTCCCGGACCCCCCTAGACGGCTAACGCTCACGCGTTCGCATTAGCCCCCACCCCCCCCCCCCCCCCCCCACCCCCCCACTCAAAAATAGTGCTGCGCGGGCCCTGTTGGTCTTTGACTATGCGTAACCGGACTGAAGCTAGATTATTGGGAAAATATAACAATGATATTACAACTTTATTGAAAGTTATGGCTGGCTTACAAGGCAGATAACATACAACTTGAAATACACCCCATTTTGGCCTGGGATTATTTGGGGGTTTTCAGGTTTCGGGAGAACAACGGAAGTTGATTAATCAGATTGATAACGATCCCAACAAATAGGCATTATTCCTGGTCGTGAAAGCTTTTCAAAGTGATCATACTTTCAGATAAAGCAGAGCATTTCTCGCTTGCAGTTTTCATTGCAATTCAGTGTATTGAATTTATTATTCTCATTTCCCCCTTCTACAGTACTGCGGATTTTCAGTTTTTAATTCCAAATGTCAGAAAATATGCACTTGTGCGATAAATGTTCACCTAATAGATTAAAAATAAAACAAGAAACTATAAATGAAATAAGGCTTTTATATTGTATACCCCACCCTCTTCCAGCCATCCCTCATAAAAATGAACTTCCGGTTCCTTTCTTGCGTTACATGTAGTTGTCGATTTCAGTTGAAACCCGTTCTGACCGTAATTAGCGGTAAATTCCACAAGAAGCTACAAGACAAGAGACAATGTTTTAGAATTAACGCATTTGGTTCGCTGTTCAGTTCAAAACTAATGGTTAAACAAAGGCTTTTTTGTGGAGAGTACTTGAAGCCTGCTCTTTTGAACGAAAATGGAAACAGAGAATCTTCTCATCAAACACGTCCGAATTAAACATGGCGTGCTGGTCATCTTTCAGTGAGCTGCAATTATCGCGAAGGAAGCAACAACTACAGGACTACAGCCCTCTTCTTTGATACAGCAACATAAAGGTTAGAGGTTTTATATTAAATTAGTTGTAGGTTGAACGTAAACTGCGAAACAATTAAAGTTTTGCGTGTATGTGCACATTGAACTAATTAAGGAGACTTTTCGGTATCCGTTGAATCAGCGCATTTTAGCCAACTTTAAAATGTTATTACATCGCACTGAATCATTTCCCCAAAAATTCCTTTGGGGATCGAAAAGAAGCACCCTTCGCCTTCCAAATGACAGATTTTTGGCAAATTATTTTGTGTAGCACATACTTAAATAATAGGTTAGTTTTGACCTATTTTTAATCGAGTTAAAAGTAGGTCGGACAAATTTAATTATATTTTGTAAATAAAAAGACAAGAATTGCTCAAATTGCTCTCAACATATATTTCGATATCGTTCTTTAAGATTTGGTAGTTTTTATTGTCCTAGAATGTTTCATTTTGCTACGCGAAGCTTCGAGATTCGCCTTAAATTTTGAGCTCCAAAAGCGGCATTTTGACAGAATTCGGTTATTATCGATTTTCTCGAAAATAAATCGATATTCAGCCAAACAAAGTATGCAGTGATTTGTTTCATATTAAGGTCTACCTAACATGAGAATATGAGCAGAATTGATTTTTCGGCTGTGGCCACAATATTTTGAAAATGTCTGACCGTTGGTAACATTCGCACTTAAATTCTTTACACAAGTAAAGCGTTCACCAAACATTAGCAGATTTGGATTGTGTAACCGTATTCCAAGGTTTTACAACGGCGAGAAGAGATGACCAACCGGAATATATGCTGCGGTATAAAGAACTATTAAAGCTATTTTGACCGACGCAAGGTCATTAAAATGACTTGTATACTTTTGATTTTTCCTTTGTTTGTGAACTAAATAATTAGTCATTGAACACCGCTAAACATGATTAACACAAAGTATTATTATCAGTTCTAAGCCTTTTTAAGGGTTTTTCTACTTTTACTTAGTGATTTAAAAAAACTTTGCTTGTTTTTGCACACTACCATTCGCTGCATATGGATTTGTTTTTCTCAAGGAAGGGCACAATGGTTAAAGGGAATGTTTCACGGTTCGGCGCATGTTCAGGCTTATCAACCCTGCTTTACTGATCCGGTCTAAAAAGCCCCACTCACATGTACTTCTCGATACTTCAGTAATCACATATTATAATTAGTCCAAGAAAAACGACGAATGAGCAAAATTCACACAAAATTTCAACGGATTACACCGAGAATGTCGACATTGAATACCAGAATAAATTATCATGCAGAATTAAGTGTTGGCCCGAAGGATTTATTCTGGTAATTAATTTATTCTGGTATTCGATGTCGACATTCTCGGTGTAATCCGTTGAAATTTTTTGTGAATTTTGGTCATTCGTCGTTTTGCTTGGAGTAATTATATAGTAGAACGAATTCGCATAAGCCGATTTTTCTATGCTAATGAGTACCATTACATGCTAACGGTAGAGGAACAATAGAGAATTCCGTGCGCTGAAATAAACTTTTGTTTAAAATTCGAATTTTTGCACGTACCACACGCACCAAACGTATACAGTAAAAACCCGCATAAAAGAACACGTGTTTTGGGGGTTCAGGCTGATTTTGTTCTTATATATCGGGTGTTTTCTGGTACTTTTTTGACCAAATTTGACCAAATTTCAGCCTGAGTGTTCTTAATCCACTTGTTCTTTTATGCGGGTTTTTACTGTATTGCACGCTGGTATCTACACAAATTCGAATTTTACACAATAGTTTATTTCAGCGCACGGAATTCTCTATTGTTCCTCTACATCAGCATGTAATGGTCATTAACATATAAAAATCGGCTTATGCGTAATCGTTCAAGTATGTGATTACTGAAGTATCGCGGAGAAGTACATGTGAGTTGGGTTGTTAAACGTCTTAAACGGATAAAGTTAACAAGCCTGAACAAGCGCCGAACCGTGAAACACTCCCTCTAATCTGGAAGGCATTGTTATCTGGATTCACCCGGTGCGTTGGAGGCGTGTTGTCCTGTCAGAAGGCTGAAAGAATACGTATTGTTTTGTGTAGATGCCCTGTTCAATACCTTAGACTGTCATCGTTTCAGTGCCGTTCCTTGACGGAGGAGTTAATTAACACGGTAAGTTTTCAATTTCTTCATCTTAGTTTTCCATTTCTTTTGGGTCACATAATGTACACAATACGTAGATTCCTAACGAAAGGCTGTTAGTAAGAGCTGACAAAATTTTATCTAGTGCAAACTTGGTTCGACAACAAAGGATAGAACTATCAAAGAAATTTACACCCGGGGGGGTACTCCCTTATATAAGCTATATAGGTATGTGCGGCGCCAAAGGGTATGGTTTTTGAGCCGTTTTGGTCTGAAAACGGGTATAGATTTTGACAATTTTGGTCTGAAATAAGGTATGTTTTGCCTACTGGTCTGAAATAGGGTAATTTTCCTCGAAATTTTCAGGGTCAGGTCTGAAATAGGGAAGGGAAAATCACATATTTTGGTCTGAAATAGGGTAAAGGTTTCAAGAAGCGTGCCGCACACCCTCACCTAAATTTTTGGGGAGTACCCCCCGGGAGTTTACACCTACAGCTTGCAAATTGGACTTTCGTTATGCAGATCGGTGGTTCGTGGTCTGGTATCTACCTTTTGTGGAAGCAAAATAATGCCAATTTTAAATAGAACAACGGGTCTAAATAGAAAATGAATATTAAGGAATAACAACGGTTTACCACATTGTTTCGCGACCTTCGAGTCAAACCTCTGACTGTGAAGTAGCCTGCGAGCAAGCTTGCACTGATGTCTCAGAGTTTTGAATATCTGCGCTCAAAAAATCGACGCGAAATGCTGATTGGTGGAAATTAATTAATTGATGACGTCTTCTTAGCAAACATGACGCTTTTAGTGTTTATCACTCATGCAGAAAAAAAAAAACGCCAAGAGAGCTTGCTCGCAGGCTAACTGTGAAGTTGGCAATACACTTCCGTCAATCATGCGTAACGACTGATGAGACAAGCAATCGAAGTCAGCGCTGTTTTCGGACGTTTCTCTAGGGACCTTAAGCAACCACGACGGCGACGACGACGAGAACGTCACAAAACAATAGGTTTAATTAGCAGTACAATAGCTCTGCACGGGCGTTTTCAAACTTTGTACATTTCTTAGCCGTCGTCTGCAAAACAACAACGTGAAATGACCAAATTCAAAGTATTATGGAGAACGTGAACACACGTCGGTGAATTGTCCTTTCTCTATCTGGACTTGAACTCTGTCGCTACGAATTCAGCTCCGGGACAGTTTGGCCACATTGGACAAATTAAACGTGTTGGAATAATCGCGAAATAGTTTTAGGGACATGAATTCACTTTGGAAGTGACGTTTTCCATGGCGTCGTCGTCGTGGTTGCTTAAGGTCCCTTCTGTTTGTAGACGACGGCAACGGATCCAGAAAAGTTCTTTCATTTGCAAATGGCGGTAGCGAAGTGTAAAAGTAGAAAGCAGTGGCCTTTCTGTACATCATAGGAAACCCAAGCATAATATTTGTATATCAATGTATTTGCATATCAATGTATTTACAAATATGAGTTTGTATGGGATTTCAAACGGAACATTTTGAGCAATAAATAAAATTGAAATTACTCAGGGGGGGGGGGGGGGGGATAGAAACTCCTTATAAATGGTTTGCATAATTACGGACATAGCGGTGCCGGGCAACCGAGTGTGCGCAGTAGCACTCAACTAGTTGCTAAGAGGATTGTCTCACGGGAACTTATTAACAATAAAAAAGCTTTCCAGGCAAGAAATTTACACCTAAAATTAGTATGCTTGATAACAAAAAGGTTTTTTTCCTTGGTTGTTTTCGCTCGAAAACAAAGACGTTTTTTCGTTGTTGTCTGATTTCGCTTCGCCTCGTGTATTACGATAAACATTTCCATCCGACTTCGCTTCCCGTTCCAGTAGTAGCACTACTGACCGTATCCGAAAGACTCTCGCCGCTGTAGCATGTAAGTGCAGCTCAGACGGATTTTTCGCTTGTTGTTTCACGCTGCCGAGATATTTTCTCGGCGGCTGCGTAAAAGATCAGGCTAAAAATCCGCCAGCGCTGTGTTTGCAGGCTACACGTATACACGCGTACAGCTCTACGCTGCGAGCTTGAAAAAGTTTCCCGGGTTAGAAAACAATGAAGTTTTGGTTGACGTAATTCTTAGCAACGGCTTGATTGACACACGATTCGCACTGTTGGTCTGTTGCCCGGCATCGCTATGTCCTCAAAGAAAAGTGCCGGCTTTCTATCCCCCCCTGAAATTACTGAATAAAGTTAAGGAAACATTACATGGTGTTGTTTGCTATCCTTTCAATGTGTTTAAACGCAATTTTGAGCGATTTTAGTTCAAGTCAGTGTTACCGTGTATTATATATTGAGAAGGAAGGAGTCTTACGGCTGAATAATTGGAATAACAATGGAATCATCTAATTCGCCGCTCGACTCGTCTCGAAATTCGCTCGAATTTCCGCACTCAAATAGTTTAAGCTCCCAGTTTGACTTAATAAGGTATCAGCCACCCTTCAGGACCGTCCGCGCGCGGATCGCTGTAGCGTTAGTTGTTTTTATAAAAAACCCTATAAACCATATATTTTTTGAAAGTTTAATAATTCCAGATTATGGCTTTTTACTAAAAAAAACGATAAACTTAAATGTGTTTCGAAAATGGGAAGCTTTGTGTAAAAGTACATGTCTTTATAAATCATGTTCCACTCCCTCCGGAAATAAACAGAAGAAAACGATTAACACCGCATTCGCTTCTCAACACGTTCGGCTAAAAAACCGTGTCTCAGATTTTTGACAAGTGCGTTTGTTTTTCTTTTATTGGCAAATTAAGTTGGGAGTGACAATTAGTTAGCACTCCCTGTGGAAAAAAAGCTCTAGCTTTAAAATTAAAAGGAGTATTAAAATTCGCAGACACGGTTTTGTAGAAGAGATGTATGTCATCATTCTGGCCAAAGTTCAGCCAAATTGGTTGAATGGCTGCCGACTTGGAGTTCAAAACGCACGCGTCGCTCGGCAAAATTTTCCTTCCGAGACAAAAAGGAAAATACATTTTTTTCGGCATCTTACCTGGAATGAGATTATGACACCTAAACGTCTATTCTGATCGATACCATAGAGGGATCAACTTTCTCTAACAATAGGACTTTGACAGGTAACATGTAACAGGAACAAACGTTCGCGTAAACACTCACGATAGCCAGGCGATAGCGAACAGAACGGCGCCTCAAATCAGATGAAACCGACGAGATCACAAAACGACTGTGCTGTAAGAAATTAGATTAGCTGGGTAAGAAGTTATTCTATCTTCCACAGTCATTTTCACAGGCACAGTATGCGAATATTGGAGTAAATAAATGCACGCGGGTCGCACGCTAGCGACTTGTGCGCTGTTTTGTGTCGCAGAATCAATTCAACCTAAAATTAACTTTAGGTAGTATTTGTACAGGGCGACTTCATTTTTGCTTTTAATGGATTTGATGGAAGTCACTTTGCTTTGACTCTGGAAGTGGTAGGAGAAACCTTTGTCGCTCGCTATGAAATCGGCCACGCAGCGCACAGGCAGCCCAAGCTCTGTATTAGATTACCGGGACGTGACCCTTGCTTATGAGCGGTATTGTGTTACAAAGATGCGATTTATAAGGGTTTGTATGGGAAAGCAACGGTTTTGTTTTAAAAGGTAAAAATATGAATGTTTTATGAATAAAATTGACTTACCCTGTTGCTGTGTTGTATTCTTTGCTGTCTGGCCGCTTCTCAGCTCGATTTGACGCGATTTCAGCGAGTTATCGTTTTTTGGGTATCCACTGCTAAAAGAACTACAAGGCCGAACGTCGGGGTGTGACGAAAGCTCAGACCTCGAAAGCTCAGACCTCAGACCTCAGACCTCGAAAACTCAGACCTCGAAAACTCAGACCTCGAAACCTCAGACCTCGAAAACTCAGACCTCGAAACTCAGACCTCGAAAACTCGAAATGTGTATGAAAACTAGTGTGTATGTACCTTGTGTTTCAACAGATAAGCTTACGATATATATGCGGAGACCTCGAAAACAAATATTTGAGGAGGCCAGAGGGTCCAAACTCGAAAGTCACTGAATCACGCTGCACTGATGTAAACACAACGCGCCCCAATCTTCGTATCGATTCTCCGTTGCTTGAACGAACAACTAGACTGGAGAACAGTCCTCTATTTCTTTGCGGCACGTTCGATCTTTTAGCCACCATCTTGAATAACGGGTGCGCGAAATCTGGGTGCGAGGGAGTGCAATGCATGTGTCCAGCGACTGGATATACGTAAAATTTGTACAGTTGAAGAACCTCTCCACAACGGCCACCCTGGTGCATAATTATCTGGCTGTTGTAGAGAGGTGTGCCTTTGTAGTGAGGTTTCAATAAGAATAAAGTGTATGGATCGGCGCACGGTCGGGACGAAAAATCCTGGCTGTTGTAGAGAGGTGGCCGTTGGTGGATGTTCAATTGTATTAAAAAAAAATGCAGCAATTACAAAATTACGTAAACAAACAAGAGTTAACTTATATTTGAAGGTCGTGTTTTCTTAAGTCTTGTGTCTTAAGCTCAGACTTCACACCTCGAAACCTCAGACCTTTTCGAAAAACTCAGACCTCGAAAACTCAGACCTCGAAAACTCAGACCTCGAAAACTCAGACCTATATGAAAACTCAGACCTCGAACCTCAGACCTCGAAAAAGCCACGTCATCGACCTCGAAAACTCAGACCTCGAAAACTCAGACCTCGAAAACTCAGACTCGAGATGGTACTTTGCGAAATGTGTATGTACTAGTGTATATGTACCCTTGTGTTTCAACAAGTTGTTGGCGAACACAATATGCGGAAGGAAACAAATAATTGAGGAGGCCGGGGAGTGGGTGCAAGAAAGTCACTGATCATAAACATAATGCCCATCTTCGAGGTCGATTCTCGGTTGCTTACGCACAATTTAATTGTGAACAGTCTTCTATTCGTATAGATAACAAAGCAAAACGTATGAGCTTTTTTATTATTGTTCGTTGTTATAAATATAGACATATAGACCTCTGGTACGGGTTGGAAATCCGGAATCATGCAATAGGGTTAAAGAGGTGTTCAGAAAAGGAACTCCTTATAAGCCTGCTGGCGGGAGTAATAAATAACAAATTCCCAAACAAGATTGCGGTTGACCAACTCTTTTTTCGGCTGAAAGGAGTTTTGAAAGGAATAATATTATGTTTATTACATGTACATGCAGCTTTGTCGTTTACAGTCGACATTGCCTAAACTTACCAACAGAAACTACACAATATTCCCGAAAAAAGAACGATAACTAAGAAGAACCTAATACAAAGGGCAACGATCACACAAGACGAACTATATCATTTTTTATTACGAAATGCGAAAATGCAATAACAGAGCCATAACAGTTATTGCTCTTAAAAATATGTCCCGCACTTCCAGTGACTCCGGATACAGTAACCGTTTACCTCATGTCCCCTCAAAGAGCTGCGCGGAGAGGACATGTTTCTCCGCCTAGTATTGTGCCGTTCACCACAACCGTTTTATAGATGACGTAAGGGCTTATCTGTTGAAACACAAGGGTGTACCACATTAGCACATACACATTTCGAGTTTTCTCGAGGTCTGCGTTTTCGAGGTCTGCGTTTTCGAGGTCTGAGTTTTCGAGGTCTGAGTTTTTCGAGGTCTGAGTTTTTCGAGGTCTGAGTTTTCGAGGTCTGAGTTTTCGAGGTCTGAGTTTTCGAGGTCTGAGGTTTCGAGGTCTGAGTTTTCGAGGTCTGAGTTTTCGAGGTCTGAGGTCTGAGGTCTGAGCTTTCGAGGTCTGAGCTTTCGTCACACCCGACCGAACTCTCGATTTCGGAGTGCCCGCCGCTCGAAGCGAATAAATCCACTGGAAATAACCCCGCTGCCCCAATTCCTCCATAGAATCAAAGCAGAGATGCCAGAGATGCCTGTCAGTTCACTCCCTACGCAATTCCATCCATAACTCGTTCGCTACGAAGCATTTGTTTCGAGTAAGCTTCGCTTTGGAAATTCGAAATAGGCTCGTCCAAGTTGTCTTGGACATTACGGTATCGGGTGACTTTAATTAGCCTGACAGGGGTAGCCAGTGGCCAGTTGTCGAAAAGCAAACCTATCTGCTCTCGGGGTCTCCTGGAAATATCCAAATTCTGGATTTTAGTCTTTTACAGCTGCTAAGACCACAGGGAAGATCTGTAGAAATTTGCACAAGTTTCCATGATGAAATTCTCGGGAGCAGATATATGTCAACAACTGGCTACCCCCGACAGGCTAATTAAAGTCACCCGATACCGTAATGTCCAAGACAACTTGGACGAGCCTATTTCGAATTTCCAAAGCGAAGCTTACTCGAAACAAATGCTTCGTAGCGAACGCGTTATGGATGCAATTGCGTAGGGAGTGAACTGACAGGCATCTCTGGCATCTCTGCTTTGATTCTATGGAGGAATTGGGGCAGCGGGGTTATTTCCAGTGGATTTATTCGCTTCGAGCGGCGGGCACTCCGAAATCGAGAGTTTCTTTTAGCAGTGGATACCCAAAAAACGATAACTCGCTGAAATCGCGTCAAATCGGGCTGAGAAGCGGCCAGACAACAAAGAATACAACACAGCAACAGGGTAAGTCAAT
The DNA here is from genome assembly GCA_029204205.1 of Desmophyllum pertusum. NCBI lineage: Eukaryota > Metazoa > Cnidaria > Anthozoa > Scleractinia > Caryophylliidae > Desmophyllum > Desmophyllum pertusum. Next base: position 2,298,922 of record MU827303.1, read on the forward strand.
TTTATTCATAAAACATTCGAATTTTTACCTTTTAAAACAAAACCGTTGCTTTCCCATACAAACCCTTATAAATCGCATCTTTGTAACACAATACCGCTCATAAGCAAGGGTCACGTCCCGGTAATCTAATACAGAGCTTGGGCTGCCTGTGCGCAGCGCAGACAATTATTGTATGTAATTGGATAATTGAAGATATGACTGAAATGTCAACAGCTAATTACAGAAAAATAATGAAGGAAATCTTTCATGTTCAATAACTTTCCACAGAAATAACATTTTGAGGTAGAATTTTTTTGGAAATAAAAGCTCTTTGCGAGATCTACCAGAATTTCAAAAAATTGAAAATTTCACAAAATGGCAATTTTGAAGGGTGGCTGATACCAAATAGCATGTCACACAAATGTTTCTGGGAAAACCAATTGGACATACCTCGTTATCCAAAGGAATTAGACGCTCTACAAATTCATATCGCCTTTCAAAAACCATCCGTGAAGATCACAATCGTCCCGCTTGAGCGCGGTTAGCACTGGACACCAGTCAAATTAAGCCCCCATTGGGGGTTATTCTAATTATTCAGTCATAAGACTCCTTCTCAATATATAATACATGGTAAAGTAACTTGAACTAAAATCGCTCAAAATTGCGTTTAAATACATTGTAAGGATAGCAAACAACACTATGTAATGTTTCCTGAACTTTATTCAGTAATTTCAATTTTATTTATTGCTCAAAATGAAATCCCATACAAACTCTTATATTTGTAATTAAAACATAGATTGAAAAATGCGCGCGCTCTGAATCGTTAAAAACCATGTTTTATCAGAGTTTAGAAAATAGCTGCCATATGTACTACATAGAGTCTAGCCGTGCATTATTTTCTTATAAAGCACGGCTAAAAACTATAAAGCACGCATGTCCCGGATGTTCACCACGCTTAGATTAATCCAGTTGATTTTCAAAGCTGAACCTGTAGCTTTTCTTGACTTTTTTACACGGCTAATTAAGTTGAATATATTGCGAGTTTGACCAGTAATGCTTTACCTGTATTGAAAACGAAGTGAAATTGTATCATCGGAATGATTGGAGGCGACGAATCATGCAGAAAGAAAAGTATTTCGTTCTCGCGGAGAGTGGCACGGTCTAATCGGCCGACAGCATTTTGTAAACAATAGCGATCAAAGTGATTTAGCAAGACAACATGGACGAACGAAAACGTTTAGAGGTAAATTATTGTTTTAGTCATAACAGAAGCCAAAACACTCTCGTTTTACATAAAAGCGAAATAGCAGCGAATTTGTTTTGTTTTTGAACGCCAAATGTCTGGAATAATCCGAAGAAATCTTGGGAAGAAGCCGACAAAATTTAATACGACCGGCAAAGTTGAAAATAGATTTAAAAAAATTCAGGAGAAGCCATAAAATGGAAATTTTCGTTGAAACAAGTATTTACTCATTCAAGAAATGTTAAAATATCGTACAACTAGGATTATAGATTAGTAGTTCTTAATTCACGCTACTTCGCGACTTTGTAAGTTTTGTGTTCTACCGCGCCACTCAAGCGTACGGCGAAGTTTTTTCTTTCAAGTTCCTGCTATTTTCTAAACTAAATAGAAGATGGTTTTCATATGTCCTATAAGAAAATGATGCACTTTTGAGGTCTAGAAAAGCAGCTGAATGCACTCGCCGAAGCGGCTCATGCATTCACTAGCTGCTTTTCTAGACCTCAAGCGTGCATCATTTTCTTATAGAACATAGAAAACCATCTTCTATTAGGTAAATAAAACATAGAAAAGCGTGTTTTATCGTTTCGCGCGCGTAAATCTATATTTTAAAGCACATAAAGAAGCCAAAACCATGTATTATACTGTCATAAAACACTCCGGGAATTTGAGAACACTTGAGAAATTTAGAAAACACGAGCCACAGGCGAGTGTTTTCTATATTTCTCAAGTGTTCTCAAATTCCCGGAGTGTTTTATGACAGTATAATACATGGTTTTGGCTTCTTTATTTGTTAAATACATTGATATGCCATACATTGATATGCAAATATTATGCTTGGGTTTCCTATGGTCTATTGCCAAGTGAATTTTGATTTCGAAGGTCGTGTAGCATTGAAATCAGTGGTAAGCGTCCGAAATAAGAATATAAGCACAGTCATGATAGCAAAACTGAGGTCTTTCTGCAAGTACCAGAACACATTGTATTTCTATTGTTTGTAAATTATAAGGTTTTGTATTTTAGTCTTGTTTTGGAGTTCTATTGTTTCTGTCTTTTGTTTCTTTTCTTTTCTTTTACGTCACTCGTTCTCCGGTACTCACAGCAACCTCGTTCCCAGGGTTTCTCTTCTTCCCGCCAAACTTTTGGCGGGAAGAAGAGAGACCCTGGGAACGAGGTTGTACTCACAGAAGGAACCGAAACTGAGAGGGTCCACAATAGGGTTCCCAGATCCCGCCTTCCAGCCTATTTTTTCTCGTTAATCCCGCCATCCCGCCCTTCTTTTCGTCGAAATCCCGATCCCGCCCAAAATTTTAAACAAGTTTCTGTGTTATTATTGAAATAAATATCACATAAAAGACTTAGGCCCCGTCCAGACTTAGGTCCAATCTCGTCCCGCGAGCCCGCGATCCTTTAGAAGCATCCAAAAGAATCGTGGGCTCTGGGGACGAGGTTGACTTTGGCCCCGTCCACACGTACCCGTTTTCATAATGTTCAGTTTTCGAAACGCTCCGTTTTCATTGAAAACGCATCAAAAGCTCCTCATCCACACCATCGTTTTCGTAGCGTTTTCCCCGTCCATACAAATACGCTCGAAAACCCGCAATACCGTGTCAAAAATCGCCAGAATACCGAAACCGCAGGTATGGTGGAATAGACAGAATTCTGTGATAATATTTTAAATCTTCCACTGCGAAAACTGTGAGCTTCAAGGAACAGATAATGTCTAAGGACAATTATCAGTGAATATATTTTGAAGCCAAAAGGAGGTTTAATATTTTGTTTATTATCCTTCAAATATTTTCTATACATTACGACCACCTCGTTAATACGATCACCTCGTTAATACGACCACTTTCTTTTGTCCCGAACTGAAGTTCTCTCAGTCATTTTCTTATTTAAGAACCCCGTTAATAAGACCACCCCGTTAATGCGACCAGATGCGTTGGTGGTCGGATTAACGGGGTTCCACTGTACTTGCGTTTTATCTTGACTGACAAACAAATTTCAATCGAGTTTCCGTTGGTTTTTATATAATACCCACAAATATTAGCATTTGCTAACATTAATTTTGCTAACAAATTGCTTGCTCGTGAATTTATTTCACCAGAAATAGTTTTTGAGGCAAGGCTGTTTCTGACCATTTCCATAATTGCTTGATCCCTACGTGGACTGGCTCCGAAACCTCTTTAATAATGTTCTGACCCGCAACGAATATTTCTTTGAAAATCGCTGAACCCTTGAACAAGCCATTTAAAAGCTGGACGTTTCTAGAAGCCCAGAAGATTGTTTACGTGCAGCTGTCCTCGTAATAACATCTCTATCAAGAGTAGTTTCTCCTTTTGTTCCTGTTATAGAAACTTAAACAAAGTTTGGTCGAGGAAAATGTTGGTGGATGTACATCTATCTTTTTATTTCGGGAGTGCAAAATCGCGTGCAACATTTTGTAAATTTGAGAACTCATTGTTGATGTGGCAGACAGTTCGATTAAGTCTGATGATATTCAGAAACAATGTTTTGTTTGAGAGAAATTAATTAACAGACCGTAATTTGAAAGCGTTCCAAATCTATTTTACAAAACCCCTCTATTTTTAGTAAGGCAGTCTCGTCTGAGTTAACACTGAAGTACATTAGTTTGTTTGCTTGAGATCACACTCCGTTATCATCTCGATCTACACTGATCTCTGAAGGTAAGTTCCTTGAAGTTATACTCGTTTTAGTGATCGCATTGCCTTTTTTAATCTTGTATTCTAGGTATTGATTAGTTCGTTGATAAATTTAAAACAGGCTACACCTCCTTTGCTATTCATTAATTGAAACCCGACACAGCTATACACAAACTAAGGTTCCATTTGTACCAGTCTGCCTCAGCCTGAGTCTGGGGCAGTCACGTACGAAATTTAAATCCCGTATCCCGCTACTTCAGTTTCCCCTTGCGATTCTCGCATCCCGACCCCTTAAAAACACGAAATCCCGCTCCCGCTCGTAATTGAAATTCCCTCTTCCCGCTCCTGTTTTTAGCTCGCATCCCAAATATCGCCACAAAAATAAACTAAATCCCTCATCCCGCCAAACCTATTGGGGACCCTCTCATAGGAGCCTATGACTAAAATCGTAACCTTGCATTGTTTTGTATTAACGAGATGGCTCTTAGAGCTCTTTAATTACGCGTTTAATTTTGCCAAAATCGTACAATACTGTACATGATCCCAATTGCCGGTATTAGTGCTATCAACCGTAGAGCTGATTGATCGAGTATTATTTTTACTATGCATGCAGAGGACAGCCTCAAGGTAAATGAGCCTTCAATAATAATTGTGCTTTCAGTTTATGTTAGTTCCGATCGAATAAGCTTTATTTTAATAAGTGTGCTTATATTTTGTAAATTTTTATCATTGGTTTCGCCGACACAGTTTCCATAGGGTCCATTGGCTAATCACTATGGCTTCACATCTCCGTGCACCGTTGAGAGCTGGAGTCACTTCACTTCTTCGTGTACCGTTTAGAGTTGAAGCTGTTTCTCACTGTCGCGATTTCTTGAAAATAACATGGCGGGACGGCGCCAAGAGCAAGTTTCCCAACATCTGGTTGCGTTCGTCGATTCGTGATGAACAGTTCTTTGATGCTGGTTCCTGTCTTTATCGTCTAGAGAAATATCTTGCCTTTGTTTCCAAAGATTCTTCACTACTGTCCGCAGAATACCATGAAGGAAACGATTTCTTGAAAGTGCAATGGCCCGAACACAGCACCACCTTTGATTTGTCTTGGCTGAGGGCCCAAGACACCACTCACCACGTCAACATCCCGCAAGTGGTTACTTGGACAGCGGACAGCATCTTGGATAATTTCTTTGACTATTCACGCATAGTTGAGGATATGGAGTCCTGGATGCTGTGCCTTAGGAAGTACGGTGTGGCGTACATGATGGGTGTTCCACCCAATGAGGAGGGACTGAAAGGGGTACTGCACACTATAGGTAAGCATATACAGTCACCCCCTTCTAAACAGTCACCCTTCTTAAAGAAAGACACCTCTCTGATACGAACAGAACAAAATCATTTTACTACAGAGGAACTCTTGGAACACTTGGAACTCTTTGCAGCTGAATATTCGAACTCTTAATTTAGATATAGACTCAAAGGATTTTTAACCGAAACTGTTTAATCTTTTTAACGTATTTTACATTTCTTGCGAGGTCGTTTTGTATTTTCAGTTTTACTTTTTAGGAATTTTTAATTAGGCTTTTTAAATTGTATTGTAAATAGGAATTTTTAGAGGGCCACCCTAATTAACCTCGAGTTAGCTTGGTGCTACCCTCTTTAAAAATTGTTATTATTATTATGAACACCTAAAGTTGGTCACCCCCTTCTAAACAGTCACCCTTCTTGAAGAAAGACACCTCTCTGAGACGAACACCTAAAGTTGGTCTCTTTACTGTAACTAAACTCTCTATATAAGACGGACACCTGGTGTTGGTCCCTGCGCGTCGTTTTTCAGTCATTTTACTGTATCTAAACTCTCTATAAGCCGGACAACTCTCTAAGACGGACAGCTGGTGCCGGTCCCGATGGTGTCCGTCTTAGAGAGAGTTGAATTTATAAGACGGACACCTCTCTAACATGGATAGCTGGTCCCCTTCCGGACAATGTCCGCCTTAGAGAGATGGAAATATGTACTAGCAAAACTTTGACATTATTGAGCCTTGCAGTATGGCAGGACATATTGTCACACATGAATCTAGTTGTATGGCCTTGTTCACCATGAGTCCTCCATAGCTCAGTGGTTAGAGAGCGTCCAACCGGCACCTGTAAGGTCATGGGTTCGATTCCCGGTGGGGAGTTCAGAATTTTTTTCTGCGTATTTCGACTTGAGAGCATTTCTTCATGAATAAGGTGAAATAGAAACATAAAACTAAAAACACGTAAAACCTAAAATTTCCAGAATTGACAAAACGTAGAATAACAAAGGAAACAATATAAGAACCCTAAACTTCGTGTCTAGAAATGGATTTTTATACTCAAACACTGAGAGGATGACGGGAAGCCTGTGTTTTAACCGAGGAATCTTACTCGCGTTGACATGAGAGATTATAAGCGGAATCTTCGTACAGCAGCTGGAGAAATGTTGTAAATGAGTAGAATAGATATTGCTGAATATATATTCAGTTTAGCTGACGAGAAAGGGTGTTTCAGACATAAACCTTCCCTCGCTCGATTCCTAACGGAAACTGGGTATTTTTCCACTGTTTCGAGCTTGGTTGCTTGTGGGAATAAAATGGTTAACTGACTTTGATTTTGTCGACCAGGCAAGGTTAATAATTTTACCTTTTTGTTGTTAATACAGGGAAGATTCGACAACGTTACCACCCAACCGACATAATACACTTGATTGCAGACCATAAAGTGTCTGAAGAAAATGACCGGGATGCCTATGGTTTTGGGACACATGCCCCGCATACAGATCATGGCTACTACTTGAGCCCGGGAAAGGTTGCCTGCTTGCTGGGAAGCCGCTACAATGCTCCAGTTCAAGATACCGTTAACTTCTTCATTGACAACGTGAAGGTGATAGAAGATATTCGCGAAGAAGACCCCGAGGCGTTCGAGTTGCTCAGCACTGTTCCAATCCGTGCCGCTCGGCGCCGACTCACCGTACAGGAGGAATGCAGGCCGTCGGAGGTAGCAATGTACCAGGTCGACACCCATCTGCAACGCCCTCTGATTTATTTTGACGAAAACGATGGACATTACAAGCTCCGTTTTAGTATCAAACAAGCAGGCTTTGAGCTGAGCAGTGATAAAAGTCCGTCTAAGATGCTGAAGTATTACAAAGCTTACGAGCTCCTCAGATCCAAGGTTGATGATTCCAAATACCAGCAGAGGATTGTGGTCAAGGAAGGGATGGCGGCCCTGTACGATAATTCACGTGTGTGTCATGGGCGAGGTCCGATCCATCAAACTACCCAGAGAACCATTCTTATTGCTGATGTTGTGGACGAAGTCTGGTATTCCAGATGCCGCCTGATGTTGGGCAAGAAATCTGGCTTGGAAGACAGGTGGCTGTTTGGATGCTCGCTGAAGGTTTTGGATCTTCTTTCTGACAGATACGAGAAGTAACAACACAGTTTCAACTTATGGAGGACTGTGTATGCACGCATATACAAAACAATGTAACTCTTATAGTAAACTAGAAACTTGGTCAGGTTTTTGTTGTTCTTGCTGACAGATGCAGGAAGTAATTAACAAACACAGTGTTGACTTATGGAGGACAGTGTATGCATATACAAAACAATGTAACTCTTATAGTAAACTAGAAACTTGGTCAGGTTTTTGTTGTTCTTGCTGACAGATGCAGGAAGTAATTAACAAACACAGTGTTGACTTATGGAGGACAGTGTATGCATATACAAAACAATGTAACTCTTATAGTAAACTAGAAACTTGGTCAGGTTTTTGTTGTCCTTGCTGAAAGATGCAGGAAGTAACAAACACAGTGTCGACTTTTGCTCAGGACTACCTAATGGTTATACTAATAATGCCATTTTGTTTAGCAAAATTGAAAATTGAGCATGTGCAAAACAGTGTATCTCATTTATAGTAAATACACTTGCTAAGCGTTTAGTTGTTGACGTTGTTGTTGTTGTTGTTGTTGTTGTTGCCGTCATGGTTAACCCAAGCAGTTATTGACACAAGCAATAGTGCCAGGCAAAATAAGGCGCGAGCCCAATGTGCGAGCATGCGCACTTTAAGGCGGTAGAGGCAGGGTATGTCAGGGTTTGGTCCGATCTCGTTCCCAGATCCCGCTTCCCCCTACTTTAGCGGTCGAGAAACCTCGTTCTCCGCTCTACTGGCTAAGGGTAAGGCAAGCCTTCAAAGTTCTCACACCAAATGTTCTTTTACAGGAACTTAATTCAATCTAGTCCCCAAAGTCTGCGCCTGCCGGCTTCTCGGTCACGAAAATGCAGAAACGTAAGTACAAATGAAAAATTTAAAAATTCAGTCCTCCGCTTTCCCAGTCTGAGAAATCCACTGGTTCCAAAACAAATTGGTAGCAACGCTCTCGGTCTTTTTTTAACGACTTGCACTGCATACAATGAATAAAAAACAGTTTTAAAGCTGAATTACTGTGTATGTTAAAGAAGCAGGATTATGAAAAAGCTATATGGCATTAATGAAACTGTGTCTAAACCACCGATAAAAAATGTGCAAAACTAAAGACCTAAACTAAACTGAAACATATACACTTCATATTGTAATATTCATTCGACTTTTTAAGCTTCACGTGATATCGCGTGATATATACAGAAAGCACAATTATTACGTACTCAAAGCTCAGTACCTTGAACCCGCCGTCTACATGTATAGCAAATTAAACATATATAAATACTCGTTATATAAACTCTACGGCTCTGTGTCCTGACATTGGACGACTCTGTGCAGGAAATGTGTTTAAAGAAGAAGCAAACTACACATATGATGTCTGAAAAGCGACATCAATATTAAAGGAGCTACGTTACGGTTGGCGCATCTTGAAAAAATTTGGCCAATTTTTTCAAGTTCGCCATTCGCAATCCGACTTAATCTTCTCCATCCTCAACCATCCTTGTTCCTGTTTGGTTTATTATTACCTCTTTAGTGTTTTTCTACCTTAGTAAACTATTATTTTGAGGCTTTCTTCAATTTGAAGGTGATTTTGCACTTCGCAAAAATGACTTAAAATATCATGACATAGCTCCTTTAAAATTCGTGAGTGATCAAAATAAAAGAGCAATACCAAGTCCCGCCTCCGACCGCCATGTTTTTGCGTTGAAAAATCGTTGTTGATCGACTCTTCGATCGAATCCGCGGGCAATAGGGCCAGGGGTGGGATTTGACAGAAAAGTAAAAATTTCAGTCAAGTTCCCGAGGGTGGGAAAAATATTTTGTTCAAATGTATCTAAGAAGACCCACCTAGGGGCAGAATTCTAAAAAAAACTAACAAGTACTTTCTTACTTTGGCGTTTCAAATGGCAGATAAATGTCGATGAAAATATAATAAAAATATAAAGCGTTGTGGCATTGGAAATCACGCTTGCAAAGGTAGAAGGAAGACACTTGGTAACCGCGTCTTAAGATTGGACCCAGGCGCTTCTCGGTCAAAGTCAAATGTCCCAACCCCCTGGACGCGACTCGCAATCAAATGCCCGAGAGAGGGATCGTTCTTGTTGTCAAATCCCGACCTTTTTCTCCCCCCCACGGGATTTACATTGATATATTTTTTTTCATTGCGTTAGTTGTTATTTCCATTTCAGTACACACGATGGCCACTCGGACTATGAATCCTGTTAAAGTGTTAAACTTCTTTACACAAGTAAAGCGTTCACCAAACGTTAGCAGATTTGGATTGTGTAACATATTCCAAGGTTTTACAACTGCGAGAAGAGATGACCAACCGCCTGAATATATTAGCGCTTCTCAAGTTCAACAAGTACTGAGGTATAAAGAACTAATACCGGAGATAGAAAAGTCGTTTGTGAATTTCTCAGACCGTAAAAACGGAGGCATTATTCAACCTGTTCGTTTGAAGGTTCCTGTAAAAGAGCACTCGGGGTAAGTTTTATGCGCTTTTGATCATATTCACATGGAATTAGCGCATTATAACTATACGAATATTGTATTATTATATATTATTAAGTTCTTTGAAGATTTTGTTCTAGAAATGCTGTGTTCAATGGGAAAGCAGTGTATTCAAGATGCAATTTTAATTTAAAAGCACGGAGAAAGCTATAGAAGGAAACGAAACGCCGGCCCCCTTTGCGTGTACACCTACTACGATTATCAGTTGAGTAAGGCGCGATAGAAGCTAGTTTGGTGACAAGGTTTACAGGTTAAAACTACGTTGTTACCATGAGCAACTGACTTAGTTTCCAATGGTAACCTTTGTGTCGCTGACGCTTTGTTACCATTGACGTCAGTAACAGACAGAAGTCTGGGTTACCATTAGAAACCTAGCCAGTTGCTCAGTCATGGCAACAACGTAGTTTTATACGTGAAAACATTGTCACCAAACTTCCCGCGCGCCTTACTCAACTGATAATCCTAGTAGTTGCAAATCTTGCGTAGTTGTTATACTTACGTTTTTAGCCGTTATTAATGTTTCTTTGCTTTGCTTGCGATTTTTTCTTCACATTTCAAGATAATAAAGCAAGCTTAAAGGAAAGCTCCTGACCATAATCATAAAAACACGATACATCAGCCGGGACAGTGTCCCTTTAAGGTTTACAGCTGTTTCGAGAAAGGCTGTCGGAAAAAAGCGCACGCGACAATCCCGAAAGGTATTGTGGGTAGTTTTAAGTTCACGGTTCCTTGACTTCAGCATTTCAGGGAAATCTGAGAAAATGGCACGAGACGCCATGGACGTATGTTTGTGAGTGCTAAAAGAAAGCAACAAAAGTAGGTTCGACAGCTACAGTGTCAGGAACGTACCTTGCTGATCATATCCCAGATTACCTTCGAGATTGTCGCGTGCGCTTTTTTCCGACAGCCTTTCTCGAAACAGCTGTATATTTATGGCTTATGCTTGTTGCCGAATTACGCGTTTCTCTTCGTCTTATTTCTCCAATTCAGCATCCTGTATGTTATGCCTTGCTATTCTGCTAAGGACAATGCTTTGATTACAAAGGTGACGGCTCCGTACTATAGCAAGGATAACGTAAACCACAGAGTACCGTCACACTTACTCTACTTTAATGCCGGAACAGGAGATCTTGTGGCAGTAAGTATATGTTTGGTTGTTTCCAAGGCCTACTGTTTTAAAGGAGCTATGTCACGATATTTTAAGTCATTTTTGCGAAGTGCAAAATCATCTTCAAATTGAATAAAGCCTCAAAATAATAGTTTACTAAGGTAGAAAAACACCAAAGAGGTGATAATAAACCAAACAAGAACAAGGATGGTTGAAGATGGAGAAGATTGAGACGGATTGTGAATGACGAACTTGAAAAAAATGGCCAATTTTTTCAAGATGCACCATCCGTGACGTAGCTCCTTTAAAAGGTCATCTTTAAACATTAATTCAATTCTTCTTGTAGTGCGGTGTGCCCTCTGTAAAGCGTATTTTTTATATTAGATAGCTGTGGCCCATCTGGGTAGTTCTATTGAACTTAATGACCAAGATAAATGCCTTCTCTCAAGTCGTTTTCTGCACGCTAGTCTTACCAGTTAATGCTATAAATGGAAATGCATTGGATTACATAATGATTAGTGCAGTTAAGAAAATAGACCATATTCGCATTCTCGGTATCGATCATGAACTGGAACTAGCTTGCAATGGAGGCTCATGCAGGAGAATATCTTAAAAAATACTTACATGTGAAAAACTTGCCGCGCATGAGCTTCGACTGCAAGCTAGTTCCAGTTCAATACCAAGAATACGCAACCTCGTCCCCAGGGCCATCTCCGCTTTCAAGTTGGCGGGTGGGCGCGAAGAAGACCCTGGCGAAGAACCGGTCACGTGACCACAAAATTAGCCAATCGCGAGCCCGCCGCCATTTTGAAACAATCAAAATCTCCAATATTTTTGGAGACACGTGACCTGCTCTTCGCCAGGGTCTTCTTCGCGCCCACCCGCCATCTTGAAAGCGGAGAACTGACTCTGGGGACGAGGTCGAAGAATACGAATATTGTCTATTAAATTGTATTTTAAATACAGCTACCATAACGCACTACGGCCTAGAGGTGTTATTTATAAAGAAAACTGGGGTTTGCCAAAACACTAAGAATCTGTAGCTCTCCTATCTGAGTAAATTTGAAAAAATATCCGCCCTAACTTTTGAACCTCCCGTAGCCGAAGAAAATTTAGAGGGGCTTGCGATAACATTGACCAATGACTGGGCTTCGTGGCCGTTGGCCCCACCGGGGTGAGGCTACTAGCCTATGGGGTGGAAAGGGGTTAAGACGATTTCCGCTGGACGTTCGAGCAAAAAGTGCAACAAATTAATTACTAAAAAAACTACTCATAGCATGGTAACATTTTGAATACTATTTGAAACATATCACTTTAATTCACTTCTCCAAGTGACCCCGCAATTAAATTCTCAAGCATTCTCGAGAAAATTAATGTCAAACCTCGTAAAAATGATAAAAACGCACGCCATTTTGTTTTGAACTGACACGAAGCGTCTTTTTAATTAAAATATGTAATGACTTCTCTCGCGGGGTCAGCTTGGGAGCTAATTTATCGATAATATCTTCTTAACTGTATTAAAAATGTTACCGTGCTATGAGTATTTTTTTGGTAACTTAATTTGTTGCACATTTTGCTCAAAACGTCCAGCGGAAATCATCTTAAAACATTCACCTCGTTCCCTGGGAACGAGGTTGTTAAACATTTGCAGATCTCTGTGTTCATGAGAGCTGGGCACATTGGTCTCAGCTGGGACGCTGCAAACAGCTATGGTAGCCTCCGGCCAGAATAGAGGGGGAAGCTTAAGGGGGGATTCTACCTGAATTTCAATGAAATTTTAAGAGGTTTAAAGAAGGGATAGAAGGAAAAATAAATTTTGGAACACCACGCGGGTGCTCTTGCGTGGTTATCAACTGTCGTCAATGTCAATCTACTAATTTTTAACTTTAAATTCTAATTTTAAAACTACATTAAATCTTCAATATTTCTTATTTCCCTAAATTTTACATATCCTTTGAGAAAAACTATTTCCTCCCAAACATACCCAAAAATCACCCAAAAATTTACAAAACACCCCATAACATATATTCATGATATGAGTGAATAGTTTTTGGATTGCTTGAAACGTGAACGAGATATTTCCATTAAACCCATGTTAGGTGGCGGAAAAAATGGCATTCAGGTATACCCCCACCTTAAGTGCCCCAGGCTTTTTTGGGGGAAGGGAGCGTGTCAACCTTAAATGCATATGGGAGGGGTGGGTAGCGTAACTAACGCTGGCAACTAATGGTCCATAACCGTGGATATGGTTTTGTAAATTTGTTCAGATCTATTTTAATTGAATTATATATTTTACCTACATACCTTCTCTTTCTCCTTTTGTTTGCATTCTGATCTTAAAATACTTTATGGACACTCCAAAGTCGAGCTTTTCAGTGGTAATACAAACTAAGTTACTATTAATTAGAATGGTTACTATGAGAAAAATCACATTAAAATTCAATATACATTCTAAGACTAAAATAGTATGAATTACTTTTTGTTTGTCCAATCTTACCTCAGATCATGGACGGAACAGTTATTTCTGAAATGAGAACTGCAGCGGCCTCGGCTGTCGCCACAAAGGTAGGTTTCTGTTAAAATAGCTTGAAATCTTCAATATCCATCCTCCCCCTCCCCCTCCCCCTCCCCCTCCCCCTCCCCCTCCCCCTCCCCCTCCCCCTCCCCCCAACACACACACAACAATATTTTCTATCTGACAACTGTTTTATCTCTCCCTTTTTTCATGCGACTTTGAAACCTTTGGACAAAACTAGTAAACGGAATTTTCTAGGGATGAGTTATGCTTCCTAGAGCTCTAAGGAGAAGTGTTTCTTACTTGCATACATGTATATAAACCGGACTAGACCTTCCTTCAGGAATAAGTTAGATTTGATGTTTTGCAGCATCTTGCATCAGAAGATACCGAGGTGCTGTGCATTCTGGGATCTGGGGCCCAGGCTAGAAGTCATGCCCAGGCTCTCAAGTTTGTCAGGCCCTTTTCGGAGGTAAGATAAAAATACAAGAAATACGAATGTGCGGAATGCACATGAAGGACTAAGGTAAAAAGTTGTGTAAAAATGCATTGTCTCTGATAAAGTCTGTCTGTTCAATCCTGTCGCGTCCTTTGCTTGACTGTTTGTCTCGGTTTCACACATCACGCAACACAATGCAAAACAACGCAATGCAGTGATATGTAATATGAAGGGAGGTGCAATGCCCGGGGGGGGGGGGGGGGTACTCCCCAAAAAATTGGGTGGGGGTGTGCCGCTGGGCTATAAAAACCTCTACCCTGTACCAGAGCACAAAACGCTAATTTTGCGACCCTGTTCCAGACTAAATGTTGAAAAAAGATACCCTGTTCCAGAGGATTTTTAACGATTTTTTTTCTAACCCAAAAGGCTAAACTACTAAGCAGCACTGCGAACGTGTAGCTGTAAAGCTTCTTTAATACTCCTACGCGTTTCGTTTCGTCTGAGTAACGTAGACTTCGTCTACCCTATTCCAGAGTATAAATTACCGATCTTCGTGCCAACTTCTGGGAAACTGATACCCTGTTCCAGACCAAAGAATGCCTTTTGGTATACCCTGTTCCAGAGCAAAATGCTCAAAAACCATACCCTGTCCAGCGGCACGTACCTATATAGCGTATATAAGGGAGTACCCCCCCCGGGTGTAATGCGCAGTAATGTAAATTGATGTGAAGTATTTTGATGCGAGGCGAGGTGCTCTAATGTGCTGTAGAACAAGGCAGTAAGCTCGATGCAACGAACTGTACTTCTGTAGTACTGAGAATTAATATACAGTGAACTCTCGCTAAGACGGACACCATCGGGACCGGCACAAACTGTCCGTCTTAGAGAGTTGTCCGCTTATAGAGAGTTTACATACAGTAACATGACTGAAAAATGGCGCGCAGGGAACACCAAGTGTCCGTCTTACAGAGGTGTGAGAGGGTTGACTGTAATTGATTCTGTAAATACTTGGCTTGGAAGTTTGCCCGAGGTGTCAAACTTAACACGATAAGGCTTTGTTTTTGTATCAGTTTTGTTTAAGTTTTGTTTAGTGACTCCTAAAAATTTAGACTTAGCAATTGAAGTAGCTTTGACCATTTGTGGCTAAGACTGTTTCAAATGTAAAAAAGGTCAGGGTATGGAGCAGAACACCAGCAAACGCCAAAAGGTTTGCGGAGGAAATTGGAGCAACAGCATGTGAGACGGCTGAACAAGCGGTCAGCGGCGCTGATGTGATTGTGACTGTGACGTCATCATCAACACCTGTTTTGCTTGGAAAGTGGATTAAACCAGGGGCCCACATTAATGGTAAATAAAATAAGTCTCTTCATCTTGAACTCCTTCCAGGTTTTATTCATATGCCTGGATTTTTAGAAACGTTATCGAAACGTTATCGATAAATAACATTTTAAGCCATAATAATTTCTTATAAGAATATTGTTACAGGGAAACATAACAGATCATAACAGTGTCTAAGAATAACAAGAAGATAAGTGGTAGGCCAGTGAGGCCACTTCTTCATTTCAACATTGTGCCATTATCGGTTTAAAAACGTCATCAGCGGATTCATAATCTGCACGTGCGTAGAAGTTGTGTAAAGCCAGAAGGAAACTGAGCTATAAAAGAAAAACATGGCGGCCGATGAGGCGATGGAAGTGCGTACTGATGTATGAATGATTATTGTATTTTTTCACTTTGTGATCCTTTAAACCAGATAAAACTTCTTCCTCAAGTTTTTCGTTTTTAAGACGCAACCACGACCGCGACGACAACAAGACGTCACAAAACAATAGGCCCTGGACTTGAACTCACGAATTCAGCTCCTGGAAAGTTCGGCCACATTGGACAAATTGAACGTGTTGGAATAATCTCGAAATAGTTTATAGGAACGTTAATTAATTTTTAAGGAATTTTGCGCGCGAAAAGAAGCCTTATGAAAACACCGCTGACCAAAACGAAATTGATCGCTTTGCAAGTTGTGAGAGCATGGTTCTCGGTCCCAGGCCCTGTCTCTACCCCCCCCCCCCCCCCCCCTGCTCTATTTGGTTGGTGGTCTGTTCCGGGAGAACAACTTCTGTTCAACCAACAACAATGTTCTATTAAATGTCAGTTAATAATTAAGCCTTGCCCCTCTCTCTATAAGCCCCCTTCTCTCTCTCTGCTCTCTGATAAGCCCCCCTCAAACGCGCTTGAAATAAATTTAGACCCCCCTGGGGGGCTTAATAAAGGATTAAGGCAGGGGTCCACCTGAATGCCATTTTTCCGCCACTTAACATGGGTTTAATGAAATATCTCGTTCGCGTTTCAAGCAATCCAAAAACTCTTAGCTCATCTCATGAATCTATGTTATGGGGTGTTTTGTAAATTTTTGGGTGATTTTTGGGTATTTTGGGGAGGAAATAGTTTTTCTCAAAGGAGTTGTAAAATTTAGGGAAATAAGAAATATTGAAGATTTAATGTAGTTTTAAAATTAGAATTTGAAGTTAAAAATTAGTAGATTGACACGAACAGACAGTTGATAACCACGCAAGAGCACCCGCGTGGGTATCAACTGTCTGTTGGTGTTCCAAATTTTTTTTTCCCCTTCTATCCCTTCTTTAAACCTCTTAAAATGTCATTGAAATTCAGGTAGAATCCCCCCTTAACAGTGTCTTACTTGATTTTATTCAGTATGGAAATTCCTAATTTTTGTTTTTAAACAAACTACTTTGTAAAAGATACAGCAATTTAGAACACAGTCCACCACCCAAACAGAGGATGGTAAGTCTGTGGTTGTTTATGATCAGGTGCGGGTGCTGCTCGACCGACTTGGCGAGAGTTAGACGATGACGTCATGCACAAGAGTGTCGTAATTGCTGACTCTATAGAGGCTGCCATGGTAGAATCTGGTGCAATTATCCTGTCTAAGGTGAGTTTAAAGGGGCAGTGTCACGGGGATTTGGTGTCATTTTAAAAACAAAAAAAAATGTTTTTGTATTAACAGAAACTGAAAAATAATGGTCCAATTTTTGTGATAAATATAACCACCTTAGTGTACCAAACCTGCTGATGATTGTCTCTACTCATAGACGGACTTGGTCTGAATGAATTGTAACTTGAAAAAAGTTAGGCAAGTTCTCACATTTTCTTTTTCAAATTAGTCTAGAACAGACCATGATTTTTGGTCCCTCTTTCAAGAATTGGCTGATTTCTTTCTTTTGGTGTTTTAGTATTATTTGTAAATAACTGAAAGTATTGTATATTTTGTTACCAAACTGATGGGCTTATAATTGGGCGGGCTTATAAGCGAAGATGCTTATAACTGGCATTTTATTCTTAACACTGTATATTTTTTATATTGTACAACAAGGCAAAGGTAACAGGAGAGCTCGGTGAAGTGATATCAGGAAAGATAAAAGTGGACAAGAAGAAAACTACACTGTTCAAGTCTCTAGGTAAAGAGAGGGGCAGGTATATTTTGCAGGTTGCAGGTTGCAGGTTGAGACTACTTTTAGAAACATTACACACGCGGTTAGGAAGAGAATGGCGTCACGGTTAGCCCGGTTAGCTTAAATTAGCCCAACTGAAGGTTAGCCTAATTCTAACTGAAGGTTAGCTTAGTTGGTTAGCCTAATTGTTGGGCTTTGGGTTGGCAGTTGACCTGCAACCTGCAACCTGCAAAATATCCCTGCCGTAAAGAGAGAGGAGGACTTTTGTTGTAATGAATTTGGAGACAGTTTTTGCTAGCCTGACAGCTTCTCCGTAGGCTACTCTGAGCTTGAATAAGGTAAAAAGGGGATTGGAGAGAGAATGAGGATGAAGAGCACCACCAGACTCGTACCCAGTCGTTACTTACCACTCACAGCCGCAAAGGAAATTAGGAAGACAAAGCGCGCAAGGGGGTTTGGGAAGGGGCGGGAAAAACACCGCGCGCGTTCAACGAATAAGAGAAGCGACTGGGGACGAGTCTGGAGCATCACTGCATAACTTGAGGCCCCTCCCTCCTTTTAAGTTCCCAGGCTATGGCCACTGAGCGATGCCAATATTTACCGGTTTTACGCACTACTGACAGCTACGTTTTCTCACGTCTGTGATTAGCAAAATGCATTCGTTTGATAATCTCACTGAAAGGAACTAAGGCTTCCCACAATTAATGATGAAAACGCATTGCGCTCGTTTTGGTGTGGATGGATGATAACGGAGACGTTTGAAAACAATTGCGTCATGTGAGGTCATTGATTTGATCAGGTAATGTTGCCTAGTTCCTGTACGGCTTTTTCCCAGGCCTTCACGGTCAATTCGTTTCGGTGACGTAACCGAGACGAACGGCTGGGGAAATTTTTCGCTCGGAACACGTGATCCGAAACGGATTGATCGCGGCGAAATATAGAGGCCTAGGAACTAGGCAACAGGTAATGTAGATCCCAGACTGCAGTACGGGCAGCCCGAAAGTAAAACGTTTTAGCCAGAGAACGCTTTTATATTTACACAGTAAGTATCCGTTTAAAAAAAGAAACGCGTTATGAACAGTTAAAAATGACAAGAAAACGCTGGGAACCTAAGATGGGAATCTTTGATACATTTTGGGACGAACGAAAATGGATCGTTGAAAAAAAAAGCCTGAGTCAATTCTAATTAAATACCGAAAAGTAGAGTATGAAAAGTGGTTTACACTTTTTATATCTTTTGTATTCTTGAGTTATATTTTCCCTCTTTTATACCATATCTCGTCAGTTTATGTTTCTGCAGATAAATGTATTAATAAGCGGACCAAGGGCATGTTTATATGGAGAAAAGTTGTCCCTGGTAGGAGGGTCACCCTCCATACCGAGCCACCCCGGGCGGGATAACTTTTCATACATTTCTTTATAAATAGCAGTGAACCGTTTACATGAGAAATCGCCCAGTTGGCTCGGGAGGCAGGGTACCCCTGGGTGGAGGGTTACTCGCTTTGAAGGTAGGGTGACCCTGGGGGGGGGGGGGGGGGGGGGGGGGGGGATTTTTCCATATAAACACTTTGGTTATTGTTGTTTCACCTACCAGGGACAAGGCGGGACATATAGAGCATGCGCGGGACATTATAGAGCATGCGCGAACCCAAGAGGGCCAAGTTTTGGCTCGGTCAACAGGGACAACTTTTTTTCATATAAACGCACGGTAAAAGATGGCTCGGGCGAGGGTAACCCTCCTACCAGGGTCAACCTCTCTCCATGTAAATAGGCCCTAAAAATCTGAGTTTACCATGTTTGTTGTCTTGAGCAAACGCTTTCGTTCTGTTTCATCATTACAACAGGAATGGCTGTTCAAGATGTGGTTTCAGCAAAACTCGTCTATGAAAGGATCCAAGAAACAAAATCCTGAAGAATGGATGTTAAGGATGGAAATGGATCACAACTTGCTTGCACGTTGTGTCGTTGAAAAAATCAATGCAAATTTTTCGTTTGATATTCAAAGAGAATTTAGTGCATAAGTGAATGTAGTTATAATCCAACCTCGTTCCCAGGGTCTCTCTTCTTCCCGCCAAAAGCGATTGAACAAATAAGAGCAACATAATCATAGTCAAAGACATAATCATAAACATAATAAAATGATCGATCATTTTATTATGTTTATGATTATGTCGATCATAAGTGCGCTTATAATTATGTTTCTAGACGTTCCCACTAAGACGTAAGCGACATATATATCATAACGGCGTTATGTGCGAGCTTTAATTATGATTATGATCGTTATGTCGTAGTGGGAACGAGGCTTAGAAATCATCTGTGTTTGTTATGTAAGTGAGATTCCATCTTTGAATTAATATTTCATTCACGCGTTTGAGTTTAGAGCTTGTAAAAAAATAATACAAGGAAGAATAGCAAAACAATAGCGTGACATACAAGCTCTTTATTCGGCACCCAACGGATCATTTCGGTGGAATATCTGTTCGGAAGGCCTATAATCGCCTCGGATATTCGGTTAGGGAAATGTCATCTCAAACTTTCTAAATATGGGAAAATTAATGCCTATTATTTTCGGAGAGATAAAAAAGTCGTTTTGGGTACAAAAAAGGTCAGCTAGAATTTTCGGAAAGGCAAAAGCAGCTCGTAAATTCGGGTAATAAGAATTCAATCCCTAAAATTTTCTGAAGTTTGAAAGTTCAGCTAACGTATCCGAAAAGATAGATTTTTCTTAGCGTTTAAAAATAAACAGCACAAAAAGCACAATTATAACGTAAAAACGACGTTCCGACACCTACAGGAAAATTGTGTCGTTGGGTGCCCCTGTTTATTTACACATCCCCATAAGCGCCCAGCTTCAGTCGCGGATACTTTCTGCTTCCCGAGGGTGTCCGCTTACGGGAGCTTTGACTGTACCCTACTCAGCCGCTCTCCTTACTCAATAACCAGCAACAAAAATATTGATAAAACACGAACAGGCGTGTAAGTATAAGTAAAAAGCCTTTATTTTGTCAGCGTGACGTCTTCACGTCTACAATACAACTGTTATATCAACAGAGGCCCTGATGAAAATGGACAGTCAATGAATGTACAGTTTCAAAATGTGCAAATTCGCCCCAGTGCAGGAAGCTGTTTCTTTCACTTCCGTTGTTTCCCCGAGGAAGAAAAAATGATGTCATGAATAGTCTGACAAGTCGTATGTTTGGTAACCCGAGGAAACAGGCGGTTTTGGTTGCGCGCTTATTTACATATTCTCCGAGACGAGAAATTCCACACTGAAGACGTAGACTACAGATATTCTTGTAGTGTCTCTGGTTGTCACACGCGCGGAAGTGGCTCTGATTGATTGTTACACGCGCGGAAGTAACAACCAACCAGAGACGCTACACGCATCTCTAGTGCTACGCTATCAGTATGGACGTTTTCTGCTCGAGCCTCGAACGTAGACGTCTCTGAGCGCGCGCGGGGGAGGGGTAGGGGGTAGGAATAAGGGCAAACTGCGATTCCCTTCTCATTATTCCCAGCAACTCTCGCAGTACTGCTCTCCGCCCTAAATCAAACGACAATCAAACTGGTTACCAGTCTGGCTCAGACAACTACTTGGCAAGGCATATCTCGCGATGTCATTGATGTTTCTTGTACATAGTCTGAATATCAGATCAGACAGACGCCATTATTGTATCCTCAAGCAAATGAGTCAAGGGTTTGATCAGAACCATCGGCGTACGGGAAAAACTTTGTAGGGGGGCTGATCATAATTTGCCCGAATGAACCTGGTTGCGAGCGTCGGAGGCGCGAGCCTCTAGTGGGGTGTGGGGGCATGCTCCCCCTGAAAATTTTGAAATCTAGAGGCTCGGAAATGCTATTTTCAGTATTCTCCGCAAGATATTTCGTCAAAAGAATCGTTCTCGATCAAGTGTAAAATGACAGGTAATTTGAATGCTTACAGCAATATTTCCAAGGCGGTTTTGTTAACTTGATCTATAAAACTTTGATACACAAATCCCGGCCTTACATAAATATCCCGTCCTAAGGGCCTAAGTACACTAAGCAACAATTTGCAACAGCTCGACGTGTGCAGCAAGAAATATCAGCACTAGGACCAAATGCATGCCTCGGGCGCCCTCTTGTAATAGCGTAGAAATCGTTCGCACCCATTTTCGGTTTGGTTTGTTTCCAAATAATACACGATAGATGCAGCATACGGTGTCTTCAGAAATGGAATACCTAAGGCCTTTGTTATTTGCAAACCATGTGTAATTCAACTTTCGCTGTTTTCAAAATAAATCAATCAAGACATCGAATCATAACATAATTTTACTGTGTCTTTGCCCGAATGCTAGATCAGTTTTGCCCGAATACTACTATATTTTTTCACGACTGGGGGGGTTGCAGCCCCCAGCCCCCCCCCGCCCCGTACGCTGATGATCAGAACTAAACAACATGGCGTCGAGCACCTGCTCTCTCGCTCCTGCGCAATAACACTAGGGCACGCAATGCGTGTATACAATAGCCATCTCACAAGGAGTTTACGTCTAGGTCTACCCAGGACTGTCACGTGTCAATCCGTTCGTACATGATGCTGTTGAGTGACGTCACTATCTGAAAACCGGACAGTGATTTGATTGGTTGATAACATAATCACGCGAATGATTTCAAACCAAAATCATGCGGGTAGACTTCATCCAAGCCTTCTTCATCTGTTTAAAACACTGTGCAAGCTTGCTTGGGAGCATCCTCCACACTCTAATTTACATGTTAGTCAAGGTCACGCAACACGTTCACCTCGTACAGATCACGCACGAGTGTCACGCAACAAGTTCACCTCGTACAGGTCACGCAACAAGTTCACCTCCGTACAGTTCACGCAACTTGTTCACCTCCATCCACCTTCTCACCATCCTTACCATAGCGCTCTGAAAAATGTATAGGATGATCGTTAAAATAACTTCCAACTCATAATTTGCACAAAAAAACAGATCAATTTGAAACTGAAGGAGCGCTATTCCTGTCCCTTTACGATTCGACTTTCTGTGGCACTAAAGTTTACGGCCTGAAGTGTACACTGATGAGGCCTAACGAGGCCGAAACAGCTGTCCATGGTTGCCACTGCCCGGGTGCCGCATTAATTGGCTGTGCGCCAATTTCAATTGAGTGTCGAAAGAAAGTAATCTGGAATTGATTTGATTTTGCTTTACTGCGGATCGATGATTGGTTCAATAAACTCGTGTCACCTGTTAAACCAATCAGATGCAAAACCAAAACCAATCGCGACTTGGTCGCACGCGTTTTCCCGCGCTTGGCGCCGGTTACGTTTATTCAAGAGAAAATAATGGGCCCATTGTTTTCTCTTGGTGTATTTGCTTCGACTTCTCATTAGTTCATTGTGTTGTTTACGTTTGTTGTGATTGGCCATTCTGTTAGTCTGCGTGCGGACGACTCCTATTTCCTTGCTTCGCGCGTGAAACAAGGAAATAGGAGTCGTCTGCACGCAGGCTACCATTTTGTTTGCTTTGGTTTTGGTTTAAACTGATTTCATTTCTCTTTCAAACTGTAAATACTAACTATTTTGAGTTCAAATACATGGTTCAAACGGCAAGATTCACTAATCCGTTGTCTATCTTTTTTTACCTTTTTTTCACTTTCATGCTCGTTCCAGATCCTTCGGCCGCGTTCAGCCCGACACTCTCGCGCGAAAATACGGACTGTTTTGCAGTCTATTTCCTGGGTGGCTAAACTAGCGGGAAGCACGAGAAATGTTTCGATGCTCTTGTGTTCTAAACTAGTAAAATTGTTTCGTCCGTGGCTAAACTGGGAAACATGTTTCAGAAGCAAAATTTGCGTCCGTGAAGCAAAAATGTTCAGTTTTGACTTGATTCAAAAACATTTTCTTCCTTCCGAGAAGCAAAATTTGCTGCTGAAACAATGTTTCTCGCGTGGCTAGACTGTCAAACATTTGCGTCTACAGCAATGTTTCTGCAACAATGTTTCCTAGTTTAGCCAGGCCCTAACGAATAAAGGAAGGAAGGAAGGAAGGAAGGAATGAATGAAGGAAGGAAGGAAGGAAGGAAGGAAGGAAGGAAGGAAGGAAAGAAGGAAGGAAAGGAAGGAAGGAAGGAAAGAAGGAAGAAACCCTTTAAAAACACCTACCAGAAAGTCCCACAAATGCACATCCCCAGGCTATACTCCAGATCCAGCCAATCATGAGAAAGACTATGGTTGACAGCTGCATAACACCCACAAAACAGTTGACGCACAGGATAGACGTACGGCTCATGAGTGGCAGGTCGCGTCGAGTGAGGAAGAAAGCTATCAGACCAGATATTACTGTCCCTGTAAAGATACACACATACAATAAGTCATGTCAGTCCAGCCCAGACCCCAGTGTTCTGCCTATGACGAGTGCGGTCCGGGAAAGAGTGAGTCATTCGCGACCGACGTCACGTTATCATGGTTATACTAGGCCTGGTCGCAGATTCACTGCAGGTATAGAGCGGTTTTCAATTGACTGTCGAAAGTAACTACGCGCTATGATTGGTTTAAAAAAAACTCGCGCCATTTTCTCAACCAATCAAATGCAAAACCCAAACCGCGACTTGGTCATACGCGTTTTCCCGCGCTTGGCGCCGGTCACGTGTTTTTGCTTTGAGTTCTCATTGGTTCATTGTGTTGTTTACGTATGCTGTGATTGGTTTCTGTATTACTTTGGTTTTGGTTTCGACTAACCCCAAATACTAATTTACAACATGAGGTTTGATCAACTCTCGAAACATGCACTGCGCCTCCACAAATAACTACAACAAATTTGCCTTCAAGTTGTCATTGGAAAGTTTTGAATTTGGATCCTTTTTGTGACACTGAGAAAGAAACCCTGTCTTTATAGCTACCAAAATGTTTGACGCATTTATTTGTTTTCCGTCTAAGAGGAGTTTTCCGTCGTTTTAGACGGGAAAATGGACGGATAAATTCAAGGCGGGAAACTCGTCCTTCAACGGATTCATATCAAACGAGTTTCCCGTCTAAGATGGTTTTCCGGCTCTAATATGAATTCGGCTCTTTTCTCCACCTTGTTCCTGTTTGGTTTATTACAATTATCCGGAGTAAAAACTCGCTGGACAGCTAGCGGTCAAATGTTTTGCCGGGTCTTTTTTTTTTTTTTTTTTTCTTTCTTTTTTTTCCCCTTCTCAGTTCATTATGTGCGGTATATGCCTTCGGTTGATAAACAGCTGCGTACTGTTTAAGACTTTTACAGTAACTGCCTGTTATCTATAATTCACACCAAGACCGTGGAAAAGAGGTATGTCAAATAGATAGCACATCGATAACATTGTTTCTTCGACAATTGAACTAATGACGACCTCACAAGACCGACACTTGAAAAAAGTTCACTGAATGCAATGTTGCGGTTTCGCGATGGCAAACTTTCAAATTTTCTGTTGTTCCACTTTTTAAATGGAAGGTTTATAATTAAAACATTTTCGAGAAAATTACTCAAATTCGCCCACGTGCTGCAAGTGCTAAGTACATAACAAAAGCAACTACTCCGTCATTTTAACAATTGATAATAATTTCTTCACCTTTTAACACATCTTTACATCAAAACAATAATCCTTACCATTAATATTTAATAGCAGAAAACGAGCAATGCTTGATACAGGAAAACAAAAAAACAATTTTCTTTCTTTAGCGTCGAACTTCAACGAACATATAAACAAAAAATCGTCGAAACTTTAGTACTGTGATTTCGAAACGTTACAATTTGGTTAATATTTTTTGCCTATTCTTCTTGTTGATAGTACAGTACCATGTATAAACGCGCTTCGTTTGGAAATAATATTTAATTCTTTATGCAATGTACGGTTTGCAGTTGACAAACAAATTATGGTCCCTTACTCACATATCACACGCCGTTAAAAAGATCATGTCATTGTCCGTATAAAACTCTCCTTGTCAAGTTGTTACGCGCGCCAAGCCATCTAAATTCTACCGGGTCACGGTATTAAAAATTTCGTAAAGAAAATATTCATCCGAAGGTTGTCTCTTCAAGAGAAAGCTTCATAAATAAATATTTAATTAAGGTGACTACTGTCAACTCAGTTTGACATCGGGAAAGAAAGAAACGGAAGAAGACAGTGCGATGAAGACAGGGATGCTTACCTGAGCCGGGAATTAGAATGTTCAAAATAAGACAGATAATGGCGACAGAGCGTGGTAGTACAGGGATGGCTTCTTGTGCGGATATTCCCGTATTTCCCTTTCTCGCCGAATATTCCTTCGGGATAACTGTTTCATTTGGGATTTGAAATCCAGGAAATGGTGTGTACTGCCCGCCGGCTGTGACTGTAGACGAACATGAAATTCTCTCCGAACGAGGAGTAACTCTCGAACTCTCTAAGCTGAAGCTTCGCTGAAGATAGTTTCCGTTTTCAATAGCTTTTACTTGAGACAGACCCGCACCAAATTCTCCTGCTTGTGAATGGTACTCTCCAAGGAAAACTGGCGCATTTAAACTCAAGTGCGGCAAATGTTCTTTCGCATTTCTTCCCTGACTTTCGGTTTCTCCGTCGATGATTAAAACCTGAGTCGAAGCACTCCCATTCTGCTTGAAAAGGGACATGATTTAGCCAGCTCTAATTCCTCGGCGAAGAAGCTAAATTTTCGGGGTATTATTCCGCCGATAAGAAGTAGAATTTCACGTCGCTCTTCACTTAGCTTCTTGACTTTTATGATTCATTACCGAGATGAGAAAAGGACAAACGTCAAACGAAAACGCAGGATGCAATGTAAATATGTCTCAGGTCGGAGGCCGTTTTACAGATGGTGCCAGGCATTCTGACATCACAATAGGAACTCAATTTTCAGATCAATTTACATCCAAAATCCATCAGCACCTAATTGTCTTAGAGCAGTCACAGTTAAATAGTTAACTATCCCAAAAGTACTGTAGTTTTCAAGTACCGCGGAAACCCTTTGTGTGCCGGTAAAAGTTTGCAACCTTGTTTGAAACCGTAATAAGTTTTTTGCTCTTATTACATGTTATAAGCAAGTCCGGTAAATACGGCTTAAAACAATATTGCAAAGATACTTTGTTCGCTAATTATTGAGCTCGTCAGCGTTTTCATCCTCGGGAATGAACACTTACTGGAGGTTTTATCATCTGTTTTATGCAGTATTTGCGATGTGGCTCAGTGTTGGAGACATTTTTACTGAATGAAAAGCATTTGAATCGATGCATCGTTTATCGTGCATGCCGAGGGAACTAACAAACAGGTATTCTGTTCAACAAGAAGATTAGTGGTTTAAAAGCGATTTAGCACATTTGCATTGAAAAGATAAAAGCTACTAAACGAACCGCAAGGAAATTATAATTATCAAGAATTTTAGTCGGGTTCATTTTTCATTTTACAGGAGATTAAGTCTCCAATCAACCGCTTAAAATTTTAAATAGCTGTGATTCATTGTACTTGTACTGTAAATATAATCGCGAAGAGATCTGATGAATTGTTTCAAGTGCGAAACGGCTGTGTGAAGTACAAGTACTGAAGTTTGTACATATTTCGCAGGTTTTTGGGTCAATAAGCACTTTAAAATGCTAATGAATATCTTATATTAGAATCGACAGAAAAAGAAAAAAAATGAAAGATAAACTTGCTTTTGAATAACTTAAATCGGTTTCTAATCGGAGAAAAAAAAATCCATTTCAGACAATAAAACCTTTTCTACTCAGTGATTACTGTACTTCAAACGGTGCCGTCTTTTTTGTGTCCGCTGACAGGACTTTTGCTCCAAACATACATGAAACAAATGAAAGAAGCAAAGCGGAAATTTAAACAAAGAAATCCTAGCTGTCAAGTTTTTTTTGTCCAAGCCATTCTGTGTGGCAAGTCAGACGTTATTCAATTTGATAGGTTTTAATTTCGCTGCAAAAGTGAAGGTCCATTCTCGTTCCCAGAGCCTCCGTTTCTTTTAGTCACGTGATCGGCGAAACGGCTCAAAAGAAGATATACTGTAGAAGCAGAGACCGATACAACGTAGATTTTTAAGTTTTTTATATATTTCGACTGGCCAAACCAGTCCTCTTCAGGTTCAAGAAGACTGGTTTGGCCAGTCGAAATATATAAAAAACTTAAAAATCTACGTTGTATCGGTCTCTGCTTCTACAGTATATTTTCACTTGTTTTAGCCGATTAGATCACTTGTTGATCCAACGTACACCAGCAGGATTGTCGTCCACGGTTGCTTGCTTGAAAATTTTGTCTCAAAAGAAGAAAACGAGGGGCTCTGGGGACGAGAATGGTGAAGGGCCTAAACGAGCATCACTAGTACAGAAATGCGCATGTGCAGCTTACAGCATCGAGCTGGACACGACTCACTGGTCTTACATGACGTACTGAAAGCTATGTTTTTGCAAACAGTTTCCAGTACAACTTTTGCCTGACGGACACTAAAAAAAATCAAATTTTTGAGGTTGTTTCACGATTTTAATTCTACAGCCTTGATCTCTTATCGGTACCGTATATTTCTTCAAAGAGTGAATAGTCGAAGGCGATTTCATTTAATACTTGCGTAAACGGACGAGGACGTTTCTCGAGTCCTCTTTTGATAAATATATCTTTCATTCGCCATTCAGTTCACTAGATTTGTGGGTCAGTTACTTTATGTCGCCTTCTAAGGTCAGAGTCTATAAAACAGTATGCATTGCTGTTCGTCAGGTTCGTATATATATTCTGTTAAATTATCTTAGTGATTAGCCGGTCCACAACAGCGAGAGCAGTGAGGAATTTGATCACAAAACTAGGAAATCATGGGGGATTTACTAGGCGGGGGCAGCCGGGAGGGAGGGGGTAGACTACGAGCAGTCTCTCATTTTTCTCAGGGATCAGTTGAGTGGGAGAGCACGCGAGCGCGCGCGTAAATCACCTCGAGGAGACGTGACGCGCGGCGAATTTCGCACTCGCTCGCGTGCTCTCCCACTCGACCATCCCTGTGAAAAATGAGGGACTGCTCGTAGTCTTGGGGTGGGGGGTGGGGGTGGAATTTACCAATGCACTATGTCCCGGAGGGAACTTCAAACATTTTTGTCAAATAGCGGTCCTTCGGGTTTCTTATTTGGTTCCAATTTAATCGTTCTACTCACGTCTTGAAAATAATCGAATTTCCTTAAGCCAACTGGATTGAGTCCAATATAAATGCCAAAAGAGAATTTCAACCCCATGTATTTTTACCTCCATATATTCCAGTAGCGTCCTGATAACATTGCAGGGGCACCCAACGGATCGTTTCGGTGGAATATCTGTTCGGAAGGCCTATAATCGCCTCAGATATTCGGTTAGGGAAATGTCATCTCAAACTTTCGTAATATGGGAAAATTAATGCCTTTTGTTTTCGGAGAGATAAAAATGTCGTTTTGGGTACAAAAAAATGTCAGCTAGGATTTTCGGAAAGGCAAATTCAGCTCGTAAATTCGGGTAATAAGATTTCAATCCCTAAAATTTTCTGATGTTTGAAAGTTCAGCTAACGTATCCGAAAAGATACATTTTTCTTAGCGATTAAAAATAAGCCATTAAACTGCACAAAAAGCACAATTATAACGTAAAAACAACGTTCCGACACCTACAAGAAAATTTTGTCGTTGGGTGCCCCTGACATTGGGTTCCAATGGGTGACAAAAGCAGTCAAAGCATGTTTCAACTGTCAAATCGGAACTGAATACAAAAATTTCATGTAATGATATAACTAATACAAACAATCTTCCACTTACCGCCGCCAGGTACGATGATGTTAAGTATCAGACAAACCACAGCAGCTTTGAACGGTAAAACTGGAATACTCTTCACAGCAAAACCCTGCAGTGCTCTTATCATCGCCGTGAGCTTTGTGTACATTATTTTGTCCATGTTTACCAACTTCTCCTGTACGTTGAGAGGTGTTTGTATCAAATCTTGAATGATTTCTCCCAGCAATTGTTTGAGTTCGTAGATCAGCGAGGCTTAACTGCTCATGAGTTTCAAATGGATGTACAGATTCCGGGTACGGATGAGCGAATAGTGTTCCTCGAGGCAACAGAACATGGCTCGGAACATGAAGGCTGTTCTGAGCTAGAAGCAATGGCTTAACAAAGTGTTTCTTCGACGCAGGCAGTCGTCTA
Source organism: Desmophyllum pertusum (assembly GCA_029204205.1). NCBI lineage: Eukaryota > Metazoa > Cnidaria > Anthozoa > Scleractinia > Caryophylliidae > Desmophyllum > Desmophyllum pertusum. The sequence continues at coordinate 2,328,425 of MU827303.1, forward strand.
TTCTCTTCCTTACTTGGGCTTGTCATTTTTACGCTGTATGGTACCTAACCGTCCGTCGTCAGGCACGTTCAAACACTATTTTTAGCGTTCAAGAACGCGCAACATAATCATGGTGTAAGAAAAAGCTTTGTTTACCGAGGGTCACATTTGCATTCGTCCCGTGAGTCTTCTAAAAGAAATTTTCATTTACAAGTAATTACTCTTTTCACTACGACAGCAGTCTGTTTGTTTAAGCTGTTTGACGAGATCTTAGGTCTTTTCATTTGATCACACTCCTTATGAAGGTAAGCCACTCAATGATCCTCAATTGCTCAGGCTGAATCGCGCATTCATTCTACCAGATAAATAATCAATGATAAAGTAGCGAATTTTGTCTTCAACGTTCAATTAAAAAACAAAAACTCGGATAATGCTGTAGATTATTGTTTCCCGTTGCCGGTTTATTTGCATATCATGAAAATTATGTCAAACAGCAGATCTTAGTTTTTGTTTGACATTGATTTTTTGAATTCTTGGTCCAGTTCTGCCGGAGTCAGTCGACCTAGGCAGGTACAATTTTTAATTACAATTCATCTGAAAAACATATTCATTTAAGAAATGACTCTTGTTTGTACAATTTTTTTCATGGCTGAGAAAAATTTGGTATGGTAATTTCCTGATAAAGATTGGTGGACTAACGGGGAGGATACCTTGGAAACGTGGAGCGAGCACAATGACCTCGACATGATGTCGAGTCTAACGCACTGCGCGCACTTAGTTCCCGCCTAAAACCCGCCGGAGTGTTTGATTTGCGAAGTATATTTCAGTGCTGAAAAACTTAAAAGAGAAGGTCACTACAGAAAGCGCATTTTTTTTATCATTAAAATGTAAATATAAGTTAATTACTGACCGTAGTTTGAAGTTCCAAAGAGCCTCATTTAAATTTAAACACAGTTGCACAGGTCACAAAGGGATGGAAGAGGAATTACATTTCATCGTTTGCCGTTAATTGAAAAGATTAATTAAACTCTCACAGTGCTTCCCGCCAAATCAGGTTGGACGGAATGCCGTCACGATTATGCGGCCAGGTCGAATTTTTCGACACTTTGAGGGCAAAGTTTGCGAGGTCATGAGGCAACCTCGTTCCCAGAGTCATCTCCGCTTTCAAGATGGCGGATGGGCGCGGAGAAGACCCTGGGATACGCCGATTTCGCCGGCGTATCCCAGGGTCCACCGCGGTCTAACGTCAAACAAAAATAGACCTCATCATTACACCGTGTTTTAAACCGTGTTTTGGTAAACGTCAAAACAAAAAGGGAAAACAACAGAATGCTGGAAATATACTGAACTTTGTGTTTGAAAAGTCTAAGCATTTCCTTTTACCTACTTTTGTTTCCTTTCGTCAATTACTATCAAGGTTTTGATTTTCGGTTGTTGCAATGGTTTTCCTTCAAATTTTTGCGCGGGAAATTGGTGTGCGGGTGATCGACCAGAATTTACGCCTGAAACCAAACGAAATCTAACCTCCGTGTATCAGAACACGAGAATTTGAAACTTAACTCTGAACCAGCAACACATCTGAAACAAAACCCTGGTCACACTTTCACATGGAAATAAGATCCTATCAGCAAAGTTGTATCCCCAAGGCAAGATTCTCGAGGGACTATTAATTAACTGACTCGTCCCCAGCCGTCTCTCAGTCTCCTATTAATTATTGTATGCGAGCGTCTTGGGGACTGGGGGATGCTGGATCCTTTCCTCCTTCCCATCACCCCTTGCGCTCCACTCGGCCGCGCTTCTGTCGTTAAATATTAATAGGAGACAAGAGAGACGACTGGGGACGAGTCAGGTTAATTAGCGAAAAAGAGTCTTCTTTGAACTTTCAAGTGCAGTGTTACCTTGCAAAGCTATTCCCAAGCGGAATAACGTAGCCTGATAGATTTAGCGTCGTGCGTTTAATTTTTATTTTTTATTTTTTTATTTGTCCATTATATTTCATTTACATAAATAGAAGTATTTTCTGCTAGGATAACATATAATGGCAGGAGATCTTAGCAAGCTCTACTGAGCTTTTCTAAGAAGATCCCCAATTTTCAGTAAACTAATATAAATACAGCAGATGGATGTAATTTCTTAATCTAACTCTAACACGGGTTTGTTGTCTTAGAATTAATTATAATTTAAGAATACATTTGATTTGCACATGAATTTTTGTTGATTTTTAAAAGAATTATACGATTTTGATATTTTCAGATCCTTCTGTAACTTATTCCAAATTTCTGCTCCCCTATATTTTAATGAAAATTTCCCATAGTTTGTCCTTCTGTAATCAATATATATATTGGAAGCTGAACGGGTTTTATGAGTATGTATGTTTTTATTTAATGTAAAATAATTATTAAAATAACTTGGCAGATTGTCATTAAAGTACGAGTACATAAATATTGCTATAATTTTTCACACTGAAGATGACTTAATAGTCGAAAACGTTGGGTTTTTTTAATCAACTTTTAATAACTTTCAGAGCCTTTTAGAAATTGTATATAATTTGCAAAATGAAATTGAAGATTTTTCTTTTATACTGAATTATTCCTGGGAGAAATTTCTATAGTCCCAGTTAGTGCCCGTTTATGACGCAACACAACAGCAGTAGTTTGGACCACAGCCAGACACAGTGCACGAGTGGTGGCGATACACGGCTAAGCCTAGTTTGTGAGAATCTGTATATTCTTCGTAATTGTCTTTCAGTGCAGGTTGCCTTTTATACACGTGTAAAGACTCCTTACAATGCCAGGCTAGGTTTTGCACTTCCTTTGGGCCTTGTTTCCGTAAAGCGTGATCTGTGCAGATGTCCTTGCAGTTGGGTTTCTCGCCACAGGTCCTAAAAATAGAAAGAAAACAAACGAGACGTTGCTTTGCAACCCAAATAACAGCTGAGAGGAGAACTTCAGGAAAGAGAAGCAATCTGGGGCGAGTCGCATCTCGCAGTCGCTTGTGGGACCGTTACTGGGGACCAAATGGCGGCCCAGCTTGACGACGCGTCCCCAATAACAGCGACTGCGTGATGCGACTTGCCCCAGCGTTGCTTCTCGTTTCTAACAGGGGCGGATCCAGGGGAATTTTGATAGGGGGGGGGGGGGGGGGGGGGGGGGGTCCCAGGGTTTTCCCGAAAATGTGAAGTAGAAGGAGAATTTTTGAAGTGGATGGGAGTACTGAGTTATTACTAAAAGGCGTGGAGGGGGTGTTTGGAGGCCTCCTCCAGAAAAAAATTGAGATTTCCAGGCTCAGAAAAAGTGCATTTTGGTGATCCTGGAGATGGTTTTGATATGGATAATGGAGAAAGCAAAAACCCTCTGGTCTGATTGGGGGGGTCCGGACCCCCGACCCTCCCCCTGGATCCGCCACTGTCTAAAGTAGCGAATGACAGCTTTATTGTCTAAAGTATAAACTCTTCGTCAAGAACCTGGAACGAGATTAATATGTTAGAACAAAATCACGAATATCGTAGATGTTGTTGTTTTTTCTCTTCAATTAAATTCAGTCGAGAACTAAAGAGTTTTTCTCTCTTATTCATTGTAACTTTTAGAGCGGTTTTCAATTGCGTGTCGTGAAACCAAAACCAAAGCAATTACAATGGCCGATCACAACAAACGTAAGCAACAGAACGAATCAACGAGAACTCGAAGGAAATACATGTAACCGGCGCCAAGCGCGGGAAAACGCGACCAAGTCGCGATTGGTTTTGGTTTTGTATCTGATTAGTTGAGTAGATAGCGCGAGTTTGTTTAAAACCAATCACAGAGTGCAGTTAAGCAAAACCAAAGCAATTCCGGATTACTTTCGACACTCAATTAGAAAACCGCCTCCAGACCGTTAGTTAATAATAATAATAATAACATTTATATTGCACAAATTCCATAAAAATGTTCAAATGCGCATAACAAAGCCATTAAAATTACAATTAAAAGATAAAATTACAATAAAAAGCTATGATAAAAATGCCCGGCGAAAAAAGGTGAGATTTTAACCTGGCTTTAAAAATACCAATAGTGTTGGGCGCTCCTTATGTCAAATGGTAGCGCATTCCAGAGTTTCGGTGCAGCAGAGGTAAAAGAACGGTCACCAAGGGTAGCTTTAGATTTAAAACATGGATAACTAAGTAAAAGTTTATCACTGGAATTGAGTTTAGGTTTATCACTTTTTATCACAATTTAAGTTTATCACTAGTTACCGTCTGACTGCGTATATCAGGCCTGGTCCGCTGCTTGGAATAGCTGCACAGGTTGCCATGGCAATTTCATCCAAGTAATTGTAATAATATGCGCGGAATGCTCTTCGTACGCGGAGGTGATCTGGGGAGAGAAAATCTTACATCTCAACTCGCTCCAGGCTCTTCTCGGTGTTCGCATTCAAAATTGACTGTCAGCTGATAAAATCTCTATCGAGTCTTTACAGCTAACCAATCACATTGCGACCAAGCTGTCCTGAACCAGGTTAACAGCCAGAGACTTATCTGACAGGAAGAACTTTTCACTTAACAATTTTTTTAGATTTAATAATTTTTATGTTCAATTTTTTTCAGATTTAATAATTTTTATACCGTCTAATACCGTAAAATTCCGATATTCCACCCTCCCTTCCTTAACTGCAAGAATGTTTTAAAAGCTTCTATGTATCCTCAAAGTTTCATTGTCGTACGTCCTGAAAAATGTTTCCTTTGAGGTACGCGACATGAAATGATGACGTCATATGACGTGAAATTGCGTCATGATTTCCGAACAGCCGCCATTATGGATCCGCCATCTTGGATTTCTTGACTTTGTGTTTCATATCATGAAATTTTGGCAAACACAGTGGTAACATCTCATTTAGCTTCATTTCAAATCGTTACATTTCGTGACACGGTTCAGTAACTGATGATGGCTACATTCTAGTTAAAAAAACAAATACAAACCACAAGAATAGTGATAGTGGTTGTAAACGGTTGATTATCATGCATGGTTGACCTAATTCAGGACGCTTTAGATTCAAAGTTTCGTTATTTTCGGTAGCCTACGAATGAAATACAAAATACTTTCCAAAGAATGACTGATTATTCCGCTTTCACCAACTCCTGTTTTAGTCCTCCAAGCTCAGGTTAAATCAGGAAAACGAAACTTTGAATATAAAGTGTCCGGAATTAAGGCAACATACTGTACTTACCTTTGTGACTTCTGCTCAGGGAACTAGCCTTTAGGAAACTGATGTAACCAGCAAAACTGATCAGCATAAAAAATATCTTGAAAATATTAACAGCCATCGCTTGTAACTGAAGAAATCTAACTGTAAAGTGTCTTGGTTTGTATTAAAATCTTTAAGTTCTCCCGAAGGACGGTGTTCGATTTTAGAATGCCTGAGGAAGGAAATTAAGATTAAGGAATATCTTTCAAGGCCAACGTAATGCAGTTTACGCTACTCATAGCGATTAGGTAATGTTATTAGCAAGTCTTAACTAAAATTATCTCATGGCTGTCAGAAAACATGCAGGATTGGTAAAACGGAATTTGTCCTTTACAACATTAATTACTTTCAGGACCATACAGGTAGATAACAGTTTGACAAAGACTAACGCAGGTTACAATTCCAGGTCTCACTCCTCTGACCTTAGCTCGAAACCCTCCTGGCTCGACTGAGCAATTAAAGAAAATTATCAATAAAAGCACCGCGGTAGGATTGCTAAACCTTTTTTATGAGTTTGTTTAGTTTGAAATTTTGTATTTGATTATTTATGTGCCTGAACCGCGTTATAAACCGAGCTACCTCAATAGTATACATGTATAGCGGTCTCGGGGGTTCAAAAAAATTAGCGAAACGGCGAATTTGGCAACATTCTGAAGTATTTATCACTCCTATCTTTGGTAAACGAGTAAAAATGGCTAACCTGTTGCAGTAGGCTCGGACTTACGTCATTATCAGTCTATTTACAATCTCTGGGTGAGCCTGGTTTGGGACTTCATCTGTTACTTAAATGTTCATTTCATATCTTAATTTTATCTGGCTTTGAATTGTTCATTTACGTTATGATACTGTGGTTATTTGTTCCTTGCTTGACAAGCAATCAGTCTCAACAACTGTCATACGTCACTGTTAATACATTTGTATTCGACTGATATAATATTCGTCGTGCAAATACCGTCTTTATGGGAACGATAAGCTACAATCTTGTTTGGTGCAATTTGATTTAATCCTTTCCCTCCAAGAGTGCGCGCTTATTGCCCTCCCCAACACCAATCTCGTTCCAGAGTCCTCGTTACCCTTGTCCAGCGGTGGAGCAGCCAACAAGGAGCTCTGGGGGGAAGCGATCCGCCATGACAGGATTCTTGGACTTCCGGCTCTACTGCGCATGTGTTTCGACCCCATGTTTAAACTAACGGACGCCAAGATTCTTGAACTTCCGGCCTTACTGCGCAAGTCAGGCGGATCACTCTATCCCAGAGGTCCTTGTTGGCCGCTCCACCGCTGGACAAGGGCAACGAGGACTCTGGGAACGAGATCGCACCAATACTGGATATGGGAACGGGAAAGGGTGTTCCAACGTCTTATGACACCAATTGTAGGCAAATCGGGAAAAAATATTTATTTGATTAATAATTAAAAAGACAACGATTTGAAGACAACGACTGAGCTTCAATTTTATTTCAATCTTTCAATGATAACTAACAACATCATAAGTTTCTGTTCTTGAGCCATTCGGCTGGGGCAAAAGTTAAGAGGTTAGAAGAAAACAAATTTTAAGCCATTTGCGTCTGTTTCAACCCGAGGAGAGTAAAAAGGAAGGAAACTTGGAAATGAAGTTGCTATAACATGACGAAAAATGTCGTCCTTTATGGATGGCAAACCAAAACCAATTGCGACTTGGTTGCACGCGTTTTCCCGCGTTTAGCGCCGTTATGTGCCTTGCTTCGAGTTTTCATTGGTTCATTGTGTTGTTTACGTTTGTTGTGATTGGCCATTGTAATTGCTTTGGTTTTGGTTTTACGGCACTCAATTGAAAACTGCTCTAAATTGCTTAGCCTTGAAAAATGAAACGCATTTCATTCGCAACGGTGATAACCGTCTGTATTTTATTTTAAATCTAGCTTGCCGACTCTTCTATTTTTGGATTCGATTCCAGTACGTCTCAAACTTTCACTTCCAGAATCCTGGAATAACCTGTTATTGTGACCATCGAAATGAAAGTGTTTCATTGTCCCAATTATTCATCAGTTAGAGATCAGATGGCTTTTATTTAACAAATAAAGAAGCCAAAACCATGTATTATACTGTCATAAAACACGACGGGAATTTGAGAACACGATTTAGAAAACACTCGCCTGCGGCTCGTGTTTTCTAAATTTCTCTCGTGTTCTCAAATTCCCGGAGTGTTTATGACAGTATAATACATGGTTTTGGCTTCTTTATGTGCTTTAAAATAGAGATTTACGGCGAATTTAAGCCATTTGAAGGATTTTGTGTTTACTCACTGTACATCTAATTATAATGGAAAGGGTGGAAAGTAATTGATATTCCAATGTCTCCAAATTCGAACAGCTCCAGCGCCAACAAAACCCTGGTCACACTTTCACATGGAATGATCAGTCCTATCAGCGAAGTTGTATTCCCAACGCAAGATTCTTGAGGGAGTGTTAATTAACTGACTCGTCCCCAGCCGTCTCTCAGTCTCCTATTAATTATTGTATGCGAGCGTCTTGGGGACTGGGGGATCCTGGATCCTTTCCTCCTTCCCATCACCCCTTGCGCTCCACTCGGCCGCGCTTCTGTCGTTAAATATTAATAGGAGACAAGAGAGACGACTGGGGACGAGTCAGGTTAATTAGCGAAAAAGAGCCTTCTTTGAACATTCCATTGCAGTGTTACCTTGCAAAGCTATTCCCAAGCGGAATAACGTAGTATAGATTTAGCGTCGTGCGTTTAATTTTAATTTTTAATTTTTAATTTTTTTTTTATTTGTCCATTATATTTCATTTACATAAATAGAAGTATTTCTGCTAGATAACATATAATGGCAGGAGATCTTAGCAAGCTCTACTGAGCTTTTCTAAGAAGATCCCCAATTTTCAGTAAACTTATATAAATACAGCAGATGGATGTAATTTCTTAATCTAACTCTAACACGGGTTTGTTGTCTTAGAATTAATTATAATTTAAGAATACATTTGATTTTGCACATGAATTTTTGTTGATTTTTTAAAAGAATTATACGATTTTGATATTTTCAGATCCTTCTGTAACTTATTCCAAATTTCTGCTCCCCTATATTTTAATGAAAATTTCCCATAGTTTGTCCTTCTGTAATCAATATATATATTGGAAGCTGAACGGGTTTTATGGCTATGTATGTTTTCATTTAATGTAAAATAATTATTAAAATAACTTGGCAGATTGTCATTAAAGTACGAGTACATAAATATTGCTATAATTTTTCACACTGAAGATGACTTAATAGTCGAAAACGTTGGGTTTTTTTAATCAACTTTTAATAACTTTCAGAGCCTTTTAGAAATTGTATATAATTTGCAAAATGAAATTGAAGATTTTTCTTTTATACTGAATTATTCCTGGGAGAAATTTCTATAGTCCAAGTTAGTGCCCGTTTATGACGCAACACAACAGCAGTAGTTTGGACCACAGCCAGATATAGTGCACGAGTGGTGGCGATACACGGCTAAGCCTAGTTTGTGAGAATCTGTATATTCTTCGTAATTGTCTTTCAGTGCAGGTTGCTTTTATACACGTGTAAAGACTCCTTACAATGCCAGGCTAGGTCTTGCACTTCCTTTGGGCCTTGTTTCCGTAAAGCGTGATCTGTGCAGATGTCCTTGCAGTTGGGTTTCTCGCCACAGGTCCTAAAAATAGAAAGAAAACAAACGAGACGTTGCTTGGCAACCCAAATAACAGCTGAGAGGAGATTAGGTCGCCACTTCGCCACTTCAGGAAATAGAAGCAATCTGGGGCGAGTCGCATCTCGCAGTCGCTTGTGGGACCGTTACTGGGGACCAAATGGCGGCCAGCTTGACGACGCGTCCCCAGTAACAGCGACTGCGTGATGCGACTTGCCCCAGCGTTGCTTCTCGTTTCTAACAGGGGCGGATCCAGGGGAATTTTTGATAGGGGGGGGGGGGGGGGGGGTCCCAGGGTTTTCCCGAAAATGTGAAGTAGAAGGAGAATTTTTGAAGTGGATGGGAGTACTGAGTTATTACTAAAAGGCGTGGAGGGGGTGTTTGGAGGCCTCCTCCAGAAAAAATTGAGATTTCAGGCTCAGAAAAAGTGCATTTTGGTGATCCTGGAGATGGTTTTGATATGGATAATGGAGAAAGCAAAAACCCTCTGGTCTGATTGGGGGGTCCGGACCCCCCGACCCTCCCCCTGGATCCGCCACTGTCTAAAGTAGCGAATGACAGCCTTATTGTCTAAAGTATAAACTCTTCGTCAAGAACCTGGAACGAGATTAATATGTTAGAACAAAATCACGAATATCGTAGACTATAAATGTTGTTTTTTTCTTCAATTAAATTCAGTCGAGAACTAAAGAGTTTTTTTCTCTCTCTTATTCAATTGTAACTTTTTAGAGCGGTTGTCAATTGAGTGTCGTGAAACCAAAACCAAAGCAATTACAATGGCCGATCACAACAAACGTAAGCAACAGAACGAATCAACGAGAACTCGAAGCAAATACACGTAACCGGCGCCAAGCGCGGGAAAACGCGTGCGACCAAGTCGCGATTGGTTTTGGTTTTGTATCTGATTAGTTGAGTAGATAGCGCGAGTTTGTTAAAACCAATCACAGAGTGCAGTTAAGCAAAACCAAAGCAATTCCGGATTACTTTCGACACTCAATTGAAAACCGCTCCAGACCGTTAGTTAATAATAATAATAATAATAATAATAATAACATTTATATTGCGCAAATTCCATAAAAATGTTCAAAGCCATTAAAATTACAATTAAAAGATAAAATTACAATAAAAAGCTATGATAAAAATGCCCGGCGAAAAAGGTGAGATTTTAACCTGGCTTTAAAAATACCAATAGTGTTGGCGCTCCTTATGTCAAATGGTAGCGCATTCCAGAGTTTCGGTGCAGCACAGGTAAAATAACGGTCACCAAGGGTAGCTTTAGATTTAAAACATGGATAACTAAGTAAAAGTTTATCACTGGAATTGAGTTTAAGTTTATCACTTTTTATCACAATTTAAGTTTATCACTAGTTACCGTCTGACTGCGTATATCAGGCCTGGTCCGCTGCTTGGAATAGCTGCACAGGTTGCCATGGCAATTTCATCCAAGTAATTGTAATAATATGCGCGGAATCCTTTTCGTACGCGGAGGTGATCTGGGGAGAGAAAATCTTACATCTCAACGATCTCAACTCGCTTCCAGGCTCTTCTCGGTGTTCGCATTCAAAATTGACTGTCAGCTGATAAATCACTATCGAGTCTTTACAGCTAACCAATCACATTGCGACCAAGCTGTCCTGAACCAGGTTAACAGCCAGAGACTTATCTGACAGGAAGAACTTTTCACTTAACAATTTTTTTAGATTTAATAATTTTTATGTTCAATTTTTTCAGATTTAATAATTTTTATACCGTCTAATACCGTAAAATTCCGATATTCCACCCTCCCTTCCTTAACTGCAAGAATGTTTTAAAAGCTTCTATGTATCTTCAAAGTTTCATTGTCGTACGTCCTGAAAAATATTTCCTTTGAGGTACGCGACATGAAATGATGACGTCATATGACGTGAAATTGCGTCATGATTTCCGAACAGCCGCCATTATGGATCCGCCATCTTGGATTTCTTGACTTTGTGTTTCATATCATGAAATTTTGGCAAACACAGTGGTAACATCTCATTTAGCTTCATTTCAAATCGTTACATTTCGCGACACGGTTCAGTAACTGATGATGGCTACATTCTAGTTAAAAAAACAAATACAAACCACAAGAATAGTGATAGTGGTTGTAAATGTTGATTATCATGCATGGTTGTCCTAATTCAGGACGCTTTAGATTCAAAGTTTCGTTATTTTCGGTAGCCTACGAATGAAATACAAAAATACTTTCCAAAGAATGACTGATTATTCCGCTTTCACCAACTCCTGTTTTAGTCCTCCAAGCTCAGGTTAAATCAGGAAAACGAAACTTTGAATATAAAGGGAAACATACTGTACTTACCTTTCAAGTGACTTCTGCTCAGGGAACCAGCCTTTAGTACCCTGGGCCCAGAGGTTTTCTTTCTTTTCTTTTAAGCGGCGAAAACAAGCCGCGCGGAAGCGAGTCGCGGAGCGAAGAGAAGGAAACCTCTGGGCGCAGTGGCTATGCATCTCACTTCCATGCTGGAATTTAGGTCAAGATCTGACCCTCGGGCTCTGATTGGTAGATATTTTAACGAGCCACGCAATCAATCTGATTGGTTTGCATGATTGAAACCACCGAGGGGAAGGTGAGGATGTTTGTCGCATCACTGCGTGAGGTAAATTTGACACTGACTACCGGAGAGGATAGCTTGTACGTGATCAATTAACGTCGCTCCGTAGCACACGTACACGCTTTTATCGAGAGATATTTTGCTAGTAGCCCATACGTCTGCGAAAAGAAATGAGTTTGAGTCCCGAATTTTGTCGCGCCGATCCCAGCTGTTAGATTCCTTTAAAAAAAATAAATTAAATAAACTGTTGGAATAGTGTTGTTTATTGTCGCGACTTTCAGTTACAGTGCGTTGGTCCTGATCCAATTACAGCCGGGAATTATAGAGATGTTGTGTTTGACTTTTGTTTGACTCAAAGCTACTCAATTGTGTGACGCGGTTTCGATCTATCATTTGCTGGCATTTGTTTTGTATATTATAAATGTTTTTGCAACTCGGAGATTATCAAATACGAGAAGATCGCGCGTATAAAGTATATATCTCTTGACAGCCGCTTGACATGACCCGACCAAACCGGAAAAGGTCAACTGACAAATTACCAGTCTTCACCACCCAAGTGAAGAAAATATTCGCGTGAACAATATACCTTGGTCTACCCCACTGAACAAAATAAACGGCTGATCAACACGTGATATCTTAATTGCCATTGGCCGGCTCTTTAATTACTATTTTGAAAATTTGACAGTTGGCGTCAGCATGGAAATGAGATCGTATCCACTGCCACCAGAGGTTTTCTTCTCTGCCGCGTCGCTTTGATCGCTTCGATCAAGTTCAGAAGAAGAAAGAAGAAAGAAAGAAAACCTCTGGGACCAGGGTAAGCCTTTAGGAAACTGATGTAACCAGCAAAACTGATCAGCATAAAAAATATCTTGAAAATATTAACAGCCATCGCTTGTAACTGAAGAAATCCAACTGTAAAGTGTCTTGGTTTGTATTAAAATCTTTAAGTTCTCCCGAAGGACGGTGTTCGATTTTAGAATGCCTGAGGGAAGGAAATTAAGATTAAGGAATATATTTCAAGGCCAGCGCAATGATATACGCTACTCATAGCGATTAGGTAATGTTATTAGCAAGTCTTAACTAAAATTATCTCATGGCTGTCAGAAAACATGCAGGATTGGATAAAACGGAATTTGTCCTTTACAACATTAATTACTTTCAGGACCATACAGGTAGATAACAGTTTGACAAAAGACTAACGCAGGTTACAATTCCAGGTCTCACGCCTCTGACCTTAGCTCGAAACCCTCCTGGCTCGACTGAGCAATTAAAAGAAAATTATCAATAAAAGCACCGCGGTAGGATTGCTAAAACCTATTTTTATGATTTTGTTTAGTTTGAAATTTTGTATTTGATTATTTATGTGCCTGAACCGCGTCTTAAACCGAGCTACCTCAGTAGTATACATGTGTAGCGGTCTCGGGGGTTAAAAAAAATTAGTGAAACGGCGAATTTGGCAACATTCTGAAGTATTTATCACTTCTATCTTTGGTAAACGAGTAAAAATGGCTAACCTGTTGCAGTAGGCTCGGACTTTTTTTTTTTTTTTTTTTTTTTTTTTTTGGCTCGGACTTACGTCATTATCAGTCTATTTACAATCTCTCTTTGAATTGTTCATTTACGTTATGATACTGTGGTTATTTGTTCCTTGCTTGACAAGCAATCAGTCTCAACAACTCTCATACGTCACTGTTAATACATTTGTATTCGACTGATATAATATTCGTCGTGCAAATACCGTCTTTATGGGAACGATAAGCTACAATCTTGTTGGTGCAATTTTGATTTAATCTTTTCCCTCCAAGAGTGCGCGCTTATTGCCCTCCCCAACACCAATCTCGTTCCCAGAGTCCTCGTTACCCTTGTCCAGCGGTGGAGCGGCCAACAAGGAGCTCTGGGGGGAAGCGATCCGCCATGACAGGATTCTTGGACTTCCGGCTCTACTGCGCATGTGTTCGACCCCATGTTTCAACTAACGGACGCCAAGATTCTTGGACTTCCGGTCTTACTGCGCAAGTCATTGCTTCCCCCCAGAAGTCCTTGTTGGTCGCTCCACCGCTGGACAAGGGTAACGAGGACTCTGGGAACGAGATCGCCCCAATACTGGACATGGGAACGGGGGAGGGTGTTCCAACGTCTTATGTCACCAATTGTAGGCAAATCGGGAAAAAAATATTTATTTGATTAATAATTAAAAAGACAACGATTTGAAGACAACGACTGAGCTTCAATTTTATTTCAATCTTTCAATGATAACTAACAACATCATAAGTTTCTGTTCTTGAGCCATTCGGCTGGGGCAAAAGTTAAGAGGTTAGAAGAAAACAAATTTTAAGCCATTTGCGTCTGTTTCAACCCGAGGAGAGTAAAAAGGAAGGAAACTTGGAAATGAAGTTGCTATAACATGACGAAAAATGTCGTCCTTTAAGGATGGCAAACCAAAACCAATTGCGACTTGGTTGCACGCGTTTTACCGCGCTTGGTGCCGGTTATGTGCATTTGCTTCGAGTTTTCATTGGTTCATTGTGTTGTTTACGTTTGTTGTGATTGGCCATTGTAATTGCTTTGGTTTTGGTTTTACGGCACTCAATTGAAAACTGCTCTAAATTGCAACTGTTTTAAGCCACGTTCTTAGCCTTGAAAAATGAAACGCATTTCATTCGCAACGGTGATAACCATCTGTATTTTATTTTAAATCTAGCTTGCCGACTCTTCTATTTTTGGATTTGATTCCAGTACGTCTAATACTTTCACTTCCAGAATCCTGGAATAACCTGTTGTGACCATCGAAATGAAAGCTACCGAGTAGCACTCTTATGTGATACTTTCATTTGGAGTTGTTAAGGCGGGGAGTACACATGAATGCCATTTTTCCGCCACTTAACATGGGTTTAATGGAAATATCTCGTTCACGTTTCAGTCAAGCAATCCAAAAACTCTGTGCTCATCTCATTAATCTATGTTATGGGGTGTTTTGTAAATTTTTGGGTGATTTTTGGGTATGTTTGGGAGGAAATAGTTTTTCTCAAAGGAGTTGTAAAATTCAGGGAAATAAGAAATATTGAAGATTTGATGTAGTTTTAAAATTAGAATTTGAAGTTAAAAATTAGTAAATGGACTTCAACAGACAGTTGATAACCACGCAAGAGCACCCGCGTGGGTATCAACTGTCTGTTGGTGTTCCAAAAGTCTTTTTTTCTTCTTCTATCCCTTCTTTAAACCTCTTAAAATTTCATTGAATGTAACCATTCAAATCAAGCAGTCTCCCCCCCCCCCTGATCCTGTTTATGAGAAAAGAAAAATTCGTACTTCCCCTACCCTGTTTATGACATTATTTACCGGGTAGGTGTTTATTTGAGCATTTGATTCCTGACAGTGATTTGTTGTCGACATTGGTATCGTTTTTGTCGGACTCAAGGGGAGCCGCGCCTGCAGAAAATATCGAGGAAAACATTTTCTGGTAACTAAAGGGTACCCATGTACCATGTCTATGACAGCATCGAGTCAAAATCCCATACCCTGTTTATGATTATGAATCTAGGTCGAAAACCCATACCCTATTGGGTGGCACATCCCCGTATAGAGTAGACTACACCCCCCGGGACTTCCACGTGGCACTGTTTCATTGTCAGCAATTTGCAAAATGAAATTGAAGATGTTTTCATTTATACTGAATTATCCTTGGGAGAGATATCTATAACGCAACAGCTCTACAACAGCAGTAGTTTGGACCACAGTTGGACACAGTGCATGAGTGGTGGCGAAACACGGCCAATCCTAGTTTGTGAGAATCTGTATATTCATCGTAATTGTCTGCCAGGGCAGGTTGCCTTTTATACACGTGTAAAGACTCTGTGCAGTCCCAGGTGAGGTTGTGCACATCCTTTGGGCCTTGTTGCCGTAATTTTTTATCTGTGCAGATATGCTTGCAGTCGGGTTTCTCACCACAGGTCCTATAAATAGAAAGCAAACAAACGAGGCGTTGCTTAGCAACTCGAATAACAGCTGCAAAGGAGACTAGGTATCATTCGCCACTTAAGAGGCCCTGACTGGAAATATGGAGAATCGCTGGCCAAGCTGGGAAAATCAAAAATCCTGATAATTGGCCTGAATGACACTTATGGGGAACTATCTTCGAAAATAATACTTAAAGTTTCTGGAAATTTATACTTTTCGAGAAAATCGAGAAAAACGAAAACACGGGTTTTGGCTCATTAATTATGCAAAAATCACACTGAAAATTGGCCAAGTTCAGTACACTTGTATTCAAACATTTCGCATTATCAGAAAATAAAATTGATTTTGCATAACAACATACCTCTTCTACTTTCTAGCAATTGGAAATGTTTTGTTTCTGGAGCGACTAGGAAGGTTGCAGGGTTCTTTAAAGTAACGACATTTCCAGCACTTTATGAGAAGGGAAAAATTGCTTAATTTCAAAGGTAAAAAACGCATCTTGGTATGTCTGATATGAAATCCAAATTACCATCGTGATACAGTTTGGCCTTAGTACTTTCATAATATGAAATAAAAAATCTGGGCAATCAAGGCACGCGCTGGCAAAAGCGAAAGTTTGCGACGCTCTAAACCGTCAAATTAGCATAATGCAAATTTCTAAACTGAAGAATTCGGATTGATCTGGTGTGTGAAGGTTCCATTTTGACGCTGTGATGTGAAGGAAACACAAGCAATAATTTAAAAGATGATATTAATCAACCTTCGCTGTTTGTAGGTTATACGTTAATGGTATGAAACTGAACCGCGGCCAATTATGTAATCGGAATGTAAATAAATGTCAAATCGTCGATACGTTGGCTGACAATTGCGTGACCGGAGTCACGTGAATATTGTCTGCAACTTACCTGACTAGGGTTTTCTCATTCCCTGTTTACAGATAAAAAATTAGGGCTGCTAAATTGGATGAAATTGTCATGGAGAAAAATACCCAGCCGTATGGGTGCGCATATATGTAATCATCCGCCAGAGCTAGTGGCGTCCCAGGTTGGGTGTACCCCAAGTATATTATAATTAGTGACTGGGTGGTGCGAAGGCCGTATTGGGGGTTCGAAAATTTTCCGCCGGATTTTTTTGGGTAGAACAATTTTGGCAGGGACTTTTTTAGAGTTGATAAAAGGTGTACCCTAGCGTTCTCAATATAATGTCAATCAACTGTAACAATTTCATTTACCACCTAAAACTACCGGCAAATGTTAAGGAGACTTTTATTCCGGATGAATTAAAGGTGGACGCAAGACTATCTCGAACTTTCTTGATGTTGTTTTTTTTTACTTTATTTTTCTTATGCGGAGAAAAAAAGGACTTTTTCGGTTAAATGCTGTGCCATTGGACTTTTTTGGGGGTCAAACTGGACTTGGGGTCTAAACATTTAGCCTTATTCGCACCTCCTAGTCACTATACAATTAGACGGTAAGCTCGAGGTTTCTATCGGCTGATAGTGAGGGGCGAAGCCCCGAGCCAACTATCAAAGTCGACTAGAAACCGAGAGCGAGCCGTCTAATTGTTTTAGTGTAACCCAGTACCCCCTGGGTGTGTCGTTCAGTGAGATTAGCTGTTACAAGTTTTAAGTATGTCACATGCAGCGTAGTGAAAGTAAAAAAGAAGTTTAGTCTGTGAACTCTGTGAATTTTATTGACTTTGAACTCTGTATGTCAGTGACTTTAATTTTCAGGTTAGCTGCCCATATTTGTCCATTGCAATACATTTTGTTGACACACCATTTGAATTTTTTTCGACCACAAGAGAGTTTTACTGTGACGACATTAGGCGGGTAAATAAAGCACAGTTATTTTTCGCTTAAAAACTGAGAATCCAGAAATGTAGAGAAAATTGCCTTGTAAAGTAATGACTTAAGATTTAGCGCCCTCCTTTCAATATTAAGCATGCACCATCTTTCTCATAAGCTCCCTCCCCTGTTGAATCCGTTTATTTATTTAACAATAAACACCCATATTCCAATAACCGTCCATATTGCGCATGAATGCCTAAACCAATAAGCGCTCCTGTCCTGAAAGTTAAGTGGCCAGCTATTGGCCATATACTTTCTTACTGTCAGTTCCTGTTGTTTTTCATTTTCTTTCTTACTAAAAGATGTTTAGGTCAAAACAGAAATAAGCGAGCTGTCTCCCTTGAGTTCCAAAAATTAATTGAGCACCACTTACCCGTACCACCACTGGGTGCTAAATCGGATATTTACGGTATTCTAAACAGCTGAGCCAGGTCCATCTTTTCAGTCTAACATAAGAAACGAGTCTGATGTTAACTCAGTCTTATATCTACCCAAATTTAACAAAACGTACTCAATGAAAATATCTCAACACTTTGTTTCACAAAAAGTCTGCTCAAAGATGACAAGGATAAGTCCGATTCGCCTGTATATCACCGACCAGAAAGATAGAAGAAAAGGAAGAAGAAGGAGAAAGAAAAAAAAAGTTGACATTATGTTTTTATATCACCAACATTGGAGAGTTTTTGAACGGCAAAAACCAAAACCCCGAAATTGAGAATCAAGGTACCTTTTCATAAATCAAGCTAGATATATATATTATGCAATATCACAAACGTAAACGTTCGTTGTACTTAGCCGGTAGGGGTGTTTGGCGGGGATAGCAAAGGATTTCTTATGGGTATGGAATGTACGATTTTGATATTTTGGGGGATTTTTTTAGATCAAAAAGTAATACTGTTCACGATTTTGCTATACAGTCCGTGAAGAGTTGTTTGGTGACTGGCGTACGCGCAATCTTAGAGCAAAGACACTAGGGTGAGTGTGAATATAGTGAATATAGCCTGCTTAGCCGGCGCAGAAAGGGGAGGGAGAGGAGGTATTTGGGATTCGCACAATGCCCGGAGCGCGAGGGGAAGGAGGGAAACGGAGCTCCTTTCCCTTTTGTCCACACGCTGTGCGCTGCGCTCCCTCCGCCCTCCCCTTTCTGCACCGGCCATACAGGAGGCTCGCGCGTATACTTGCCCAATTTGTACATTGTGCACAAAGTAACTCCATGGACATTGTACACTATTTTCGTTAATATTTTATGTTACTGTGTATTTTGGGGGAAGATGAAAAAAGGCATGGTAATTTTTGTGAGTTTTGTCTTGGTTCATGGAATACACGGCTGACTCGTCCCCAGTTGTCTCTCTTGTTTAGAGCCGCGCATGACAATAATGAGGAAACGCGCGTGGCAAGGGGAGCTTGTCACGCGCGTCAACTAACAAGGGAGACGACTGGGGATGAGTCAGATTACGAGGGGATTAATTAGTTGCAGTCTGTTGTCAAAACAATCTGACAGTAATAGATGATATTGTATACTGCAAGAGTAGATTTCTACCAGATCTTCCCCGGAGATCTTCCACAACAGAGATGCAAGGGATGTTACATTCATTACTCGTAAAAAAGGGGTTTAAATACACCAGACTATACCAATTTTCGAAATTGCATTGTACGCAGTTAGACAAATCCAACTATTGTTTGAAGCAGCCTTGATAGTCTCCATTTGGACTTAAAACATTGTTTTTAATTGCTTTTATGGAGGTTTTCTTGGCAACATTTGTTGTTGTTGTTTAATACGTTATACTTGTTTACTTCGCTCAGATATCCGGGAGAAAAATGAAGCTACCTGTAGGGATTTCTTGTGCTTGACGCAATTCATTTTGTACAGCGTAAGAACTTGTTCAACCATGCTACTCTCCCGACCAATGTTATATCGAATAAGCACGGCGTAGCATCACGTGGCGCTACCAAGGAAGTGGTTGCTAGTATTAATAGCAGTGATCATTGCGCCGCCTTCTAGATTTGATTCTAGATAGAGATCAGTGCAGCATATTTACAGTGTGCCTCCAGGGGTGTGCCTATCAATTAGTGTCTCCCTTTCAATCGACCTTATATATATGTTGCAAATGCAAGATGTTTTTCAGTGATAATCCTGGGTTGTGTTTTTGTTTCGCTTCGGTGTGGAATGGAAAACTCAGACACCAAGAGAGAGTGGAGCAAATGTCTGGCATCCAACTGTCTAGATAAAACAGCTCTTTTTGGAACAACTTGTCTGGACTTGAATTGGTACTTATCTTAATTGGCTTCTTTTTTGAAGATTATATTACCTCGCCCAGCCCCAAGTTTTGATCCATTCTGTGGTATTGTTTTTAAAATTGGAGTGGACCTGAGGGGTTGGATGTTATTTCAGATTTAATGACACCATGCAAGATGGCGCAAATTCGAGGGAAGGCTCAGGGAAATACGGTATTTATTTTGAAATGGCAAAAAAGTTGCCCTTCACGATTAGATATCATGGCAAACAACTAAACATTTCAATAACATATATGCATTGCATTAAGCGGGCTATGTTGTCCCCATTTCTTATTTTTCAAAACATTTCAGTAACGCGGCATGTGTCAAAACTATATTGATGTGACTCCGGTCACGCAATCGCAGGTAAGTAAAGTCAGCCAAAACAAGGGTTTGACAATCTGTTCCTTCAGTTTTATATGATCAAAGTGTAACCAAAAACCATCAGCGGAAGTAAAGGTTGATTAATATCATCTTTTAAATGATTTCTTGTATGTTTCCTTCACATCACAGCGTCAAAATGGAACCTTCACACACCAGATCAATCCGAATACTTCAGTTTAGAAATTTGCATTATGCTAATTTGACGGTTTAGAGCGTCACAAGCTTTCGATTTTGCCAGCGTGTGCCTTGATTGCCCAGATTTTTTATTTCATATTATGAAAGTACTAAGGCCAAACTGTATCACGATGGTAATTTGGATTTCATATCGGACATACCAAGATGCGTTTTTTACCTTTGAAATTAAGCAATTTTTCCCTTCTCATAAAGTGCTGGAAATGTCGTTACTTTAAAGAACCCTGCAGCCTTCCTAGTCGCTCCAGAAACAAAACATTTCCAATTGCTAGAAAGTAGAAGAGGTATGTTGTTATGCAAAATCAATTTTATTTTCTGATAATGCGAAATGTTTGAATACAAGTGTACTGAACTTGGCCAATTTTCAGTGTGATTTTTGCATAATTAATTAGGCAAAACCCGTATTTTCGTTTTTCTCGATTTTCTCGAAAAGTATAAATTTCCAGAAACTTTAAGTATTATTTTCGAAGATAGTTCCCCATAAGTGTCATTCAGGCCAATTATCAGGATTTTTGATTTTCCCAGCCTGGCCAGCGATTCTCCATATTTCCAGTCATTGCCTCTTAAGAAACGAGAAGCAATCTGGGGCGAGTCGCATCTCGCAGTCGCTTATGGGACCGTTACTGGGGACAAAATGGCGGCCTGATTGACGACACGTCCCAGTAACGGTCCCACAAGCGACTGCGAGATGCGACTCGCCCCAGATTGCTTCTCGTTTCTTAAGTAGCGAATGACAGCTATATTGTCTAAAGTATAAACTTTTCGTCAAAATCCTGGAACAAGATTAATCTGTTAGAAAAAAATCGTGAATAACGTAGACTTAAATGTTTTTTCCCCCCAATTTAATTCAGTCGTGAACTAAAGAGTTGATCTCTCTTATTCAATAGTCCATTTTACAGTTGTGTGCTTAGAATCCAGGCCTTTGGACCGAAGTGAGGCTGGAGGTGACTTTGTTGTGATACAAACCTTCCTTCTTTTCAAATGCAAATTATTTTGTTCTCATGTAAACTAGTTTATGATCTCTATCATCTCATGGTCATCCCTAGCCTCGCTTTCATACAGAGGCTTGGTTACATTTCACAGAACTGTAAAATGGTCTATTGTAACTTTTTAGAGCGGGTTTCAATTAAGTGTCGTGATACCAAAACCAAAGCAATTACAATGACCAATCACAACAAACGTAATCAACAGAAAGAACCATTGAGAACTCGAAGCAAATACACTTAACCGGCGCCAAGCGCGGGAAAATGTATGTGGCCAAGTCGCGATTGGTTTTGGTTTTGCATCTGATTGGTTGAGCAGGTGGCGCGAGTTTTTTTTAAACCAATCACAGAGCGCAGTAAAACAACTGACCAAAACAATTCCGGATTACTTTCCACACTCAATTGAAAACCGCTCCAGACCGTTAGTTACCGTCTGACTGCGTATACCAGGCCTGGTCCGCTGCTTGGAATAGCTGCACAGGTTGCCATGGCAATTTCATCCAAGTAATTGTAAAAATATGAGCGGAATCCTCTTCGTACGCGGAGGTGATCTGGGGAGAGAAAATCTTACATCTCAACTCGCTTCCAGGGTCTTCTCGGTGTTCGCATTCGAACTTGACTGACAGCTGTCAAATCACTATCGAGTCTTTACAGCTTACCAATCCCATTGCGACCAAGCTGTCCAATCAGGTTGACAGCCAGAGAGTTATCTGACGGGAAGAACTTTTCACTCCCCCCCCCCCAAAAAAAAAAAAATAATAAAAAATAAAAAAATAAAATAAATAAGTGCACCAAAAAAGCCCAGCGTTTATTATCGGATTAAGGTATATTTATAATTTACAAGACAATAGAACTGAAGAACCACACAAATGATAACTTTGCAACTTCGCAGAGCAAGTTGATAATAAACAATGTATTTTGACGTAATAAACATGTGTTGTAACAGTTCTCCTGCATAACCCGTACTTATAATAAATTCCCGCTCTGGTGCGGAGAATATGCTCTTATCGTTGTAAATATAAACAATGGAATTGTGTGAAACACAGTGCTAAAATTTCATTTCAAATCGTTACTATTATTACAACGAGAGCGTCGCTAAACAAATGGTTTAATGACAGTACAATGCATGGCTTTGCACGTGTGTTATATAATTGGTACATTTCTTAGCAAAGCCAACAACGTAAAATAGCAAATTCTGGGTTTTGGAGAACGCGAGCCGCAACGGCGAATTTTTGAAGTTTCTCTTTAGATTAGAACACTGTCTTTACATATTCAACTGAGGAGGTCTGAGGATAGTTCTGGCACCCGGCGATAGACAAACTGTAGATTCGCGACAGTAAAATATAAATTTATTTTTTAATCGACTTTGTTCTCGGCGTTGCCCGTCGTAGTTGCTTAAACTCCTTACTTTTTGTGACATGGTTCAGTAACTGATGCCTACATTCGAGTTACGAAAACAAATACAAATCACAAGCGTGGAGCATATCTTACCTTTCGAGTGACTTCTGCTCAGGGAACCAGCCTTTAGTAAACCGATGTCACCAGCAATACTGATCAGCATAAAAAGTGT
This sequence comes from Desmophyllum pertusum, assembly GCA_029204205.1. NCBI lineage: Eukaryota > Metazoa > Cnidaria > Anthozoa > Scleractinia > Caryophylliidae > Desmophyllum > Desmophyllum pertusum. The sequence continues at coordinate 2,351,083 of MU827303.1, forward strand.
TTTGAAAATATTAACAGCCATCGCTCATAACTGGAGAAATTCAGCCGTAAAGTGTCTTTGTCTGAAATCTTTCTTCTCCGTAATGGACGGTGTTCGATTTTAGAATGCGACAGGCCGATGATTTCACCGTCTATTGTCACCAAATGCTAAAAACAATCGCCATTTTGCTGTCGAAAAAAGCGGTCAGATTATTTCCGGCAATTTTCTGTCGTGATCTGCTGACCCCAGATAACAGGTGGATGACACTTGACTGTCTTGACTGAGTTAGTATACGAAGTAGCCTGCGTACCGGGCCTGCGTAGCAGTAGTTTCCTCCCGATTTTTTTTGTTGAGGCTTTTTTCGCCGCGCTCCGAGTGCCTTCGCGCGCCTCCCGCGCTCTCAGAAAGGAAACGACTGACTGATCACCGTGGAACTTCTCCTAACGCTGCCAATACATTATCCACAAACAGGCGATGAGAATATTGAACATCATCAATAAGGATTATTGCCTTGATGTACTATCAAATTCTCACAGCCGACTTTGAAAGAAATATGCGACTATCAGTAAAAGGAATTGAACGATCCATGTAAGGTGCATAATGATCTCTTTTGTTTGTGGGACAGGAAGCGCTGATTTTAACCAGGTTGTACTCTACCCGGCGTATCACATCGAACGTTCGGAAATCGAACTCAGTCGAACTTAATCGAACGAAATCGAACGATTGAGTTCAATTTAGTTCGGTCATCGAACGAAATCGAACTCACAAAAAATTTGTGAATCGAACAAATCGAACGTTCGATTAGTTCGGTCATCGAACGAAATCGAACTCGCACAAAAAAAATTGCGAATCGAACAAAATAGAACGTTCGGTTTTTGAGCTCTTGATTATAAATACATAATAGATTCAGGCTCCATCTGCCCTTTGGGTCATTTACAGGACTGAGTTGCCTGTCACGGACATTCGATTTGGTTCGATTTGGTTCGGAAATCGAACTCACAAAAAAATATGTGTTCGATTTCGTTCGATGACCGAACAAAATCGAATTTAATAGTTCGATTGAGTTCGATTGAGTTCGATTAAGTTCGATTAAAATTTCGTTCGATTTCGTTCGATGTGATACGTCGGGACTCTAGCGCTGTCTATATATCTCCAAAAATTAGTTTTCACTGGGACTGATCGTGACTGGTTTGCCGTATGATAAGGAGCTCGGAAACCTCGCAAGACAGTTAGTTCTCCTGATTTATGTCCTATTTTGACAGTCTTTATAACAACCTTACGATACTTTCCCACATTGCCTGTAATTAGCCAAGCCAGTATTAGACCAATTTCGATATATTAAAACTCTAACTTGGCTGCGAGGCTTAGGGGAAAAAAAAAACACAAAAGAAATCACATCGAGGTTGAGGGATGAATAAATAATTTATTTTGTTTTATTCCCCTAAGCCTCGGAGCCAGACTAGAATTTTAATGTATCAAAATTGGCCTATTTGAAGTGGATTAATGAAAGAAGCCACATGCTAAGAGACTGCACGGGCGACTTCTGATCTGTGATTGGATAAGAGATCCGGTAAACCAACAAGATGTCGGATAGTTGTCACAATTGAATATCTTTCGTCAAGTGGCAACCCGTTCTAACTCTGATCAATATCAATATTTATTACACGACTAAGACAGTTGAGAGGGCCAAACTAAAATCAGCCAAGTCTCGGACCGGGTAAAGTTTCTTACATTGTTATGAGTTAATTTCTACAGCTATTTTCAAGCGCAAAGTCGTGTAATAAATCTTTTATTAACCAAGCTTGCATTTGCTCGGGACCGTACTGTTGCCAGAATTTCAGCCGGTCGCGCGAGTCCATTGAAAACTCCGAATTAACACTTCAGTGATCAAGGATGGAATTCTATTGCACCATTTCTGAGTTCCTTTTGCCTCAGTTTCAAAACGGGGCCTGCTGCAAAACCTTTGATATGAAAATAAGTTTGTCTTTTGATCTCGCTCAAAGTGAACGCAAGTCATCACGCGCAAGTCCTGGCCAAACGGAGACGCCAACCTCGTTCCCCGGGTCTACTCCGCTTTCAAGATGGCGGCTGGGCGCGGAGAAGACCCTGGGACACGCTGGCGAAATACTCCACGAATCGTGGAGTATTTTGTCATGTGACACACGATCGATCGTCTTCGCTACACTTGACCAACGGTTCTAGGATCAAATATGATGCCCAGCCGCCATCTTGAAAGCGGAGTAAACCCTGGGAACGAGGTTGCGGAGACGCAGGCAACTTGCGTCTCCCAGTTTGACCAGGCGGGCTTTACAATCAATGGGATCATTTGCCTGTTGAGAAATTGGCTTGAGTTACCATCTTGGGAGGGGGAAGTTTTAGCGGATGAGGCTTATTAGTGACTTTACTTATATTCGTCGTGCAAATACCGTCTTCATGATAAGCTAGCAAAATCGGAAAAAGGTTTGTTTGATTAAAAAGACAACGATGTGAAAACAACGACTGAGCTTTAATTTTATTTCAATGAAAACTAACAACATCATAATTTTATGTTCTTGAGCCATTCGACTGGGGCCAAAGTTCTGAAAGTTAAGAGGTTAGTAAAAAACAAATTTTTTAAGCCATTTAATCGTCTTTTGCTTCTGTTTCAAAACGATACGAGTCCTTATTTACATGTTCATTTTCCTTTGAAAGGTGGTGCACCAAAACTCATATGGAACCAGAGGTGAGTAAAAGACAACTTGGAAATGAAGTTGATATAATTACAAGACGAAAAATGTCGTCCTTTATTCTAAATACAGTCAAAGCTCTCTGAGCGGACACTCTCGTAAGTGGACAGCTCTACTTACGGCCGCCTCGACAAAGCCCCGTTTGAACTCTAGCTCATACAAACTCTGTATTTACACATTCCGGTAAGCGGCCAGCTCCAGTTGCGGACACTTTTTCTGCTTCCCGAGGGTGTCCGCTTAAGGGAGCTTCGACTGTATGCTAATCAATAGTTATGTCTCTTTAAAGCATTTCCCGCAAGAGCTACAAAAGTTACTGGTTGGCGAGCATTTCGTGGAGCATTCTGGACAAACTTTTCCCCACAATATTTGTTTGTTCCGCAGAGCTTGGTCCAACATTATACGCCTGATCCTTATCACTAGCTGTACAATTTGGTCCCAGGCTACGCTTTTGTTGGTGCAGATACTCCACCATGGGGTACGAGAACCCTGGTGCCGAACCATAGACAGGATAATGTCCACTGGGTCTCATAGGACCTTGATAGGCCGGTCGGGATTGGCGAGCAATAAAGCTTGGATGCATGCCTGGGTTATAGTGCATTATGGGAGTTTCAGGGGTTTTCAAAGAAGCCAGAGCTTTTTCGTGACTCGGTAGAACGCACTCTATTGCTCTCAACACGTCTCCATGGCAACCTTTTAAAATCAGTTCCAGTACACCCCGCTTCTGAGTTGGAAAGAGCCTGGCGAGAAGATCTAGTGGATGCAGTCTTCCGCGGTAGCTGGAATTGTGGTTTATATGTTCGTCGGCCGCGTCATCAGCAGCAGAAGCGCGGGAAACGTCTCGTTCTTTCTCGTGATTGGCTGGCTGTTGGTATTCCCGGATGTCACCATTTGTATCATCACTGTCGTAAAAGACGCTGTCATCTCCTGCTTCAGGAGGGGAGGGGTACGAAGATTCCACTGCTGAGAATTTGCGCTTTGATGCTACAAAGAAAAAAGAGAATATTGAATAATTGGTCATAGCGTGCAGTGCATGCAGGCGGTTTGTGTGATGGGTTATCTGGGTTCGTTCGAATGTTTAGCCGCCATTTTAGATTCACAAAACTTGGAGAGTTGGGTCGAGTGAAAGATGGCGGGTAAGGGGACTACGCCGACAAAACCTCATCATTACACTGTGTTTTAAACACGTCTAACTATTTTGGTAAACGTCCAAACAAATGGTAAATCAACAGAATGCTGGAAATATACTGAACTTTGTGTTTGAAAAGTCTAAACTTTTCCTTTTACCTACTTTTGTTTACTTTCACAAATTACTATCAAGGTTTTGATTTCGGGTTGTTTTGGGCGCGGGCAACCAGACGTAACGTCTTTGCGCATGCTGAGCTCAAGCGTTTGACCACGGTGAGGATAAGGGGGAGGTGTTTTGTACTCACCACAGCCCTCCAAGATCAACCCAACCCTTGTCGTTTTAGATATGGTACCTGTTAAAATGAATTTGAGCCACGCCCACAAACGAGATTTTGGTACCTTCTAGGGTTTTTTTTTCAAAATTTCCGACGATCACCCCCGTCACTTTTATATGGGAGTCCGCGCCCCCCCTCCGGCAGGGCACGAGGTAAGACATGACCAGGAAATGATGTATCCTGGAGAAATTTGATGGTCTAATTCATATCTCTATTTATTGTAGAAGAAGAGTGTAAACGTATAATTCGCGAGTTAAGGAGAAATTTAAAAAACATTGGCTATCGCGTGCAGGAGCTAGAAGATATCGTGTGAGTTTCAGTATCTACGCTGTTATCGACAAGTCGCTATTTCTTGTAAAAGAGTTGCGGTTTCAGCTTTCAAAGGAACTTGTGAAAACGTTTCTAATTAAAATCGAGCTGTCTTTATTTGTCTTGTGTTCAAACACAAATAATATCTCAGTTCTTTAAGAAAGTTTCCTTTAATAGGTTCTCAGTCAGATAAAATGAAGAAACTGTTTTTAATTCTTCGGAAATATTCAGCGAAAAATACTCAAGGGTTTTATTATATTGTGGATAAAGAAGTTATTTAGTTTGAAGAGAAAGTGGGAGAGCACGCGAGCGCGCGAGCGCGCGCGAAAATCACCTCACCTCCTACTCGACTATCCCTGAGAAAAATGAGGGACTGCTCGTAGTCTAAAATTTCAGAACAAATAAGAACTTTCAGCGTAAACGAAAGAAGCGACCTTGACTCTGTCGGTAAAATGTAAGATCACAAAATTCTATACAATGTTAACAAGGTGTTGACAGCGAGAATTTATACCCAAACACTCTAAAATAGAAAACTGACAGTTACCCACAGTGGATACAAAATTCTTCTTTCTTATTGGTAACTGTATAGATTCCTATTTAATAAAAGTAAACACTTTTAGAATGCCGCGGACTTTTTGTTTGCTAATCGAGGAAACCTTTCAAACACGCATTCAATAGGTTGTACATGTATGATCATATTCGCGGGCAAAATACTTCCAAACCAACGCATTTATATATCGAAAATCTATTGACTGATGATTCAATGTTTTCAAAGTGCTTTGAGAGTTAGATCTTGAGAGACTATCTGTTAGATTCTAGAACGTCTAGATCTAAACCTCAGCATTAATTATTTTTATTTGAGAGTCAAGTTATCTAAGCCAGTGTAAACTGAAGTGGGTGTATTTGTGAACTGAAGAAGATACACTTCGCATCCGAAGTACACTATTACATGATATTAAAACCCGAGCAAAATGACTCTACACCATTTTCAGAAAAGTAAATATTTCTCACCACTACACTTTCAAATGTTTCAATCGCAAGCTGACTCGAGAGTAACTATCTACCCGGATCTGTACAACGAAGTATACATGTAGCTTGCTGTGTAACCAATTAATTTCTCACCTTGGCCCGACGAAAGCGAGGCGTGTTTCGCTCTCGCCTCCACCATCACGTCAGAGTCATCCGAAGTTGTGTTGTTATTATTTGCATCAACCGGTGTCGGGCAAATGATGTTCGGTAGCGCCTCGCTCGAAGACGGCGGTGACTTGTACACGACGCAAGGCGGGCCGGGTTCTACGCTGACCACAGCAGGCCGAAACTGACTCGGCGGTACTGGTGGCGGCGGTAGGTCATCATCTCGCTTGAGCGCCACTTGCGCCGCCATGAGCCGCTGCCGTTCAATAATCAAGCTGCATTTAGAACATGTGCAATCTTTCCACTCACACTTGCGCTTGTGTCCTTTCAAATCATTATGTACGCCATGATTCCGGCACCTCGCACAGCGCGGAGAACGGATCCATTTTTCGTGATCGCATCGAGGATTTTCGCTGCCGGACATGGCGTTGGCTCGATACAGTTCGCTTCAGCCTTGCGACAGCTCTGACTGAAACTGTTAGTTTTACAATTTGCGCTTTTCCAATTAATTACCGTCAAACAGTTGATATATCACCTACGCTATTTCGACTGCAAATGAGTCCTATTGTTTGAGCTGTGATTGATTCGCTATGTGATTGGTGGATGTCGGATTAGCGCCATTTTCTTACAGCATTGGCTTGGTCCATTTTATTAGCTAGTTGCCCGTGTTGGTAATAAAGGACAACTCTATTTTTATGGTAATTTGTGAACAAACCAAGAAGGTTATTCTTTCATCTTATTTTGTTTTGAAACTAATTGCATGTTGCCGCGTTTTATACTCGGTTGGACAATCTCAAAGTTGCAATCAGCCCACACATCTACATTGAAGCAGACTGCATTCGTGACGCTGCGTCAACGAGCTTGCAAAATGATTCGTCTTCATTTTCTTGTCAGACGGTCTATGTTTACTGTAAGCTTTCTTTCAATTTGAATGTAAATAGCGCTTCCTCTGGGTATTGCTTTTAAATTCCAAAAATATCTTTTTATTCAAAAAATGCGACAGCTTTTAGACGGGGTTCTTTGTGCGAACTGTAATGACCGTCTCATGCCTTTTGTTTCTTCCAGTCGCTTTATTTTATTGCAGACGACCGGACTTTGCTCCTTTCTGCTTGGGTTTGAATAGAAAATGAACTTCACTTAGTTTTTATTCAGAAGCTGTCACTTACGCTTTGTTTAATTTCCGATCAAATATCTCTCATAGTGAACGCGATCCACTTGAGTTTCAAGTTGGCTAATTGAACAAGATATCTGCATCACGCACACAGCGATATCAGAGAAACATCATGTTCAAATAGTTTGCATGGCGTTATATTAATTCAAGAAAACGTTTTTATTTCGTGATGTATAGGGGAACTTTACTTTGCGTTTACTTTGAAACATTTTGCATGCATCACTCAAGTTTATTTGCTATATTTTTGAACATTTACTACATCCGTGAACACGAGTGTCCCTCGCATGAATCGCGCATAACGCGTGTGTTGCACGCGTGTCCTACACGCGTGCAAACTCGGATGATAAAAAGGAAAACTTAATTGCATTGAAATTACAATCTTTATTGCAATGTATGATTCAGACTGACCTATGACAGTACTATATTCATCTACATGACATCTATAAATACTCTCAGTATACTTTCTAATATAAGTATAGTTTATATTGATTTTTTAACTACAACGTGACTACAATAATAATGTATTTCTATCATGATACTAGTGTTATTGTGTGCACTGCACCCCCTGAATTTCATTCATAGGAAGTTTATGGTTCACTAATAATAGTGTTATCAGTTTGTTTGCAGTTCGGTTTTAGTGTTTTGTGTATGTACCTTCACAGCAATATCATCGTTACCTCTAGATAAAGCTTCAATGGTGTTTTTGGCATTGTTATGTTGGTTTCCAATCACTTCTCTGAAAGCAGAGACGGAAGTGATGGAAGTGCCCTCGTGCCGGTTGATGCACGTGCAATTGTTTGCTCTTTGATTGGCTGAAAAGTTTGGAAATCCAACAGAAAATATACCAAAAATTAATCGAAAACTTTATTGAATGTAACTTCAATGGTCCCTTCAGTTTCACTGTGAAGGTTTGTTTAGTTTGAGATCTCTTAATTGTTACTTATCTTTTCCGGTTTGTGTGCTACAAGGACCGAATTGTTTGTATTCAGCTTTCAGTGAATGGTCACACGCTAGTGTTTTATCCACATACGTAAAAGTTAGAAACACAATAATTGACTTGGTACTTGCTTCTGGGAGTGAAAGGGTTAAAAAGCATTGTTTAACAGCAAGACAACAATCGATCTACGTTTATCTATACTAAAATTACTTTCAAATTGCTGGACTAGGTTCTTACTTAATTTATTTATTTAAAGTGATGAAATGAAAATTCGAAATTCTTACTTGATTCTATTTCATTATGGACTCATTTATTTACCAATTTTGACGATAACCCTTCAATTCCCAAGTGATGTACATCTTATTTCTCCTTACAATATCAATACATTGTCAAGCAGACAGGAAAGGAGAATATAGACAATCATCAACTAGGATGTAGCACCAAATTCTCCTAACAAAATTGAAAGAAATGACTGGGAATTAGGAGGGAGAATTGATGCTTTGATCTTGGGACTGGAAGGGTTAACACAACTGACCTGCGTGGCTCAAACATTTGTCTTAATTATTACCTTGATTAGATCACATTAGAGCGTTTTTCAATTGAGTGTCCAAAGTAATCGCTGAATTGCTTTGGTTTTACTTTACTGCGTTCTATGATTGGTTTGAAAAACTGGCGCCACCTTCTCAACCAATCAAATACAAAACCAAAGGCGACTTGGTCGCACGCGTTTTCCCGCGCTTGGCGCCGATTACGTGTATTTGCTTTGAGTTCTCATTGGTTCGTTTTGTTGTTTACGTTTGTTGTGATTGGCCATTGTAATAATTGCTTTAGTTTTAGTTTCACGACGCTCAATTGAAAACCGCTCTATTAACATGCAAAATGTGTTGGATCAGCTATGAGAGCCTCACAGGCAATAATACATGCATTTCAAGCTAGTTACAGTAATGGCTACGGCTGCTCCGTTATATTAAATATAGAAACAATAAATCCGCGCCGAAAAAAAAATTCTTTAACAAAACTAAATATATTACAAAGCCTTTTTACAGTCATTTTAAGTGTTATTGAATACTTTTCACTACGATAATGTTATCTAACGGAGCTTAACGGTAAAATCTACTTTAACTACCTACAAAGCTACAAGATCTTACAGATATACCGTAGGTAGGTGGCTAACCTGTATATACACCCTACTAGCTCGCGCTACTGCTAAATTCTTCACACAGCTCTAAGACAGGTGCTATATCTTTGAACAAAATGTTGACTAATAACGTAATTGTGACATTGTGTTTTATATTCTGGCACTAGTTACGCAACTGCGCGCTATTTTCATATCACTATTCTAGCTGGGGTAAGAAAATAGTCTTATGGTACAAGCTTTGATTCAATCACCGTTTTGCGTTATTTACACTGTCAAATTCTCTCCAAAAAGGCTCTTTTACAATTTAGCTTCATAAAATATAAGAGGAGACTTGATAATCATTTAAATGGCAAAAAAATAAAATCAGCCACTGCAATTGTATATGTACATCTCAAAAAACTACTACTACCAGAGGGTCCTGGTGGGGTGCTGGATTCTCAGTTATCAGTTAAAATTTTAGCCATTTCTCAGCTATCAGTTAATTTTGACAGATCTCATTCTCAGCTATCAGTTAAAATTTTGGTCATTTCTCAGCTAACAGTTAAAATTTTGGTCATTTCTCAACTATCAGTTAATTTTGACAGATCTCATTCTCAGCTATCAGTTAAAATTTTGGTCATTTCTCAGCTAACAGTTAAAATTTTGGTCATTTCTCAGCCAACAGTTAAAATTTTGGCCAATTCTCAGCTATCAGTTAATTTTGACAGATCTCATTCTCAGCTAACAGTTAAAATTTTGGTCATTTCTCAGCTAACGGTTAATTTTGGCCAATTCTCAGCTATCAGTTAATTTTGACATATCTCATTCTCAGCTAACAGTTAAAATTTTAGCCATTTCTCAGCTATCAGTTAATTTTGACAGATCTCATTCTCAGCTATCAGTTAAAATTCTAGTCATTTCTCAGCTAACAGTTAAAATTTTGGCCACTGATTCTCAGCTATCAGTTAAACCCCATCAGGACCCGCCTACTAGACTTCTACAGCTCAAGCTCAAGCCTATAGCATAGAAAATTCTTCAACTACTTTATTGATTAACTCACTCAGCTAACCTATTTACCGGTATGTGAGTTTTGATGAACTCTACTGACACTCTCCAAACTACTTCTTATTTAACCGGAGTTAAAAACTTTGTCAGCTAGGAGAATTTATCATCTACCATGTTATACGAAGGCGACCATTGTGGAATGGAGTGTAGCTAGGCTATTCCTCTACAACTATATCTCATTCTTCCTATCATTTCTTTGTCATCTAAGAAATAAAAAAAGCTTAGAAAATATAATACAAAGTTGTAGAAATATAACTCTAAGCAGCACCAAGTAGTAGTTAATTGAATGTTTCATGTACATATTTACATGTCCTACAGCTAGAATTAAACTATATTTTTAGGCAGCTTGGCTAAGATGAAAGACAATATTATTTTTCAAGGCAAGGAAAATTTGCGCTTTGTATACAGTCAAGCGGAATACTATTGTAGTCATATTTGAGCGTATGTGGCCTTTAGCTACAGGCCACATTTTCGACTTAAAATTGTATGTTATTTTAACGTTTAAGGCTGGTTTACACGTGCTACCAAGCATAAGCGCAAGTACAAGCACAAGACACGTGGGTGTAAACTGGGGCGATGGACGCAAGCGCAAGCGCAAGCGCAAGCACAAACGAAAGCACAAAAAAGGAAATCTTTCCTATTTCTTGTGCTTGCGTTGTTGCGTCGCTCGTGTAAACCGGGATAACGCATGCGCAAACACACAAAAACTGAAAAGAAGTCACAACTTGTCAGCGGAAACCTTCAGCGTCCACCATATTGGATTCCCATGATGCAATGTTGATCAAATTTAAAGCCATTGCGCCTGCTTATGTCACCTTGTGCTTATGCTTATCGCACGTGTGAACACTCTTGTGCTAATGCTTGTACGTGTAAACCAGTCTTAATGTACTTACATGCATGCGTGACTGCTGAATAATAGCAAAAATAATATTCATGTTCCCTATGTCATTATCTATTCTAATTCATCCAGTTTCACTGGAACGACTCGACTATAGCATATTTAAGCTATTTAATTAATTTTGTATCCTCTGGATAGACCGAATTCAAGGTTTTTCGTCAGCCTCACTTTTAGGCGAACCGCGGGGAGAATGGGTCGGTGGGCTGCGGTCATTTCTTGGTAGTACCCGGTCCCCTGTATAAACTCGTCCAGTGGAACTCATGGTCATTAATGCAGCAGTTGCTGACCGCATACTTTGACTGTACCGCATATCCTCAAGATGAGGTATTTTCGTCAAACCTGGAATAGTCGACATCGGGAGAGAGTTGTGCTCCGAGATTGATGGCATTAACGGAGTTGGAATATCTAAACCGTGACGCTTTGTGGGATCCTTCAGCACAGGTATAGGACCAACTCCTGGATAATACACACATCCGGGACATTGACCACTGGCACACTTAGACGTCGCGTGATACTCGACAGCGCTCAGCGGAATGCTGTGTTGAATTGTGGGGGATAGAGGCGAGAAGGCCGAGTAACCAGATGGTGGCGGGGGGCCTGGGAAGAGACCACGTGGTACACTGGCCAGTATCTGCCCTCGGGCAAGGGCCTCCTCGTGACTAGGAAGAACGGTCTCTATTGTTTGGATAACATCACCTCCGCACCCCTTCAATATTAGCTCCAAAACGTTGCGTTTTTGCTCCGGGAAGAGCCGGGTTAAGATATTCATGTACCTGCAATGATCCGAAGTTGACATCACTTTGCCATCGCCATTAGCCAGAGATATCTTCTCAATTCTCTGTCGTTTTGTGTCTGGTGACATTCTAAGCCTCCGCTCATCTTCTTCGTCTTCCCGCTCGCGTTTCCACCTTGTTGGCAAAGCTTCGCTATTGTTTTCCATTGGGAATTCTAAAATTAAAGGAATATAACGACTTTTAGATCGACGGTCATTATCGGAAAATGGCGCACAAATTCGTACTTATAAAGGTGTCCTGAGCAATTGTGACAATAATCGAAAAGTGTTACACGAACAGCAAAATTGACAGATCCTCAATATTACTCTCTCAAAATAGCATGTCTACGTTTCTAAAATTAAACCTTGCTCGTCAAGTTTTAACTGTAAACGAGATGTTTTTGCATGGCTTAACTGACCACCCTTGACAATGGCAGGTTCGTTTACATGACCGGAATTTGAAACCGGTTTGTTCGTGTGAGCGTGGCGAAGGTTAATAGAGAAATAAAACATAGATGAACTAGAAAAGTCGTGAATGGTCCTGGCGTTAAACCGCAAGAAAGTCACTTTATTAATAGCAGCAATACAGTATACATAATTTCGAAATCTACGTGTTAAGCTTTAAAGTAAACGAATTTAAATTCTATTAGGTTTCTAAGTTTTAAACCTCTGATTAGATCTTAACCCTTAAGCTTTCACTCCCAGAGTCAAATTTAGAGTCAATTATTGTGCTCAAAGTCTGTGGATGAAAGTCTAACATGTGACCATTCAAATGAAAGCTATTCAGTAGTACTTTTATCTGATTTTGTTTGTTTCTCAATATTTAGGCAAAATGAAATTTGTATTTTTTTCAATTTTGAACTTGGACACTCTTAGGAGATACGGATAAAAAGATCGAAAAGTTGACCGCACGAATGGCACTTCGACATCTATACATCACGAAATCAGTGCTTTACAGAATGAACAAACGAAATTACCTTCAGTGTCGATTCAGTGCTGTCTTTCGTGTCGTGCAGGTCGGTCCAACTCAATTTAGCTTTCGTGACTGGAAGTGATTCGATGTAAAATGACGACTCAGTTCTATTTTAATTTATGCAAATGAGCGGTACAGTCTTACAGTTAAATGCACGATATATACACTTATTTATGTTTTAAATGCCTTGGAGAGCAAGCAATAGAACAGTTTGAGTTCTTTTAATCATTTGTAGGTATTTGTAGTTCGTTGCTGTTTATCCGTGTTTAGCCATGTCAATTTTAAACCAGCTTGATACCGGCTAAAATTTCTAATAGCTAGAAAAAAGTCTGAGAGACTGAATAACTTAAGCCATTCAATTCAGTTTAGTAGTTACAATTTTGGACTAGCTATAGTTGATCCTCGCGAGAACAAAAATAAACGTGTTTCACCAACGAAATGAACAAAAGGTGGCGTTTTGTTATTAAGTTAAACAAAGTTGCGAAAACCTTAAATTACCTGTCTTAACGTGTGACCACGTTCCGTTTAAGCTTTTTGTATACTCCGGTGTGGTAGATCGACACAGCTAGAGCTTCCGTGATCCTTAAGAAATTTTGTCCCAATGCACCCCTTGAAGCGGGAAGCTTTTTAAAGACCACTAGCTGCGTTAACATAAAGGCGGGCTACACTAAACAATGCAAGAATTGAGCACTTTGCATTAAGATTGCTACACTACAAGGGTGTTTTTCCGATTAATTTGAAAAAAGCCTCGTCAACAAACACATTTCCCTCTAACACGGAAAACGTAAAATAATCAATGGAGACTCGATAAAAGCGGACGAAGAATATATGTAAAATTTGAATGTTTGAGTCAATGTGTTTTGAGGAAATGTTATCTAAAATGTGACAACACAGCGGCTAACAAAGATTGTATATGAAGAGGAGATAGTTTAACATACTTTATGGTGTTTCAAAAATCATGGTTTTCAATCTGAATTTTAAAAACACGATTTTTTTTACTTTGAAAGTCTAAAGTCTAATCATCATTCTTCTACAGCTTAAAACACTTTGATGGCTTTCTATGGCTCATACATCAATCAAATTACAAGTAGTATAGGCTTATCGAGCTAATGAGGCAATTAGTGGTAAAATTGATATAGAAATCGCAGCTGGCTTCAAACCTGCCAAGCCGTAACTGGTCGTAACTATTAGTGGAAAAACTGAATTACTTTATTTGGTTCTGTCCTTGCATGTAAGTACTACTTCCTAAACGACAGAGCTCGCGGCAAACGCTGATACTATAAAAAGTTTTGTTTTAATTTTTCTTTTGTAGGAATATCGCACAAAAAAATTCTGCTTCATTTTCTGCACGACAGAGCGCGAATGGAACGGATAACCATGGCAACAGCTACAGGTCAATAAGAGTTTCGCAATTTTCGTCATTCAATATTCTGCTGTTTAATAAGGAACGTGGTGATAAATAAAAGGTAAAATGTAGAACAACAAATTTTCTCCTTTCGAATATCAATAGTATTTAGTAAACAAAGTTATACGTTTAAACTTTTCCCGTCGAAATAGCCGGCCTAAGATTTTGCTCAATTTTTCACGACTTTTAAGACGCGTGCCGTGAATATCCAGAGAACTTTGGACGTACACATGTCAATACAATCCTCTTTTCTATAATAACAATAATATTATCGATGAAATAAGTTGTAGGTTCTAAGTCTTCTATCAGACCTTGGCGCAGTTACTGTCAGGGACATAGTACATCATATCATTGTTACCTTACAGACATACATATAGCCTCTTTAGTCAATATAGTATCGTGTGTTCTTATTGAGAAAAATATCAGATCTTATTATTTAACAACCCGGCGACCAGTTTGTTTCTTAAGCTGGTTTCAAATCGTACTTGTGATAATAAATGTTGAGGGTATCTCTAAAGCAATTCAGTGTATTGTAGCTATTATTACCTTTCAACGTCTCGACTAAAGATTGAATTAATTAAACCGTCGACTGAATCACGTTGAAAGCTGGATCGTCAAGCCCAGTTGTTGACTTTCGTTTTCAATACTTGCCAGTTATTTTGACATTTTATAGTTAACCCTCAATGGAGATCCGTGGTCAAGTGAATTAAAATGACAAGTATTTACAAATTCACACACAAATAAGGTGTCGACAACAAGTGTACTGTCTGAAACTCACCCGCCGTAAAACGGTTTCGTCGGCGTACAAGAGGTCGCTAGCTTAACACTTCCCGGCGATCCAGCTGAGTTAGGCTCGAGCGGAGCCACGACTATTTCCGTGTAGAGCAGGTTTAACACCGGGTGAGCCAGGTAAAATCAAAAGGCGGTCTTGGCGAATTTTTGACTTCAATAAATTTCTCAGCTGGGCCATTCACACCACCGGCAAATTGTTATCAAGTAAACAAGATGCCCTCGAAAATGTCTGCGTCCTGATTGGCTCACAGGATGCATCTGCATGTAGATGCATTAATTTCTTATAATTGTAAATAATTGTATACTGAGACGAACAACGTGGCTCCACTGTCGATTCACTGAAATTGTGGTTAAAATATTTTGTGAGCCGCAGCTGTCTTGCGATGGAAGGTCAGAGAGAGCTCTCGATCAGATGTTCTTTTTGTCACAAAATTAGCGTTCGAATTCCAGTGTTTACAAAAACTTAGACACGTGTTTTGAAATAAAGATCCTTCAAACACGTGTCGGGACAAGTTCATTTGCACTTTGTATTGTTCGAATTTTGGAAATGTTTCACAACTGTTACTTTTTGCTTGACTTTTTGTCTCCTATGAGCGAAGATAAGAGTTGTTTTCCTTTTAATTTATAGTTTGTAGCGTTCGACAATCAGCACATGTCAAAACATGTTGAAATTCTGTTCTTGATTTGATAAATATTCCATCAACGAAATGCACTAAAAACCTAATCTGTTGCTAATGGAGAAGGTGAATTTTAATTCCTGCTAAAAAAATATTTTTAAAGAATAGATGTAAAATGAGGGATTTAGTCATGGTATTGATAAATGACAGCTTAGATGGAATAAAACAGGTTTCTATCTTCATTCACAAAGAAACAGCTAAAAATAGACAAAGTACCTCTGGGACTGCTTAGAAATAAACACAACACTTCCCACAGTTTATAAATAAAACTGTAAAAGATATAAAGTAAAAACATTGCGGTCGAGACATAAACATTGGTTTTAATTCCCAGTGACCAGTGTAAACATGCAACGCTCTTGACCATTCATTACATCAACCCACAATGCACTCGCGCGTTCCAGATTGTTTATGCACGACTCTAGAATGTAGCACATGTTTTCTTGCAGTTTTCTGAAAATTTTTAAAGGTGCTTGATAGACCTCGATACTTGCACGGTTTTTATTCCTGTTAATTTATTATAAGGTTATTATTATACTGGCTTTAACTACCTCTATTGTGTTTATAAATCATCACAATTGGTGACTACAAGAGGGATATCGAATGATCAGTTTGCTGGCATTTGTAAACAAAGCGTTTTTCTTTGTGAGCACGATCGAGCATTGATGAAAGTTAGCCTTGCGAGCAACGAGGAAAAAGCTACCCGAGTATGCGAGCACTTGTGAAAATATGGGAGCACGAGTAAACGAGCACCCACTAAAATTTTGCGAGCAATTCGAGAAATTTTGCGAGCACTAAAAGTTTTGAGAGACCATTCATAACCCCTTATAAGGAAACGACTTCTCGCACACCGAATTATATACGTATTTATACTAACATAGATGCATAGAACCGACTCATTGATTCATCTACTAAAACCAAACGTAACTACCGATCCAAGAGAAAGCTGTTCATTTAATTTTGTAAAGCTGTTCATTTTACATAGAAATGAGCACCATTCAGTCGTTATGCAAATGGTCGATAGAGTGCTTTGTTTTGTAAACAAAGGGTTTCAAAATTTGTGAAAGCCTCGCTCAGCGTGTTTCTTCGATGTCTCCGCAAAAAAGCAACATTTTATCCTATTTTCAAATTTTTAGATAGAATTAACCCTTTCACTCCCAGAGTAAAACCTTGAGTCAATAAATGCGGTTATAACTTTTAAGTCTGTGGATGAAACCCTAATGTATGACCATTCAAATGGAAAGCTATTGAGAAGTACTTTCATGTGATAATGTTTGTTTTTGACAATTTTGCAACATGAAATTCAAGATTTTTTCCTGGGTTTTGGACTTAGCACTCTTGGAAGTGAAAGGGTTTACTGAAACGGCATGTACCTGATCAGTACTTCCGCCACCATGTTGCGTTTGTGAGCCACTGACTCTGATGTAAAAATGTAAGTGTTGCAATTTTTTAGTTTCTTTCAATTCCAAAAAAACGTGGTTTTGTAGGAACACTTAAGAGGTAAAATTTGGGCAAATTGGGTTTTCGACCCGTCTACCTGTTGTATAGTCTCTATAATGTTTTGGTGCTGTTCAGATTTTCTCTAATCGATTTACAAGAAGTGTATAGTGGCTTTCTTTTAACACTTTTGAGAAACCAATAATTTTGTAACCTTCAGTTATCATGTACAGTTCTTAGTTCTAACAATTTGCTTGTGTACTGAAGCTATTTATTTTGGTCACCTAACTGCTTGACAGCTGCAGTACAAGCTTGGGTTATCAATTTTCTCCATGTAAAATCGATTTTATTAACCCTTTCACTCCCAGAGTCAAAACTTGAGTCAATAAATGTGGATGTAACTTTTAGTCTGTGGATGAAACCCTGGTGTGTGACCATTCAAATGAAAGCTATTGAGCAGTACTTTCAAGTGGTACTGTTTGTTTTTGACAATTTTGCAAACTAAAATTCAACATTTTTCCCTTAGCTTTGAACTTAGCACTCTTGGGAGTGAAAGGGTAAGTACCTGATCAGTACTTCTGCCACCATGTTGCGTTTGTGTACTACGCTCTTGGGAGTGAAAGGGTTAATAACAGTAGTAAGATGAAAAGGTTCCAATAAAATTAAATAACAATGACCACTACTTTTCGTTAAAAGTAAAACAAAATACAACATAAAAAAACATCATCCACAATACTGATTAAATATCGTCTGTGCAGTAAAGTTCTGACAAAGACGTGTTTATAATCTTGTAAGAAATATCGAAGCTTATCGAAATATCGATCAGTAGCTCTACTCAAACCTATAATTATTTCGAACACGAACAAGTTTAGACATTGCCGGGGAACTTTGTGAATGCTATGTTTACACAAGTGTGCTTTACACACAAATAAATAAGCAAACAAAGAAATAAACAAACAAACAACTTCAACATGCCCAATCACACCAACTAAACACGTTTATATTTAAAACATGGTTGTAGAAAATTGAAATAAGTTACAATCAGAACACGGGGCGCAATGAAAATAAACTCCCAAATGTCCAACCGGCTTACTCTTCAGTACTGACTCAATATACTATACAACAACAATCTATTCATGGCAATTAACTACGCTAAAGTGATTTTTACTAGTCTGAGCACCTTGTACTATGTTAAGTGTGTTTATTTTATTCATAAACTCAACGATAATCCACAGAGCATGCATATTATTTCAAATCATTGCGGTTTAGCTACAATCAGTCGTTGGAACATCCTCTCCCTTTCCCCTGTCCAATGTTGAACAGGGCAATAATCACGCACAATGTTGGATAGGGCAATACTCAGAGTGCGCACTCCGGTCCAGCGTGTGTTAGGGCCTCCACACTAGGCCAATTGTTACCGATAACTATTTAGTTGTCGATCATAAAAAGTTGTCAATAACAAAAAAGCCAGTGTTTGAAGCTAGTTATCGATAACTAAGGGCCTTAGTTATCGACAACTTGTTTCACACACTGGCTTTTTTGTTACGACAACTTTTTATGATCGACAACTAAATAGTTGTCAACAACTATCTCTCTAGTCTATGGAGGCCCTTAGGTTTTAAAACAACAAAAGGGAGGGATCGAGACTAGATTAAATCAAGAGTGTAACAACTATGTGTCGTCATAGATTGTAGATCAGTTTAAAGTCCAAAGAATTGAGAAACTACATGGAATGCATGGCTCATACAGGCGTAAGGCATTACTATAACTTGAAGCTGTTTCTAGCTTATCTCTGCAACACTATAAATAAAACGGGGGGACTAGTATCCATGGAAAAATACCCGACGTTTTCCGCATTCCAGTAACCAATCAGAAAATTGCACAAGCATTCCGAAAGTTGTCGAACCAGTTTGAACTGAACTTCGTGCACGAAACCCAGCCGAGGGCTGCGTCAAATTCCGATCGAAAATAATGATACTCAGTTGTTATTTGGAGTATAAAAGGGAAGACAACTAAAATAATGAGGATTTTTAAACATATCTATCGTACTCACCCTCGTTTGCACTGCTCGCAGGGGATCCAATCTCATTACTGGCGTCGTCGTTCGGCGAACTCGACCGCGAAGATAAACTTGCAGTTCTCGGCAGCTGACCTTCTTTAGGGGACGTTGGTGAAGGTGGAGGAATAATTCTTGATGGCGCCTTGTGTATATTTGGATTAAAACACAACTGCACCGTACCATATGGGAGATGGCTCACCTCGTCGCTCTCCTGCTGCCTGCGTAGCGCCACTTGTGCCGCCATCACTCGTTGTCTCTCAGCTATGAGATTGCAGTCCGAACAGGCACAATCGCGCCACTTGCAAAACCTCTTGTGTCCTTTGAGAATCGAGATGACACCGTGGTTTCGGCAACGCGCGCACTTTGGTGAACGCTGAGCTATGGACCCCATTGGAGGCATTGGAGTCGACTTGAGTTCGGTTGAAGGGGGCTGGAACAAAAACAATAATATGTTAGCTTAGCCTTACAAGTCAGTCCGCTGCACGAGTAGAACCAGCCAGTTGAAGTGACCTGAAGATTTGGACCTGCAGATATTATTTCGCCACCAGTAAACTTTTACATTTGAACCTCTTTTCTTCAGATTAGCACAAAAGCAGAGAAGTTCAATTAAAAACCACGACGCATTGTGACGAACTGATTAAGGTTACCCTTGACCGGCGAAACAGACAGTTTTTTCGTCTACCTTGATCTTACGCTATGCAGTCCCTCAGACAAATTTTGCACCTTGAAATTCACTGTTAAACTTCAGAGAGGGCTTTCCAAGCCCAGATCAGCTATGTATGAGCTAGAAGTAGTAGGTAGTACCTATTGTTATACAGCAAAGACACTTTAAAGTGAGACAACAAACTGTGCTATTTCGGTCTAAGTGGCCGACTAAATTTAGCTATCTCGAATAGAATATATTAAACTGAATTGGCGAGAAATTTGCTTACTTATTGTTCCCGGTCACCGTGCGTAAAAATTTGCCACAAAAATGTCGCAGCTTAATTTAATACATGAAGTACAAAAATAGAAATTTCTGGAGAAACTTATCTGGGGGTGATAATAAAGCTAACGTGAAAAGGTAATCCTATCCAAACTCTTGACCGAAATTTCTGGTATCACATGGACGTGACCGTTTGCTTTTAAATCAACAGATTATTTTAGCGAAAAAAGAAAACGATTTCAGAAATGAAATGATTTTACAACAAGGTAACAAAGTAAGGCCTGACATACGCTTAAGTTTCTTTTCTTCGTCAATCAAATTTTACAGACCCTGTGTGAATAGATTAAATGTTACAAATCTTAGTGATTTCAGACACTGGATTACTTATTAATCAAGGAAATGACAGATTTGAATTACTTTACCAGAAAGGAAACTATATGTACAAACTTAGGAAACAAAGTGTTAAGACATGTTTAGATTTCCCTACTTCAATTTGTCAATTTATGTTTTAACTTCATTTAATAAGAAAAAGAAAAACGTTTCAGAAACTCTGTCTCTTTAAAATAACATCAAAGAGTTGAAACACAGTAGAGCACTCGACCAGAACAATAAAATAACAGAACTTCGTTTAAAGAAATAAAAAATACACAAATAAATTTACCGTGTAAAAATGAACTTACTTTGAAGCTGGTCAGCATTTAGAGCTTCTAATTCCGTTGTGATGTTTTACTAAAAGACTAATCTACTAACTGTTACTAATAACAACTACACTCCGTGCGCAAGTTTATAATCATAAGTCGGGTCAAGGTTGTGGGTAGCTTTTCTAGCACATTCCTCAGCCTAAACAAACAGGTTTCATTGCTCAGTGTTGCCATGGCAATGCAAATAACCTGTCATGGAACAAGTGAAACAATTCGCGGATAGCAAATGTTGAGCTCATTATAGGCGGACTCGCACAAGTTGTTATTTTACCTTACTTCCAAGCTATGTTAAACTCGGGGCCATGTGATTTCAAAACAAGGGGCGGTGCATTCCCTCGCCGCGAACAATTAAAAAGTTACGTATTGTATTGTGAAATATATTTTAACGCTCCGGTGAAACCAGCCAAAAGGTGGCAAGGAAGATATTTCATTATGTGTTAATACGAAGAACCGAAGTTTAATTGATTATTAAACTAGTTAACACCGGGGCGAAAAGACTAGAATCCAACCTGGTCTCGAGAATTCAATCAGTCCTTTCACAAGATGTTTTAACTTGGTTTGCTCAAGTTATTGGAAACAATTTTTTTACCACAGTGAAATAATGCAAAATTTATAAGCCTGTGAAGTGTAAATAATACCACAACAAAGGTCAACAGAGAAAGGACAAAGGAACGTTATAAATGAATATCTTATATAAACCTCTTGTTGCCCTGCGGGGCATAGAAAGATATTGATAAGTTAGTTCATCTTCATAAAGTTTGAAACATTACCACGTGGCCCCCCTGAAGAGTGCAAATAACAAAGATCGGTTTTGTTATTTTATGGACTGAAAAACTTTATTAACCTTGTCAATGGCATTGACGAACACTCTATGGTTATCGTGTATTTGTCTCGGATACATTGTATCAAGAGATAAGCCAGCTGTATTCAGTCCAAAAGAATGAAGTAAATAGCACCCACGTTTTGAACTTGACACAGAAATTAACACAAATGTTAAAAAACACTTTGTCTGTGTATATGTATCAGTTGAGGCTCTATGTTTCAAAAAACAACCCTTTATATCCTTTTAAAAGCTGTCACCAATGCCTTGACATAACTGTCATAGCTAGAATGTATATAGTCAAATCAAAACTCTGTTCAAATGCCGCAAAGGTTGGTACGTTGAATTCCCTCAATGATCGGCATTTCGCAAACGCACATTTCGAATGGAGTTCGACACAGTTGTTCTCGGAGTCTGTGCGTCATTCGGAGACCGGCCGAATTGATCAACACAGCGTGACTTAAACGCAAAATGATTAACTTGATTGGGATCACTTCGCCATTATCAGCCAAGTTCAAGAGCTTCTTTGTCCTCCTTGGAGCTATCAAACGCCGTGATTCCCTCCCATTGATCGCCAACGACGTTATGGTTTTTCCTTGACGCAACCAGCCTGACGGGTGGTCATTTGCCGTGTACAATTTTTAGCATCCCAATCTAAACTTGGATATTCTATTCAGTAGTAAAACACAGCCTACAGAAATCTAAATTTAACTGTATAGTTTGATTTAGCGTTGTTTCTCGTGGGAGTTGAGTACAACAGGTGAACGTTGAACTTCGTACGTCATTGCGCTGTTTGAGATTGTTTAAACTTCAGCTTCAATGGAGGCCGGCGAAGGCTACCTAGACCTGATTTTAAATATTTATATCGAATCGTAAAGACACGGGGCTCAAAGAATTAAATTCAATGGCTAGTTAACGCTACTTCTGAGTAAGAGATACTTCAATTTGCCACTCAGTGTCTTTTATAAAAAGAATGCAATATACACTGAACTCAGTGAAAGTATTTTTCTGACATAACGGCAACATGCAGTTACAGGCTAACTGCATTTGTTCCGCTGTGACAATGATCTTGTATGAGTTCAGTAAATTCATGACTATTTATAGCTTTGTAGTTTAAGAATTGAAAACTCCAAGAAACTTGAAGAAATGATATGGATCGTTTTTTAAGGCAAATCGGATAAGAGTCGGATTTATTGTCTGTAATATAAATAATGCCATTTCCGTTTCCGTCTGGTCTTTTTAGTTTCCCGCTCAAACCATAACTGTTCGACAACTGACTGACTGCGGCAACAGTCATTTTTGCTCCAAAAACACGCGATTACACTCAGAGACACATTTATCAACAAGACGTTTCCCGTTAAATCCCAGCCGAGGGCGGGAATCAATATACAGGTTTTACGATAACAAACACAGTAATAATGTCAAGTCCATGTAAAAGGGCTTTTGATGGTGAACAATTCAATATGCAGACTTTAACTTTAACCCGATTTACCCAAGTCTTTGATTATCGTATGCTACTCTAGGATTTCTTAGACGCAAAACTGATTTGACCGTTATTCAAAATATGGTATATCGATGCAGTTTTCATTGCCTGATTTATAGTCAGTAATGCACATGCAGGTCTTATCAGTGTACACTGAGAAGGTTTTTTCTTGTCATGTTTTAGCTGTCAAGTGAACGGAACACTTATCACCATATTGTGGGCAGACTGTTAATTTGATTGCGTACCACTAAGATCGCTATAGATGGGTTGTATAAATATTGCGGTAACATTTTGATGATTTTGAAGCAGTCTGTCCATATTATTAAACCAAATACACGACTTCATTTGTTCCACAGTCTGATATTCAAGTCTCCCTGATTACTTTTATTCTTCAATAAAACATCTCTCAAACAAAATCTGGTAAAAGTTATTAATTGTATCTTATTAGTAAGAAGAAACGGTAGTCTTCTTTGAAAATCTTCCAGTGAAAATTCAGGAATTAATGTGATTATATTGTAGCGAACAGTTTTTATTATGTATGTCATTTTGGCAGGGTACTGGTGTCTGTATATAGTCGTTCGTGTTGGTTGTGTCCTTAAGCAAGACACCTCTCCATCTCTGATAGTGTTTCACTTCACCCAGCTGATGCATAAATGGCTACCAATGAAGGAATTGTCCTTGGGAAACCTAAGAGGTAACTGAAATATAGACTAGCATCCCATCCAGGGGAAGTAGCAATACTCCTAGAGTCGCTTCATGTTACAGAAACCGGAGTTGAGCGCCAGTATTTTTAGAAACTTAAGGCTCGTGAAAACGTCACCTCTCTTTTACAAATTTCACGGGAAGAAGACATGTTTAAAAGTACTTGTATAGACACTTTTAACCCTTAAACACCAGATGTGATTAGCATCTAACAGTCTTACAATATCAATACATTAATTGTAAAACAGACAGGTAACCAGAATACAGCCATACACTGGGAACTGAATGACTTGCGACAAAGACTTTGAGAGTGCGAATGGCGCAGTAACACTGGAGAATATATAAATCCAGTACAAAGAACTAACAGAGAAAAATATTCATCACCAACAAACGTTCCTCGGTTTAGTTAAAAAGAAAAGCATAACAGAGTTATAGAGAGAATAATAAGCATGAACTACACTTAAAATTACCTGCCTAATTAACGAAACAGAACAAAAACGAACTCACTTTGTCGCAGATGCGTTGCATATTGATTGACGTCAATGCCACTTGCAGACAATTTATCACAAGATAATTAAAGTTAAAGTCTTTTTGTTCAGCTCCACGATGATCTGTCTAAAATAAACTGAAGTTTATTTACGTGACCCGTGCGGCATCTTAAACATGTTTCGCTTTCGTCAAGCGCTGTTTGCCATAATAAACTCTTTGCTATATGCGCCCGCCATTTTTGTAGGCAATTCTAGAAACTTTACCACGCCCTAACGAAAATAGATTACCGACGTTATGTGACACTGGCACGAAGAGTCAAAATTAAAACAAATGGTTTTTGGTCTTAAAACAACTGAAAATAAATTTAAGGATACTAATTGGATCAAGCAGACGGATTAGTCGATAAGTTGAAGACACAGACCGGAATTCAAAGAACAATAAGTGTTATTGACCTAGTTGAATTGCAGCGGCGCTTTCGTACCTAAACTCGTCTCGTCTATAAACTATATGCCGCGCGCCGGTCTTATTCATTTATTACTCATGACTAAAGAATCTGTTTTGCTAAGAGATAAAACTTCAACTTTCAGATAATTTAGTGAGTTATTTGACTTACCTTGAAGAAGTCATCCAAATCACACATAACTGGCATTTGAATAAGCACAAACAATTACACGCGTCTAGGCTGAACGTCTGTAGGATTCAGGACAACTATGAGATGAACGCAGGCTATATAGCTTGCCGAGATATTTGAATTGTATCAATACCCTCGGAAATGCTTGCACTCCGAATCTTCCGATAAACTACCGGCGTACGTGAATATTGGCTACATTTATAACATATACGGCTGTAAACCTACACTACAATAGCAATAATGGCAAATTACGTCAATGTTCCTGTCGAAGGTTCCTGAATGTGTCGTTTCAGTCGCCAAACAGACTCCAAATAGATGTAGACGTATATAAATCGCACGATGTAATCCGTATTAAAAACAATGTGCAAATAAACGAGAAGTTACTCTATTGTGATTTCGGTCAAAGTGATTTATAAGGCGTTTAAAGTGAAAACGCAAACTATTACTTTAAAATCGTAGTTATGAAGGTATAAATTACCACGTGTAATCCTTATTACAAATAATGTGTAAATAAACAGTGAATCAACTAGAATTTGCTCTATTGTGTTGGCAAATGATTTAATGCGTTTAAAGTAAACTGGAACGAAATTATGATTTAAAATCATAGTTGTGAAAGTATAATCCTTATTAAAATTAACGTGTAAATAAACGCAAATTTACTTCACTGTATCTGTAAACGATTTAAGGTGTTTAAAGTGAAAAAAGAAGAGTATCAATTTATAATCATAGTTTTGTAGGCACAAATACTGTGCTGTTTAATTATAACTGAAAACGCACGCATATTAACGAGAATTTACTCTTAGGCTGTCCGTATAAACGATTTAAGACGCTTGAAATAAAAAAGCTATACTATTATTATTATTATTATTATTTTAAAGTCACCTTTTCATTTGATTTATTTTAGGAGTTCAGCACATACTCGCACATTATTTCGGTTGTATGCATATAATACGTGCCAGTTCTCTTAGGTAACCCATTTTTTTTAGGTAATCCAACATGTTCAAACAGGGGCGTAAGTGGTCATCGCAGTAAATCATCAACGGTGAAGACGTACACGCGGGGTGTAATTTAACAACTTTCCGCTGCAAGGCGTGGTACGATGACAAATGTCTTGAATTAAACGCTGTACACAGCTGCGTTTGTTGTCTCGGTAATATTTGCTTTGTCATCTATATTTTTGGAGGTCAGCCATTTTTCAACAGTAAAAAAAAAATGTACGTAGAAGTTATCACTCACCCGGTTTTTCGATCTGGTGAAAGATTTCGCTTTTGTGTCAGTCGCCAGATATTCCACTTGTCACGACACGCCGTTCTTTCAGTGAGATTCTGGCATCCTCGTTTCCATTGAATCACCAAACTTGCCCAGTATTGCTGGATCATCATTATAGCAATGAATTTGGTAAATTTAAACGATAAAGTTGCTGATTAGAGGGACATGCACTAGCTGATGCATTGATGTCATGATATTTCAACTGAGTGCGGGGTATATTGAATTCAACACTATACATCAGAATTGCCCACCTGTCTCATAAAGTTTTAAATTTGTAAATCCAATTACACGAACGCCAAAACAAATACAAGTTTCTTTTGCATGTCCGTAAATTAAACGTGGCGAACCTTGCAACTCTGACCTGAACCACCCTACTCGCAGGAAATTCCGGCATTCTTATCAAGCGTGAGTTGTAGTTTTTGGAACCAAACATGCAAGCTGGACCGGCATGGACGCTATTAGAGTGTCTGTTACCCAAGCTTCTGTTATATCAGCTACTTACTTAGTGTCCAATAGCCGGTCACGTTACAAGGCTCTATCAGAACCGGGTTTCGAAGCAAATAATGTCTATAATGTGTTGTATAATAAGATACAACGGTAAAGGAAATAAAACATTAAACCGGAGAACACACAGGGAAGCTACAAAATATCAGTTACCATTCATTACATAGCCTAGTAGTTGAGACGTGTCGAGGTTCTTAGTAGAAAAATATTGTCAGGGTATGGTTGAATTTAATACGTTTTTCTGTGATATGAACCAGTATGTCTTTAAGACTTTCTATACTAACAGATGTCACAACTGATAACGAAGAAAGCAGGAAAATAAACCGTGCAATTGGTAATTTTTCGAGGTTAGGATCTTAGCAGAGCCGTGACGAGAACTCACGGTGATACAGATCAGTTAAAACTAAAAACCTCCTTACATGAGATGACAGCTTAATTCTTAAAACTTCAAAACCTCTGCGGGGGAGCATAAAGCAACTTTACCACTAAGAAAATAAACTCTTTCTCGTTATTGTTTTTAATAGTGTTTTTTTTTATTTAATTTCATTTTCTGATAGTCCTTTCAGTAGTTTATATATAGAGCCCATTCAGCAACCTGTATCATGCAGCTGATGGAGTCTCGTTAAAGATTGGCTGTAGCACAATAAATGGAGTACAACTTTAAACCTTTCAGTGTTCGTCCTTCATTTTCAAATGCAAATACACTGCCAGTGAAATGAGTACATATTTCCGTTATCTCTTGTATAGCTCTTTCACTTACGTCAGTACTCAAATTAAAAGTAAAACTTATCATTTGTCTGACGGTTTGTTTCTCGAACTTTCTTTCTCTCTTTTATCAGTATTTCAATATATTCCTTGCAAACAAGAGAGAATATAATTGTCGCAAAGTCTCACTCTTTGACGACTCGAGATATTAATCATCTCAGTGTTCACTATTACAAGGAAGAAAAGTCCTTCATTTCAACACATGGATTAAAAGAACAAGACGATCCTAAACGTAGATATATAGCATTCCAACAACTGGATTCTCACATCTTACTCCAGTTAATGAGATTTCTGGAGAAAATAGTAACAGTTAAAGAAGCTTAGCAAAAACTGAAAAAACCTGATCTATAGATGCAGAAAGACACTCAAGCATGCAGTATTACACGCGAGAGAATAATTGATTAACGACCTGACAGTACTCTTTCTTTAGAGGCATATTGGGCAATCTATCTCTCGCGAAGGTGGCGTGAAAACTGAAGCAACAAATTTAACTGTTAATAAATATCACTGAAAAAAAAGATGGGGGAAACAAGCTTATACACGCAATTATAATTAAGCTCTGAGTTTCTTTGGGTGTGTGCTGAGTACCTGCACAGCAAAGGAACTGTTTGAGACAATCATGATGGATATTTGGCAAAACTGGCAGTGTTTGGAACGCCCTGTACATACTGTACTGCTTTTTGGATTTCACAGTGAAGAGGGGAGTACAAAGACTTGGAGAGCTGAGGACGATGTTAGGAGAGTTGAAGGAAGCTGGTATTTCTCAGGAAAGAGTAGGAAGATTAACCCAGCTGGATAGACTAGCCTAGTGGAAGCTTGTTGAGGTCTCATGTGCCATACAGGCACAACGAATGAGTAAGTGAGTGTGTATAGACTAACGGTGAAGTATAAAAGCGTATACGTCGATAGCTTTTGTTAGTAAACGTGCATTGCGTTTGCCAAACTGAGATATTAAAAAACGGCACCATCCAAACTCCTCCGCTACATACATCCAATAAATCGGTACAATTATGAAGCTGCTTATCTCAGAGACTACCAAACCTGCATGTAACCACTTTAAATATAACATCTTAGTTTGCTATATTCTCGGTCTGTTGAGTTCAAGAAAACAACTGACAATTCGGTACAGCAGTTACATAAAGTGAGCTAGGCTTTCTTTTGTCGAAGGCCGGCAGCTATTGAATCGCAATGCTATCTAGCAAAGTAGCGAGCAGTAACTTGCGAACATTTACGTCAAAGAAATGATGCACATTTTCTGTTCGATATTTGACTAGTGTTCTCACTACTGAAATGCAAAACACACAAATAAGTTCAAACCTCGATGCCAAAAAACCCAGATTGTTTTTCGCTTTCTCTTTGGTTGTCGTCCAAGTTCAGCTGCTGCCGCGGAGTGCTACAACTGACCGCTCACAGACAATGTTACATGTTAAAACATACAGTGAATATCGCTACACATACCTGTGACTTACTTATATAGATAAACTGAAACTTACCAACGCGTCTGGCGTATAATTTGTATGAGTTTGTTTTGTGTTCCTTTATCATCAACACGACCTATACAGATCATTGAACCGCATGAATTACTTGCGGTTTTCGAACAAACATACATTAGGGTCGGAGATATGGCGTGAATGGGTCTGACTGCTCTTCAAAAGTCTCCGCGGTTGACTGTCTACCAAACGGTGCCTTTCGTTCAGTACGAAAACTAGTTAACTGCATGCGTGGAAACACGTCCAGTTCCCCAATCAATCGAGGCTACTGAGGAGTCGAGATTGGATGATTCGTCACGGCATTCAGTCATCCCAAGCAGACGGTTTTATTTCCATCGTGACAAATGGAATATTCTTTCCGTAAAATACTTGCGTTTTCTTTCAAATGTTTCGACAGCGTGATAATTTTCTAGTGGTTTAAATCTCAAAGAGAAGTATACTTCGGCATTCTCAATAAATTATCGAACTTAGCGAACTCAGTTCTACATGGTGAAAAGGTTTTTCAGCATTTGTTCATCTTTTGACCCTATATTTCTCCTCGAGACCTAGTACGTATCCATATGTTACGGTCATGCAGCAATAGACAAAATGTCTCTTAAGGAATTTTAACTTTTCGTGAGGTTGATAAAAACCAACATCCATTCCAAGATGACATATCCTTTTCGCCTCTTTGAAAACCGGCGGAGGCGGTTAGATTGAAGAAGGTTTAAGTTTCTGGGCGTGAAAGAAAGGTAACTTACAGAAGCCAAAGTTCGATTATTCAATGGAATATTTTCTCCATAAAATATCTGCCGCTTTAAACCCTTTCGAAACCGAAAGTTTATGAAAGAACGGTCCATTTCCGCCGAGGACGTAATCGCATGAACACGTTTTCTTGATACGCGTTTTACGGTCGTAAGATTTCGCTGTTTAAAAAAAAGTTCAAATGATTTTAATTACCCAAAATTTTACCTTATTTAAAATTGGTAAGTTTGGAACAAACGAGGTATCAAACAGATCAATCAGGCATGAGACTGCACAAACCACACAATCAGGTTGATGACACAAAATGCCAGTAACCCATACGACTTGCCAATACGATTTGTTTATCTTCAGAGCTTACATCACGAAACCCCATGCATGCATCTTCTTCTCCAAGAAATCAGTGCGAATGAATGTACTCTAAAGTCTAATTAGCCGTAATATTGAGCTGAAGTAGAGCAAGCAGTGCATGTCTGCTGGTCAGTTCGGCTCCTCGTGCATGGATCCAGATCTCGCCTTATGCGAGCACTGCGGATTAACGACTTGATAGCTAAGAAACAGAAGTTCCGATTATACTTACCATTGCAGAACTACTTGTTGTATAAACTGACACTTCGTTAGCAGGAGATGTTCCCTCTTCAGCGGCCATTTCAGTTATAACCGCCGGCTGCCGACAACGGCGTCTCCCAAGCACGCTGTCTACACGCTCTATTGGGCTGTCAGCTCCTACTCTGGACGTCACTGCCAGCTATTTTAAGCTCAAATCGAATTCTTTTCTGAACTCCTGTGAAGTTTTCTCGTTGTTCTATTGTTTTTACTGCATTCTGAAAATAAACTTGCTGCTATTTTAGGAAGACAAAGTGCTCGCTTGGTCGACTCTCTTTATGAGCCGCTAACAAGTCAAATTTATCGTATTTGTCGTGGCGTGCGGGTGCGCGAGCTAAATACCACGGCGCATGGACTGTCTATTAGTTTATGGCACCTAACTGAGACATAAGTCCCAACAGGCATGAATAGAAAACTCTATCCACCCACGGAATGACGCGAGTTTGATGAATGAGTCATTCAATGGGCCACTGAAATATTTCAAACAAGCGAGAGTTCTTTCCAGAAGAGATCAATTTAAGACGCTCCTATTTTTGCAAAGAAAAACAAGTCAAGCTGATAAGATTTTACCAGCTTAGCTCTGTTCCAGAAGTTACTTATTTGTTTACTCGTTACAGAGTTACTTTTTTTTGATACAGGATATCTGCATGATATTGTCAACAGGTCGCCCGGCTCGCCGGCAGGCTAAGCTTCTAAACGTTGCACTACTGACAGCGGTCACGACAAGACTATTTTTATAACTACAAATATTTCAGCAGGTCTTAGAGAAAATGAACTGGAGACAGCTAGAAGAATTCGAAGATACACGAGGCATTTTCTGATCTCTGAGTGTGGGCGGCTCTTGTTGGTATTTATTAAGGGAACAATTTCAGCCCTTTGGGTTAGCGTGACAAACTAGAATCATGCGGAATGTTCTGTCTCGTGATTTGCATGAATTAATCAGAATAATGTTGCAAGAACACGCAAGGCCAATATTAACTCCGACTTTAATTTTATTGCTATCGCAATTTCATGGTCCATGGATTTCGTGATTGTTGTGATCTTGAATTGCCAAGTTGCTGTCTTTTTGTCAACCCTTGCGAACGTTTAGGAATGTAATAAAAAACACGAGAACTGTTTAACGTTTAGGTAGTTTGGGGGTTGTTTTTCGGAAGTGTGGAGTGTAGGAAACTGTTCTAATGAACTGTAGATCATATTGTTGACATCTTTTAGCCCCAGGGGTTCACCTAGCACACGAAAGTTAGAAGCATATGACACCACTGTAAATGATCTGAAACCAGTAACACGGAAATTATGGCAGTTGAATAATAGTCATCGACGCTTATTACGCTTTGCATGCGCAATCTTTACTTGAAAGCAGCAGATAGCTATTGTTTAGTCTATTAAATAACCATGGTTATTTACTCCTAGAACAGTCAAGCAAATCACATGAAATCATCCGCTAGTTCCGGTTTACTGATGAAAACACGTCTACTTGTCTTCTTGTCTTTAACTGCTACGTTTTAGCAAATAACCTCAAACCAGAGGCCAATGTACAGTAAATGCCTCCACAAATCGACTGGGAGGAGATGGGCCATTTTCACTACACGTGTTTAACCTCTGATGTTATCAGCATTTAGAATATATCTATATTTGTTTTTAAAAATGCATTTATCAGTGTAATTCCATTATGGTAATCGTGCAATTATAATTATCAGGAACACTGCTTAAACTTGAACAGTTCATCTTGGATGCAAACGGCAGTTGATTGACACTCTTACTACACACTCTTACTAAACACAATTGTCGTATTGCAATAGTAAAATCATTAATTGGATATGTAAGGTGATTCCCTACTACTCTACGCTTAGAACAACTCACTATGTTCATAAAAAAGTTCTAGTACTTGCACTGAGTCAGACTGACAATATGACACCAATATGTCGCCATTTTGAAATGGTGCAAACATGGCGTCAGAAGAAATCCAATGTCAACTCTGAATTTTAGTTCACGCAAAGTTGAAAATAAAAAGTATGTTAACTTAAGATGCCCGGAAAAAACATTGCGGATCAAATTTGAGGGGTTTAGATGGCCTGGAAAAAACTGCAGTCGCTTTTTCGGCACTTTTAGATATTTGTCTCATGTTACACGGGACATTCCCATCTCAATCTTTTGTCAGGTATCGGCCAAAGTTGATGTTTCCCAGCACATCTAAATCTCCCAAAGTTGATAAAAAATATTTTGCCAAATGTCTTTACTTCATGGACTCTCATGCAATGTTCGGCGTAGATGGAAATTTGTCGGGCACATCCTTAGACAGGAACCAAACAACAACTACGTCACAGCTCTAACTTGGGCTCCATTGGGGAGAAGGAAGAGAGGGAAGCCAAAGACAACATGGCGGCGGACGGTAGAGAGAGAAATCGTGGGACGAGTGCGTGCTGCGGCACAGGACAAGAGAAATTGGAACACGAATGTGGAGGCCTTATGTGCCAATTGGCACGAACGAGACAGGCAGGTAACATTGTTTCATTGCAATGTTTCATGACACTGATCAAACAGTATTTGACACTATTTCTTGCCATGTATAACACCCAACTAAGACACCGCGCAGCTAAGATCCTACTAAAATCCAACTAAGACCCAACTAAGATCCAACTAAGATCCAACTAAGATCCAACTAAGATCCAACTAAGATCCAACTAAGATTCAACTAAGATCCAACTAAGATCCAACTAAGACCCAACTAAGACCCAACTAATATCCAAATAAGATCCAAGTAAGATCGTGAGAGTGATGAAAATATTCTATGAAGATTTCCAATGCGCTGTAGAAGACAAGAGATAAACATACGACTGGTTTGACATAAAAACTGGCATCAAACAAGGATGCAACATGTCATGACTTCTATTTGTAATCGTCATGGACTGGGTGTGCGAAGAACAGTTGGCCGTGGTGAGAATGGCATCAGGTGGAAGTTCACAACAAAGCTTGACGACCTTAGTGGACTTCGCTGACGATATAGCGCTACTCTCCTCCACCAACACAGCAGATCCAAGAGAAAACACCAAGACTGAATGAAGAAGCAGGAAGAGTGGGACTTAAAAAGACAAAAGCGATGAGGATAAACGCAAGCGGAACCAAGACAGAATTAAGAGCGATTGACAGAACATTGAAGACGCAGACGAGTTCGTTTACTTGGGAGCAACAAGGGGGTATGAAGGACCTGAAGAACAGAATTCAAACGCCAGAGGTACATTCGTCAGACTAACGAAGACCTGGAGCTCCAACAACGTCTCAAGAAGGACAAAGTTGAGACTGTACAAAACGCTGGTGGTGCCGGTCTTGCCGTTTACGGCCGGGTGCGAAGCCTGGAAAATGAACAAGGGAGACAACAAAGCGGTCGATGTGTTCCAAAACACGCCGGCCTACGAAGGATCCTCCGAATTCGATGGCAAGAACATGTTAGTACAGAAGAGCTACTAAAAAGAGCTGAGATGAAACCGTTGAGCGAGGGAGTGAAGTGGCGAAGATGGAAGCTGATCGGTCACAAACAAGATCGCAACAACTACTGCAACATAGCAATGACCTGGGTACCAGAAGGAAAACGAAGAAGAGGTAGACCAAAGACCACCTGGAAACGTTGCCAGTGAACGTGGTGACAGTAACAGTTACGCTCATAATATGACTTCCATTCACCTGTTCGGTACATGTAAATGTAATCTTTCCTTATCTCTCAAACAACAAAAACATGCTTGCGTCTTCCAGTCTACATACGAATTAGATTATTTGCGAATCAAATAGTGGGAAACGTTTGAAAAAACTTGTGGCAACACGCTTCACGTGAGAGTCTGAAGTTCAAGTTTTGAAAAGATAGATCTTGATATTGTCAGTCAAAGTCCTTCGCAACACCGCCTACAAATGCAGAATTGATGAATGAGTGTATACTGTGCTTTTGGCCGTGGGCGGCATTGAACCATGTCCCAAAGTCACGGAAACGATTTCCAGTGTTCAAGTAAGGAAAATTTATAATTTATGAGACTCATGCAAAGAAAAAATGTATCCACAATCGATGAATAGTGTATAATTTAAATGTGAAACATGCTTGGCCATTTTTTGGGGTCTTGGATATTAGCTTTGGTATAAATTTTTAAGTTGCCGAAAAGAAAAAAAAGTTGCCGAAAATATCTAAAACTAAAAAATATAGATGTGCACATATTGGCTATTCTATTGTATCGTGGTTCATAACATTTACATTTTTACTAAGGAAACAAGACATGTTGCCGGTTGGTAGAGAAGGTTGCTAAGCACTCGTTGACGACCAGGGGTGAGATGTCATATCATTTCTCTCTCACACTGCATAGTGCTTTCGTTTCCTGTGTGAAGAATTGACCTATTTAACTTGGTTTGTTGGTTTGTTCCCCCATTTCAGACCACGTGATGTAGAAAATTGCTTCTTTTAAATGTTCATGTTTTCGGACTGAGTTTTCATGTGGGGAAAGAGAACTGCTCATAATTCAACAACGAGTAGTGTTAGCGCAGCACCTAACCTGTCCTTTCTACACCCTTGACAGGGGTTTAAAGTGATAGTAACCCTACCTCTGGTAAGGAAAGTTAAACGGAAATGTTAGAGAAGGCGACGAAAGGAGGTCTGGACCAACAGCGATACTTAATAAATCTGCATTCATGACCTGCTGAAAGCCTTGGGTATCTTTCTATATGTGGACACAGGAAGTCATTGTTTAGCGACATAGTGCGATGACACGCAAGTTTAATCTCACAGATTACGGTGCAGATTTTTCTTTATTTTATCCTTGTTAATGTTACATCTGTTTACTTCTATGTCAGGAGCATATGCTAAACACGGGTCCGCAGAGCGTACAGAAATTTGCGTCCCGTGCAGCGAGTTCTTCCAAAGAAACAATATAGCGCCGTGGTTGTGACCTCGCATGAAACTTCTCCTTTTCCGTTTTGCGTTGCCTTGTTTATCTGTTAGAACGTGATCGTGGGTAAAACGGGAATTCGAATGACATTTCTAACAACGTCTGTTTACCCGCGAAGTCAGTATTGAGAGGTGTGGTCGAGAGTTGTGCTTTTATTTTGATAACAAAACTTCTAATATTTGCTATATCTGTTGGCGATTTATTTGAAGTGGTGGTTGATTCAGACAGGCAATATATGTACGACTAGCTACTTGTAGCAACCCACGCTACGTCATCCAATTTAAGTGTTAGTTACGTAAACATCTCTTGGAGTAGCTACCATGTAGTTAAGTTGTGAGCAACTGAATGTAATACAAGAATACAAAAAAAAAAATACCACGCCGTTTTGTGGTCTTCCATGACCTAATTTCCTACTGATAAGAAACACAATAGTTGTCTTAAGAGGGCTTTTAAGAAGCCACAGGCGTTGTCGGGGTCTTTCTAATGTCGACAGGTAGGTGCTTTAAGTGCAATACGTGGATTCTCAGTGTAGAGATATCCACAGCATGAGAATTGAAATTCAAGAAAGGAAAAATAGCAAAAAAAATTGTTATAATGTATCAGCTATGAGATTCAGTAATAACAAAACTGCCGCAAAGTTGATTAGTGAACGGCAAATGCTTGTTTTGATTTCCTTCTCTCTATGATATTAGCCGAGCGTGCAGTGCGTTGATTCATTTTTTTCGTGCCCACCCCGCCCTTTGTAGAAATATCCGCCAAGGTCAAATTTTAGAGACTAAATAGCTCACAACATGACTGCTAAATGTCACCATGAAAACAGAAAAGCTATGCAAAGTTCTTAGCTTTTGTGGTCAGCATCAACGCGGGCATCAACGCCGTCAAGTGCAAATTTCATTCTTCGGCCAGATCATCCGCCTCTTGTTCATGTGTAAAATCTAGCTACTGCACTGTGTGCTCTTGAAACGCCTATCTATATAAACTTTTACAGTTAATTTCTAGGTTTCCTAGTCTACATATAAATTTGATTGCATGGTTCGCGAATGAAACTGAACGGCGGGTAAAATTTCTAAAACACCTGTGGTAACGCGTGTTACGTGTAAAGTCTGAAGTATGAACACGTGATTTCAAGTCTTGAAAAGATAAATCTTGATATATATTGTTTTAGTCAAAGTCCTTCGCAATACCGCGTACAAATGCAGAATTGATGAATGAGTGGGGCATTAAACCATGGTCTTTATTTTTTGACATTGAGACAGCTGGGCTTGCATCTGTAACTGATACAATTGTCGATTTACCGGAAAAGGACAGGACAGTTTACTTCTTAATATATGTCATGCCCCAGAAATGGACCTGAATAGGAACAGTATGGCTTACTCTATCCTAAAATAGATCGATATTTGTCCTTTTACCTGAAATTTTCTGCTCAGTTAATTGCACATTGGTTTGATTTTAAATTTGACCTATTTCTTGTTACACAATCCTTCCATATGAAAAATACTTTTACAAATAGTTGATTCAGATGTGGACTGGAAAACACAACTATATAGGTATCTTTTCAGATTTAACACCGTCAGATATGGAAAACACTCCTTAAGATACTTTGGACCGCGTTTATGGTCCAAGGTCAGCCTCTGTGACAGAGACAGTGCCTCTGTAACAAAAATTCGCAAAAAAGATCTTACCAGGCTGATCGAAGATGACACTAAGTGTTGTAATTAATATTCAATGTAAATAGATTATAATAGCTTATTCGTATTTCAAAATATAAGATTTTATAGTTATAGATGTATATCGGAGTGGGATTTGTAATTATTACAGTATTTTATAGGCATCCCCGATTAGTAACTTGTAGGCATGCTAGAAGAATGACACGTTAATAAAGTTATTATTATTATAATTTCATGCAAAGAATCATGTTTACAGTTGTCTTATATGCTGCAAACCTAAATGCACCCACAACGAAAGTGTGATCAGCTTCAGATGACACCATGCAGTAAAACAGTCATGATGCATTGAACGAGCCTTCAATCTGGGTTTCTACTACAGTCGTCATAAACAGAAGCTGGTTTTGTTGACTACTTTTAACCCTTTCACTCCCAAGAGAGCTAAGCTCAAAATTGAGGAAAAAATCTTGAATTTCATTTTGCAAAATTGTCAAAAACAAACAACACCACTTGAAAGTACTGCTCAATAGCTTTCGTTTGAATGGTCACACACTAGGGTTTCATCCACAGACTCAAAAGGTACAACCACATTTATTGACTCGAGGTTTGACTCTGGGAGCGAAAGGGTATAATATAATGGGTATATTCTTTCAGAAATCGCATGGTCAACACTACAAAGATTCATCGTTCAAGTCTGTAAATAAGATCTTTTTCAAGAGCTCTCTGAACATAAGTCATACTGATACGTTTATCTAACACTAACAGTGTCTGAGTAAGTTTGATCTCATTATGCCGTGCCAGGACTAACTTGAACATGTCACTTAATCCAGCTTGTGCAACTGTCCACTAAGGCACCAGACACAGGCACAGGCATGGACTCTCTCTACTAATGGCCAGGGACTGTTTATTTGTTCACCTGACTGCACAGATACATCAGGGAATATAAATAGTTATTGGCGATACAAACCGGTTCTTTCCTGTACATATATATTTATATTTATTATTTATAGTTGAAGATAAAGTCAATAACTATAATAATAATTATTATTACTTTTATAATTAGTATTATTATAGTGAAGTATACTGAGATAAAAAGCAAGCTTCTTTTTCACTGCAACAAGCTTATTAGCTCATCGCCAACTGATCGAGATCATTAGTCGTAGCACTAATGAATCCAGAAACACCGTTAGCCATCTGCTGGCAACGACTGAGTGTGGAATAAAGCCAGTCTAATGTTTATACATTACTTAGGTACCTTCAACTGATCGATGAATTACACTGACACAGGCCTAGGGCCGGACCAACAAGATGTACTGGCCGTTGACTTCAATAAAATTAATTGCAGCCCCCTGTTGCATTCAAACACGAAGTCTTGCCAGTGTCTTGCTTGAATTGATATCTCAGGCAAAACTCTCTAATATGGTTTCAAATTATAGCTACCAGACAACAATAGACCTCAAACAAGATATTCTCCGTCTCAAGATATCTCTGCACATTCAGATTAAAAAGAAAGAAAACAGAAAGTGTGTCAATGGCGAAGGTGCTTTGCAGTAACTTGCCCATAAGATCATGCACCGTGGCCGTTTCGTCACTGCTGAGTCCACTTACCAACAAGGACACTAAGCGACTCGTAGTCAGTGTTCAGCAAGTCTATCCGGCACTTGCAAATTCGTCTTGGAGCGTAGAAGACGACTATTCTACGCAAACATCACATTATATGAATAATTTGATCAGCTTGAAATGAGACAGGCGGAAAATAGTTTCTAAGAGTATAATTTTCAAAACGGCAAAGTAGTCTTTTGTAGTGTGTCATGCATCCAAATTGTGGGTTTCTTTGATAGAATATCGGAACTGATTAGTATACGGTCGTGTACACGTGCTTTGCTTCTTTGAAACAGATCTATTTGGAAGATAACTCGATTCTTTGCATTCAACACCAGGAGCAAAGGTGTACATGCTAATCGAATGCCATTAGACATAAATAGTTGCAGAGTGTTGCAGTTCAGTAACATCCGGGTTTTATAATATATAGAACAGCTTTATCTACTAAAGTAATTCAATGGAATAAGTTTCTCAGAGCTAATGCTAATTTAATCGCAGTTAATTATAGCGTATATTTTTATTTGTCACCGAAGTAGTACGACATGCACTTTGTTGTGAAATTTCTAAGAGTCAGCGTGTCTATTTCAAACCTACTCGACAAGTTTTGCAAACATTTGTATACTGTCATTGTTTTGTACAATTATGATATTATTTCATAATTGTGCATTTATGAGAGAAGGAATTTATATTAAAGTAGATAAAGCCCTGTAAAATCAATAAATATATCAAAACACATTCGTTCTAAGAATGATTTTAAGAGACATGGAATGTTGAAATACAATATTTTGAAGCCGAGACACGGGTTCCCACCACAATCTTGTTTACACATTATCAAGTAATTTTTGACTTCTGCTCCGAAAGCTAGCATACACACTGTACCTGCATCAACATGCAAGCAAAATTATGGGCAAATTATGAGTTAATTCGGTAGGATTATTTACCTGTACATGTAGCACGGTCCTAATATACCGGCTGGCGTGCCTTAGAACTCTGTTGTCAACGGTTCAACTGATCCACAACGCGCGCGCGCTGTGAGTGAGGCACTGCAGTTCGGTTCATTGACCTTGAGCAATAAATTCGAAACAAAGCTTTGTTTATATACTTACCCTGGTAAACTGATCTGCGGAGCTTTCTTCAATTTCACTGTGTGTTGAATGCTTTTCAGTGGCCTCCATAACTTTTTCATTTCTAGACGTAAAAGCCGCGTGAAGAATAGTGAAGCTGGGCTCCAGGGCTCGAGCTACCAATTCAATCAGTTATATTGTCTTTTCAGTTCGTAAAATAAATTTACTCGTAAAATTGTCCTGATTACAGTTGACTGTAAACGCAAACTATACTGCTGCGATGTCTTGTTGATGGCACGTCTTGCCGGCCCGCAGTATAAAATGCACGTGTTCCTCTGTTCAACTGCTGGAGAAATGATGCATATGTGCACCAAACTGAGGTCACGACGATATGGCGTACGCCCACACGGAACCGCTACTAATTACGGTAAGGTTCAATGAATCACTCATTCGCGTGCGAAAGGGTTTTAAGAATGCTGGTTCTAGAATTTTTGCAGGTTTTGCTTACATAAGGGTTATCCGTACGTGAAAGCCCCTATTATTTCCCTCCAGAGCGATCTAATCTTAGCCAGCTTACAAACACTATTCCAGAAGTTACTAATTTGTTTACTTGTTACAAAGTTACTTATAGTTTTCGATACAAGATATCAAAATCGTTCTAGAACATTTCAGGGTCATTCAAGTCACGCTGGCAAATATTTGGACTGAATATTCTTAACTGCTGAAGATCGAGCGCCTAGACCCAAATGGGAAACCGCGAATGCACAAATTTGACTTCAAGGAAACGTTCCTTGCAATTATTGTTTAGTTTTGTTAGTTTTTAGTTGCAAACTCGCTCGTTTAGCGTTAGCGTGACTTGTTACAGCTGGAATATTCTGTGCTCCACTGTTCTCCTTAAGCGACGTCTAGAATCATCTGTCTTGTTAGTGCATATTGATGAATTCACGGCGAATTTTCCGCCTTATATAATTTAACGCTTTTCTAATATAAAGGGCTCCTCCTGTCGTTTTGTTTTTTCATGTTCTTCAGAAGAGTGAAAGAACAATTAATTGCTAGTAAACTGATTTAGCGCTTTTGGACCTTTTGTCGTTCCTCGACGCGCTCCATTTGCCCCAATTCAACTCATCAACAGTCGACGCACTGTCGTTATATTGGCTTCGCCATTAATAAGAGAAAAGTAACATTTTCATCACAAAGAGATGTAGGGTCGCGCTAAGTATTTTCCGGTTTGTAAGTCTAATATAAATCAGTTGATGCTGTACTCACTCCACAGCGCTGATAAGAGAGTTAGGGCGCACTGATATATTACATTAGGCATTTTGAAGTGGTATTGCTATCTTGCCTGTGTAACCTTGACCGCAGGCAACGATGGAAATTTCTGAGCTGAAATTTTAATGTATATGAACGTAACTCACGGAGAATAGAGGCAATTACTAGACTTACTACCGACGGCAAGTTTAGTCATCGGTCAGTGACGTCATCATGCCATGAATGAATGAAGGAGGACCGGAGGTGGATAGGAGGCAATCCTTTTAAAATGATTTCCGACGCTGATGAGAAAATTAGTTTTAGCGGTTTCTGTGGCCTTCAAACCAACGGGTGTAATATATTAAAGATCGCCGGCGGCGTTAGGTCGGGTGCAGACATTTCTCGATGATATAGTTCGCAGAGCCGTGCGTTCTAGCCGTGTTAGCGGGTCACGGTGGAACTACCGTATTCTATAACCCTTTCTTTCACTCCCAGAGTCAAACCTTGAGTCAATAAATGTGGTTCTAACTTTTGAGTCTGTGGATGAAACCGTAGTGTGTGACCATTTGAATGAAAGCTATCGAGCAGTACTTTCAAGTGGTGCTGTTTGTTTTTGACAATTTCAAGATTTTTTACTCAGTTTTGAACTTAGCACTCTTGGGAGTGAAAGGGTTAACTGAGTGTGGTTCTGGAAGGAGGAAACGAGTGGGCTCTATGTATTTTCCCGCGCGTTGGTGCGAGACGCTGCTGCTCAAAGCGATCGCCGGCACGGTTCTAATTATTATTCTAAAATCCAAAAAGAGATCACATCTAATTTCTCCCTACGATATCAATATCATCCTGAAGCGGTCATGTGAGGAGAATAAAGAAAATCATCAACTTAGGGTAAGTAATTTATTTCGCTCCAACGGAATGCAAATGATGGGCCATGCAGTCTGCGGATGAATATACATTCAAGGCCGGCTCTAGTCCAGTCCCTGAACTCTCTCTTTACCCCGCCCTGGGGTTAAGAGAGAGTTCAGGGACTGGACTAGGCCGGCTCACGTACTGCGTTGAAATGGACACCACTAAAGTGGAGAAGGACGATGGAGACAGAAATAACTGAAGGAGACAGGGAGGACCTGGTAACCAGATCAACTGGCTTGTCCCCCCGGGGGACTCCCATTTGAAAGTGACGGGGGTGATGGGGGGGGGGGGGGGGCTTTCCCAAGACCGGGCTGACTAGCGACGTTTTGTTGATGCCTTATAAATGTTCCAAGCATAGTGGACCAGAGCAGAACGGAATGCAAGCTACATTATGCAAGTCTTTATTGGTACTCGTCGACAGGCCCACGCAACTAGCCTGTTACGGTTACTGGACGCACGTACGTGGTTTATGATGTTTGCCCGTCAACAAGTCAGTCACTTTCGTGTTATGTTAGATGAGGATTTTGTATGCTTTATTCAACACTGGATGGTGCAGTATTAAATGTCTGTTTTTCATTTGATGGTTCAGTGATATTAAGAAACATAATTTAAGGCAAGATCCTTTGTATTGTTGAGTATTGCGTAAAGCCAATTGTTCACTTCTGAGAGGGTTTTTTGAATGACAGATGATTTAAGCCTGGTTTCCATATAATCGCAACGATCGCAACGATCGCAACGATCGCAGCGATCGTTGCGACTGCGATCGTTGCAATCATATGGAAACCACTCTTGCGATCGTTGCGATCGTTGCGATTATATGGAAACCAGGCTTTAGGGGCGTTCGTGCATTTTCATGAAATGGCATAAAATAGGAAAAATAAATTACTAGTTCCCCAACAAAGCGGGTTGGAGGTAGCCTGTTTGGTGTCCATCTATAGTTAATTATTTCTAATCCTAATTCTTATAAATAAATCTTCATTTTCCTCTATTAATTTCCTCTAAATTCAAATCCATTAATCTTCTATCCCTTATGACACCTTCCGCTACCCACGGCATTTTTTGTTTCCGTGAAAACCTAAAGAGATATTGGATATTTAAATTGCTAATACATGCATTTACCTACAGTAGAATCCCGATTTTCCGAAACCTCAATTTTTCAAACATCCCGATAACTCGAACCAAAAGTCGTTTCCCTTGGATCTGTTTCACTGTAATTTTACCCCCGATATTTCGAACTTCCCGATTTCTCGAAGCAATTTTCGTTTCCCTTGGAGGTTCGAGAAATCGGGATTTCACTTTATTCCACTAAATCTGTAATTGTTTTTTTCAAATTAATGATGCGGTTTTTGAAGAATATAGCTTTCCATGGAATACGCCGTTAATTGGCCGAGTGGGCGTAGGATCATCTCAGTGTTATATTTAACTCTTTTGACGCAATGTTTAATTCTGAGCCAGGACCGCAAAATGTGCAAGTATTGAAGTGATATACGTATTGGTGCTGGATAGGGGTATGTTAACACCCTTTCTAATCACATCTTTTAAAGATTGATCTGGGAATAGTCTGCAGCACGGTCTCCGCTAGAGATAGACTACGAGCAGTCCCTCGCGTAAGTCGAGTGGGAGAGCACGCGAGCGCGCGAGAAAATCAGTGTCTCCTCGAGATGATTTTCCCGCGCGCTTGCGTGCTCTACACCTTGACTAGTCTACGCTAGAGACAAATGAAATGCCTTCACAGCAGTATCTGCTTCACATTCCACCTCTTTTATTGTTATTGTTGTTGTTGTTGAGCCGAGAGTTTGTTGTTATAGCTGTTGTTGTTTGTTCAATGGTGCGCTTTCTTTAAAAATGATCAAACGACAGTAAAGAAAAAAGAAAAAGAAATCAAGAAATCAAACAACCAACCCAATATTGCATTTATATTCTCGCTATTTTTGGCTTGGAATTAAAACCTATGTTCCTATATATTCCCGTGTAAATATGTTTTACCGGAACACTAATTAAATATGGCGAGCTCGGTATCTATTTTTGAATGCGTTCTTTGATGTTGTTCAACTGAACAAAAAAATCGCCTGACATTTAAATGTGTCTGACAATGATTCGATGTAGGCCGTTCAATATATTTTACACATACATCAAGACTAAACAAAACTCGTCGGGTACTCAGATTTTTTGTCCCAAAATAATCTTCTATTTATTTTTGCATGGGTTCCTTTGATCTACCGATGTTTTCCTAAGGTTTTTCTCACAAGTTTCTCAGCTGAACTAATAAATCACAGGGAGAAATATCAATAGAACTTATATTGAAACAACAAAAAGTAACATGTGGAAATACTACGAATACTGACTATTGTTATGCTCCATAAATTGATGGAGTCAAGTTTTAGCTGAGTTAACTACACCATCATGAGTGGATCATAATCAATGCAGGTCAATTTCTACTTTTTCAAAAATAAGCTTGCATTCATCTTACGTATTTTCCGATTAGTTATTTTAGGCGCCGGAATAAACAGCCTGACCAAACAAACGAGACTTGTGTAAATTATATGTTTGGACATTTTGCCAGTGTCAATACTAGCTAATACTTTAGTTGCGGAGATTCTTTTTAATAATACTCCGGACAGATAGTAATGTCACTAGCATTTGTTTCTTCAGCCAGTAGCTTCTGTTATTGGCAAAGAAACAGTTAACTGGCTTTCAATTTCAGTTGACATCTCACTCGCGTGATTTAGTAAATAGAGTAATCCATGTGAGGGCTGAGACTTAGTTTCAACTGCGTTTAACGGTTTTGTGCTTCAAAGATGTTGTCTTTTTCGAATATCTGCTTTTCAAGGAATATCAATTTGTTTTTGATGCTATATGCAGTCTCACTGATTCACATTCATCCTTCTTATGGTAAGTTTTTACTGGGACTCATTTCTGCAACCGTTATCAGGGCCGTAGCTAGCGGGGGGGCAAGGGGGGCAGTTGCCCC
Source organism: Desmophyllum pertusum (assembly GCA_029204205.1). Taxonomy (NCBI): domain Eukaryota; kingdom Metazoa; phylum Cnidaria; class Anthozoa; order Scleractinia; family Caryophylliidae; genus Desmophyllum; species Desmophyllum pertusum. The sequence continues at coordinate 2,395,494 of MU827303.1, forward strand.
CCCAAGAATGGGTAATGCTTTCTGAAAAACGAAAACTGCGTATGTTTTTTTCGCGTTCAAACAGCCGCCTTCTTGATAAAAATATATGCCGAGGGTCTTTCAAAAACAAGATTGAACATTTCAAAGGCTTGGTACTCTCCCCAGATTTTGCTCGGCATATTAAATCAAGATGATGGGGAACGAAGAGGCGAGAACTTCTTACTTCTTAGGTAACTAAGTAAGTAGTTATATTTTGACTGTCCGGTACCATACTAACTTGAACATTTACGATTGATTGAGAAATATATTTTGGAGCGGAAATCCAACTAGAGACATCTTTTACACACGAAATAGACTAATGTTTAGTGTACTAAGGCCGATATACTGTAAGCACTAAAAATACCTGTCATTTTACACTTGATCGAGATTGATTTTTTGACAAAATATATCATGGAGAATGCTGAAAATAGCATTTCCGAGCCTCTAGATTTCAAAATTTTCTGAGGGGGCATGCCCCCAGACCCCCCTAGCGACTCGCGCCTTCGGCACTCGCTTCATTGCCCCCCCATTCAAAAAATTCTAGCTACGGCCCTGGTTATGATCAGAATTAATATTATCAGGTTTTCCTGACGTTCTTGTTTTAGTAATTTGTCAGGTTTCCATGTTCTCTTTCTGAGATAACATGGCACACTTTTAACACGCTTTTACGAATACCAGTTTGAAATCAAGATTGCCTTTCTACTGATACACTGATTCGAAGCTACGGTAAGCGGACACCCTCGGGAAGCAGAAAAAGTGTCCGCAACTGGAGCTGGCCGCTTACGGGAATGTGTAAATACAGAGTTTGTATGAGCTAGAGTTCAAACGGGGTCAAGGTGGACGTTAGTAGAGCTGTTTGCCGTTACGAGACTCAGAGTGTCTGCTCAGAGAGTCTGCTCAGAGAGCTTCGACTGTATACCAGACCCTATTATTAAATAAATGTATATTTTTGAGTGTAAACAATGCTAGTTTTATTATAACGACGACCAACGACGACCAACGACGTCCTCTGCAAAACAACAACGTGAAATGACCAAATTCTGGGTTTTTGGAGAACGTGAATCGCAATGGCGAATTTTTCAAGTTTTTCTTTGGATTCTGAACGCTGCCTTTAGAGGATAGTTTTGACACCGATGGACAAACCGCGAGATTCCGAAGTAAAATATAAATTCATATTTTAATCGACCTTGTTGGGGGGGGGGGGGGGGGGGGAGGGGAGTTTCTCTCATATAAAAGTGACGGGGGTGATCGTCGTACCTTTTAGGGGTTAAAATTCGTGGTTTGGTACCGCACCGCTTAGGGTGTTGCAATAGCAGTTATTACAGACGGTCAGCGGTTTGACATGCAAACGAGGCGAAATGGTCAATCTGGCATTGTATTGGCCCATTAGTCTCATTTGTAGGCTCGATTACCAGCCGCTGTTCGGGAAAATGAGCTGGAACGAAGACCGGACTCGAGAGAGCGGCGGAAATCGAGCCTAACTCGTTTGCATACTTTTTAAAAACAAAAGAATATTTGAACGCGGGCTCAACTCAGCAATAACTGCTATTTAAAATGAACACAGTTCGAGCTCACCCGGTACCTTTTAGGGTATGACGCCGAAAAAAATATGACAGGGACCACGTTTTTTTCTTTCAGCTAAAACAACCATACAGCTCGAAGCAGCTTTCACATGTGACAAGGACATGGAAGTTTACATCGATGGCAAGTGGGAAGTTACAAGCAACAAAATAAGAGAAGCCTCGTTTTTCACGCTTCATCCGGGAGCTCGCGTTCTTGCAGTAAGATGTCTTAATCGTCATGGCGAGGCAGGAATTCTGGGAAGTTTAGACAATGGTTTAGTAACTGACTCTCGATGGAAATGCATCGGCCGAAATAAACAGAATCAATTGAGAAAAGGTTGGACAAGAGTGTTGTTTGACGACAGTAACTGGCCCCAGGCTGTCGCGTACTTCCCGAACCGCAATTGGACTTGGTGGGGTAAGATTTCCAACATAAGTGACGAAGCTACTTGGATATGGACCGCTGATAGGGGAAAACACCAAGAAGCGTACTGCAGGCGCAGATTGTCCGACGTTTCAGTCAAACTAGAGCACACACAAAAAGGTTTGTCGAAAAGTATATTTACCTCAGTCTTGAAAGTTGCAACCACTCTCTAAAGTAAAACAAACAGTACCACATTAAAGTACTGCTCAATAGCTTTCATTTGAATGGTCACACTAGAGTTTATGTACAGCATAATAACACGTAAACTTAAAAAAAAGTGATTAGATTACCGCAGTTGAAAGTAGTGCCGCTCAATTGGTTTCATTCAGAGCATTCACTCTTTGAATGGTCATCACATACGGGGTTGAGCTTTTAACAGCGTCTAATTTTCTTGTGCTAGAAGACATAGACATACAGTCAACTCCCGCCAGTAAGCGGACACCCTCGGGAATTGAAAAAAGTGTCCGTTAGTAGAGCTGTCCGCTTACGAGAATTACTCCCATAAGCGGACACCAAAGAAAAATAGGGTGGATGTCCGCTTACGGGAGAGTTAATTAGCGGGTGTTAATTATGTTTTATTGGGTAGACAAAAATAGCAACTGAAGATATAAAGCGAAACTCTTTATTGATGTCAAATGTTAAAACTCGAAAAAAAAATATTTATTACAAATTAAAGACAAATTTAATTGCCAAGAGTCAATTATTATACATGGGGTGTCCGCTTACGAGAGAGCGTAAACAAAAGAAAAATCCAATTTTCATTTTCAAAAGTGTCCGCGTCCGCTTACGAGAGAGTGTCCGCTTACGGGAATGTGTAAATACAGAGTTTGACTGGGAAGTAGAGCTGTCCGCTTACGGAGAGTTGACTGTACTTTATTTATACTCGAGACAATGTCTATCTCAAAAACTCACAAAAGAACGAAAAGAAATTCCAGGAAAACTTGTCAGTAATTAGTTCCTAGTAATTAAGTATTTCATTTGCCCAGCAACGCATCACCATAGTTTCTTCCATCGTTTTATTTACTGTCCCATTTTCTTTCCAAATCCACAGAGATATTTCAATCGACACTCGACGAAATAGACCACGCCCTTCTCCTGCACCATCGGTTCTCATTACGAGGTTAGTGACGTCACACAATGCGCTAAGAGATGTCGAGATGACAGCCAGTGCAAGGCGTTTAACTTTCAGCACAGTTCTTCTTCCCATGGCAGGCAGTGCGAATTAAAAGATGCTACTAGACACCAGGACCCTTCCAACTACGTCAAAAGGCGCGGTTACACCTATTACGAGGATGTGTCATATGGGTAAAATCCGAGATAAGGATATGCCGGCGAGGAGGAAAGAGGATAAACTGTCACTTCTAGTCTGCCATATAGTTGAGGAACACGTCATTAAAGGATGCGTGACGGACCCTTGTGCCTTTTTGATTTATTCATTATCTTCTTTGATGTTTTCCCCGAGTAATGGGCTCCTGGTGTTTCCCCCGGGGGGGGGGGGGGTGGGGGGTACTTGACCCATGTTTGGGTATAGGGGTGCCGCTGAGGGTTTGAAAACCTGACCCTGTTTAGGACAAAAAATAAATAAAAATACCTAAAATACCTACCCTGTGTAGGACAACATCCTCTAATTTTGGACCCTGTTTAGGTTGCAATTTAGCGAATCACGTTTGACTGATACGCGGCAAACGTCTCCGATCTCTAAATACTGTATAAACCCAAGAGAAGTAAACCATATTTTTACGACGACAATCGTGCAACCATACCCTGTTCAGGACAGGTTCAGACCCTGTTTAGGACAGACTCACATAAAATTATATACCCTGTTCAGGGCAGAGAAGCCAAAAACCATACCCTGTCCAGCGGCACGTCCCCGTATAGGCCATATAAGGTAGTCCCCCCCCCCCCCCGGGTGTTTTCCTACCTTAGTTGACTATACCGTCGAGCAGCCCCGTAAGCGGACACCCTCGGTAGACTCGGTAGGCAGAAAAAGTGTCCTCAGCTGGAGCTGGCCGCTTACGGGAATGTGTAAATACAGAGTTTGTATGAGCTAGAGTTCAAACGGGGTTTTGTCAAGACGGCCGTAAGAAGAGCTGTCCGCTTACAAGAGTGTCCACTCATACTGCTTCGACTGTGTTATTATTTTTAATACTTGGGTCTGCCTTCGATTTGAAGGTACTGTGCTTATTTGCAAATTCAATGACTAAATATTTCGCGATATATAAAACTCATTCGCTTTATTGATTAGGGGCCGTTTTGTTTGGAAGTGTGTAATACTATGTAAAGTGCTCGAGAGGACTGGAGTCCCACGCGTCTTAGTTCAGCAGACACCGAAAGTCATTAAACCCCTTGAGTGATTAACCAAAACATAACATACATTTGTTATTCGTTAACAGATAAGATTAGCTCATTATTCAACATTATCCTTCAATGCATTTCTGTTATTATAACAGATTAAGAGTTTCAGCGACGACGCTTTTTCCTTCAACAACAAACATTTTAGGGTTGAATGCAAACAATACACAAGGTTATGCTTTTTAACATTTTGCGTTTCCATTATTAAATACAGTCGAAGCTCTCTGAGCGGACACTCTCGCAAGCGGACAGCGGCTACTGACGACCGCCTTGACAAAACCCGCCCGTTTCCCGCTCTATAGCTCATATAAACTCTGTATTTACACATTCCCGTAAGCGGTCACTAGCTCCAGTTGCGGACACTTTTTCTGCTTCCCGAGGGTGTCCACTTACGGGAGCTTTTTGACTGTAATTAATTAAAACCTTCTCCAGTTTAATCTCGGTAGAAGTGTTCAATATGCTTGAATCAAAATAAAATAACTCAAAATAACCTGTTTTAATGTCGAGCCTAAAATACAACTTCCGTAGCCTTTGTTTACAATGGAGCTTAATTTTAAAATCTAGCTTAATTTTAGAATCACTGAAAGGGTCGAATAGTTAGCGTGTTTAAAATGGCTCTGACCTCTAGAGAGATTACCAGTCTAAAGTGCGTAAAGAGGATACTTTTAAGACCCTTTCTAAAACTTCTAGAACCTGCTGTATCCTAGAACAATTATATATCTAGCTTGTCTAACACAGGGGTCCTCAACATGTCTAGCCAGCACGCCGAAGAAAATAATTTATCATTGAAATTGTGTTGAACTAGTGTAGAATTGCGCTTGCCAAAAACTCACAAAATCTCGGGAGAGAGTGAAGATTTTCTGTGTTTTAAATCATGTAAGGCACGATTTTCTTTTCAATCCTCTCCTTTCTATATTTCCACCAGTGCTGGCATGCCATTATACAGTCGAAGCTCCCGTAAGTGGACACTCTCGGGAAGTAGAAAAAGTATCCGCAACTGCGGGAGCTGGCGGCTTACGGGAATGTGTAAATACAGAGTTTGTATGAGCTACTGAGTTCAAACGGGGTTTTGCCAAGGCGGTCGTAAAGTGGAGCTGTCCGCTTATGAGAGTGCCCGCTCAAAGAGCTTCGACTGTAGTTCTCAAGTTGTTTGAACGGGTCTTGTACCCGAATGTATTATACGACATAGCATTTTAGAGTGCGAATACGCACTATTATTATAAATAATAATGTTATATTTTATTTAAAATAAACAATTTATTCAGCTGAAATTTGTGTAATACGGCTGGGCATTTTTACTCGTCAATGTTTATTTTTTCTCGCCTAAAGGCTCGAAAAATTAAAAACTGACACGTAAAAATACCCAGCCGTATTACACAACTTTCCGCTGAATAACCTCTTTATATGCAACGCAACAACAACAACAACAACAACAACAACAACAACAAGCTATATTTATATTTTTGCTTGCAATACTGAGACCATTTCTGTTGTTTCTTTTTCTACTAGCTCACAGGAACGCTAGCTTGAATCGTAACCATAATGACATAGAATAAACGTTTACACTTTATTTATTTATTTATTTATTTACAACAATATTTATTCAGGAGCATCTAATTTAGCTAGGCTAGTTTAGCTAGTTTAGTTTAGCTAGGCTAGTTTTACGAACAACAATGCTGCATCGCCGCTTGACATTGGTACATTGGTATATGTCTTGGCTTATTACAACTCTGATCTTCAGTACAGTTTATCACCATGGCGACTTTAATTTAAAGATGAACTACGGTATACGTACATTCTTGTTTGCGATCATGTTGCACAGAGAGTCATCTCTAAAACGAATATGCTGTTATCTGCTCAATTAGCTCGAAGACCTTAGCTTAACCTTCAAAACACACATTTGATTTAATTATGCGCTATCAGTGCTGATTGCTAAAAGCTTTTTGCCAAGTTACATTTCAGCTTCAGTTGTAGCGTACACGTGAATGCCATTTTTCCGCCACTTAACATGGGTTTAATGGAAATATCTCGTTCACGTTTCAAGCAATCAAAAAACTCTATGCTCATTTCATGAATCTATGTTATGGGGTGTTTTGTAAATTTTTGGGTGATTGTTGGGAGGAAATAGTTTTTCTCAAAGGAGTTGTAAAATGTAGGGAAATAAGAAATATTGAAGATTTAATGCAGTTTTAAAATTAGAATTTGAAGTTAAAAATTAGTAGATGGACACCAACAGACAGTTGATACCCACGCAAGAGCACCCGCGTGGGTATCAACTGTTTTTTGGTGTTCCAAAAATCATTTTCTTTCTTCTATCCCTTCTTTAAACCTCTTAAAATTTCATTGAAATTTACGTGTACCCCAGCCCTAACGATAACGAGGCTTCTTGGAAACAACCTATAAGTACGCACACATGCGCACACTGCGGACCTATTTTTACTGTATGCACTACTAGGTGACTCTTCATCTTTCTAAACTCTTTATGATCTTGCATGGTTATTGAAATTTACAGACAGATATATCACTGTTTAATCAGTAATCAAACATGACTTAGTTTACATTTTATCCATCAGATAAGTTTCAACGTTCATTCCGCATTCTCATAGTACGTGTAACCAGGCCTTCTGACGTAATTCACTGGGTCTTGTCCTTTCGTAGCGTCATTCAGCTCGCACTTCCTTGTGGGTAGTACTGAATCATGCTCAAAGTTGAACGAGTGGCACTGGGAATCACCTTGGCACTTCTTGAAACACTGCATGACGTCACCAACCTCGTGTTGAGACCGAGGACGATGGAGAAGTGCGTGATCTACGTCATCAATTGTCGCTTGGAACATCCCTGTTGAGAAGAACAAAGTTATGTTTGTCAGCATCCCAGGCACACAACTGCATCAAAGAGTACAGTCAAAGCTCCCGTAAGCGGACACCCTCGGGAAGCATGCAGAAAAAGTGTCCGCAACTGGAGCTGGCCGCTTACGGGAATGTGCAAATACAGAGTATGTATGAGCTAGAGTTCAAACGGGGCTTTGTCAAGGTGGCCGTAAGTAGAGCTGTCCGCTTACGAGAGTGTCCGCTCAGAGAGCTTCGACTGCCCCAACCAAACGGAAGTGGTAGTGGTGGCGCTGGTTGAAGTTCCCCGATTTCAAACTCAATCACAGGGTGTGGTTCATCGTGGTTTATCGTCTTTTTTCGCAAATGCCTGGCTCTTGATAGGATCTAACCCCCCACCCCCCCCCCCCCTGCAAGGGGCGAGGTTGCTTGTCGGACACGTGGCTCAAGCTTTATTTGACTCCTAAAAGATACCATTCTAAAACAGACAGACAAATAAGAGCTATAGTGAGTTTAATGACGATAAAGGCGATGTCATCGAATGCCTAAATATTTACTTATTCGTCCATTGTCTCTTTCGTGCAGCCCTAAACGATACCTTGATGGCTAAAAATATTGGCGTTCCCTCCTGAACACCCTAAGTGATACCAAAATCCGTAACTTACACCCCTAAGAGACGAGTATCCCCCCTTTACATGGGAGTCCCCTCCGGGCAATTTCCAGCCGTTTTGGGAATATAATTCCTCCTAACGTGGTGTGGGGCGAGGAACGCGGGTTCCAACCTCATTCCCATGTCTTTTCCTTTCAAAGGGAAAGGCCTTGGGAACGAGGTTGCGCGGGCTCACAAAGCGGCTGGAAATCGAGCCCAGGCTCCTGATGGTGTACAAAAAATAATAATGTTGTCATTTTTTTCTGAGCGAAGCAACGTTTGATTATTTAGACATACCCATTAACGAATCCTTCGCCCGTTTTAGAGACAAATCAGATAACCTGCGCCTGCAGAACAGTCTGGTGTGATTTTCATCAGCGGTTGATATCCAGAGCGCTTCGTCTCTAATACCCAGGACCTTTCCCCACGGATTCGCTTCTTGGTTCGAAAACTTCGCGATGGCCTGGGCCCACTGACTGTCGTCGAAGTAGGGGTTCCGCCAAAAAAGGTTATTTTTCTTCAAGTGTTCCTGAAGACTGGTACATTTCCATCGAGTGTCGGTCACCAAACCATTGCTTACACTGCCTAATATCCATGGCTTGTGACGGTAATTGCGGCATCTCACGGCCAGGACTTCAGTTCCTGGTTTGAGAGAGTACGTTGAAGTGATGTTTGTTTGATCGTTTCTACCAAATTGTTTACCATTGAGGAAGAATGACAATTCTCCGTAACACGTTAAGTTTGCTTCAAGTTGTTTAGTTGTCTCGGCTGAAACATAAAAACAATCCAGTAACGGCCAGTTGAATCACAGAAATATTAGGGACTTATTAGTGGCTAATTTTAGCCAATGTCAATCGCGTCATGTTCAACAAGGGCAGAGATGCGTTTGTTGCTTAACGCGAAAATAAATTGTGAACGATTGACATACTGTGGAATTGTGTGAAGAAAAACTGTTATGCTTTTGGGACCGGGTTTTATAGTTCGTTTACTGGTTGAGGTGCATGTATTAGGTTTAAACAGAACATAAATTATCTAGTGGCTACACTTCATGCCCATGTAATGGGAAAACCCCTCTAGAATTGAAACTGAAAGCAGATGACTATTACATGCTATTTTCCCCTGTCTCGTTAAATATTTCTCTTGTTTCAGTTTAAAGAAACGTGAAAAGAGCACTTACACGACACGAAAATCGAAATGTTCTCTAAAAGTAGGAAGAAATTCTCCAGAAAGCTTGTGGAAGAGAAATTCTCTAGTGGCGAATTTTAGCCAATTCCGATTGCGTCATGTCAACCGGAGGTCTGGGGCAAGTGACTACAAAAAAACCTTCCATTTCTTGAAGCGGCTCGACGCCCATATATGGGCGTCGGCCGCTTAATAACTTCATCGATAGCGCTTGAACAGAGACGAAGCGTTGGCTATTAATATTACATTAGCTTACATTGCGTGGCCTCTCGCACGAAAAAGTATTTTGCTTTGAAAGGGTCTTGTGGCGTTTATTTCAATATTTTTTTTTATCAGGAAAAGCTTTTGTTCCATTTTCTGCCTTCATAGGTTTCGCTTTCGAAAGTGTTAGCTGTGTTAACAAGGTAAATTTGCATACAGAATGTTTGTTATTCGGGAAACTCGTCTTAGACGAAATTCCGTCTGACAGAATTCCGTCTAAGGACCGTAAAATTAGACGGGCAAATGACTTAGAGCCGTCGGAGACTAGGACGAGTATGAGGCCAGGTTACATTTCTATCCCAGAAGCAATTGCTGAATTTCCAGTTCCAGTGTGTAGCAAACAGGAAACCCGTCCTGATTTTCTCGTCTATTACGTGAATTTAAGACAGTTTTCCGTTTAAGACGAGTTTTCCGTCTGATTTTCCCGTCGTTTTAGATCACACGCTCGTCAGATTGTGATCAGTGCGTAAAATGCAGTGGAACTTCGATTTCTCGAACCCTCGGTTTCTCGAACCAAAAATCCGTTTCCCTTGGATTTGCTTCACTCAAACCCAATAATTTTACCACCGATTTCCCGAACCCTCGATAACTCGAAACTTCCCGCAAACGCGAAAAAAAATCGATTAGTTAACACCATAGAACGTTACACATGCTTGGTGAAGATCATCTGCCTACTATTCGAATACCCCAGAAACACTCTGGGCTAAAAACCTCATCCAATATAATTGTTAATAATGTGACCAGTCGAACTCTTAAATTAAACTCATCGGCTGGAACAATAAGTTAAATACCACGTACGCGTGTCAAAAAATTCTTAAATTTAGACTGCGCGGTTTGTATTTTTAAAATTCTTAAGTAAATTGAATATTTATTCCCAGAGATGATCACTGATATTATATGTTAAGCGAGTATATAATCATGCTTTACGCACTCCTATGTAGATATTCTTTACAGTTTCTGTCTTAATTCCAGCTACAATTTTTGTTTCCGAGAAGCAAAATATGTAAAAAAAATATATATATATATATATATTTCCTCCATCCAGGCCTTAAGATATTCTTTAATTTCTGGCTTTAAGGGAGCCTCATTGCAGTTTCCCATTCGTGAATATGTCTTTAATTTTCGTGATCTGTATGGTTTGTTGCATGTTGAGGACGGCTTCAGATATATATTCGACTACACACTGATTTGATCTTTCTTTCTTCCAGTGTTTTGCGAGGAACTGATCACTTGTTCGTTCCTGTACCGCTTAAAAAAATATTTAACCTAGAATGCATACATCGATCTCTTTTTGTTAAGTCGTAAAATGATCTAAAATAATACATAAGACTTACCCGACGAAAACGGAACGATAAGTAGAAACAGAAGTCCAAAATTACTGTTCATCTCTCTGCTTTTTCCGTTCCGATGAAAAAGTTCCGATAAACTTTCTTTAAAAGCTGAACAAAGTAGGTACACGCCAATTCTTTAGATACATACAGGGAGCTGGTTTAAAAACTTGACTCGGCCTAAGTTTTTGCGTCAACCTAGCAGGTGCTGGATTTCTGAGGGACGTTCTCAAGCTGCCAATGTTTTTTTTTTTTTAATAAAATTTCCACAACAGCAATTTGTCTTGGTTGGCATTTGTCTGAAAAATAGTATTTCCGATGACATTGTTAAATCAACTTCCGAGTGTAAAAATATTTGCTTTATCGTGTAAAAGGAATACTATATTCACTCCTGGATATTTGTTATTTGATGATTTAAGGCTAGTCTCTTCTCTTCTCGTGTAATCACAATGTCCGGCTAATACCTTAAAAGTTATATTTCGCCCCCCCCCCCCCTCCATTAAACCTCCCTCTCTAATACCCCCCCCCCCCTCCCCCCTTCGGAAATCCACCCCCTCCACCCGTTAGATATCAGCACATTTTCTGGCGTTTCAGTCACTTTGTATTGAAAGGAGCTCGAGGTCTTTAATATCGTTCAAAGCTAGGGTATAAATGACATACATTGCATTTGTGAGACGGTGATACATGACCCATTTCTTGTTGTAATGAAAGGTTGAAACCCCCTCGGGGGCTTGATAGAGCTTTTACGGTATATAAATATTAAAATGGAATATATATATATGAAGGGAGGCTGGCTCCGAGTTTACGTGCTCACGTGTGGCCTACGTACTCCATGGTCTTTTTTCGAAATGCTTAGCCAGTGTTGGCAGTAAGAATCTACAGTCGAAGCTCCCGTAAGCGGACACCCTCGGGAAGCAGAAAAATTGTCCGCAACTGGAGCTGGCCGCTTACGGGAATGTGTAAATACAGAGTTTGTATGTTCAAACGGGGTTTTGTCAAGGCGGCCGTAAGTTGAGCTGTCCGCTTACGAGAGTGTCCGCTCAGAGAACTTCCACTGTATTATGATTTTTTTCTAGCTATCCTTGTACTTTTTATTTTTTATTTACTCAATTACTTACTTTACTTACTTATTTTTTCTTTGCTAACAATCACGGTTTAAAAGCCGTGAAGCTCGACGCAACTCAGGACTAAAATTCTGAAAATTAAAAAATTAATTAAAACCAAGACTGATTTACAAAGCGACCTTATTCAAACATGAATTAATTTCTTCACTTAAGGTGGCTCCCAATAATTTACAGCATCCTGTCTTTGACATTGTCGAGCAGCTAGCCTGTTGATGCTGACAAAGAACTTTTGTCAAAATCGAACATTGATGATATCATCAGTAAATAATATGAGACCACTATGACATCATCACCAATTGTTCATAGCAACGAAACACGCCGAATGTTAGACCAAGGCCAATAACTAAGGGGGGACTTCACCTAAATTTGAAGGAAATTTTAAGAAGGAATAGAAGAAAGAAAATAATTTTTGGAACACCAACAAACAGTTGATACCCACGCGGGTGCTCTCGCGTGGGTATCAACTGTCTGTCAATGTCAATCTACTAATTTTTAACTTTAAAACTACATCAAATCTTCAATATTTCTCATTTCCCTAAATTTTACAACTCCTTTGAGAAAAACTATTTCCTCTCAAATATACCCAAAAATCACCCAAAAATTTACAAAACACCCCATAACATAGATTCATGGGATGAGCATAGAGTTTTTGGATTGCTTGAAACGTGAACGAGATATTTCCATTTAACCCATGTTAAGTCGCGGAAAAATGGCATAATCAATAACTTAAAATCTACACGGTAAAAGTTGTTACTTTTGGGATATTTTTACTTACCTGATGTAAGGAACATTTCTACCAAGTTTAAAAAAAATCTGCACGTACGTTTCAGAGCCACCTTATATTTTCTTTAATTTAAGGTGGCTCTAAAACGTATGTACAGAATTTTTTGAAAATTGCCGGTCAAAATGTTCATAATATCAATTAAATAAGCCATGAAAGTTCAAACATAGGGCATGTTTCAGCGCTTTTAGCGTTTCCATGGCAAATAATAATGACGTCATATATGTTTTGTATTATTTAACAAATAAAGAAGCCAAAACCATGTATTATACTGTCATAAAACACGACGGAAATTTGAGAACACGAGAGAAATTTAGAAAACACGAGCCGTAGGCGAGTGTTTTGTATATTTCTCAAGTGTTCTCAAATTCCCGGAGTGTTTTATGACAGTATAATACATGGTTTTGGCTTCTTTATGTGCTTTAAAATATAGATTTACGCGCGCGAAACGATAAAACACGCTTTTCTATGTTATATACTCTGATAAAACATGGTTTTTAACCAATCAGAGCGCGCGCAGTTTTCAGTCTATATTTTAATTACTGATAATATCATTGTTCGATTTATATGACGAAAGTTATTTGTTAGCATCAGCGATCCAGCATCAACGTTCATTCCACATTCTCATAATACGTGTAACCAGGCCTTCTGACGTAATTCACTGGATCTTGTCCTTTCGTTGCACCATTCAGCTCGCACTTCCTTGTGGGTAGTCCTGAATCGTGCTCAAAGTTGAACGAGTGGCACTGGGAATCACCTTGGCACTTCTTAAAACACTGCATGACGTCACCAACCTCGTGTTGAGACCGAGGACGATCACGGAGCAGGGCGTGATCTACGTCATCAATTGTCGTTTGGAAAATCCCTGTTGTTTATATTATAACAGTGTTATTAATGACAATTAGTGTATATGAATAAGCATTTATAAAATAAACAAGATACTACGCGCGCTCTGATTGGCTCAAAACCATTTTATACCATAACGCTATGGAAACATAGAAAATTGCTTTGTGGTTTTACTTCATCAAAACAATAGAAAACGTTTTCACTGTGTTTCCATAGAGTTATGGTAACACTCGTGAAATTTTTGGGAGAACTCGAAATTGCATTGTATTCAGTTTCAGGCTTGCTTGCTTGCTTGGTGCGCCATTTCCTTATGTTTAGAGAATTTTACTGTGCTAACATTTTCCAGACGTAAAAACATAACATAACATACCATTTAAAAAAGGATTCTGCACCCGTCTTGGAGACAAATCAGATAGCATGCGCCTGCAGAACAGCCTCGAATGACTTTCATCAGCGGTTGATATCCAGAGCGCTTCCTCTCTAACATCCGGGATCTTTTCATGCGGACTCTTGGCGACGGCCTGGGCCCAGTGAGTATCGTCGGTGTCGAGTTTTGACCAATGAGCGACTTTTCCCGGCTTCTCGTGCTTTGGAAAACTGCGACATTTCCATCGAGTGTCGGTCACCAAGCCATTGCTAGCACTGCCTATTATCCACGGTTGTTTTCGAGAATTGCGGCATTGGACTAACAGAACTTCTGTTCCCGGGTTAATATTGACAGTGTAGTTTAAAGTATTATTTAAGACAACTCGCTCTCCGTCGAGATAGAGTAAGAGCTTTCCGTTTGAGGTAAACGTTGCTTCAAACTGCTTAGTCGTTTCGGCTGAAATATAAAAAAAATTGCCGCTGGAAAAACTTGGTATAAAACACTGGTGCAATTCAGTCGAAGCTCTCTGAGCGGACACTCTCGTAAGCGGACAGCTCTACTTACAGACTCCTTGACAAAACCCCGTTTGAACTCTAGCTTATACAAACTCTGTATTTACACATTCCCGTAAGTGGCCAGCTCCAGTTGCGGACACTTTTTCTGCTTCCCGAGGGTGTCACGCCGGGGAGCTTCGATTCGCCAACTCGACGTTGGTAATAGCTCTGCATCGATATTGCAAACAAGATAACAAACTGTTAAGATACTCCATTATGATTTCCTTTGTTAATGTTTTATACTTTTCTCAACACTTAATTGTTGCTCGATGTTTTGCCCGGCGTTTTTCGGTCATACGAATCAAGATGGTATCTGGAATCAGGTTCTAAGTCCCGTTGATTAATTTACCATCAAAACTGAATACAGCGGAGTCAAAGCTCCCGTAAGCGGACACTGTCGGGAAGTAGAAAAAGTGTGGCCGCATACGGGAATGTGTAAATACAGAGTTTGTATGAGCTAGAGTTCAAACGGGGTTTTGTCAAGGCGGCCGTATTAAAGTAGAGTTGTCTGCTTACGGAGAGTGTCCGCTCAGAGAGCTTCTGAGTGTAACATGCTGTTTAAATATACTCCCTTACGTTAATATCAGTGTTTTATCCTTTTCTTAAAAACTGAAGTATAAACCATTGCTTTTTAATAAATGTTCTTATAAGTAGATTGCTACTTATGGCATACCTGTAGAAAATGGAATAAAGATGAGTAGACATGCAAAAATGTTCATCTCTTCAAGAGGTCACAACGGTCCGTGTTGATTCTTCGGTACTTCTTGGCTCAGTTAGCTTGGCGTCGCGAACAAAGATATATGAAGAATTCCCACGACTGCAGGGCACACTGATGGCTGACAGTGACGAGGCCTATCTGTGACAGGCAGATTTTACCACAGCGGCTGCAGGGGAAGGCTTCTTCGCTACGTACTCAGATTAAAATGCACTCCCTATTGCAACTTCGTTTATTTTTTATATTTTTAATTATTGCTTGTTGTCACAGTTTATCATCAATTCTTCAAATGTTTTGTCTTTCTAACCTGTATTATATATTACAAATCATTTTGTACTGAGAATTAATTTTAACTGATTCGTTCATAATTATAAATCCCAAAAGAGTGCGGCATGGAGTATGAAAATGAGTCATAAATGAAAAATAATGGAAAAATTATTTTGTGTTAATATATTTATTTTGTTGAAAAGTTGTAATAACTAAAATTCAATTTTAACTATTAACGCAGTCGGAAATTGAATTATTGTAATTACAGGCAAGTTCAATAGCTTGATATGTTATTATTACTAAGCTAAGAGAGAGACATTTTTATTTTCGAGCAATTTCAGTTGTCGGGGCCAGGAAAGAGAACGTTATATGTCTGACTCCGGATCGGCTTCGTTACAGTGTAAAATAAAACCAAAGCAAACGCTTGTTACTTTCGAGCTCAATTGAAACCCGCTCTATATGCATGCATTTACACATGTCCTATACTTCTCTCTACCTATCTTTGCAATCTTTGAGTCTTCATAGCAATTAAACTTCGTTAATCTTTAAAACGACTCTTTCCGGCCCCTTTTCCGATCTCCTTAACTGCTTTTCGAAATTCTTAATAATAGCTGAATTCATATTAGAGACGGAAAACCGTCTTAGACGGGAAACTCGTCTTAAGACGGAAAACTCGTCTGATATGAATCCGGTGAAGGACGAGTTTCCTGTCTTAAATTTATCCGTCCATTTTCCCGTCTAAAACGACGGGAAAATCAGACGGAAAACTCGTCTAGACGGAAAACCGTCTTAAATTCACATTAGACGAGAAAATCAGGACGGGTTTCCTGTTTGCTACACACTGGAACTGGAAATTAGCAATGTTTTCTGGGATAGAAATGTAACCTGGCCTCATACTCGTCCTAGTCTCCGCCGTCTCTAAGTCATTTATCCGTCCAATTTTACCGTCCTTCAATTTATATTAGACGGAATTTTGTCAGACGGAATTTCGTCTAAGACGATTTTCCCGTCTTCTAATAGGAATTCGCTAAATGTCAAACATCATTCATTCAATTAGAAGACGGGAAACTCGTCTCAGACAAAATTCCGTCTAATATGAATTTAAGGACGATAAAATTAGACGGGTAAATGACTTAGAGACACTAGGACTAGTATGAGGCTAGGTTACATTTCTATCCCAGAAGCAATTGCTGAATTTCCAGTTCCAGTGTGTAGCAAACAGGAAACCCATCCTGATTTTCTCGTCTAATGTGAATTTAAGGTTTTTCTTTCCCGTCGTTTTAGACGGGAAAATGGACGGATAAATTTAAGACGGGAAACTCGTCCTTCACCGGCCGGGATTAATATTCATATCAGACGAGTTTTCCGTCTTGAGACGAGTTTCCCGTCTAAGACGGTTTTTCCGTCTCTAATATGAATTCGGCTAATATTAATAACAAACAAATATTAAAAAAAAAAAAATCCGTTTGATCTTAATTTTGCTTAATAAAGCTGGAGTTCGTAATTCAATTGTCAGTTTATTGGTAGCGTTGACTTGCATTGGGAGTTAAAAGAAGATACCGTTGATGTCGGTGCCCCGATCAAAAGGAAATAACTGAAATAACTTTCACAGCATGGCGGGAAACTATAAATAGTTTTCCAAAAAAATTATCATGGGGCACGGGAAATCCTTCTCTTAGATCATCCTCTCTTGCCTAGAATCAGCGGGCACTTTTCCATCCATCCTTTCCTGCTAGCAGAGTCTCATTTTCCGTTATTTTGAGGCGGGGAGAAAAGGAGACTCTGCTCTGACTCGAAACGATTCATATTGAGCATGCGTTAGTGTTACTAAGCGATCAAACAACTTTCGCACGTGATCGTATGTCGTATGTCACATGTGGGCTCAACATTCACCAGCGGCTACATTGAACAGCATGCGCTTTGTCACTGTGGGCTCAGTTACTAGTCAGCGATAATTCAATTACGCATGCGTACTGAATACTTCGCGACAACTGGTTTCAAAAACCGGTTTATTTCGTCCACGATCGTGGACGGCGGTTACTTCAAGCTTCGTTTCGAGTCAGAGCAGAGTCTCCTTTTCTTCCCGCCTCAAAATAACGGAAAACGGGAGACTCTGCTAGCAGGGAACATCCATCCGAGAGGCAAACAATCTCAAGCTAGTTGACATAACACAACACTTAAAAATGGAAAATGTTATAGCAATAACAATAATGACAATATAAAATATTATCAGGCCCTCCAGATTGGAGGTTTGGCGTGGGGTTAACTACTCCACCCTGTAAAAACATTCTTGTTACAGAAACTACAACGATAACTATGACTGTAACTACAAACACGGACCTTGTTGAGAACTCTGGCCAATTAACAGGCAGGATGACCACTTCTGGCCAAAGCCCTCCCAGGGACACCAGAGGAGTGTGAGTGAGAGTTTTCTGAGGCCCAAAGCAAAGGTACGCGTGGTGCATGGAATGTACGCACCATGTACGAAACATCTAAGACAGCGCAAGTTACCAGTGAGATGAAAAGGTATAAAAACAACATGGCGGAGAACTGTGGAAACTGAGCTGAGAGAGATGGGTCTTACATGGGGTGAAGCTGGCAAGGTGGCGAAAGACCGGCCATAGATGGCGTAGGATAGTTTCGGCCTTATGCCTCACTAGGGGCGAAGAGGATGAATGAATGAATGAATAATATTATCAGTTTAGTAAGAAAGATATTATTCAGTCAGTGATACAAGCTACTTTGAAAAATAATTCTGAGTTCTCCCAACGGGAGTTGACCTATTCCGGTACGTACGGTCGAAAGATCTACTATTGAGCATAATCCACTACATAATCCAAAACGTTTTCTCTCAAATGCAGGGGCCAACTCGAAAGCTTTGCTACTTTGGCCTCTGCACACTTCTATTTTTACGAAATACGCCCTTTATTTATTCCCACTAACAGCCGTTTTTTAATTCCTTATGTAAAATTGTTACTGTAATCTTGAAAAAAGTGTGAATAAAACAAAATTGAAATTGAGCTACAGGAGACTTGTGGGCAGGAGTTTGGCCATACAGTTGAAGCTCTCCGAGCGGACACTCTCTACTTATAATTACGGCCGCCTTTGCAAAACCCCGTTTGAATTACTCTAGCTCATACTAACTCTGTATTTTACACATTCCCAGCTCCAGTTGCGGACACTTTTTTTGCTTCCCGAGAGTGTCCGCTTACGGGAGCTTTGACTGTATCATTTCATCCATCAGATAAGTTCAGTTTTTCAACGTTCATTCCACATTCTCATAATACGTGTAACCAGGCCTTCTGACGTAATTCAGTGGATCCTGTCCTTTCGTTACGCCATTCAGCTCGCACTTCCTTGTGGGTAGTACTGAATCGTGCTCAAAGTTGAACGAGTGGCACTGGGAATCACCTTGGCACTTCTTGAAACACTGCATGACGTCACCAACCTCGTGTTGAGACCGAGTACGATGGAGTAGTGCGTGATCTACGTCATCAATTGTCGCTTGGAACATTCCTGTTGAGAGGAGAAAAGTTATTTTGTTTAAATTTACACGCTTTATTGAGTATGGCTACACAAGTAAGGCCCGTCCACACCAGTTATGCACCTATCGTCCACACTACAACGATCGAAAACGCTGATCGAAAACGCATACATTTGAAAACGCTCCAGAGACATTTGAAAACAGAGCCCTATCGTATTAGTGTGGACAGTAGACTGCGAGCAGTCCCTCTTTCTTTCCGATAGCGAGCGTGAAACGGAGGCTTTCGAAAACGCTGACGTCCGATTCACATCGCAAACATCGAGGACGCCGCGTCAATTTGTCGCATGCTCTGATGACTGTTGTAGCGTTTTCGGACGTTTACGTGTGGACGGGGAAAAAGCTGCGAAAACACTGAATAGTCTAGACGCGGAGCTTTTGATGCGTTTTCTGTAAAAAATGGAGCGTTTCGAAAACGCATTAGTGTAGACGGGGCCTAAATTTATTAACCTATAAACTTGTTAATTATTATCATAATGACATTAGCTATTTTGTGCGCTTCTCTCCGCCTTCGTCGTTTGTATTCCGTAGCTGTTCTCCATCTGCGGTACTTAACATTTGGCCAAACAAATTTGGACATTTCTGTCGGAGCTAAACCAAAGGTACGGCTCCAACGTTTTGGGAAAATTTTCCTTCGTGTCGAAGGATTTATTGTGGTAATTCATTCTGGTATTCAATGTCGACATTCTTGCTGTCGTCCGTTTAAATTTTTGTGAATTTTGGTAATTCGTCGTTTTTCGTGGACTAATTATAGTATGTGATTACTGAAGTATCGAGAAGTACATGTGAGTGGGTTTTTTTTAAACTGATAGAGTCGATAAGCCGGCACATGCGCCGAGCCGTGAAACACTCCCTTTAAACTAGCTAGCAAATCAAATTTCAATCACTTTAGGAGGCGGAGATGTCAATTCTCAGAACGCGAACGTGGAGCTTGACATCTACACCACTCATAGTTTTTGCATTTTGATTGGCCAATAGTCCATTTTACAGTTGTGTGCTTAGAATCCAGGCTTTTGAACAGAAGTGAGGCTGGAGGTGACTTTGTTGTGATACAAACCTTCCTTCTTTTCAAATGTAAATTATTCTGTTATTATGTAAACTAGTTTCTGGTCTGTTTCTTCTCATGGTCACCCCTAACCTCGCTTTCATACAGAGGCTTGGTTACATTTCACAGAACTGTAAAATGGTCTATTGAAACGAAAGCCATCAGAAAGTTGTCAAAAAGATGTCAAAAAGTTTTCAAAAATTAATCAAAAACTTTGTCGAGTTCAACGATAGGGCGCTCGTTTGTTTTTCGTAAATCGTTGTTTAACCCTTAACGTACCAAAATTCGCACTGAAAAACGCATTTTTGGGTCACGAAACCCGTTTTCTTGATGCTGTCACCCGAAATTTGGAAAACCGTTGCTAAAAATGCCGTTTGGAGAACTAGGGGAAGATTTTAAAAGGGTTTTAGGGCAAAAATGTTCAATTTTATCGTTGGCCAAAGTGCATAGCCAAAAAAAAGACAAAAGAAAAAAAGGTTTTTTCTTCTGATTTTTTCCTTCTCTCTTTTCCTTTCCTTTTACTCCCCATTTCTTTTCTTGCTATCTTCGGCGCTTGATACACTTCCTATCAGCTGGAAAAGTTTTGACCTAACCTTTTAAGGGAGGTGAAAAATGAACCTGGAAGTATGTTGGGTGTGAGAGCCAAATTTGCCACTGATTTTTCAACAAAAATTGAACAGGTTTTTCCAGCATAACTCTGGAATAATTTGTTAGATTTCCAAAATTGATGCACGGTTACAAATATCCATCCTTTCTACATCAGATGCGTGTCAAACTAATCTCGTCACGTGTTCATTGATGACGTCACAATGGCTTTGATGTGTAAGACTCCAAACTACGCATATATACGTAGTTGGTACGTTAACGGGGTTAAAACATACCCTTCAACGAACTCTTCGCCCGCTTTAGAGACAAATCAGTTAGCTGCGCCTGCAGAACAGCCTCGAATGACCTTCATCAGCGGTTGATATCCAGAGCGCTTCATTTCTAACATCCGGGATCTTTTCCATGTTTGAATAGTTCGCGACGGCCTGGGCCATTGACTGTCGTCTGTCTCGGGTTTTGCCCAAGAAAGGCTGTTTACTTTCAAGTGTTTCGGAAGACTGAAACATTTCCATCGAGTGTCGGTAACTAATCCATTGCTAACACTGCCTATTATCCATGGCTTGCTGTGGAAATTACGGCATCTCACTGACACTACTTCGGTTCCCGGATGTAGAGTGTAGTTTGCAATCGTTGAATCATTTGAGACAAGTAACTTGCTTTTGTCAGCTTTGTAGTAAAAGGAGAATTCCCCGTTACACGTAAACATGGCTTCAAGTTGTTTGGTCGTTTTGGCTGAAACATAAATACAAATACAACCACAGCATTTATAATTGTAAAAACACTTTGATTTCAACTCTCGTAAGCGGACAGCTCTACTTATGGCCGCCTTGACAAACCCCTTTGAACTCTAGCTCATGCAAACTCTATATTTACGTTCCGTAAGTGGCCAGCTCCAGTTGCGGAGACTTTTTCTGCTTCCCAAGTGTGTCATAAGATAAGATAAGATAAGATAAGATAAGATAAGATAAGATAAGATAAGATAAGATAAGATAAGATAAGATAAGATAAGATAATAAGATAAGATAAGATAAGATAAGATAAGATAAGATAAGATAAGATAAGATAAGATAAGATAAGATAAGATAAGATAAGATAAGATACGATACGATACGATAAGATAAGATAAGATAAGATACGATAAGATAAGATAAGATACGATACGATACGATACGATACGATAAGATAAGATAAGATAAGATAAGATACGATACGATAATAAGATAAGATAAGATAAGATAAGATAAGATAAGATAAGATAAGATAAGATAAGATAAGATAGATAGATAAGATAAGAAACCTTTATTTATACACGATTTGTTTAAAAAGCTATAAGCTTGTGGGGTCGTGTATGGAAATCGATTTACAATAAAACGATAAAAATAAACTATCAAGAATAAAAAATCCAATATATCCAATAAGTTATAATTATATGCAATCGGAAAAACAAAACAAATTACATTAAACAGTTTTCAAATACATGTATATAAAAAATCTTCTAGTCTAAAGCCAGTGGTCGAGGCCGATGTCACATTAAAATTAAAATCGTTAAAAACATTGGAACATTTTAGCTTTTTGACGAGCTTTCTGGATTGAGCTTCGTCAACCAAGTCAATGTATTTACTTGTGTGTCCGCTTACGGGAGCTTCGATCGTCCTGTATGATAAGACTTACCGAGGAAAACGGAATGCCGGTAAGTAGAAACAGAAGTCCAAAATTACGGACTTCTGATAGAACATGCAATGTCTGCAATGTCACCATGTTCATTTCTTTAATATGAGGGAAAAACCGATGAAACTTTCTTGAAAGCTGATCTAACTAGTAATTAAACGCCGATTCTTTAGATTTAATGACTGAAAATATGTACACTTATTGAGTACTAATTGCGTCCCGAGTTTTGGCAGGTGATTATCAGCTTCTGAGGCAATTTCTGCTGCAAACAGTTGCTTTTTTAAAATTATATTTCCACAACAGCAATTTGTCTTGGAAGGCGTTTGTCTGAAAAATGAAATCTCAGATGACAATTTAAATAAATTACTGCAAATAAAATCAACTTCCGAGTGTAAAATTATTTGCTTTATAAATTAAAAAGGAATACTACATTTATTCTTTGATGATTTCTCGATTTCTACATATCCATAGTACTTTTTGGCTAGTCTCTTCTCTTCTCGTGTAATCACAATGTCTATAATACAAATATTAAAATGGAATACAGTCGACGGACACTCGCGTATGAAGACAGCTCTACTTTTGGCCGCCTCAGTGACAAACCCGTTTGAACTCTAGCTCATACAACCTCTGTATTTACACTGTCCCGTAAGCGGCCAGCTCCAGTTGCGGACACTTTTTCTGCTTCTCCGCGAGGGTGTCCACTTACGGGGAGCTTTGGCTGAATCGTAAAATCACGGTTATAAGCCCCCAGCCAGGACAGTTTTATTTTGGTTACTGTCATATATCAGGGGCACCCAACGACAACATTTTCCTGTAGGTGTCAGAACATCGTTTTTTACGTTACATGTAATTGTGTTTTTTTGTGTACAGTTTAATAGCTTCTTTTTAAACGCTAAGAAAAATTTATCTGTTCGGATACGTTAGCTGAACTTTTAAACGCCCGGGTAAACGTCAGAAAATGTTTATGAGCTGCTTTTGCCTTTCCGAAAATCCTAGCTGACCTTTTTTAGTACCTAAAACGACATTTCTATCTCTCCGAAGACAACAGGCATTAATTTTCCCATATTAAGAAAGCTCGAGATGACATTTCCCTACCGAATATATATCTGGGGCGATTATAGGCCATCCGAACAGATATTCCACCGAAACGATCCGTTATTATCGTAACCCGAGTGGGAGGACAAAAAAGAATATTTTTTCACGCGCGACTGGTGAACTTATTGCAGCCATTCTTGGCAGCCTAAAGAGCTGAAGTTCTCTCTTCTTCCGTTACGTTATCATCGTTTGGCAGTACATTGTTTGATCATATAAAGACGTTATCTTCGAATGTGGTCGATTTGGTTAAATATACATTCTCTATCAGTTTTAATTCACTCAGGTATAATAATTTAAAGAAATTTTAATTTCAACGCTGTTTCTCATCGGTAGTATTAAAACTACTTACCCGTGGAATATGAAATCATGAGGAGTAGAAGATACAACGAAGAGATATCCATGTCTTTAAAGACGGAGAGGGTCGACAGCTAGAAACGTGATCAAGAACTATCTTTAAAAAATAGTGCTGAAAACGCAGCTGAATTCAATTTATTTTGTCAAGTGATTGCCTATTGTTCCAGTATCTCACTATCATTTGTTGTCTGTTATCTACAGATCGAGAACACAAGAGACCAGAAACACTGGCGACTGCTTTCAACAATGTACAATTAATGTTTAGAATTCTGAATCACATGCAATCGTACTGACTAAAATCGGTGTTAAGATCTTAAAACGTTGGCAGACTGAAACAGTACCTGTTGTGGAAAAAAGCCGTCAACTTCCTAATCCTGTTCTCAGTTTATTATCACAATTTAGACATTTAAGGCGAGACTTAACCTGAATGCCATTTTTCTGCCACTTAGCATGGGTTTAATGGAAATATCTCGTTCACGTTTCAAGCAATCCAACAACTCTATGCTCATCTCATTAATCTATGTTATGGGGTGTTTTGTAAATTTTTGGGGTGATTTTTACGTATGTTTGGGAGGAAATAGTTTTTTCTCAAAGGATATGTAAAATTTACCGGAAATTAGAAATATTGAAGATTTGATGTAGTTTTAAAATTAGAATTTGAAGTTAAAAATTCGTAGATGGTCACCAACAGACAGTTGATACCCACGCAAGAGCATCCGCGTGGGTATCAACCGTCTGTTTGAGTTCCAAAAATCATTTTCTTTCTTCTATCCCTTCTTTAAACCTCTTAAAATTTCATTGAAATTCAGGTTAAGTTCCGCCTTAACTGTAATTTCCGCAATATTACATTGACAGTCATGCTATTCTTTGTTGATCTGACGTCATCGAAATTCTAAAATCTAAACTCAGTGTTAATCCTATAAAGCTATTCTTTTTATATCTTCTAGACATGGAAATCATTAATCTCTATGCAAAGTTTGGTATCGATTCAGTGATTCCTTTTGGAAATAAAGCTAATTGAAATTTGGGATGTCCTGGATGAACGTGTTTCTGAACTGTCACAAAAACCGGATATTTTTATATCATTTTTAAATTTTCAGACGTGATAATAATTTAGAAGTGATGTCTAAACAAATTTGAAGTGAAAGCTGATGATATTGACGGTAGAATCTACTCTACTTCTTGTGCAATTTTATGGCGGTCATATTTGTGCCCCTCTGAAACATGGTGGCGGCATACTAAATACTGTAGTTTTCTGACAATTCAGTTTGGCAATAACTGGTAATAAAAACGCTACAAAGCTATAATTTGGACAAAACGTTTCTTTCTGCCAGTTATTTTACCTGTTAATTTACCTGATGTTGTTCATGCAAGCAGACAGTTTTTGTAATGTTGATGAAAACCACCGATTGTTATTGTTTCTAACCCAATTTTTGCTGAGCTAATTTGGAGTTCGTGGGCCTGAGGTGGCGCACGCGCGCGCGTAGACTTGCCACAAGTCGTCTTCTTTGAGCGAAACCGGGCGACGCGCGACAACGAGCGAGGACGGCCAAAACCAACGAAAGGGAAAATAATATTGGAAAGGGCTTTTAGAAAGTCTAGCGTGCGCGGGGACGAAAAGTATTCTGAAACAAAGTAGCCATGTTCTTCGAACGCGAATCGAATAGGCATCACGCAAAAAGGCGTAACTCCACAGAAATAACGCAAAAAGTCATATGGCAAATAGGCATCACGCAAAAATTAGCGTAACGCAACAGACATATCGCAAACAGTCATCTGGCAAATGGGCATTATGCAAAACGGCGTCACGCAAAAAGGCATAACGCAAATCATAACGGTAATAGACATCACGCAAATGCACATAACGCAAATACGCATCACGCGCAAATACACATAACGTGAAAAGTCATAACGCAATAGACATAACCACGGAGCATATCAGCCGGACCAGGAGCAGACATAACGCATAAAGGCAAAAAGGCAACGAAAATAAGCGTAATGAAATACGCATCACTCAAATTGACATAACGTTAAAAAGCATCACACAATATGGCGTAACGCAAAAAGGCATCACGCAAATAAACAGCCACGTTACACCAAGGGCCTGGGCTCCTGGGCATGCGACCCCAGAGCCTTCGTTTCTTTTGGTCAGCGGTGCGAGGAATTGCCTCAAGATCTCCTGGTTACATCAGTTTGAGGAGAACTCTCATTGAACTATTACAACAGGAAGTGATGATTGTCCCAAGTGATTATATCCTTTCGCCTTGAACAATTAATCTTCGAAAGGCCTTGGCAATTCCCGGGTGGCAATTACAGAAAATTCCCACCTGCGTTACGCCATCTTGCGTGATGCCTATTAGCGTTATGTCAATTTGCGTGATGCCGTTTGTTTTCTAGCTTTTAGCCTGTCCCGGTTTGCAGCCGGCCCACTTTCCCTAGTCCCCTCACCTTTTTCCATTCGTTATTCTAGACTTTCTCAAAGTCGTTCACTTCTCGTTTCCGGTGTACCTTTGCTCGTGCTTTGAGCTCGCCGGTTTTTGCGGTTCGCGCTTGCTTTTCGCTTCCCGGAAAAATTCCCTATCTCGACTAGTTGTGCGCAAGTCTAAAACGTTTGTGCGCTTCTTTGGCCACTGAACTGACATACTATGTCAGAACTATTCTTAATCTGATGTCCGACTAGTAAATGTCTTTATTTATATAAACCAGTATAAACTTTAAATATTTTATATTTGTTGAATATTGAATATTTGTTTGAATATTCGTGACCTTATTCTCACTAATTTTCGCGCGTACTTATTAATTTCGCGAAAATGACAATGCCATGTATTTCGAGAGAATTAATTTAATTTTCGCGATTTTACGGAAATGAAATAGACTAGTGTCACCAAATGTTAATCGCCGATCAGCAAAAAGACATTCATCAGTACTTATAGAACAAAAAAGTAAAAAACTCTTCAGTGGATATTAGTTATAGTCACTTCTCACGAGCAATCAGTCAAGTAAAGCCTTTTTCTTTACATATAATGATTGCTTGCTCGTTTTAGGAAAACTGTTCAAACATGTATTGGATCTTCGGGAGGAAGTAAAAGGTATTAAAATTCCCGTTTTTAATTTTCGCGGCACCTTCAGTTTTCGCGGGTATTTAATTTCGCATAAGTTTTTTCAATCGCGAAAATAGCGAAAATTGAAAATTAGTAGCCTGTTCCAGGCGTTCGGATAGTGGGGGAGCGACGCGAAAAGACGCGCGAAGCGCGAAGAGTGGCGAGTGAATGCCTGGAACAGGCTATAAATTAGTACTCATGCACGAAATTAAATGACAATAAGTTCAACACTTCCAGCATTTTGCCAGAGTTTCCCTGATAGTAATCGTCGGAATCTTTTGATCCGAACTTCGGTGGTTTAGGCACTGCGCCTCTCAAAATCCGCTTAGTAAAATTTAATACAGTGGAAAAAATCCAGATATTTTCTCGAACCTCCAACCTCCAAGGATTCGATCGAAATATCGGGGGTAAAATTACAGTGAAACAAATCCAAGGGAAACGACTTTTGGTTCGAGTTATCGGCGTTTTTGAGAAATCGAGGGTTCGAGAAACCGGGGTTGACATGTATCATCATCAGAGATCGTTTACTCAAATTTTCTTTGGAAAAGCTCCTTTCATAAACTGAGCTGATTGACATAACCAGATTACCGGAAGTCAGCAGCCAATGCGCAAGCGTACTTGAGCAAAACAATATGAGATCAGCTCAACATGGCGGACACAGGGGAATTCGTCGAGATGTTTCGACTGCTTCTACACCCCAAAGACCAGTTCCAATGAAATTATTTGCCACTTGGGAGGTAGAAAGAACATCACCTAATTGTGTACCGCGGTAAGTCAGTTCTAAAGGCATATCTTTGTTACTGGTGCACGTTTGAAAGCAGTCGTATTATTCTTTAAACAGAGGCATGTTCAGTTGATAGTGGTCGTGTTTTCCCGTACTTCGGGTTGTAATACTCTGTGACAATGCCTCTTATTTAGAGCACAGTGCAGTCTTCCAGTCCTTAAATTTTGCGTGAGCTCCAAATAAATTAAGAAACGTGGTACTTTGTTTTTAACCTCAAGGGAACGCCAAAGAAATGGGTCTTAAGCTTCAAGAATATATTAATCTAAGCTTATATTTGTCAGAGAAAAACAATCGTGTTTAGGCACATTGTCATCTGCGAACACGTGCTGTTGTGGAAACCTTCGAAAACCTTGCAATTTTATACCCAAACTGATTCAGCGGAGAAGCAAAATTGCAAGTTTGTCTATCGTACGCGGAAATGACAATTTTGAGGTGAAATATGCGCCCATAAAAATTGCACCTAGATCTTGCCATTTAATCCTTTGATTGATAAATTTATTTACTCTGGAGTCTGGATTATTTCCTCTGTTTTTATGAAATAATTTTTGCTCTAAACCCTGCAGCTCATAGTACAAAATGTGGCTTGGATCGTACTGTGAGCTCATGCACGACCAAGCTCGAACGATCGAAATGAGAGATCAAGCATTGATTTTTCACCTTCGTCACCTTATACAATTAAATCAGATAAATTTTTATGGCTTTTCGCTTTGCATGCGTTTTTGAACAAACAGAGAAGCTCTATGCTGTGGTTTAAAATTGCTCCTAGTTCAAGTACAAAAAATGCAAATTTGCAATAATAAATTATTTTAACACATTTAAAGGTACATGTAGACACACTTTGAAAACTTGAAGCGTGAAGATCGTTTTCTGAACAGCAGCTGTGGACACTCGCCAAATGGCTTTCTACGAAACGGTGGTTTAAAGTATAGTTTAAGTCTAGGTCTGACAGAATGAGAAAAGACAGGCTCAAAAACGTGAAACCTTTTTAAAATATTCAAATTTCAAATAGAGAAAATGTTAAATTAGGGATTATTCAATTTTCCTGCTCAGCACGCTGTTTTAATGTAATTATAGCCAATGTACTAAACACGTTTGTGTCTTACCGTGAAAAAAAAATCCTGAAGTTTTGTAGACTGTATACTGGCTCTAGCTGTAAAATTTGTTGATTTTAAACTAGTTAAATTGCTGGCAAAAAAATTTAAAAAAACCTCAGAGCAGATCTGTATTTGTATGCAAATTATTGTCCCTAGCTATTATGATGGGTTCTGTTGAGGCAAGACATCTGGCAGAGTTTTAAGAAATAAATTTTTGATTTTCTTTATGCATTTTTGTGATTGATCAAGCCGATCACTATAAGGGGTCGTGTTTTATTCTTAGGTTTTTGAAGGAAACCAAAATATCTGGTTTTTCATTTACGTGAAAATGTAATTTTAATAATCGCTAGAAATTATCAGGTTTTATTTGTGCTGTCAAAATGCAGCATAACATTATTTCTTCTAATCTTACACAAAGCTTTTAGACCAGTAGTTTGTGGGTTTTAAAGGGTGGATTGAGGAAGTCTTTCCATAACTTTAAAATTTCCAATAATTTTAAATTAGCTATGATCGGATATGACTGACGGCTAAAAATAGATGTGTTATGGTTTGTATGATTTCAAAACACATGACAAATGTTATTGTTATGTTGAAATTAACAAGCAGATGTTCCATATAGTTCCATACATCATTTCTGGATATTATGCAAGAAAATTTGTTTCTCTTGATAAAGCTTTAAGTTTGTTATCTGTTTATTGAAGTATATTGCATCTTATATTTTCATCATAAAAGTTATTTTGATAAGATTTTTATTGATTAAATTTTTTCCATTGAAACATAAACCAACCCTTCAGGGAATGGAAAAAAAAAAATTCTCATAAAATGTTCTATTGACATCAATCATGTCATCTTGCATTCAGAAATACTTTTTAATGCCAAAACTGTAGGAAATAAAATTGATAACATTTAATACAGAGCAGACACTCGAACCATGAACACTACATGGCTTTATCTTTACTTATTTTTTACTTTTTTTTAAACTTATTTTCTATTTTTTTTCAAAGCTAGCCAATCACAGCCATGATTTGAAGCAATGGCCGGGACTTTTTTCTACCTTTGTCCCGCATTTTTATCAAAGTAAGACCACTGTGATGATACTTTGATAAAAACACGAAAAAAAGGTAGAAAAAATGTCTCGACCGTTGCTTTGAATCGTGGTAGTTCTGAAAATGTAGAAAATAAGTTTAAAAAATGTAGAAATTTAAATAATCAGACAGTTTAAAAAATTAATAAGTAAAAATAAAGACATAGCATTGAATGGTTCGAGCGTCTGCTCTGTAACTATTATTTATAATTCATCATCATGTACTTCTTCCCTGCTGGTGAATAGGGCCTTAACTATTTATAATTATTACTTATGTGTTATTATTTTCCCTCCACTGTGTGCTTGGCTGGCTTCATTTAAAAATATTTTAATGGCGTGCTATATTTTGAAGTGTTTTTTTTTTAACTTTTATTTTTTATTTGTTGGGTTCTCACTTACGTTCTAGGCTGTTGGACTTTTTGTTTGGGTCTAGTCCTGGACTCCATCACTACATTGTATCTGAGTACCCCCACTGGGGCCGCAGCTAATTAGCAGTTATGTTGTTACTTGTCCTTCAGGCTCTGTACATTGACATTGACTCGACTGGAACTGTTGAAGCCCCTAGAACCAAGCTTGACTGAAGTGATCATTTCAGTATCAATGCAGGTAAATAATAATGTACATGTACATGTATAATAGAACTGTCAAAATATGCAAAAATAATGAGCTTAGCCGCTTCCTTGTTCAGTTGATTAATAATAAATGTTTTGTTTCATTACAGAGTTCCCGTAGGATACTGAGATCCAATGGAATTGTTCTTCCATCCTCAGGTTTAATTGACACTGTATTAGATTTGTCCTTCTCTCTTCAGGTTGTTAATAATTAAGTATACAATGTACATTGCATGTATCTGCAACTTGCAAAACAGATATTGTACCAGTATTCAACTACTAACAGTAGATTGTATTAACCTTAATTTATAAGCTGGATTAAATGAATGTACCGTACCTTCCTGTTCCACGTAGTAACAAAGATATTACATGTATTTTTGTTTAGTATCCACACTTTTTGAAAAGAGCTGGAAACAACCTTCAATTATGCTTCAAAGACGAAAGAAGTACAAGAATCGCACTATTCTTGGTTTTAAAACACTGGCAGTAGGACTTGTTAACATGGGACAGGTGAGACTGCTTGGAGTCGAGATAGATAACTACAGCTGTACATGACTGTATAGTAAACTGCTACAGCTGCTTTTAAATCTACAGTTGACATATTGGGACCAGCTATGACTGTCTTCGGGAGATATGGGGCCTAATGGTTTAGTGTGTTGGACTCTGGATCGAGCGGTCCGGGTTCGAGCACTGGCCAGGGTAATTGTGTTGTGTTCTTGGGCAAGACCACTTAACTTAACTCTCACAGTGCCTCTCTCCATCCAGAAGTATGAAAGGGTACCGGCGACAAAATGCTGGGGAGTAACCTGCGATGGACTAGTATCCCAGCCAGGAGTAGTAGTGATACATGATACTCCTAGTTGGCTTCATGCTATGGAAACCAGGATAAGCTCCCACAGTGTGGCCCAGTTGTTGGCCTGAGTGCGGCTTAAGATTTTCTCCTCAGTTTTGAACTTAGCACTCATATATATTATTATTCAGTTTAAAAAGACGAAATCCGCTGGGGGCTTGGTAGTACCCGGACAAAAATCCCATAATGCATTGCGCTTGAGCCTTGGAACAAAACGTAAGCGAAACGTGACTCAAAAAAATGGTACAATTTTACAGCAGAAAGACCACCGATGATGATATTGAGACGTTCAATCTGTTCAACTATACATTGTATGTCATGCCGATGCAGCGTGGATTTTATTAGCTTTAGATTCAGATGAGCTGAGTTTTTAGCTGTTTTTATTGCTACCATGTTTCGCAAAGAAACAACATGGCTGCCACCTCTCATGACTCAACCCATTCACGGCAGGAAACTAAAGGTGGAAAGAAATTTAAAGATTGTAAAGTTATTATTTTGGTGAATACCGTTAAGGTATGGCTCATGGCTTATGGCTCATGGCTTATGGCGTCATAGACCAGGATTTTTGTCTACTGGCCATAAATGTTTCTCGATTTTCTAATGGATTTCATCTTAAGATGTCATGAGCTGTGAAGCTGTACTGTACTGCTTGTGAGAAGTACATGCATTTACATTTTTTTATTGCTTCATTCCCAGGTTCTTCAGCACTCTGTTGACAACCAGCTTAAATTGTACACGAAGGGAAGTCTAGTTCCAGTTGCCCAGGTTACTGTCAACTCCCTTACAAGGTACAACAAGCTGTGCATAATATCTGGTCCCGAGAGAAACTTTCAGTAAATTTTGTTTAAAATCTCAATGTTTGAGATTCGGGGAAACAAAATTCACCGTCTGGTTTCCCAAGGGAACAGTCATTAATAAGCGATATGTGAAATATGTTTATGCAGCAAATATTAGGCATTTAACCCATCGACATTAATTAACAGCTAGCCATAAAATTAAGATACTTACTGTGTGGCATGAAATTAAACTCCCGCGAAACATTTCATGCTACACGGTAAATAAATAAAAGTAATTTTCTTGCATGAATAAAAAATTTAGGCTTCCCAAATAAACGATTTATTTCAAAACATGAATCCAGTGAAAAAATCTGTTGAAAACATATTATTTAAACGGACACAACATTTGGTTAAAAGCCCATTCATTTTCCTTCAAAATTTCTTCCTTAAACTTTGAAAATCTTGTACATGTATATTTTCAAACTGTTTTCTTGTCAAAAGCTCTGAGTGTTGACAAAGTTTTTCTTGGTGTATAAGCAGGTTTCTCACACACCACTGGTAGCCGTGCCAAGCCGACTGCTGCAGCCTGAACTTTATTGTAAAATCAAAAAAAACTGTACACTCTGTACACTCTGTACACATGTACACACTGTACCATAATGCTAAAAACTGGGAAGCTACCAAAAATTACGAGGTTTGTACATTATACTAACGCTGCATACAAACTGAAGTCTTTGGGTGGGTGGTTGGATGGAAGGTCAGTAATGGCGGACGCAACAAAAGCAACTGCCTACCTTACAGGTCACATGACCTATACCCAGGCCCCAGTGGTGTGTGAGAAAAACATTTTCCACTTATTTCATTTCACTCACCAGTGGAAAAATTACCTTGGCTTATTGTAAGAATTGCTTTTTTACAGCCAGCCGTTGAAACAGACAGACTTACTGGATCAACAGTTAGAGGTACCAGTACATGTATAACTTTACAATACAGTACAGGTCTACATTGTAGATTTCCAAAACAAACAACCTTGGTCACTGAATTGTTGAAATGGATGTCCCTGGAATTGTCAAATGGGTGTACTCAGTTAGGGATAAGAATAACATGACTTACCATTTGAACTACTTTTAATTAATGCCAGGCGTGGATCCAGGAAAAAACTTGACCGGTTTACTAGAGTCTGAGCGCTGAATTTATGGAAGTCCAGAGGCAAACGTTTTTAGATTGTCACTCTCTAAAATTATATTTCCCTCGATTTTGAGTCATTTGGAAAATTTGACTGATTTCCGTAAAACGGTGTAAGCCGGTCTGGATCCGCGCCTGAATGCAGTTTCAAAATCATGATGATACATAATGGTTTAACATAACGTTATTTAATTTAAAGCTAACACATAACATCACTTAATTTTCGTGCCAGCATTTTCTTCAACATTTTAATTTCATGATTTTTCAAAATTGTGAAATTCATGAAATTAACGTGTCAAGAAAATTTCATGTAATAAGGTACACTGTGCTTTATTTTTCAGGTGATGGTGAAGAGAACTCTAGTGATGATGATGACGACTTCTCTTTGTCCGACCAAGAAGGAAGTGACAGTGGTGGAGATGCTGTAAGTTCTGTTCACTTGAAAATAGCATGGCATATACTTTCAACCATTTTATCTGTTGGGGCCTGAGTCTCCACCTACTGTCATTAGTCAAAGCTCCCGTAAGCGAACTCCCTTGGAAAGAAGAAAAAATGTCCGAAACTGGAGCTGGCCGCTAACGGGAATGTGTAAATAAGAATTTGTATGAGCTAGAGTTCAAACAGGCGGCTTTGAGTAGAGCCTATTGAATTCGCTTATGAGAGTGTCCACTCAGAGAGCTTTGACTGTAGGCCAGTTCTTGTATTGTAGTGACAAAGTATAGATTGATGCACATTTAGAATATTTTCTTGTTTTTTTTTAAAAAGGATATTCTTGATGTGGAACAGAGACAAGGGGAAAAATAAGACATGGAAAAATCACCATTCCTGCCAAAGGTTTGTACTCAAACATGTAAACATCAATACGTACCTGCTGGGGCCTGAGTCTCCAAAGATGGACTACAGTCGAAGCTCCCATAAGCCTTGAGAAGCAGAGAAAGTGTCCACAGCTGGTCGGGCTTGCCGCTTACAGGAATGTGTAAATACAGAGTTTGTGTGAGCTAGAGTTCAAATGGGTTTTTTCAAGGTGGCCATAAGTAGAGCTGTCTGCTTACTAGAGTGTCCGCTCAGAGAGTTTGACTGTATAATATAAGATCTATATTATTTTGTGTACAGCCTGAGTATTGCATGCATGTGTTGACACTTTATTATAAACTCAGATTTGAGTGAACATTTGATGGAGATGTTTAAATGTTTATTATTCTTTTCATAATTTAGCACCAGAAGAATTTTAAACAGAAGTT
This sequence comes from Desmophyllum pertusum, assembly GCA_029204205.1. Classification (NCBI taxonomy): domain Eukaryota; kingdom Metazoa; phylum Cnidaria; class Anthozoa; order Scleractinia; family Caryophylliidae; genus Desmophyllum; species Desmophyllum pertusum. Next base: position 2,429,787 of record MU827303.1, read on the forward strand.
TATTGCACTTTTAAAGAAGTTCAAAGTACCAGAAGAGGTGGGTATAAACAAAGAATGTTCAATAATTTGCAAGAAATATAAATGACATGTATTCCATTTCCATTTTATTTATATTTTTAATGCATTTAAATGCAATTTAAAAGAGTTAACAACTAGAGCGCCAGGGGTCTGGGAAGGAGTACCGGTGGTCAGTGGTCAGTCGTGAGGCGCATGTGCAGTAGTTCTCTGCTTCGTTCGTGTGGCGTGTTTCTCCAGGCAGTGAGGTTTCTTGCCCAGCGTTGTGCGTGGAGAGCTTTGGATCGATAGTTTCTCTCCCCCCCCCCCCCCCCCCCCCCCCCCCCCCCTCCCCCCCCCCCCCCCCCCCCCTCTCCCTTTTATTTCCACAACTGACAGGTCAGTGTGACGGGTGCCTGTTCCCTTTGTGTGGGGGCTCATGGCTGGGTTGCGGGGTCGTGCTAAGCCATGGGGGCGTTATTCAATCTAGGGGCTGGCTGCCAAAAGTGGAAGCCCCTGGATATTCCAGGCACCCAACCTCCATAAGCGATACAGTTGTTAAAAATGTATATTAAGACTGTCATCTCTTAGGCCCAGTTCAGACGCCGTACTTCACATGAGCCGAATCGAATTCGAATTTAGGCCGACCCAAATTAATTTAGACCGGCTGAATTGATTCAGACGCCGAGCTTAATTCAGCCGAACTTAATTTAATAGGGGGAATTGCTGTTATATTGAAAATACATTATAATAATTCAAGCATTTGTTTCGGCTCGGCTCATGTGAAGTTCGGCGTCTGAATCAAAGCCGGTCAAAAGCCGTTTATTTCCGGCTGAGCCAGGCGGGAAGAACGGCTAAGCCGATCCGAATTCAATGAGCTGTTTTCGTATTGATTCAGACGCCGTACTTTGCATGAACTTAATTCATCGAATTCGTTTCAGCTCATCTGAAGTACAGTGTCTGAACTGGGCCTTAAACTCCTCTCTTGAATCAGCTGTCTTGTCGTCTCTAGCAATAAGAACCCTTTTGGCGAGTCAGACAAGAAACAACTGAGCTTGTTTCGTCATCTTTATATTAATTTCTTGCGTGACAAATCAGACAAAAATATTATGTATTGAATGATACTTTCTTTACTTTTAATCAGGATTTAGAAAATGAGATGGGAACATACGGCCAAGATATTGATATCAGTCCTCCAGAGAATGAAGCAGCTGACGATTTCCTCTTCCCTGATGACCTGGAAGACTTGGACAGTGACGCGAAAAATGACTTCCTTGAAGATACCATTAGTATTGTGTCAACACCTAAGCCTTCACTCAGGTGACTGCATCATTACCTTACCTTAACCTTAAATCTCTTTAGGCCAGAAGGCACATAAGGCCGTCACATTGCCTTCCCAACCTGCCCTGTTCTGTGCCGCCACTTTGGCCACTTTCCAGCTTGTCCATCCTGCCTTGTTCTGGTCTTCTTCAGGTGACTGCATCATTGGCTTAAACAATAAGAAAGCCTCAACAGTGCTCTGTTCTGTTACAAAGCATACAGGAAGCGGCGCAAGCACGAAAAGTTTAGGGGGAAACACAAAACTTAAGTGCTGATTTCCTCACAAATTTCATTTTGCCTTTATTTTCAAAACAAACTCCGGCGGATGGCGTGACCATTCGTGAGCTCATAAAGCATGCGCATGCACGCTGTTTAAGCCAATCAGAGCATGTGTTGACATTGTGTTACTTTATTATAAAATAATTATTATAATAATCAAGAACAAGAGTTCATAAAACTGTGTGTCATAGTTACTGTGTTTACGGAATTATGAGTATTCAAGTTGACAAGACAGTGTTAATGATCTATTTTCAGACCCTACTTTGATCCCAGAAGTTCAAATGAAAATGTGCGAAATCACAGTGCTGTGGTGAGTTGCTTCTGATGACTTGTTCTCAGCCACTAAGGCCTTGATCCCTGAGGGGCATTATGAGGATCATCTAGCTCTGCAAGTTTGACAAGTCAGTCCACCTAATTGACCCCAATGTATTATCAATAGCCTCCATATTTTAAAAAATGAAATTAATTCTCTTTTATATTAGATTGATGAGGAAGATATTCGACGAAGCCCACAAGTATTTCTTCAAGTAGAACAATCTGAAGATAGTCAACCAGATCATGACATGGTGAGTACAGGAACGTGTAATAACACTGAAAATCAACTAGCCCAGGGCTTATGCTGTATCTTTAATAAGACTGTCAATAAACATCCTTAAAATAAAATTTAAAAAAACTAGACCTGGGATACTAGACTAGAACCCACCTTGTGTCAGGGAAGGAGCACAACTTTACAACAGTAAGGCTAATTTACACGCTTTGATTTGTTGGCCCGACTTGGCCTGATTTTATTAAGAAAATCAAAGGATTCTATAGGCTATCTCGTGAATGAATAATTAATGCACAATTTAATACGCGATTAAAGTTTACAGCCCCATCAACCGAATGAATGAAATTTGTCCACAAATGCTATAAAACCGTTCATTGCTTTCACATTCACGAGTTAATTACTGAGCGGAATGTAATCAGCCCAATTTAATAAAATCTGTTGCACAACAGATTGAATAAATCGGGCCAATTTTCATCCTTGCACTATACCGATAAAAGAGATTAGCATGTAAATTCCTTAGCCTTAGGAGAGAGTAATGAAGGGATGGTGTTTTCTGCATCTTCCCACCATTTTCTGTGCTGTCCATGTCACACAAGCTCACTTTTCTTATGAATGCCATAAGCTGAGAAAAAAGTCAAGGAATTGATTATTAAGTGCCTGAGTGTTTTTTTGTATCCAGGATGCTCTAAGCCCACCCTCTGATGGAGATAACCTGTCAGACTCCACAAACAATTCTGACGCCATGTCAGGGGGAGGTCTGGATGACACACCTTCAGTACGACGTAGCGTATCATTAAAGGATAAGAAAAATTGCAGAGTCAGAGACTTTGACGAAAAGGAGAAACAGTGATATTGACCTACAGGTGGGTGGAGTCAACTCACCGCTGACAGAAGCGTTTTGTGTTCTAGACCTTTATTCCTTGTTTTGACATGTTAATTGTTACTGTTGTCCTACAGTGGATGAAGTAACAGCTTGTAGTCTTCAGTGTTCCCATTAACGCACAACTGTGCGTATCTGACGCACAAAAAATAAAAAGGACGCACAGTTTTTAGCCACAGTACGTCCCAGGGACGCACATAAATCAGCGCTCAAAATTTCAGTGTGTTTTCATAGTTTGGTCTAGTCTTGAGATAAATAAGATTTTTCAAGATACAAAACACACATAAGAAACAATGTTAAAGTTTCACTAGTTTCCTTTACCTTTTCATTACCTCTCCAAGCTGGAAACTATGAAAATTTTGGCTGCAAACTCGAAAACGAAGCAAGAATCACAATGATAATCACGCGAACGAGCGAACAACTCTCGGCTCATTGATGGTCAGCGGTCATACTTCATGTAATATTACATGATGTGTATATCACTTAAAATGCCTTTCTCCTTAGGGGACCCTTAAAAAATAGAAAGGACCCCCAATTACTGGAACTGGGGGTCCTTGGGACTCCTGTTTTCACATGTTGATTACTGTTGTCCTACAGTGGATGAACACTGAGTCTGCTTGGTTTTAAGGTGCAAACCCTTTGGGATTCTAAATTGGATTCATTTGTATATCGGGGAGAGCCTTAAAAGGGTAGCCTGCGTAGCCTACGTGTAGGTAGCAAGCGTTCCTGTATGAATGAAGAGCTTTTTCTGCGATCAAGAGCTTTTTCTGCATTCTGGCCATGCGAAAATTGGGGTGAGAGAAAAAAGTCGGGAGGGGGTGGGTGGTATTTTCCCTCCGCTCCCCACCCCTTCCCCCCTCCGACTTTTTTTGCTCTTGCCCCAATTTTTCGCGACCAGAATGCGGAAAAGCTCTTTGTTCATACAGGAAAGCTTGCTACGCAGGCTATTAAAAGGGAGGTGTGGTGGGCTGATGGTTAGTTTGTCAGAGTTGTGATCCAGAGGTGTAGAGTGTTTACTTTATTCTCCTACAGTAGTCGCTTCATGCGTGAAAAACTGGCAGCTACATGTATGCAGGCTATTCCCAGCTTGTGTGTTTTGGTTATATTATTTTGATTTTTTAGTGTGTCTTGTAAATGTGTTTGTTTTTACTGGTTTCAGTTACCTAATGGCACGTTAAATGAACAACTTAGCAATGTGTTGTCAGGAGATAGCGACATTCCCGAGTGTATTCTGTTGATAAGTACTTCTGAGTGGCAGGGGCAGGTGAGAAAATTTATTTACTGACCACTCCATACTTGTATAAATATCTTATCAACCAAGCACGAGGGCCATACTGGGAGATTATCGGCCTAGGTCTTGACAGTCTGCACTTGATCCATGCAGAAAAGACAGAGGGTTGATATCAGGGGTTTCATTAATTTTGGAAGTAAGCGGCTTACCTTGGTGGATAGGTGGCTGTGACCAATAAAGGGGCTTTTTGCTACGGGGGTATGGGGGCATGCCCCCCAGAAAATTTTGGAATTGTAGAAGCTTGGAAAAGCAATTTCCAGCATTCTGGGAGTCAAATCTAGTGCTCTATGACAATTTTTATCGATCACAGTAGATCTCAAGTATTTTAAACGATCTTGCGATTATTCTATATGAAGTTTGAAGTTTAAAGACTTACTCTGTTAGTCGTTGTTTTTTTTCTTTCATAAATCTTATAAGTAAACTCTCAGAAAGCCTGAAGGCTTGATTAGTAAGCAGCGGCAAGAGGCAACGTAGGCTGTGGTTGACCGCCGGTAGCCGGCTTCTAATGAAAACCCTGCTGATATTGTCCCAGTACAGTCCCGAGCAAGCTTGGTTAATAAGAGTTCTGTCTCTATTTCCTGTAGCTTTTAGCACTGAAGCTTTGCGACAAAGCTGTCAAGATGATTTGTACAAGATCCAGTTCAGATGTCCATGCTGTCTTCCTGGCCATTGTTAATAAATATCAGAAATTGTAAGTTGCCTTTCTATTTCATTAGAAACAAACTTACAGTTTGAGTGTTAGATCTTTATCACTTGTTTGTACATGTATTGGAACCAGTGGTGGATCTATGGGAGAAGCCAGGTGAGGGGAGAACCCCTTCCATAATCTGCGATATCACCCCGCGAAAATAAACAGTAGAACAAGTGTAGGTGATAGGTCACAGTCATATTAGGTGCTTTTGAAAGCACCATAATATGACTTCATGTGGTGGTGCTTGCTTGCGTAATTGTTTATTTGTTTCTTGTTTGTTTGTTTGTTTGTTTGTTTGTTTACTTGCTTGCTTGCTTGCCTGTTTGTTTGTTTGTTTGTTTATTTTCAATAACAATTTGTCATCTTGTTTAGTTGTAATACCCATTCAGCATCCCCACCTCAGCTGGGCGTGGCAATCGCTGGTACCGAGTCATACATCAGTGCTGTTCTTCAGCCCTATGTGGAACACTTCTCATCCAAGCCATCAGACTGGCAGACATTCCTTCGCTTTCTCCTTATACCCCTCGGTAAGTTTACAAATATAAGTTGATGTAGCTTATCCCTTGGACCTCCTGCAAGACACTGTTGAGAGTGCAAAACTCCCTCCGGTAGAAGCGCAAACTTAGTAAACATGTGACTTTCAAGTAACGACAGTAATTGGACAAAACGCACTTATACCATAAAACAAATGTCGATATAAGGAATTCCTCATCACACAAAGTTTTTAGTGCCAACCAAAAAATTTACTACCTAATGATGACGTGGATGACATTTTTTTCTCTGCACGATCCAGACATTAACTAAGGTGACTTTGTTGCTCATTGTTCGGGGACTATTGCTGCCAATGTTCATCTGTGCCTGATATTTGTTTATAGTTACTCTCAAATTTGATTACTTAACTTTTGATATTATATTTGTATATTTTCGTTTAAAGACAGCCAACCCTTAGCCAAGTACATTGCAGCCATGGACGCCACGTATAACTCGCTTTTTATGGACAATGTTTGGAAAGAAGCGTTTGAACACTCCGACACTACTGTTGGTAAGGGAAACTCTTTACATTTTCATTTGTGAATTATTTCAAAGAAGGCGGTCTAATCTCTTGATAGAACAAGTCTGGAAGCTCCAGAAGTAACCTATCGTGATCTGAAAGTAATACAAATAATTCATGTATGTTAGAGCAGTTTTCAACTAAAACCAAAGCAATTACAATGGCCAATCACAGCGAACGTAAACAACACAACAAACCAATGAAAAGTCGAAGCAAATACACATGACTGGCGCCAAGTGCGGGAAAACGCGTGCGACCAAGTCAAGTTTGGTTTTGGTTTTGCATCTGATTGGTTGAGTAGGAGTAGGTGGCGTGAGGTTTCTAAACCAATCACAGAGCGTAGCAAAGCAAAACCATAGCAATTATGGATTACTTTCGACACTCAATTTAAAACCGCTCTATAGACCTTTCCCCAATGGCTCTTTTCAGGGCCAATGTAAACAAACATTGAAACAAATATTTCAAATGAACATAACATGGTTCCAACTGACAGGAAACAGACCAGTTGCTTCTTTTACAGGAAGTGACTTTCTATCATGATTTTTTATTTTTATTGATACCTCTTAACATTTTGTTTTGTTATAGACTTTGAGGAAGTGAGCAAACGAGTCAATGCTTTCATGTCAGCGGCTACAATAACACACAATTTGCCAATTGCTGAGGCGCTTGTTAATACAAAACCCAAAGGGTGAGTGTTTAATTAATTTACATAATTAATTTACAATGATGGGCCGCAGCTAATTTATTTGAGAATGAAGCAACAGCTACATGTATCATCAAATTCTCCCAACTAGTGCTATAAGAATTTATGTATTGAGTTCAGTTCAATGGTTTGGATAGTATGCGCGTACGAAAGAATTTGAATTAATTAAATGTGGTCACACTTTTGGGCTCCTTGCTGTATGTAATTGTATCAATAAGAAATTGTGAAATCTGGTAGAACTAATAAACCAGGAAAAGGAATTTCTGTACTACAGTACTACAGTACTACAGTTACTACGTACTACAGTACTACAGTACTACAATACTACAGTACTACAGTACTACAGTACTACAGTACTACAGTTTGAGGTTATCTAGCTCGTACTCCAAGCCCCCCCCCCCCCCCCCCCTATGGACGAACAGGTCTAGATCTGCCACTGTAACTGGTCACTTAATAGGGGTGGCTGCTTAATAGGTAGCCGCTTCATGGGGGGGGGGGGGGGGGGGGGGGGTTTGACTGTATATTCAAGTATCCACTTACGGAAGGTTTGGCCTGGACTCATAAATGGACGAGTGGCCGTTAGTGGAGGTTCAACTATGATAAACTATGAGTGTGTTGTCCGTCTGTTGCTCGGAGATATTAACTGATTCAGCTACTCTGTAAATCCGAGGGTAAATAAACATGATGTATGATGTATGTATGCCGGTGCCACCCACTTGCCGACAAGTTTTCAAATGACTCATTTGCTTACTGTAAGCAATACTTATCAGATGATGTGCTCGTAGGATAACTGTGTGACTTATGTTTGTGTTTAGAGCTGAGGAAGGTTCTTTGCAAGTGTTCTTACCGTTTGTTTGCGTGAGTAATTATTTTTTTTTTAAATAGATATAAAGTACTGGTAACTTTTTTACAATTACTATTCTTCAAATCGTTTCGGGTACCTCCCCTTGTGATTAGCCAGCCCCTTTATCAAGTCTGCCTCCATTTTCTTTACCCCCCCCCCCCCCCCCCCCCCCCCCCCAGCCTTCCTATTCCTCTGAGCGTTCCATCTGAAGGCTTGGCTGTGGACGTTTCCGGGTAAGGTGTGTATATATGTATGTATGTATGTATGTAAGGTTAGGACATGTTGTGTTACTTAGTTTCATTTTGTATTTCGCTTGTCTGTTTCTCATTGTAGGATGTCAGGATTGGATCAACAGATCAGTCCCAAGGTGAGGTTTACTTGATTTGAACTTGTTATATCCTGGCCAAACAGAGTCGCAAGTACACGCAAGTTTTCAACTTGTGTCTACTCGCGTCTCCGTTTGGCCAGGACATGCGCGCACTTGTGTTGACTTGCGCGCGATGACTGGCGTTCACTGTGAGCGAGATCAAATTTGAGCGCAAGTAGACACAAATATTTCACCGTTGGGCCACCCAATGCAAGTCAGTTTATTTTTGTTTACTTCTAGTACTGAATTGTAGCGCGCGCATGAGCATTGAAATGGCTTTTCGCAACTTGCGAGTAAACTTGCGTCTCCGTTTGGCCTCCGTTTGGCTTTATATTGAGATGTTTGTGTTTGTATTTCAACAGACGATGAACCTGTAGCAACTAGTGGCACACCAACCAGTGCTGGGGCTAAAAGTACAGGGACCACCCTTAGGGCAGAAATTCAGGCTCCTGCTCCGGGAACGCCGCAGACGCCTCCATCTTCAAGCTCTCCTTTGAGTAGGTAAGTGAAACAAGGTTTCTTTTGGTGCGTTCTAGAGCTGGTGAGGAGATGATGCTTAATTTTAAAATATCTCATATCAACGTGGACGATTGTGCTGTTACAAAATCATCAGTTACAAGTTAGAAACCTTTGTGATTTTTCTATTGCAAAATATTGCGCAATGTTGCGAATTTTTTTCCTATTTCTCCCGGTTCCCGCCACCTTAGGGCTTTTTAGCCCTCTAGCTCTTCCCCCGCATCCCGTATACCCCCCTTTTTCTCCCGGGTTCCCGCCCGTTGTCCCCCCCCCCCCCCTCCCCCCCCTCCCCAACTACCTTTGTCGGTTCGTTCGCTTACATCATTCACTCATCAAGCCTCTCATTGATGCATTCACTCGCTGCTGCTTTATTCCCAGTCTCCATGAGAGCAGTGGAGGGAGCCTGTGGAGTGAGCAGATGGACCTTCAAGTGGACTACTGGCTTGTAGCTGGAAATAAAAAGGATATCAACAAGGTACGCATTACCATTCTAGCTTCTCTCTTTCACTTCAGTTTCCTGCTCAAAGTTTCATTGGTTATTATCTTACAGTCAAAGCTCCCGTAAGTGGACACCCTCGGGAAGCAGAAAAAGTGTCCGCAACTGGAGCTGGCCACTTACGGGAATGTGTAAATACAGAGTTTGTATGAGCTAGAGTTCAAACGGGGTTTTGTCAAGGCGGCCGTAAGTAGAGCTGTCCGCTTACGAGAATGTCCGCTAAGAGATCTTCGGCTGTACTTTTCTAAACTGATCATTTTTCTCAACTTTTAGTCATCACTTAAAAACAACTTTCAAGACTCTAGTGGTTACCAGACTCCCAACGTCAGAGGAACCGTCTGCGCTTTCAGTGATGGCCGTGACTAAGGAACGCAATAAAAGAGGTAAGTAAGAACTTTATTACAAGTAAGTAAACAAGTCAGAACTTACTCTTTGTTCATTAAAAAAATAGAGGGAGCACCTGTCCGAAAGGTTTACAAAAGTATTTTTCTGCACCGCCCCCAATTAAGACGAGAGCCATTATTGTTCATGTTTGCCCTTTTCACTTTTGTGAGTGATCCAGTCGTGATTTGTGGATTGATGTTTTTGATTTGTACAGGACTTGAGGCTATGATGCGCTCCATGAAAAAATCCAAGGAGAAAGACACCGAGTCCAAAAACCAGCCCGTTGTGCAGGCGAGTGTGTCGAAACTGATCTGCACCACCAAAGGACAGAGCAGTACACTGAATGGTTAGTGAATACATACACTGTGCTCTAAATGGGTAGTGTTTTTAGAGTGGTTTCCATTTGAGTGTCGTAAAACCAAAACCAAAACTAAAGCAATTGCAATGGCCAATCACAAACAAACGTAAATAACAAAACGAACCAAAGAGAACTCTAAGCAAATACACGTAACCGAAGCGCGGGAAAACGCGTGCTACCAAGTCGCGATTGGTTTTGTTTTTGCATCTGATTGGTTGAGAAGGTGGCGCCCGGAAATGCGTCTGCGCTCGCAGGCAAAGTGCGATGTAAAGCAAAATCAAAACAATTCCGGATAACTTTCGATACTCAATTGGAAACCGCTCTATACTAAGGGAGTATTAACTCGGTTTTGTGCTCGTGCCGCACTGATGTCGTCCTAAATATGATTTCGTTTACTTGCAGTTGTTATTGATGGCGTGACGTGGAGCGGAGTCAAGTTCTTTTCGCTGTCATCCCAGTGGCCTACTCATATCAAATACTTTCCCATCGGCCTGTTCGGGCGGGTCGAGACCACGTGTTAACTATCATTTCCAGCCTCCCTCGGAATTTTCCTGCGCGTGTGGATTGTACATAGTTTGAGATTATTTTGGTTACGAAATTGGCCGAGTTGTCTTGTTTCAAACTGAAGCCTGGCGCAAAACTTTTCAGACGAAAATAAGTTTTATTCAAGGTTTTCACCAGACGTTGTATTGAAACAGGCAGCACGGGCTGTCCACTACTGTGTTCACACTGGCCGAAACACGTTTAGAGAAAACAGGTTTGAAGGAAACACGTTTCCCCTAATGTTTGTACAGTCGAAGCTCCCGTAAGCGGACACCGGCTCGGGAAGCAGAAAAAAGTGTCCGCAACTGGAGCTGGCCGCTTACGGGAATGTGTAAATACAGAGTTTGTATGAGCTAGAGTTCAAACGGGGTTTTGTCAAGGCGGCCATAAGTAGAGCTGTCTGCTTACGAGAGTGTACGCTCAGAGAGCTTCGATTGTAATTGCGTTGTTCACATTAGGTGCCCTTTTCAAACACGATTGGTGCCTGGTTCTATAATTTATGTGATTTTTACAGTACTCACGTCAAATCTTTATAATTACACTTCACCGAAAAGTGGCGGAGATCGAACTTGCTGTTGCATTCATTCTGTGGTTTAATCTCACTTCTAAAGCCCGTCGGACACTCGCTTCCTCTCAGCTCTCGGCCGCCAAGTTTAACGTGTTTCCTCTGCCTTAGATCGAAACTACCTCTTGAGGTAGTTTCAATCATGCTTAGAATAAACATCTTTCGATCATGATTCGCGCAATGCACCGCCTGATGTGAACACTTTTCATAGCGAAACATGTTTCATTCGTGATTAGACTAAACGTGTTTTGGCCTAGTGTGAACGCAGTATACGCTCTAACATTCTGATAAAGTGATAAAATTGCTTAATGAAAGATAGTCAGCGAGCAGCTAAACTCGTTAAATTTGTTAATAGAAAATTGCCATATTTGGAGATATATCGAGAAGCCATTCGCCACTTTAGAAACGAGAAGCATTCTGGGGCGAGTCGCATCTCGCAGTCGCTTGTGGGACCGTTACTGGGAACAAAATGGCGGCTACCTTGACGACGTGTCCCTAGTAACGGTCCCACAAGCGACTGCGAGATGCGACAAGCCCCAGATTGTTTCTCGTTTCTAAAGTGGCAAATAGGAACGCATAGATATTTGCATAAATGTTTCCCAAAACCAATTGTGGGATAAAGCTTCATCGATTTCAAAGTTTTATTTACTTGAATGTATAAAAAAATGAAAAAACCTTATTCAGCTTTATTTCGACAGTATTGAACACAAAATTAAGTGCAAATTTATTTTTAAGTTGTATTTTGAGATGTGCATAGCGATTTAAAGGTTTATAATTTATTATAGAGAGAATTTATTATTAAAAATCAATGAAGTTCTTTCAAAAGTCAGATTATAATTAAAACTCGGGGGGGAGGGGGGACTCGCTTGTGAAAGGGGCGGGATGCTCGTCTCGTTTATAATTTAGGGGTGTAAATTACGGATTGTGGTATCACTAAGGGTGTTCAGGACGGAACGCCAATGTTTTTAGTCATCGAGGTATCGTTCAGGGTTACACGCGAAGAAATTAAAAAACGCCGTCATACTGTGTTGGTAGTTTACACCTATCAGGCATGAAATCTTTAAAATTATCATTTAACTGTCTCATTACCGTTCATCGATATTTTAAGTCAGTTTTGCGAAGTTCAAATAAATCACCTTCAAATTGAAGAAAGCCTCAAAATAACAGTTTATTAAGGTAGAAAAACACCAAAGAGGTGATAACAAACCAAACAGGAACGAGGATGGTTGAGGATGGAGAAGATTAAGACGGATTGCGAATGGCGAACTGTGCGCCAACCGTGACGTAGCTCCTTTAAATGGTCCGAGTCTCTTAGAATAGTATCTTTTAGGGGTGAAATAAAGCTTGGCTACGCCCAGACAGATTCGTCTCCTTAAGGTTTTCAGACGAGCATCCCGCCCCTTTCACATGGGAGTGTCCCCTGGGAGTTAAAACAAGTGATTGTCAAATAATGTTTAATCGTTTATATTTCAAGCTTCTTGAATGTGTCAAATATCCTCGAGAGGATAGGATAGGAGCACCCTTATGTTCGCGATTTTTTATGGTTAAGCGCGATTTCTCTTTAATTTGTACAGTACTGTAATTATATTATTTTGTAACTGGCCAATTGTCTTGCTTGCTTTTGAAGCTGTTGTCGAGGTTTATTGATATAACCTCGTGAATTGAACCTGTATTTTTGTATTCTTTCAAGATTTTACTTTTGACAGAAGTTGTAGTCTGATGCGAATATTGATGACAATGTTCCTGTGTACATTAAATGTTCGCATCTTGAAAAGATCAAATGTGATGGCTGTTTATTATTGTTCAAGAATAGGGGTTTAAAGATGATTTCCAGTCCGTACTGCGCAAGCCCAGGGTTTATCTACATTTTTGTTTTGAATTTGTTGATACGTTACACTTTGGTGATAGCGTACATGAAGTTTTTGAGTCCGCTATTACGGGTCGTAGAGTTACTGAATACTCGATGAGTCTGAAACGTCGGTTTAAAATAACGCCGAGGTTCTTCTACTCGTTATTATTGTTTGGCAAGGATATCTGGCGTTAATAATGAAGAAAAATGTAAGTTTGTACAGCAATTTATATTTTCGCTAGTATTTACATTCCTTCGTATGCGACTCATAAACATAGCAGGCGGAGATTGCGTAGTACGGACTCGAAATCATCTTTAATGTGCATGGACACTTTTTCTGGTAGTGTTAAGCGATGTAACGCAATTTCAAGTCACGCAATGTCAATCCAAATCACACTGTACCATTCTATTTGAAGCCCCGTTAACCGACCGCCAACGGGCCACCAAAATCTGCTCGTATTAACGGGGTGGTCAGAACTTTATTTCGGGACAGACGAAAGTGGAGGTGGTCCGCAGTTTGCCTAGTTCCTGTACGGCTTTCTCCCAGTCCTTCACGGTCAATTCATTTCGGTGACGTATCCGAGACGAACCGAAACGGATTGACCGCGGTGAAATATAGAGGCCTAGGAACTAGGCAAGCTCGCAGTAAGGCGGGGTTTTGGCGGGGTTACACTGTATCTTCCAATCAATGGAATGCTCCAAGCAATAATAATACTCCGTTCAGACCAGCCAAGCATGTTTAATTTGAAATCAATTGAAATAAATAACTGAAACTAGAGGCTTCAATTACAGGCAAAACAATTTAAACGACACGAAATATGTTATCCTTTATAGGAACATGGTCAAGACTTACTTACATTAATCAAAGTCAAAACTGAAGGACAAAAAATATGAATAGAAAACCTCACTCTGAAATCAAAATTCACGCTAATCCTGGATTAGCTTAATCGATCGTGCCATGAATAACCGGGCCCGGTTCCGGTAGTCTCCTACGCAGCCGTTATTTGTGTCGTCACGCAACACTTCTCCCCACTAGTGGAGAGAAGCGTTGCGTGACGACACAAATAACGGCTGCGTAGGAGACTATGGTTCCGGTTGCTCGAAAGTCGATTAAAGCTGATCCTGGATTAAAAGTCGATTGAAGTTTTAATTTCTCTTACATTTGTAAATAGTGCTTGTTATTGCAATGTTTTGTAGAATTTGAGATTGCTCAAAGTCAAAACTGAAGGACAAAAAATATAAACAGAAAACCACACTGTAAGTTACAAAAATCAAAATTCACGCTAATCCTGGATTAGCTTACATGTAATCGTGCTTTTAATAACCGGGTCCTGATGTCGTATTAGGTACTCGCTATGTTCTGCGGTTTTTAATACCGCGTGGTTGATCCTTGTACCACATGGCCATTAGCTCCCAGTCCGCTGGTAGTGTTCCGGCCAAATGTTTTCACTCAGCAACTCTTCTACTCTTCGTTGTCTACGTTCTTGTCGTTTCTTATTCTTGGTGGGACGCCGCCGCGTCACTTCATCGGCTTCTAGAGGAGCCTTGCGGTAAGCTGTGGCTTCAGCGGCTTCAGCTCGTTCAAATCCCTGATCCAGCTGGTTTATGGGAGTTTTATCTGAACTACAACCAGATGCCACATGGTCGTTTTCAGTCGTGTTGTTACAGGAAGGCATCGTTGAAGTACCGTAACTTTTCTTAGTTAGTAATTCCGTTGTGTCTTGCGCTTTTAATTCTTGCTCATTTCTGTTTGATGTACTTTCATTTTTCTGTGTTTCTTTCGAGTCTGACGGTATCTCGTGCCGGCTCGAGTTCTTGTTCAGGTCTTCATCAAATTGCCGACTTTTTGCAGCTTTTCCAGCATATTTCCCAGGGAAAGAACCGTCAGTTTTATTAGCTTCGGATGTACTTGCACCGCCCTGACACACTTCATCGCGATGGAGACCGGTGACTTTCTTTTGTGGAATACTTTGTCCAGGCTTGTATGCGTGTTGTTTTGTATTTGCTGCGGTTTTGTTGATGCCCGTGTTGATCTTGTCACTGCTGGAACGATCCCTTTTCTGTTCTTTGCTGTTTGTTTCATCGCTTAAGACTTTCTTTTCCAGGTCTGTTTGTCTTTCTCTACTTTCCGCTTTACCTTGTTTTCGCGCATTGGCAGTTTTGACAAACGCTGGTTTGACGTTCCTTTTCTCGTCTTTCTGAACACGATTGTCACCTGGGGCTGGAGTGGAGGCTTTTTGTTTGTAGTAGTAGCACCGAACAGATTGTCTTCCATTCTTTCAAAAGTGCGGCTTAGTATCGGACCCTTTTCTACACTGTTTTGGTGACCTTCATCTGTCTGTTTCGTATCGACCTGAATTGTTTCCTGTATAGTCTTGTAGTTATCTTGATTTTCTTTTTCATCTTGTTTACTTGTTTGAATGTTTATAGAATTTCCTTCGATTTTGCCAGAAGTGTTAGCTTGACTTTTTGGCATTTCTTCTTTAGATAAGTCGCTTTGTTGAGTTTCAATAGACTCTACGACTTCGTTGTCAAACATAATTTGATCGCCGGAAGATTGTTTTCTTTCTTCTTGTTGCGAAAAACTGTCATCTTTCAGATCTTTCCCCGTGTTTAGACTGCTAACATCCTCTTCTTCAGTAAAATCAACAGTTTCAGAGCATTTTTGAGCCGGCTCCGTACCAGTCTCCGCGCCATTTTTGTCACCCATTGTGTCTCTGTGTCGTTGTTGTTATGAACAGATTTTTTCCTCTTTTTACGCCAGTGTCTTTTACCTTCACTTCATATTCCATCGAGGTCAAATCTTTGGCAAAGTGGCTGTTTTGGTCTGATTTGAGACCCGGGCTTTTGTGTCGATTTAAATCTTCTTGTTCCCACTCTTTCTCGGCCTCTGAATCCGCTTCCTGTGTCGAATGGTTTTTCTGTGTCGAATGGTTTTCTTGTGTTGAATGGTTTTCCTGTGTTGAATGGTTTTCCTGTGTCGAATCACAAGAATCGTGTGTCGAGTGGTGTTCCTGTGTCTTGCTGCTTCCGGGTGTTTGTTGCGGAAACTGCTGACCTCCGTTCACTCTAGTTTCGCTTTCCATATCCCAGTCTGGCTCTTCCGCTTTTGATTTAGAATTAGACGGCGGCGAATAAGTCCGCGAGAACTTTGCTGTTTGTTTCTTTTTGTGATTCTTCTTGGACTTCCGTCCTTTTTGCCACTCAGATGCGGTCATTTGACCGCCTTTGTTTTTGTTCTTTTGCTTTGAAGCCATACTTGGGCCTCTGTTCGTCACAAGTTGCTCTGCTTTCTTCGTTCAAATCGTCCTTTCCATATTTTCCCTTAGTAGTTTCATCATAATGTGAATCGAACGTTGTTTCCCGTTGACTAGAATTGTGGTTTTGTGATTGTGCGTGTTTTGGCCCGTCGCTGTTCCTGTTCCGCTCTGCGTACGATGGCTTTCGAGGATTCTTTTTGCGATCTTTAGTCTCCTTCTTCTGTGGTTTTGCTGAAGACCCACGTTCATAAGATGATCTTCCATACCGCGAATCTTCTTGATCCCGAAACCGAGAGTTCTGCGATCGCGCAGAAGATTCGTGGTGCCGTGGATGATGAAAGAAAGGTCTTCCAAATGCTCCAAACAAGTCATCTTCTTCGCGATCACTGTCGTCCTCAAATATACCTCCAAACATTCTCGCCATCATCTCTTCTCTCATTCGTCTTTTCATCATTTCCCGAAAGATCATGAAATGAAAGAAACTATCAAAACCACTAAAATATTCCTCGTGATCGGGTTCTTCGCTCGAACCTGAAATAATCTTCTCGTATCCTTGTCGCAGCGCTTGGAATTTCTCGGTCGCTTGTGGATCGTCGGGATTCTTGTCCGGATGACATTCTCGCGCCTTCTGTTTGAACGCTTTTCTCACTTCCTCGTCGCTAGCGCTAGTTGGAAGCCCGAGAAGATCGTAGCTTTCTCTCAGATTCGTCGCCATTTCGTGAAATCACAGAAACCGGAAGAACCAGCCGGTGTAAACACTGAAGATTGTTTCGCTGTTGGGCTGATTCAGAATTTTCTTTATTATTTATATATTGATGATTTTTTTGATACTGAGCCAATCAGAACACTCCAAGAGTACCAGCTGGGGGGTTCTGAGAATTCGCGGAAATGTTTACAGTTTTCGCAGAAAGCATTGCATGTATGGTAATGAGTAATAACACATACCAAAAATAACTTCCTAGTGTAATACACTAAAAATAGAATACTTACCACACACAAGGATTAATATTCAAGCGAAAAGCTTTGGCTAGTAAATCATGCAACTCGTAACTATTTTTTTTTAAATTTATTTTTGGATCTTTCAATTAAAATGTTTAGTAGCCCTTGCATTTTCTTGGGTAGTCTGACTAGTTCTATTGCATGTAGTACAACGAAAAATCCTGTCTGTTCACATTTTAGAAGGGTCAGATAGCCCTAAATAAAGAGTATCAAATCGCAGTCGGGACATTCCAATCTGCACGCTTTGCGTGCCTATGTCTATTCTCCCAAAGATAATTCTAGAAAATGTATGAATAACAGTAAGGAGAATTTTGATATTAACCATGGGACTTACAGGAAGGTCAATGAAAAGAAAGGGAATCTTGAACAGTATACAAACCTCTAAACCCCTTTCACTCCCTGAGTCAAACCTTGAGTCAATAAATTTGGTTGTACCTTTTGAGTCTTTGGATGAAACTCTAGTGTGTGACCAAATGAAAGCCATTGAGGAGGGGGGCATTTTTGAGATCGGTTTTTCGGTTTTTCTACTCAAAATTTCCGGTTTTTCGGTTTTGGTATCCGCTGCGGTTTTCGGTTTTTTCCTTTTTTAACATTCGGTTTTCGGTTTTTATGAATAAGAAAAGCGGTGTTTCGGTTTTGATTATTCACTTGCCTAGTTCCTAGGCCTCTTTATTTCTCCTCGGTCAATCCGTGTAGGTTCACGTGGTGCGCCTCCAGTCGGGATTCAATAAAATAATCATTCAATTTACTTTGTCGCTTCATATTTTGATTGGGATGATATCTGTTTTTTAGTTTTGTTTTACTCTGAATGTGATACGTTGAAGTAACAAGTATTTATTGAAGATGTCCCTCGGAAATGGAAAACGCAGGAAATGGCATTTCCGAGACCCTAAATTTCAAAACTTTCTGGGGGGCATGCCCCCAAACCCCCCAAGTGGGGTGTGTCTTCGGCGCTCTAAATAGTTTCTTGGAGCAAACAGCTTCAAAAATCGCACACTACGTCCCTGCCTTGAACTTTACATTCCAAAATGAAGATGCGAACGAACCTAACCAAAGTGAAGATGTCAATGAATCTGTTGACAATTATGAAGACAACGAATTCGATGAAAGCAGCTATGATGAGGTGGGGCTCAATGAAGTTTTAAAAGGCACGTTAGAGACGGGAAACCTCGTCGGAGACGGGTTAACGTTATCCGTCTCGGTCAAGTTTCCTGGGGGGTTGAGGTTTGTGAATTTTCGGTTTTCATCATCATGTTTGGCGGTTTTTCGGTTTTCACGGACATTTTGAGCGGTTTTCCGGTTTCTAATAGACCCCAATGCCCCCCTCATTGAGCAGTACTGTTTGTTTTTGACAAGTTTGCAAACTGAAATTCAAGATTTCCCCTCTGTTTTAAACTTAGCACTCATGGGAGTAAAACGGTTAAACGGCCATCTCCATTAAGTGTCGACCTTCAGTTCGTGCCGTCCCAACGAGTGATTTGACTGCACGAGTAAAATTCATGCTAAAAACATATATAGAAAATCAGCCGGATCGCTCGAAAATTTAAAGCTGTTTGCAAAACTAGCCGAGCGAAAACATAACTGGCCTTTTAGATATTTAAACCCGAGGACAAGATTCATTAATCCTGGAAGCAATGCGTGCCTGACACTAGTTTCAAGCTCTCTACAAATTCCAAGTTGACTTGCATTTTGCATGATTGAATAACATTATGGTTTAGTGCGTAGGTATGGCTTTATTAGGTCCAGTGATTTGTGACGGTTCACTTGACGACTGTAGAATTTGTTTTGTGTTTCATATTGTTATGTTCAGAGTGTTTTACCATGCGGTATTCTTGTATAACCTAAACTGATTTTTCAAACCCAAAATAATCCATTCCAAATACTGCAAGCCTAGGCCATTGTGATCCGGGGGGGGAGGGGGGGAGGGGGGAGGGGGGATTTTAAAAAGAACCCCTAAAAGGTACCAAAATCTCGTTTTGTGGGCGTAGTCCAAATTCATTTTCTTCCTAACAGGTACCATATCTAAAACGACAAGTAAATCTTGTCATATTTTTTTCCTTCTCAATGCCCTAAACAGGTATCGGAATATCTCCAACAGTCATTATTTTAGATCTAGACACTAAGTGGTACTGGCGGTACCAAACCACACATTTTAACCCCTTAAAGGTGCGATGATCACCCTCCCCCCCCCCCCCGTCACTTTTATATGACGGTTCCTTCCACGGGAATGTGATAGGCCCAAACAGTTTTGAAAACGATTATCAGCCCAGGCCACTCCCAAAAACGTTTGAACAAGAATAAGCCCGGAGCTTATAATCGGAATTTCACGGTACTCCTAGTGGCTTCATACTAAAACATCTTCACGCGCCGGCCTGCACTGGCTCGACTTTATATCGCTTTGTAGTGGCCTTGTATGGTCTTTTATTATACGACATAGCATTTTGGAGTGCGGATATGCACAAAGACGAGCGCAGATATGAGACCGTGTTACATGGGTCTCAGTCCCCCTGACCGCGCGCTACGGAAAACACTGTTGAAAGCCTATATTTTAGGAAAGATATTATGTCGTATAATAAACAATTTCCAGCCGTATTACACAACTTTCCGCTGAATAACCTCTATGTATGTAAGTAGACATCAATTGTGTGCAAAAATATTCTCTACTTTAATGACAATACATTGTGCCCATAATTATGATACATACGTGTGCATAACGTCCACACTGATCAGTTTTACGCACTCAGAGAATATGTCTCAGACGGTTAGTGAACAACAAGAGAGAGTGATCTAAGAGAAGCATTACCCCATATATGGGTAGACTGCGAGCAGTCCCTCTTTCTTTCTGATAGCGAGCGCGAAGCGCGAGAGAGCGGAAATCGAGCGCGAAGCGAGAACGAGCGGAATTGAGGCACGAACGAGCGTGCCTCACTTCCGCTCGTTCGCGCTTCGCGCTCGATTTTCGCGCTCGCGCTCGCTATCGGAAAGAAAGAGGGACTGCTCGCAGTCTAATATATGGGTCTATTTCAATGTTTTGGAATCTAATTTTAATTTTGAGTCCATAGCTGAGCTACTGGTTGATCAGTTTGAGAAACGTGATGTTGGAGGCTTGATCAGAAGGAAATAAAATTAACTTTCACAGCATGGCGCGAAACTATTAATAGATTTCAAAAAATTATCATGGGGCACGGGGAATCCTTCTCTTAGATCATCCTCTCTTGTAAATAGCTAATCACCATGATTAAATTTTAACCGAGGCACAATTATGCTAATAGGGTTACTGTAGCTATGTTTAGAATACAATAAAGTTGACAAAACACGAGTTCGTCCTAAGATTGCACTTCTATCCAGTATCACCCCATCAAATTTAGGAAAGTCGGCTGTTTCAGCCGAATTCTGGATTAGTTTATTTATTATATGTTGTTAAGGTGAATTAAGGCAGAACTTAACCTAAATTTCAATGAATTTTAGAGCTTGAAGAAGGAATAGAGAAATAAATGATTTTTGGAACAACAGACAGTTGATACCACGCGGGTGCTCTTGCGTGGTTATCAACTGTCTGTTGTGTCAGTCTACTAATTTTTAACTTCAATTCTAATTTTAAAACTACATTAAATCTTCAATATTTCTCATTTCCTAAATTTTACAACTCCTTTGAGAAAAACTATTTCCTTCCAAACATATCCAAAAATCACCCAAAATTTACAAAACACCCATAACATAGATTCATGGATGAGCATAGAGTTTTTTGGATTGCTTGAAACGTGAACGAGATATTTCTATTTAACCCATGTTAAGTCGCGGAAAAATGGCATTTAGGTTAAGTCCCGCCTTAAAGGTTGTGCTGCCCTTCTTCGGTTCGTTCCTCGCTACATTTGTGTAGCTAGAATTATAAAATAAATTGTAGTTGTTGTTTCAAGGCTGCAGGGTTAAGGCGTGTCAGTGCCCGTGAGTTTAGCTCGTAGATCTCTCCAAACATCCATCTTCATGTCACGTGACTGAGCCAGATCTGCCAGTTGTAGGATGTGTTCACCGATCGCTTTCTCCTTACCGAATTTATCGTGTCCATAGAGCCTGACTCGAATTGCCATTCTGAACAAGTCCTGCTGTAAGAGACGATCAAAGACAAACTTCTCGTCGAATTTCGGACGCGACGTCGGCTTTGACTTGCTTTTGAAGCGCTGCCTTCTTGAAGGGAGTATCAGAAGATGAAAGCGACAGTGTGAACTCCCTCCACGGCTTTTGGAAGGAAGCTCACGGGCCTCCAAGATCGTAACAGTCACACGACCTACATTAGCGTTATACTCAGCTTGAAAATGAACGCTGCCGAACACTGGTACTTGATCAACTTCCTTAAGTCCCGTATCTACTTGAATGTCCCCGTATGCAGACACGCTCTTTTGAGCGTCGTCTTCACCAGTGATTTCAAAAACTGGCAGCTTCTCTAGGGACTCCGCCCCAGGGGAGGACGGGACGCCATCTTTTTCTTCGTCAGGGCTAACGCTTTCTTCCTCTTCTGAGGTATCGGCCGGCTCCTCTCCAAGCTCCTCGTATCCGACACCCTTGACCTTCTTGGGGGCTCCATCTTGGAGCAGGGACACATCTCCTTGTTTAAGCAATAATATGTGGCCAGGAGACCCATTAAAATGAGTATGATGATCACCAGGAATATGGTTGCTGGAACATACCCTAAGCGAGAAATAAAGAAATATTAATACTGATGAATTCCTAACCCATCTTTCAATTGAAATAGACTACGAGAAGTCCCTCGTTTTTCTCTGAGTGGGAGAACACGCGCGAGCGCGCGCGAAAATCACCTCGAGGAGACGCGACGCGCGAGGGCGACACAAATCATTTTTTCCCGACCGCGCGCGTCGCGTCTCCTCGTGGGAGGTGATTTTCGCGCGCGCTCGCGCGTGCTCTCCCACTCGACTATCCCTGAGAAAAATGAGGGACTACTTGCAGTCTACAATTGAAATAAAGCAATTGATTAATTCATGATCTAAAAAAATCCATCTCATAAAAGCGAAAACTGAAAGGGTTCTTGGCAGAAATAAATTGTATATAAATAAAGCTGGTTCAAGCTGGTTCAAGCTAGGGAAAACCTAAAATTTGAAATATTAAAGCCCCTGGGGCACTTAATGGAGGAAATACGGTTTATCAAACATTATATAAATAGCTGTGCACACTCTGATTGGCTACCGCGCGCGTTTCAATGGAGAACATGATTTATTATGGGTGGATTTGACATATTTGAGTTAAAATGAAATGGCGACTTTTAATGGCTGTTTGAAATGATTGACAGTTTTTTGACAGTTTGGCCTCTAATGACGTCAATAAATAGTGTATACAAGGCTTTTCGGATTGAATTAGAATTTACCAGAACAAATGAAATCTTCATCTTTTGCTAAAATAACTGGAAGAGTGAGATAAAATAGCTATGCTTCCAAATAAAACCAACAACATGTAAAAAAGTCCATTTTCTCTTGGAATATTAGGTAATAAAAGCACATGCATTGGGGCTGCGAAAACAGCTACATTTAAATACGGTCGTCACTTTAACCGTACGAATTGAAAGCTTTACGAATGCCTCTTTTCGTAACTTAATTTCGCTTCCCTTATGCCATTTCTAAAGAGGGACATTACACTCAGAATTCGCTTCCAAAGCAGTTTATTCAGGTTTCCGCTTCACGCGTAAGAATACAGTGGAGTGACTGATTCGAATTCAGCGTCTTTTTCAGTCATTCTGTGATGAAGCAAGCAATTTTTTGCTCTGCCTGCCTCCAGACATTTTAATTAAACTACTAGCAATGGAAAGTGTGCTATGTGGAAAATTTACACTTTTCATAGGGAAAACTTTAAACTACAGGAGACGAAGATAGCTGAAATTTATTACTCCGAAATTGGCTTCTCGACTTTGGCTACTCGCGAAATCTGAGTGTTGGGAAACCAGTTTCAAAGATGATTTGTATCGATTTTTTTGTGAACGTTCTCAGTTCTTTTGTCCATAACACCCTTACTAATCGAATATCTTTACAGAATATGTTGTAGAATATATAATAAAGACGAAATTCAGAGGGACAATCTGTTGTGAATTAAAGCACGTTCGCTTACCGGATGGAATTAAGCTCCACTCCTCCATTTATCGCATTTCACCCGAGCCAGCTTCAGTTTCAAGGAATTCAGTTTTAGGTTTTAATGCCTGTCAACACGAATCAATATTCCTTACTCATTCTTGCTCGTCTCCCGCCTAAAAAGACTGCGAAATTTTCGTGTATTTCATCATGCCGTGTATTCGCTGCGACAGATCAGCACTTACTTGCATTAGAGTTTAATATATGGATGTTTAATGTGCTCATTCCGTTTCTGCGGTAACCGTTGTCCAACAGTTAGAAAGTTTGCTTATTGTATTTACCAAAGTCAAAGTTAGACTTTCCTGCCAAAAAACAGACATGATTCCAAAGAATTACCAACATTTCTTTGTTATATGGCAAACTGGTCCACGATGAAAAGTAGCATTCTGATTGGTCCTCTTAGCGGTCCGAATTTTGCAATACGGACCGCTAAGATATGGACCGCTCACGAATTCCGATTTCCCCGAATCCGTTATATGAACATTGAACAAAAGAAATCTGTTTTTTATTAAATAGAAACGTTATTCCTTTATGTCTGGTGGGCAATTTTGGTTTAAAAACGTTTACGAAAGTGGCCTGAAAAATGTATATGTTAAGTATATGTTTATGGCGCGCTCGTTTGCCGAGAATGGCTGCGTCAACAAAATTTTATAAAAGCCATTATAATAAAAACTTTATTTAACTACAATGTTTCATGTTCGGTCCGAATTGGGGAATATTGCATGACCTCGTTCTTTTTGTTTTTTTGTTTTTGTAATTTTATGGATTGAGCCGAAGGCGAGGTCTTTAAACTTGCAAAAGGAGAAGATGAAAAGATGAAAAGTCAGTCTCTTAATTTCTTGTGTATAATCAGTTATGCTTCCACAAAATCAGGCTAGAGACAGTTAACCGCTGATTGCTTCCAAGCTAAAGATATCTTATATATTTCAACTCAATATTATATACGTTTATTAGAGCAAAATATATGAATATCCTGACATGCATGGGCAAGATACTTGTCTGCAATATTATCGACTCCTCGCCGCTCTGCAACAGGCTTCATAGTGTGACTGATGCCGGGAACCTGGCAGAGCCACTCGGCTCCGAAATATGTCCCCTCAATGCCCGTGATTTGATCCTTTGTAGTTACAGTTCGAATGACGTGTAGTCCCACTCTATACGCCGCATTTCAGTCCCGTGTAACTTCAAGTCCCAGAAAACTCTCTGAAAATCGCTTTAAATCAGCGCAATGCCCACCTAACACCGCGTTCTTCCATGGTGTATTGCAACATAGTTTGAATCAAGTAATAGCGAGATTTCTGCGGCCTGAATTCTATTCGACGTGACTGAAATACGACGTATAAATTGGGCTTAATGATACACAAAAATGTAAATGTATTTCGCTTTTTTGGACAAAATGCGCGCGCTTTAATTATTACCGATATGATCAACGGTCGCCAAATAAGCAGACATAACGATATTACTTTAACTTTTCTCACATCAGTACAATATTTTATATTTACATGCACATCAAGAGAAGTCAACTTTGACATATAACAAAGCCATGTTTGTCCAGCTAAACATGCAAGCCTCTACACCGTCACGGATCAGTAAGATGAATTGCGCGCGCGCAAATAAACGGAAAACTAAATTACCTAAAGTTTCGATAAGTTGTTTAATCCAGCTTATTCATCGACCGAAAAAGATAAACAGGCCCATATGAGTTACCAAAGCTTATTCGCGAACGCTTATAAACCATGCAGACTCTACGGAGTGAAAGATACAAGTGACCGAATGTTTTAACCTTAGTGCATGCCTTTGATGTAGCGCTCCCTTAAAATAATGCAAAATGAATTGAACAGAACAATAGTCAGTACAACTACAATGAATTTAAACTGCAAAGTTTAAGAATTTAACATCAATTTACTGGTTCCTCTTGTTTTCTTTCGAAGATTGAAGTTAATCATCGGTCCCTCATGTTTGATATGTTTAGGGTATTGGATTCTAGCTTTGAAAATAAAGCTAAGACCCACATACTTGGACCACTTCTAGCCAGTTCTAGACATGGCTAATTCTTCATTTCATATTCAGGCAAAAGCATTCAACTGCATCGAGCTTGGTGTAGTAAACTCTTAGCTCCTTCCTTCCTGTATTCAACGACGTCCTTTGTAGATAATATATTTTTCACGGATAAGGCAGCTGTTTCTTTTGTACTAACTCAAATCTCGACATTCAATATGAAGTTATCAGTTTTGTTAACTAATAAACGGGCGCACTTACGCACGCAAGGGTATTCTCCATTAATAGTTTTAATGCGCAACTTAATAGTTTGCCTTGATCTATTAAATTCACACGATGAATTTCAAATAACAGTCTCGCTGCATGGGTAGAAATGTGTCTGTTCTTAACACCATGAGTGACCGCACTCTAGAAGTTCATCAAACTTTCAAAATTTGGGATCCAACCGTCTTAGAAGTTTAGCCACCCGTTACTCAGTGAATGATATATGTGGCGGCATAAGCCTTTCATACTGAAGGCGATCATGAAAACATATCATCAAGGAATGTTGTATAAAGATATCTCGCTTGTTTTAGCTCTCAGTGCATAAACAAACCTGAATTCTAAGATCTTTCTCTGCTAATTAAGCGCTAGGTTCAGTTATATTTTTGCATGTATATACTGACTAATAACAAAACTATCAATCTGCGGCTGATGTTTGTGTAGCAGTTCACTTACTAAGTACGCTCAGAACTAGAAAGAGTTTGGAAAGAAATGATGAAAAGAATGAATAGAATCGAAAGAGTTTGTAGCGCTACTTACAATCCATATTTTGACGAAGGCAAGTTCTGCTATAAACTCAGCTGAAGTTTCACTGACTTTCACAATAATTCCAACATATCCCGAGTAGGTTTCCTGACTCCACCAAACTCTTAAGTCGTAGCCATGCTCGAGTCGGCGAACAAGCCGCCCAAACACACGAAGAACGGAACAAATTCAAACCAAATAAACCGACGTCCAGTTCAGGGAATTACGGCGACTGATCACTTGAGTTGAGAATGGAATTTCAATTATTATCGATGTGACCAAGACTTAAATGTCAATTTTGCATTCATTAACGAGAGTCTTTTATATTGTGACGTTAAATGTGTTTTGCATAACAAAGAGAGGTTTAAATGAATTTGAGACAATACAAGTACGCCCTAGCTGCGAGCAAGCTCTCTTGGGGTTAGACTGTGCTTAAACTACAATAGTTTGCGACCTGCATATTGCGCGCAACATTTTTCACTCCGTGTGGCTACACGCTGCAACATTTGCTGGCTTTCCCTGTTAGAGCGGTTTTCATTTGAGTGTCGTAAACCCAAAACCAAACCAAAACCAAAACCATGATTGGTTTTGGTTTAGCATCTGATTGGTTGAGTAGGTGGCGCGAGTTTTTTAAACCAATCACAGAACGTAGTAAAGCAAAACCAATTTCGGATTACTTTCGATACTCAATTGAAAATCGCTCTAAACAAGTTATTGCAAAACTAAGCCAAACCTGAAACGGGAAAATACGTTGAAGAAGAGCTATGGTTTTTACTCACACGATGAAATTTGTTGCTCGCAATTCTGCAAAAGTAGAACGATATTCTACTTCGTATGCACTAATATTATTAATATTGCGGGCAACAGTTTCAGGGGTGGACCCCGGGGGGGGGGGGGGTGTACTCCCTTATATAAGCTATATAGGTATGTGCCGCCCCAAAGGGTATGGTTTTTGAGCCGTTTTGGTCTGAAATAGGGTATAGATTTTGACCATTTTGGTCTGAAATAGGGTATGTTTTGTGCACTCTGGTCTGGAATTTGGTTTGGCTTTTAGACGAAACTGTTTTTTTCTATTAACATCGGGGAATTTGAAGCCCTTTTCAAATGTTTGCGCAAATGGAACCCATTCCTGGGTAGCTGAAGTCATATGTATACGACACGTGTACTAATTTTATAGGTCTAAAATAGGGTATCGATTTTTGGGTCAGGTCTGAAATAGGGTATGGAAAATCACATATTTTGGTCTGAAATGGGGTAAGGGTTTCAAGAAGCGGGCCGCACATCCCCACCAAAAATTTCAGGAAGTACCCCCCCCCCCCCCCCCCGCCGGGGGGGGGGGTGGACACACGATGCAATTTAGGCGCAATGTTGCACCGTGCGTCCGGGCCTTAGTTGCCTTCAGTCGCGCGCCGCCACTATGAGAGTCGTGAGACTGAGGAAAGTCGTAAGGTTGAATTGATTCACAAGAGAGCATAATGATTGTTAACTATAAAATTTTGATCATATAAAGCGCACTCTGATTGGTTGTGTAGTCATTTTGCTGCCTGCGTAGCTGGCGGTTGTTCGCGCGAGGTAAAGTTTTACAAAATGAGCGGCAAAGCCGCGACAACGAGCGGCGCAAGTCGCGAGAGACCTCCCCGCCATTATAATAAAAACTTTATTTCACTAGCTTGTTGGTCCGTATTGGGGAATATTGGTCGAGTTCTTGTTTTGACATATTAAGGATCAGTCCGCTGTTTTATTTTATATCTTCACAAAAAGCCGGCAAGCTTTATCAGCTGTAGGACAGAGTAGTCCTGGTAACTGGAAATCTCACGGTTAGGACTGGGCCGAACGATAATAAAATATGGCGGATCAAAGGACTTTCGTTTTCTTTCGCGGAAACAGAAAACTTGATCATAAATGTTGTCGTTGTTAGTATGTGATGTCGACAAGTAGGTATGGAACGTTTCTGGATAGTCTCGACGTAGAAAGAACAGAGCTGAGATCAGTAAGCGAGCCAACTGAAGCAGACGAGGTATGGTTATGTGTGAAGGCCTGTTATAAGATAAATAAGCTTTTACACCCACCACTTCTAAATTATCGAAATAAAGTTTATCTTGGTGGTTAAGTGTTATTTTCAAACAGTGAAGATAGTTTTTTAGCATGCTATCTCTGGAATTCAAATGAGGGTCTCGAATACAATAAGCTAGTTTAAGTTTTTACTGATGAAGACTGTTTTTATTTGTTAACTTATTTAACAAATAAAGAAGCCAAAACCATGTATTATACTGTCATAAAACACGACGGGAATTTGAGAACACGAGAGAAATTTAGAAAACACGAGCCGCAGGCGAGTGTTTTCTATATTTCTCAAGTGTTCTCAAATTCCCGTCGTGTTTTATGACAGTATAATACATGGTTTTGGCTTCTTTATGTGCTTTAAAATATAGATTTACGCGCTCGAAACGATAAAACACGCTTTTCTATGATTTATACTCTGATAAAACATGGTTTTTAACCAATCAGAGCGCGCAAAATTTTCAGTCTATATTTTAAAAGCTTATAAGCTTAAGCTTAAATTCTACCTTATAACCTCAATACTTTCAAGAGTATTCTAGCTAGCTTACACATCATGTGGAGGCTGTTGACATATTCTCCAGTTCTCTTCTTAAAGGAGAAGGTCACTCCAGAAATCGCACTTTTTTTCTCGCTACCATTGAAAGTATATATGAAGATGAATTACTGACCGTAGTTTGAAATTCCAAAGACCCTCATAACCTCGCGAAATTTGCCTTCAAAGTATCGAAAAATTCGAATTGACCGCCGCCATTTTGAAGACTACTCAGCAACCTGGCCGCATAATCGTGACGTCAAATAGTCCAACCTGAATTGGCGGGAAGCGCTGTGTAATTTAAACGCAGTTGCTGTTTTGGTGTGCCTTCGTTCGATGTTTCGAGTCCACAATGCCGCCTCTTGTGCAGCTCCAAACTGTTGTAACAGGTCGCAAAAGGATAGAAGAGGAATTATATTATTTTCATCGTTTGCCGTTAACGTCTAACGCCCGCCCGTGCCCTCGACCTCCTAAAATTAATTATTGTCCCGTTCGACGAAGCAGAATCAAGTTCTACATTTCGAAGCGATCTCGGCAACGCAGCATTTCGGTGTTACACTAAGCAACGCTTCTTTCAATTTGTCTCGCGACGGCTTAACAAAATTGCGAGACAAGTTACACGAAATATTTTTAGTGTCACAGCGCCTTAATTAAATTGAATCATTAAGGAATACTGACAAACTAACCTCTTGTCATTCTTTCATGGCTTTGCTTCTTTCGCTAGCGAACCGACTTTCCGTGTTTAAAAATTGTTGGAACAGCATCAGGTTTCTGCTTTCTTTTATAGTGTTACCAGTATTAAAGATGTTGATTTGACTTAAAATCAATTTGACGTAAAGTGGTCGGAAGAAACATAAATGTTACGTTATCGGGTTTTGGCAAGAATCTCTTATCGCGGCCGAGTTTAACTAGCCATTTATTGGCAAGATCTTTTCAATTAACGGCAAACAATGAAATATAATTCCTCTTCTATTGCGATCTGTTACAACAGTTTGGAGCTGCACAAGAGGCCGCATTGTGGACTCGAAACATCGAACAAAGGCACACCAAAACAGCAACTATGTTTAAATCACACAGCGCTTCCCGCCAATTTAGGTTGGACTATTTGACGTCACGATTATGCGGCCAGGTTGCTGAGTAGTCTTCAAAATGGCGGCCGCCTTAGTCGAATTTTTCGACACTTTGAAGGCAATATTCCCGAGGTTGCGAGGGTCTTTGGAACTTCAAACTACGGTCAGTAATTCATCTTCATATATACTTTTTAATGGTAGTGAGAAAAAAAATGCGCTTTCTGGAGTGACCTTCTCCTTTAACTATTCTCCAGTTCTTTGCTTAACGGCGACTGCATATTAATAAACAATTAACAATGTCCAGTTGACGTTAACTTAAGCTGGAAACAGCTGGTGAATATTTTGACATACGTTGATAATGGTGCCATCCATTCCAAGATTCCAGTGGGTCGGTCATATTACCTACCAGTCAGTGACCTATTGTGAGTGGTTTATGTTTTGGAAATCACAAAAATTGACTGGTAATTCTGGTCAGCTAGCTAGGTTGTGCAGATGGTAACATGTAACATAGTCTCTTTCGCAGCTGTTATTTGGGTCGTCACGCAACGCTTCTCCCCACTAATGGCTGCTTAAATGTGAATTTTATTTTTTCTTGACAGATGAATGTCAATATTACTCAGTCACATTACCCAATACTTCAGAGGCAAGATGCAATGATACAAAACAGACTTCCTCTTCTATGCCATACATTTATTAACTGGACATCAAGCAGTGGAGTGGCTTGTATCTTGATCTGCCTGCATTTAAGCATTATTGGCTTGTTTGCGTTATCACTGACGTCATATGAAGATTATGAACTGTGGCGTCATATAGCTCAGTTTGTTTTTCTTGTGGCACATTTGGATTTACTGGAGGCTGTGTGAACTATTTAGCAGTGACTTTATTTTTTAAAAGAATTCCTGGTTTTTGTGGAAGTGGGTAAGATACACTTATTTATAAATTTTCATTATAAGAATCCACATGCAGTTAAGCCCTGGCCAAACGGAGACGCAAGACGCAAGTTTCCAACTTGCGTCCACTTGCGTCTCCGTTTGGCCATGACTTGCGTTCACTTGCGTTTACTTGCGACCACTTGCGTCCACTTTGATCGAGATCAAATTTGAGTGCAAGTAGACGCAAGTGTTTCACCGTTTGGCCACCCAATGCAAGTCAACGCAAGTGTTTTTGTTTACTAGTAGCAGCGCGCACAGGAGCATTCAAATGGCTTTCTTTTTGGAAACTTGCGTACACTTGCGACTCAGTTTGGCTACCAACGCAAGTCTGTATGCAAGTTCAACTTGCGTCTACTTGTGTCTCCGTTTGGCCAGGGCTTAACACAGGCTATATAATGTTTTCTTATTATAATGATGTTGATGAAGATGATGAATGATGATGATAGTAATGATTATAATATACTCAACAAAATATGCAGCTTCTGATTGGTCAATGACGAATGCATAAATAGGTTATAGAGTGCAATACGGAATTGTGATAAACGGTACCGGACAAGTAGAGACGTTTTTTGCCGCTTAATGGCATTGAAATAAGTTTCAAGTTAATGGTTAAATGTTTTCTAAACTATAGTACTGCAATTCTTTCAAAAAGGTTCACGCTTGGTTTGCCTGCGCGTTCAAATAAAACTTGTGAGCACTTTGGAAACTAGTGAAGCGTTTCGTGTGCAGAGTAGCGTGATGGCCGCAGCAAAATTTTGTTGAGAATATTATAAACAAAAAATCGTATGAACTGCTCGTGCAATTAGTGATTTATGGTCACTCGTGATGTTTTGAAAGTTCTCAAATTGCACTCGCCTAAAGGCTCGTGCAATTTTGAGAACTTTCAAAACATCACTCGTGCCCATAAATCACGAATTGCACTCGCGTTCATACGATTTCCTATACTAATTTAATTCTTGTCTAATAATATCATGTTGAATAGACCATATTCGTATTCTCACGGTTGGACTGGAACTAGCTTGTAATCGAGGCTCATGCAGGGAAATATTTTCAAATGCAAATATTTTTTAATCATATTCCCCGCATGAGCCTAGATTGCAAGCAAGTTCCAGTCCAACCATGAGAATACGAATATGGTCTATTGCCAGAATATAACTTAAGACTAGGTGGAATATTTTAAAGGGCCTGAAGCAAGGTTATTTTTGCAAATTTGAAATAATTTATTATTACAGTCGAACTTCCTGTAAGTGGACACTGGCCTCGGGACCAGAAAAAGTGCTGGGAACATGACCAAGTATCTGCTTACAAGAGGTGTCCGCCTACGGGAGGTGTCCATTAGCAGAGGTTTGACTGTAAAATAGTAAGAAAATGACCTGAAGGGAAAACAAATTTACTTTGAGTTATTAGTGGGAGGTTCGAGTTATCGAGGGTTTGAGTTATTGGGGGTAAGATTACAGTAAATGTATGAAGCAAAGCCAGAGGAAATTGGTTTTGGTTCAAGTTAGTGCGAGCTTCAAGTTATTGAGGGGTCGACTTACTGGGAGTCAACAGTATGTCCAAGCAAATTTTGAACATGGCATGATGTATCGTACGAGTTCATAAAATACTGAATGTTTTTTCTCGCCAGGGTTGTTTACTATCGCTATCAAGATATTTGTGAAAGTGTGAGGACTTCAGTTATTAATACGTTCTTTGACGAGACATTTTTAGAATTGTACAGCACACAGAAATTAAACCAACAAATAGTTCGACTGAATATTGAAGGGCATCTGCAGAGAATTTTACAGTCAGAAGTGGTAGATGAACTTATTGGCACTGAGCTTCAAGCTTTGGCGATGTCCCCAGAAGGGCAGCTTCTGTCTGGTGCTGGCATTAAACTGTCATCACTTAGACCATTGGTTAAACCGTTTGTAGTAGAACTATTGACTGATGTAGTTCCAGTTATTATGGAAAGATTCTCCTCCTATACTCAGGTAGGCAAATTAGAATTCAGTACTCACAATAATTTTTGAATGCAGTATGGGCTTGTGATCCTTAGATCCAGAGTCCAAGCCCCTAGCTATTGTACTTGTGTTGTATTATTGGCTAAAACAAGTGAAGTAAGTTAGTCTCACGGTGTCCCTCTCTGCTCTACCTGGCTGTATAGAAAATGGAAGTGGCAGACATCCTGCCTGAATGACTCAAAATCGCAGGAAATGGAATTTTAGAGAGTGAAAATCTAAAACATTTCGGGGGGGGGGGGGGGGCACAAATGCAGAACCCCATACAAGGGAGTAGAATGGAGCACTGCTAAGACTCTTGGAACCAGTCAATTAATTGTTTTCCTGGATCTGTGTCTGACTGTTATCATCAATGAGAGCTTCAAATGATGATAAATTTTGCAATTCATCAAGAGTACATACACACAAACTCATATCAATTTGGTTATTTTTAACAAGTTTTCAGTTTTCATGAACTAGGAACTAAATGTTGTTTTAGTTGGTAGAAACATGGCAACATGTTTTTAGCAAGATTCAACCTTAGTTCATATTTTCAAGAAAATTTTAACCTGCGATCAGGCCCACCTCTAACCTTCTTCTAACCTAGGGGGGTTGAGGAGAGGACCCCTAACTTTTCCCCTCTTGCAGCACTCTGCTCTCTCCGTGCAGAAAAGAGCGCCTGATTGCAGGTTAAGAATTTAAGCGTTTCCCTTTTAACAGGATGAAGGTATAAAAAGACTGAAAAAAGAAGTTAAAAGCTACACAACAAGAAGAAAAGATGAAGTGTCGTCTGAAAGAGTAGAGCTGTTAATAAGACACATCATGCGTAGTCATTTAAATCTTCTGGTTATACTGGGATGTGCTTTTGGAATATCCCTTGGTATAATATCAAAATTTACAGGAGTAGGCCAAGTACTTTAAAATGCTTAAAAATCCCAGGGGGGTACTACGGATTTAAAGTGACGGGGAGGTGCAAAGGATTTTTTGGGGTAAGAACATTTTGGCAAGTATTTTTTTAGTACAATCGAACCTCCACTAACGGCCACCTCTCTACAACAGCCAGGATTTTTCATCCCAACCATGCGCCAATCCATACACTTTACTCTTATTGAAACCTCCCTACAACGGCCACCTCTCTACAACGGCCAGATAATTCTGCACCAGGGTGGCCGTTGTGGAGAGGTTCAACAGTTTACTGTAGTTTGATTTTAGTAGGGATTTTTGGGGTATTAAAATGGGAAAATTCATGGTAAAAAAATTATTATGTTAACCGTACTTAGCACAAACACGACCATTCAATTTGTATTGTTGTTTCATTGTTATTATTTGATCCCTTTAGGGTATTCTTAAGGTTTGAAAATTCAGTATGGGATTTGTAGGGGTTTAATTTTGGTTCAGCAAATTTGTATGTACAGTATGTATTTTTGGGTTTCGCTTCAGGCCCTAGGGATTTTTTTAGGTTTTTGTAAAACCTAAAAAAAATCAATCATAAATCAATCTCATTTGCACCTCCCCGTCACTTTAAATCTGGAGTACCCCCCAGGGCTAAAAATATCCCGATTTTAATCTAGTTAGCTGATAATTGCATTTTTTAGTTTTAAGTAGTTTTTTATGTTCTTCATGTGATATTATTCGCAAAAATTTATGTACAGTGCTCAATTAGTTAATTAATTAATTGATTGATTAATTAATTAATTATTAGAGTTTTGGCATAATTAATCTCTTATTTATTTAGAAGTAATCCATTGAGTTTTCTTAATTTTTAATCATCTTGACCAGGTTCAACACAGCATCAAAATACTGACTGAACATGTATAGATAAACCAAGTTAAAAAGTGGGAATAAAAGTTTTCAAAAGCCTGAAAATAAAATTCCCTGACTTTTTACGGAAAAAAAATTACAGAATTTTCTGACTTGATTCAAAATTTGCTTCCTGTTTCCTGACCTGAAAAATACATTTACTTGACTTTGCC
This sequence comes from Desmophyllum pertusum, assembly GCA_029204205.1. Taxonomy (NCBI): domain Eukaryota; kingdom Metazoa; phylum Cnidaria; class Anthozoa; order Scleractinia; family Caryophylliidae; genus Desmophyllum; species Desmophyllum pertusum. The sequence goes on from MU827303.1 coordinate 2,464,186, forward strand.
TCAATGCCATAACGACCATGTTTTACATGTAAACACACACATCATTGCATTTGAAGGTTTAATATATTTGTTGCATAAAAGTTACCTATTATTATCAGATTTCAGAGAAGTTCCTATAAAGAAACCACCAACAGAAGAGCTCTTAAAGTTATTCAAAAGACTTGCTGATAAACAATTCAATTTGTTTTGTGTAGAGAACTGTGTTATGTTGCCTACAGTTGGAATTTACAAATGTTATTGTTTTAATAGTTTCAGTTTGTAATGGTAGAATTTTGTGAGTATGTTTATTATTGAAATTGGCAGAGGTGAAGATAAATGAAAAGACAATAATTATTATTGTGGCCATAACTTTTGGTTGTCACTAAATAATATTAAGGCAAAGATAAATATTTAACAATAAAATTATTATTATTATTATCCATCGAAGTGGAGGTGAATAGTGGTGGATATTTATCGAGCCTCAAAGCGGTGAGGTAAATATCCACCACTATTCACTGGCACAAAGGTGAATAATATTGTTTTAGTATATACCACACAAGTGAATAGCCAGCGCCAAACAGTTATTTTATTTTGTGACAAATTGGGCAAAAACTCCTGGGAAGCCATTTTGTTTTTGCTCGGAGGTGAATAGCAAAGGATATCCAGTGTTTGAGTAGCCAATCAGAGCATGCAAAAAGCACTATTCACTTCATGTGTGGTATATACTAAAATATTATATACTGTTGGATTACTTTTGCCCTGGGTAACCAGTTATGGCATTGTCGTGGTCAAATTCTGTTTACTAATAACTTGGCACAATCTCATGGTTGACGTGGGTTGCTACAGTTTGTATCAAAGCAACAACAGTTCTAATTAATAGCTGTAATCTGACATATCTCACTGACACATTAATAGACATATTTCTGACATAGTGGTACGCTTAGTAAATAGTATTTCAATAAATAGTATTGTATTTCAAAATATTATGTGACAGCAAAGTTCATTTATATGATATGGATAAACAAAATAATTCATTTTGTTTCTATTATAAATACTGTATGATTGCTAAGATACTACAGAACTTTATAATTTGAAATCTCAATAAATCCACCGGTAACTTCAGTTTGAAATAATATATCAAAAATTAAAATAAAGTGAATAACAGAAATATTTTTGTGCATATTAATGTTTGTGTGTTCAGGTAAATGAGAGTTCTGCCAAAGCATCAAAGTCATCAGATGATGCCACATATTGTGATGAAGTGTCACGTGAAGGGAGACACTGCAATTGGCTGCTTTGAACAAAGACCAGGATTAGCCCTGCCAAAATTGTTGCTGCTTTTACCATTGACTTCATTGTTACTGACTTCACTCACTGATAGCGACTGTGATTTCTTGTACATTCTAGAAATATATCTTCATCTTCTGTGATCCCTAGTAAAGAATATAAAATTAAGGTTCACTTGTGTTTTCAGAAATTTGTAGAAATTTCTGAAAACATTAGTGATATTTTAAATCCTTATTTAATTTTACGAGGAATCATGCGATTAATATCATACAGGGCAAAATTAGTGTGATAAAGACATTGGATGACCTTTGGCAATCTTCGGGAGACTATCGGAAATATTTGCTGACCTTCCGATCATGTTTGAAAATTTTCGGAGGACCTCGGGTAATTTTCGAAAATCTTTGGTTCATCTTCGGCAATCTTCAGATGGGTTGTCATCTGAATCGTCGGAAGTATTTCGGATCAACTTTGGACTGTTCGGAGGTCCTCGGGTGATTTTCGGGAATCTTCGAGTAATTTTGCCATTTTAGTGATTTTGGACACAAACCTGGAATGCATACTCGATGACATTTGTTGTTTCTGGTGCTTGTTGTTCTGCATAGCAATCCACTTTATCTTTCAGTGTTTTGGGGCATGTTTCTGATTCCTGCTTCACAAGACTCTTATCATTTGCTATCCAAAAGCAGTCTTGAGAAAACTCTTGTAGCCAGTCCGAGTTTGAACTTATGGTTTCTCCAGTTGATGCCAATGTATTTTTACGACATCGAAGTTTGGCTTTTGGGCTAGTAATATCTGGCACTACCTCAGTGACAGGAAGAAGCTTGCTTCTCTCTGGTGTTCCACAATGCACGATAGTTTTTGTACAGTAACTGTATAGCTTTGTTGTGATATTTCCTGTACATCTGAGGAAAGAAATGACTTGCTACAAGTAGTACACGAGTCTGTTGCATCATTGACTTGGTAATCATCTAAATTCCATTGCAATTCAGCTAACAATTCAAATGATGAATCCTGTCAGAGTCTGAAGCGTCTGTTGTTTTATTTACTTCATAATCAGGATGACAGTCATCATCTTCATAAAATGATGTATCTCCAGCTAAATCATCAAAATAGTTCTCTCTACTACTTCATTGGGCGTAGTTTTCTGAGTTGTCTGCTTAGAAAAATAGGTAACAATAAACAAACAACAAATTAAATTTTCGTTGTTTGTTCACACTCAAGTCAATAATACTACATCGAACTTCATAACCTGGGGGCTCTCTCTGTTTTAGAATGGTATCTTCTAGGGGTCAAATAAAGGTTGAGCCACGCCCAGATCGTCTCCATTCAATTTCCGACGAGCATACCCGCACCGCTTCTTTCATATGGAGTCCCCCCCCCCCCCCCCCCCCCCCCCCACTTGATAACTCAGACTCGCACCTCGACAGTCATTTTTTTATTTCCTTCGTCTAGCGAGGGCTTATAAATACCGGGTACGACCTGTTTATTATTGTATAAATAAAATAAGCAACATATAGGGAAAATTGAAAACTTCATTAAAGCATTTTTAAATAAAACGAACATGAAACATAGACACATAAGCTTACTTGGCTTTCCCCAACGTCATCGCATGGTTTCACATTCAGTTTAGAAGTAAATGCAATATTCCACAATCTTTTCGTTATTGCATCGGAAAACTCATCCTCATCTTTCACCTAAATATCCAGAAACAGTGAAAACGACGCTACTGGAAAATGTTTTCAGTGAAAGCTGGAACAAAATAAGCTCATCGGTTTTAAAGCTTACCTTGACAAGATTGAAGCATTTTCTTTGAAATCCTCGTTCTTGCTGAGACTAACCACCGTTTTAATGGCGTTTACAATGTTTGGAATTGCCTTTTTGACCAACTTGTGTTTCTGTAAAAGAACTGACGAATCCATGAGTTTGAAATGACACTTTCACAATGAAATGCCTCACCAAATTTTCCCCTGAGCGGAATAGTTAAGAAAACTTGTTCCTTTTACAAAATGTTTGCACGAACCTTTTCTTTTAGCCGCTCATCAGATTGTTTTAGTTGTTTTGGTTTGTCATGAGTTGATGTGCCATCGGCCATTGTACATTCTTTTCAGTTATAAAAAAAAATGCGCGGGAACTGCGACGCGCGGGGTTCCATGCGCGCGGTCTTTTGGCGGGAATGTACGCCGCGCGAGGGTCGAGGGAGTCTGATTTATAGTAAAACTCACTCTAAACTGCTTTCGGTTTTTTATAGTTAGCTTCGGCGCTTTATGTGTGTTTGAATATTTGTGTTAGTCTTGCCAAAAATTCAAGTATCCGCCATCCGCGCCTGCGAGAGAGAGTGAGAGGAACCTGGGAGCGAGAGAGGGTCGAGAGGCGATGGTCCCGTGACGTGTCAGTGGTCATTCCCCTGGTAATCATATGACATGCCAACATGGCGGAACACCGGCCTGTCCAAACTCTCAGCTTATATATTGTTCCACAAAGTCACAGTAAACTATCAAAATGAAAAGAGCATTATGTCAGACTCTTTGGAAACTTCTGCAGAGACAGACGTACACTTGTTTGTCGTCGCGGTACGGAATATGGCTGTGTATCGGCGGGCTGTTACTCACTTTAATCTCAGCTTTCCAGTTTGGAGAAGTTGCCCTTGAGTGGAGCATGCAGAAGTATGCTGTCACGTTCAACGCCTATCACGACAACCTCCTTGGCAATTCATATCAGAACAGGCTGTGTCTTCCGTTACCGATTGACATCGTCTATACATGGGTAAACGGAAGCGATCCGAAGTTACTTGCAGACTTGGAGAAACTCAAGCTGGAAATGGAACTTGAACAGAACAGAACCACGTTGAAAGAAATAGAAAAGCTACGAAGCGAAACGAATGCTACTGACGAAGAAATTGCTAATTTGATTTCGCAGCGAGCTTTGGACTCCAAGAAGTCGAAGACGGACAAGAAAGCGAAAGGAGAAGCGGGGAAAAACGACGAGAAATTAGGAGATTCTCGTTGCCCTTTTGAAAACTGTGTTCCAGCTTTCAGCGTTATTGTAGAAAATGGTCTCCCAGGTGATTTAAAGCTATCGCAAGTACGCGGGATCGATTCATCGTTCGCCAAAGCAACTGGTCATTTTAACGTTACCTCGCCGGGTCCAAGTCAAGAGCACGTGGGTGTAATTCAATTCCCTGGTAAAAGTGAGACTAATGAGGCATTGAAAGCCAAGATCAGATGGCAGGATAAAAGCTTTCGAAGCAAAGAAGGTTATTTCACAAGTGATGCCACAAGACCTACGGCAGTGAGAAGTGATACCGAAGTGATGATTTTGAACTTAAAGGGTGCTAATGAAGTGGAAAAGGTTAAGAAAGATTTAAAGGATCATTTTGGAGATAAACTCATTAATGTGATTTTTCATGCTGATAAACTTATTGGTGTTGCATACTTCTCAGATAAGGCTTCAGTCTCTTCTGCTCTGGAATTAAGTTTAACTGTTAATGGAAAGTCTATGAAGTTAACTCCTGCCCTACTGATTTGGGCTTCATTTTTTGCGACACACAGCACTGACGATACAAAAGAAGATGCTGATATTTCTGCAAGCCGTTTTGCAGACAACGAGGAACTGAAATATTCTCTCCGTTCAGTTGAAAAACATGCACCATGGGTTAGAAACATTGTTATTGTTACAAATGGCCAATTACCCTCTTGGCTAAACTTAGATAATCCACGGCTTAAAATAGTCACCCATGAAGAGCTTTTTCTGAATAAGAGCCATCTTCCGACTTTTAGTTCCCCAGCTATAGAGGCCCATCTTCATCGAATCCCTGGGTTGTCGCCAAAGTTTATATATCTTAATGATGATGTCATGTTCGCTGATGACGTATGGCCAGATGACTTCTACACCCATGCTAATGGACAAAAGATCTATTTAACGTGGCCTGTCCCAAACTGTAACGAGGGCTGTCCATCATCATGGGTAAATGACAAGTACTGCGACAAGGCTTGCAATGTTTCAGAATGCGATTGGGACGGGGGAGACTGTATTGGTATCAAGCGCAAGACACAGTGGAATTACCAGGGGTGGCAGAGTCAGCACTCCAGTTATCGCATACAGTTTTGCTCTCCAGGATGCGCGGATACCTGGGTGGGAGATCGTTACTGCGATGTAGCTTGCAATGTTGCTCAGTGTGGATTTGACGCTGGCGACTGTGGAGTCACTCAGTTCAGTGAGTTACATCACATAGATGTTGATCAAAACACTCGCACGGTTGATTTACCTCGAGGTGTATCTGTGTTGTATTTTAACATTTCAAAAGTGTTTGGTGGAGGGAAGGTCATTTCTGGGAGTATTCTACGACCCCATGTGTGCGCTCAGCTACAGTGGCTCAAAAATATAAAGTTTTTACTCTTAGTTTTCGAGTAAACTGTACGTCAACAGGTGTCAGCTTCATGATTGAAGGATTTAGTGATAAGAATGAAACAAATAAGTGGTCGTCAAATTTAATGCAACTATAGATACAACGCCAACAGATGAGATCAAGTCAGTTCCTATTACAACAACTCCAAAACCCAGCAAATCGTCGACGACAGGAGTGCCATCTGTGACACCATCTTTGGATGAACCAAAACTTCCGAGGACTATTTACCCAATCAGGATTCAGAATGCTGATCGATCCTTCAATTACTGGGTGGTTGCTAACGAGTCTGTCCATAGACCAACATGGTCACCGTTAGGTGACAAAGATTATGACATACCATGGCTTTCAAATGATACAGTTTTACCAGAACATGTTCAAAATGCACTGGCAAATGTAGAGAAAGGATACAAGGATGGAGACTTGACAGAGAAAGGCTACGCAAGAAAGAAGGCCAATATTTTGCGTGACTTTCTTACTGTGGTTGCTACTGAGCCAAGTCACATAGCTGTTGCTATGCTAACATCACCCTTACCTGAAACAGAAGTAGAAGTTACAGTCCCTTCCAAGTTACATGGGAGACAACAGGTTTGTAGTACAAATCTTTGTTATTTTGTTATTTAAAGAGAGAAACTCAAGTCTAATACATTCTGTCGAAGGGGTTATGAAAAAATAAGGTGGCTCTAAACCCCATCAACAGTTCAGATTTGCAAAGAAAAGAAGAGTGAAAAATATAATATTAATTAACCCTCTAAACCCCAACAACCAGCTGTGATTATTTTGCAACTTCTCCCATATAAAAGCGACGGGTGATCGTCAAAAATTTTGAAAAGAGCCCCTAAAAGGTACCAAAATCTAATTTTGTGGGTGTGGCTCGAATATATTTTTACCTCTGAGAGGTACCAATTCTAAGTCAAAACTTGTTCCTGTCATGTTTTTTCTCGACTTAATACCCTAACAGGTACCGGAATAACTCTAACGGTAGTAATTTTATAATTCAACACCCTAAGCGGTACCAAACCACAAATTTTAACCCCTAATAGGTATGACGATCACCCCCGTCACTTTTATATGAAAGTCCCCTGCCCGGGCAAGCTACACTGTACTTGTAAAAATAATTCTGAGTTCTCCCAACTGGAGAAAAACATATGGCCGCCTGGCACACCGGTCACGGCAGATGCTCTACCACTGAGCTACATGTACAGGACTAATAGTATCTTCTCCTCGTTATTTAATTTTTTTTTGTCTTTTATTTTTTACTTGTAGGAAAAAGAAGCAGCAAAGAAGCAGAGAAACCGAGAAGAGTTCTGAGCCTGCAGGAAATCACAAAGCAGAATCACATTCACATCAAAGAAAACTGTTGTCCTTAGAGATGTCGGAAATAGCTGCTATTGCTAATGATATTGGAAAGCAGGACAATCAAGATCCTAATGAGATTTTAGAACAGAAAACCTCAGACGATGACCTCTTTTTAGCTGACTGGATTGCAAATACTAAGCAGAAACAGTTGTCGTTTGAAAATGACCAGTTAGAGAGTAACAGGCAGTGGAAAGCACGCTATGGTCACTGGTCACCACAAATTCTGCAAAGCGCAACAAGTTTTCTCCCATGGGAACGGCGTAGAACATTTGATCAGCTACAAAAATACAGCGAAAGATGGAAACACTCTCAGGAATACACAAATTATCATACACCAGGCAGAAAATTGATGGACACTTTTGCAAATTCACTGCTTCATGTCCACAGGATCTATAACCGAAAGTTTGGGTACATGGGACGCAAAGTGCCAGCCCACATGCCACACATGATTGATGTCAAGATTATGGAAGAGCTACAAGCCCTTTTACCTGAAGAGTTTGACAAAACGTCCTCCCACAAGCTTCGGAGTTCAGATGACATGCAGTTTGCGTTCTCCTACTACTACTTTGTGGTTGGACAGAAGAGATGTGCAAATGTCACGCAGTTCTTTGCTGAGGTGGATGCCGATCATTCAGGTTTGTATCCATAGGTTTACGTATATTTTAGTTTTAATTATTCATAATCACCCGTGTTGTTGTGTCCATTCCCCCTCCTCACCTTATAAAAGGTAACATCTGATCCAATAGTAGGGATTGGAGGAGCAAGAAGTCTTCCTTTCTCTTCTCTACTTTATACAGAAACAAAATTACTACTTTAATTTCTTTGTTCTACGCCATTATATAAATTGATAATTTTCTTCTTGTTATTTATTACTAAAACCCTACTGTTAGCTACCCTTATTATAATTTGTTTTTCGTCACCTCCCGCCTCGAATAGCCCTGCTAATTTGCGGGAGGTGAAAATCTATGTACTTTAACCAAAGAATTAATACAGCTTGTTGTTGTTGTTGTTGCTTGTTGTTGTTGTTGCTTGAAGTGCTCCTCCCTCTGGATGGGATGCTAGTGAAATGTTACCCAAGAACAGGGCTTGAACCCAGACCCTCTTGATCCACAGTCCAATAAACATTGGGCCACTGCAAACCCCACCCCCACCCCCTTGCTCTGCCCCGCTCCTCAAAAAAGTGACATTATTCAAATTACTATCGAAAATTTAAGGTGGCTCTGAATTCCCCCCGCAGAATTTTTTTAAACTTTGCAAAAAGTTGTATCTTAACATGCTGATCATTATTCAATTATAAAAAATGGGGGTCACCGGGCTCGTTTTTGAGTTATAAGCACTTAAAGCTAAAAATAAGGGTGTTTTTGACAGGTAATACTGTTGCTATGGTAACCTATTATGTCACAAATATTATCATAACTTGTTCACCGATGATTAGGCAATCGTTTGACACCTTTAATTTAACATCAACTGATATAAGATGGTAGTATCGATCAATCAAAGCGTAAGGGCTGTAAACCGTTACCAGCCACCTTAAATAATTTCCCCCATTCATTGTACAATATTAAATTTATAGGATTTTTTCTTTCTTATTCAGGAAATTTATCAGACCGAGAGCTGCGCACTCTGGCAACAAGGCTGTACACATTGCCGTTGGACCTAAATGATCTGAATTCTCTTGAGCAAACGTTGTTGAAGTGTGCTAACACGACTGTACCAGAGACGAATACATCTGATCCAAGTCAACAAGTAATACTGCCGTCAGTTTCATTAGAGTTCCTTCAGCAGTGTGATCCCTTGTTGAAAATGTTGAATGATTCTTACAAGGATGTCACAAAGTACAAGTTTGAGACTCTTGGAGATGAAGATGTCGCATTCCACATGATTCGTGATAATGCGTCGGCAGTTCTGCACCAGTTGGATGCTATTAGAGGAAAGAAGAAGAAGTTTGTTTGCTTGAATGATAACATAGACCACAGCAAGAAGGACGCAGAACTCATCAAAGCTCTCCTGGTGGATTTCTACCAATCTCTTTTTCCGATTCCCTCGCAGTTTGAACTGTCCCAAGAGTACAGGAACAGATTTCTTCGTGTCGGTGAACTGACTGAATTTATGAAGGAAAGAGAAGTGGTTAAATTTTGGACAAATATCTTAATAGTAATTTTAGTTTTAGCTGCATTTTTTTCAATTTTCCCAGGGGTTTTTTTCTACTTGGTCCAAGTATTGTGTCCTTTAAGAAGACTTTTTTCTTTTTTCAAAGAAACAGCTCCTCGACTAGTTCACGTCTAATGACTGTGTAGGATATTTGAAATTTGTACAAAAAGCACAGGGGCTATCACATCAAATTAGAGATAATAAATGAGGTTAATCGTACTGCATTGTCGTGGGAGATGTGTTGGCCTGGGTCCCAACGAACTGTTAGGGAAACCTGACAAAATGCTGGGGTGTAACCTGCAATGGACTTGCAATACTTCCAGTCGGCCTCATGCTATGTAATCCGGGACAAACTCTGGCAATATGGGCCAGTTTGGTCCGAGTGTGGTTTACCTGACCTTACCTGCATTGTTGTGTAGTTGCTGGCATGGTGACGATTTTTACTCCTACATGTTCAGCTGAGGGAGACGTGGTGGCCTAATGGTTAGCGTGTTGGACACATCCTGATCGAGCGGTCCAGGTTCGAGCCCTGGCTGGGGTCAGTGTTGTGTTCTTGGGTAAGACACTTAACTCTTGCAGTGCCTCGATCTCTCCACCCAGGAGTATAAATGGGTAAAAATAAAAAATAAAAAGTATAAATGGGTACCGGCGAACTGTAGGGAAACCTAACAAAATGCTGGGGGGGGGGGGGGGATGCTAGTCCAATGTCGGGTGACACTACTCCTAGTTGGCTTCATGGTACAGAAACCGGGATAAGCTGTGGCAGTGTGAACGTCCTTACTTCCAGACCAGTCACACCAGCTGACCACATAAAAAACAACATTCAACAAGTTAATTATTTTCTCTAGTTTGATGCGAGAGCCCATCTGCAAAATAGTTTTATTGATATTAAGTAATTTTTTTAAATTTTAAATTGAATTGCATCTTGCAGTTTTCTTTTCTTGCTGTTCAGTAGCTTTCATTATTTTGAATGGCAACACACTAGCAGGGCTGCAAATAACAGTCGGTCATCTGACAATGGCCGACCAAAATTTGCCAATGTCTGATGAAATACCAACTTTGGTCGGCAATTTTTTTTTGCCTTCCAACGCAAACACTAATGAGTTTTATTATAAACGCAAACTACAAGTAGTTTACTCTGCGATGACAACACGTTAAATTAGCAGGTTCTCTTATCAAGCAGTACTGTAATATGATGTCCGACCTCATTTTTGTTTTGTCCGACCAAAATGGTGACTTAGTCGGACACATGTACTTTCAAGAAAAAAAATATTTGCAGCCCTGCACTAAACAGTGTTGTTATCATGGTAATGAGTATTGAAAGTAAGGATGTACAAGTAATGTTGAACCTGAGTTAAACTTTCAATAAATTAATAATTTTTAGTTAGTCAATTAAATTTATTTTCAAGGTGGACTCTTTATATTTAATGAAAAATGAGTTACCACACATTGATGGAGTAATACTACATGGATATAATTTCTCTAGTTTGTAGGCGACTAGTTCGTGTCCTATTTAATTATGTATTTGAAAATTGAGGATTGAACAAAATATCATCACAAAATATTTTCTAGGTATCAGATCTTGTACAAGTAGCAGAAGAAATTTGATTATTTGCAGTTATCATGCTTGAAGCTATTTATACCAAGATTGAAGCTATTATTATACCAAGATCATATTCACTGCAAATAACAATAATTATTACTAAACATTATTTTTAATATTTGAGCTAAATATTGGATAGGTGTTATTTAATCCTGAATGTATTCAAACAAGATAACCTGAAAGGATGATCTTTCCTGACCATACATTTTGACTAATTAGCTTAATACGATTAAAAATCAGCTCAATAAACCAGGCAAATACTACAAGTGAAACAACAATCACACAATCTTTGGGTGAAGGATTGTGTGACAAGTGAAAAGAACACCTCCGTACGAGGCTGAAGTAAAATTAAATTTAACCACTCTGATCTACCAAGTTTGAAAGGATAAAAACCTTTAAAAGCTGTGAATAGTTAGTAGTAAAATTTAATAATTACAGCTATAAATATTTGAATAATAAAAGACTGAAAAATTATTTGGAATGACTTGTTTTCTTTGGAGCACCAGACATTTATATTTTATGAACTAACACAGGCTAATCATCCACTAGTTTGAGACACTTGTACAATGATTATACAATGGCAATGCCAAATAATAATTTTATTATTTAGCATCATAGGTCCGCAATGCATGCAAAGATGGTAGATAATATTATCGTCATAGGTCCACAATGCGTGGGAAGATGCTAGATAATTATTTAGCGTTATAGGCCCATAATGCATGCGAAGACGCTAGATCATAGGTCCGCAATGTGCGTGAAGACGCTAGATGATTATCGTTAAAACTCTGGTATCTCATAACCCTCCACCTCCCTTTTACAACACAGTAGTAGAGAAGGAAGCAAATACACTTACAATGCAGATTTCATAGAAACTTTAATTTGCAAATAGTTACCATTACAGCTGTAATAAACCATTGATAAATGGATTAGAGGGAAAATATAGATGCCCTTTCACATTATCTGCATTTTTCCGCAAAGGAACTAACATATACTGTATACAGCTAAAAACAAAAACCATAAAATTAATTCCCTTTTCAAGAGAAGGAAATTTTATTTAAAATATATGTACATGTGCATTTATCTTGTCTGGTCTGGGTCTATAAGTACGTTGTAATTATTATTATAAATACATTCCCCAATGTAAGGAAGCCTCAAAGATATAAGTAGCACATCTTGAGGAAGAACCTAATAGAACCAAATTGTAAGCTGAGTAAAACAGTTGTCTTTCTTCGTATGTTCAATTCAACCCCTGCGAGCAAGTTGATAGTTGAGTGGGAAAAATCCATATTAAGTCTGACTGGCAGACTCATGCGTGAAAAATTCAAACCTGAACAATAATCAGCTAATAATCAATCAGACATGACGCAGGTCTCTGAAAAGTTTAATCAAAATTGAAATTTTGGGGATTGGATAGATCTTGGATGTCTTTCTTGTGCGATAAATTGAGTGAGCCAAGAGAGTGGGAGGGGCAGGGGGCGTGAACCTGTGAGTAAAAGGGGTGGGAAGTCTGGTTGGCGGGAGAAGAATAGGGGGGAAGTGGGATTCCCAAGGTGGTGGGAGCTGGGAGAAATAGTAAAAAAACTTGGCAACAATGCATAATATTTTGCAATAGAAAAGCACAAAGAGGCGGCAATTACAACGGAAGGGTGGGAACCGGGAGTACAATGTATGGGAAGCGGGAAGTTCAGACCCCCCTCCCCCCCAAGAGAGACGTCAGCTTACTCAGGCTAAACAAATAATTTGTTTGTTGACTCTGAATTATCTTTAATATTCTATTACTCTGACTACAGTATTATTTAATGTATTGCACTTTTATAATCTACTTTCCATAATCTACTAAATTAATGTATTGTTAAATCTACCAGCCATTTGTAAAAATACTTAAAACTGCCTAAACACTCTTTTGTTTCCTTTTACCCTGTCAATGCATATTATATTGTACATATACACTTCCGAAAATAAGTCCTAGACCTATATTAATTTTTGTTCACAAGGCCTTTTCTTGGTATTAATTAAGAGCAATATCAGAAGGAACTTGCAACTAACACTGACATTAGCTATTCCAGGTGCTTACATTTTACTCCTTTCAGTAACGAATCTATTCTTCATTAAATAGGCTGTTATATATACTAGCAGTAATCACAATTTTATATAAATGTATAGACATTTGCTGTGGTTTATCGCCATTATTAAATAGCTGTGTCATGATTATAATATATAAAGTCATTTTTGTGATGTACAAAATTACTTTCGAATAGTCCATTTTACAGTTGTGTGCTTAGAATCCAGGCCTTTGAACAGAAGTGAGGCTGGAGGTGACTTTGTTGTGATACAAACCTTCCTTCTTTTCAAATGTAAATTATTCTGTTATTATGTAAACTAGTTTTGGATCTCTATCATCTCATGGTCACCCCTAACCTCGCTTTCATACACAGGCTTGGTTACATTTTCACAGAACTATGAAATGGTCTGTTGAAATAATAGTTTACTAAGGTAGAAAAACACCAAAGAGGTAACAAGCAACCAAACAAGAACAAGGATGGTTAAGGATGGAGAAGATTAAGATGGATTACAAATGGTGAACTTGAAACATTTAGGCTACATTTTTTAAGATGCCAAACCGTGATGCAGCTCCCTTAACTATTTACCAAAAATTTTATTAGATTGCAACCTTGAAGTTTCAACCTTCCTGATTTAATAATCTTCATCTGGGGCTATATTAGCGTCTTCTCCAATTTCTGAATACTGTCTGACCAGACCATCGTCACTGTATGCTTTGTGTTGTACTCCGGTTCGCTTAAGATCATCAGCCGTATCTTCACTGGCCTTGTTTATATCACTTGAGTAAATGCTGCTTGCATCGCGCTGCATTGCGGACTTACTTTCTACGGAGATATCAGGTGCACCCTATGTACCAATGAGAAGAAAACTCGTAGAGTGAATATGGTGAAATTCTCTAATTGTACAGTTGTGTTTATCGGTCAAAGTGTCAAAAATCAAATATGGACATCCCGCGATAAGGGAGCTGACCTCACCTCATCCTGCAATGAATAGATATTGCTTCAAATTAACACTATTGGTACTACAAGTACAAAGTACTACATGTAAGTAAAAAAGGCATTCTGGTTGAAAAGGGGCCTACATGTAACTCAGTGATATGCTATGCCTTATTGATTTGATGTGTACCGTATTTTCTCTAAATTAACTGAGTAGCTTTGGGAAGGGTTCAAACCTCCAAGACATTTAAACTGTTCTTTTTCGGCCATTGAATAAGGGCGGTGAATTTAAGGGGGTGTTTGAACAAGAGGAGGCATTTATTCGAGTCAATATGGTACAAGCTAATTAACAGATATTTACTGAGCTGTATTATTGTTTTCAATGAGTAAAATAGAACAGAATTAGAGCTTGCATGGGTACTTTACAGCAAAAAGCTTAAAAATCACTAGTCAAGAGTATTATCTGTGAACTCTCTAATACAGAGCCTTGTATACCTGCCAACTTTTCCTAAGTCGACTGCGTGTGATTTTCGTATCCATATTACCCGAATTTCCGAAAAATTTCCGACGACTTCCGAACATTGCCGAAGATGTTCCGACGACTTCCGAACATTGTCGAATATTTCCGAGGATGTTCCGATGATTTCCGAAGGCTGCCGAATGTCGCGGTGCGAAGCTAAAAATCTCGGCGCGATCTTGCTTGTTTATATTTAGGACTCAAACACGACATTTAGCGACCTTCATTGGACTATTTTGGGTGGAAATTGAATACAATTTTTCACGTTAATGGTTAATGAACAAGTAGTCCGGAATTGTGAGTCAGGCGTGTGAAATTGTCTTGTATGCGTGTGATCGATGTTTTGATCTGCAGGCGTGTGACACACGCACAATGCGTGTGAGTTGGCAGGTATAAATCTTGCGCCTTCATTGTCTGCATTACAGAGGTTCCACTGTGATACATTTTATGTTTGTTAACTACTTACAGGCTTACTGTCTGAAGTAAGAGCTTTATCAAATTCCATGTTCAACTTGCTTATCTCGGCCTGAATATTCTCATTTGCTTTACTGATCTCCTCTACTTTCTGCAGAAAAGAAAAACAGATTTATTAACTACTTCATAATCAAATCATGCAAACTGACCTTTAAGGTTATTTAAATTTTAGAGAAGAATTAGATCATGGTCTATGGGATCGGTAGGTAAAAAGAGGCATAGTTTTCATAAGCCCAGTGACCCACAACTGCTAGCTATTTCTCCAATCTGGTTTCTGTACCATGAAGAGACTAGGATAGGAGTACAACTTCTCCCGCTAGATGGGATGTTAGTCCATCGCAGGTTAATTCATTGCATTTATATGTCAGCAACAATAATTTCCCAGCACACACACACACATATATGCAACTGGGTGAAGAAAGCGAAGTGCTGTGGAGTAATTTGTCTTGCCTAGTAAACAGCACTAATACAGAGTCTTGCACCTTCACTGTAGGATGGAGCTTAAAGCAATATTGACCATCAGATCTCAAGTCTGAGTTATATCAACTTACTCTTCTAAAACTTTCAACCCCGCCTTCATCAGCCATGTCTTCCTCCTCGCGACCAGCCAGCGACATGCCGCCTTCATCACTGTCCATCATTCGATCATCTTGCAAATCATCCTCCTCTCCTTCATCCTCAAACTCGTCATTCTGCCTGTCATCTTCACTATTATCCTCATCCTCCTCTTGCGCAGCGCGTTCCTCTGATGATTGGCCAGGAATCCTGACTACCTCTTCTCTCTGATGCGCATCTCCATTTTCTTGTTCGTCATTTGCTTCTCTTTCTTCATCACCATAAGTTCCTTCTTCTTCATCATCTTCCGTGTTTCTAAAATCTTCAGTTTCCTCAGGTTCATCTCTGCGCTCGCTGGTATCTAAGCAACATGGTGGTTTAAGGAGGAAAACATCAATGTCTGACTGGCAACATTGTTAACAACCCAAGTCGCTTCTCAAGTTGGTGCTTAACTCTGATTTCCACAGCATGAAATGACCAGGAGTATCGCTACTCTCCTGGATGGGATGCTAGTACATCACAGGTACCCCCCAGCATTTGGTCAAGTTGCCCAAACAATTATTTGCCTGTACCCATTTATACTCCTGGGTGGAGAGAGACACTGTGGGAGTTAAGTGTTTTTCGCAAGAAACACAACACAGTGCTCAAACAACAGCCTGATCCAGAGATGAGTCCTATGTACAAATACTGAGGGATGCCCTGTGATGGACTAGCATTCCATCCAGTGGGAAGGTAAAAGTAGAGACCCCAAAAGTTACAACCGTTGTTGTTGTATGCTACATATTAGGGACCTTTAGATCGGAGTACGAGTACGAGATTGAGTATGAATACGACTTTTCAAACCTAGTGCGCACACGTCTAACACCAATCTTGTTCCTAGAGCCTCCTTCAGCAACGGAGAGGAGCAAGGGCTATGGAAACATGACTGATTTGAAATTTGAAAGTCATACTTGTAGTCAATCTCGTACTCCTACTTTGATCTAAAGGTTGCTATTATCAGGTCTATGACCTCTTTAAATAACTTGTACATGTTGATACGAAAAAATTGTGGTATTTTGGGATTTATTTCTTGGCTTTATTATTATTATTTTCCTTCGATCAGTAACCTATCTCCACGGGGGTAATAAAAAAACCTCGCAATAATTAGTCAATTACTTCATCAACTAGTGACAATTAGGTCCTTGACTCCTTCGTCCTTTTAAAATTAGTGGGAAAACTAGACTATCACCAGCAATGAAATGAAAGAGAAACGATTTCTTCTACGTGTGGAAATCTTTGCATTTTGCAAATATTTGTTCATAGTTTCAAGAAAGCTGGCGTGCACCTAAACGACGACAATCGAATCGTGTTTCTCGATCTTCTAAAACCATCCGCTTACCTTCTATAAATCTTCCAGAGGAACTAGATGAGCCAAGCACTAAGAGTAGAACTAACACGGCTGCTTTCATTCCCCACATATTTTTTGCTCCAGTTTTAGCTCCGGGTTAGCACAAAACAATAAACATTTTTCGAGTGTTGATTTACATTACCGCAAAGTATGATGGGGAGGAAACCCTTAGCAGCCGAGCCTGTGAGTTGTGCTCCTCAGTTTGAAACAGAGGCTTGGTAAAAACATTTGGAAAGTGGGTGAAATTGGTGAATCGGCTGGAAATTATTTTCAGAAATCCTGGAGTGCTTGTTGTCGTGATCAATGCTGGCTCCTTTTTTATACTGAAGGAGAGATAGAGGCAGCAGCTTCGAAACGTTTGGAATTTTTATTTTCAACCTCTAGCGCATCATTGCAGAAAATAAATTGGGCGGCGAGGAGAAAAGGATATACATTATTCTTTTTTCCTTGCCGCCCAATTTATTTTCTGCGTCTGCACACGGGTTACTCTACGACTAGGCGCGATTTGGAGGAGTGCGCATGCGCGCCCCTAGATCATTCCTTCCCGGTTTCACGGAACCGTTCCTGTTTCCAGTCCTCTGAGTTGCACCCTGGCTCCAGAGGTCAGTTATCGACTGTTAAACCACGAAAGCGGTTATAAGAGGTATCTGAGTTGAGGACAACCGCGTGGTTTTGCTGACGACGTAAATGGCACGAGGGCCATTCGTCTTCCGTAGGTCGGCTGATTTTGGAAATCTTTTACCAGTGTTTACCGTTACGGTAACTCCAGCAAGAGGCTTTCACTCGCGCGGGTCTTTTTGTAGCTTATATTTAGGAAGGAGATGAAACTCGCGCGACCCCGCCCATTTTCCGCGCGCGTCTCGCGTTCGATTTTCGAGCCTATCCGCGCACTTCAAGGACAGAAGAGAGAGGAACCCTGAAACTTGTTCGATCCGTGACGTCATGTGATGTTGCTCAGCTACTGCAGGAAAATCCAGCATTTATTTTTCAATATATTTCTACAAGAGAATATTTATATTCAAACCACCATAAAATCCCGTTCTGAAATGTCATTGATCTCAAAACTGATTGGCTATCTTGCTGATAATTTCATCCACATTATTTAGGTAGGAGGGGGGGCGGATCAATTGTCTAGCTGGCAGCTGTCCTGGCCAGCCAATAGCCCTTTTCACAGTTAACCTGAAATATTTGCATAACAATACAGCTAAACATAGAAGCGAGGCAATTTCGGGCACAAGCTGTAAAACATCGTGATTTTCTTGAGCTCCTTAAACTATCTTAGCATAAAAATAGTTTCAAAACGGAGAAGAACTAAATATGCACCTATTTTAGTTAAAGTTTACTGTAAAGATCGTAATCCGATCTCCCTGTTGCTTATGTAAGTCTACTCTTTATTACTAGAGAAAAGTAGTTTTACATTTTTTTCTAAAAACAACGTAAAATAAAAGAATTGTAGTTCTTCTACATTTTAAAACTGTTTTTATACTAAAAGAGTTGAAGGAGCTCAAGAAAAACATGATGTTTTGCAGCTTGTGCCCGAAATTGCCTCGCTTCTATGTTCAAGTGTATTGTTATGCAAATATCGCAAGTTAACCGTGAAAAGGGCTATTATACAGAATAGAAAGCAGTCAAAGACGATCTTTAATTAAAAGAAGTCGGATCGATTATGATTGGAAACTGATTTACATATAATATCCCTGCTGTCGGCTAACATTGAGCGATATAACGTTCTTGTTTGTTTAGTTTATTAATATAACAAAAACTGCGCGACTCTCTACCTTACCTTACATGGTATCAGAAATATTTTTTTACAGCTATACGCACTTTTTTTAAAGTAATTTTTAAACGTATGATGATGAATAATTATATTTTCTTGTGAGTAAGCTGAAAAATCATTAATTTTATACAATAAACCGGAAGAGAGAGAAGATTCGATGTTAGTTTACATTCTGAAATTAAGAAAAGCCTCATTCGATATTCTAATGAATAACTTTTTTTCTTTTTTTATTCGCGCGCCAAACATAGCCATAGCATACATTGGCGATTAAAGGATCGCTTTTTAAAGTTTATATTTAGTTGTCATTTAAGAATTTTAATTATTTTTCCTTTGTCTATTTACGATCCTTAGCAATACTTTATATGGCGTTTATTCCTAATTATTAATCGTGTCTTTCATCTGTTGAAGAAAACGCGGTCAGGTTCGATGGTGAACGCTAAAACATGTATAACTGCGCGTAAAATAAGCATGCATGAAGTGTATGCGCTTAAAATTTATATTTTGCTAGTTGTGGCCTCTTTTTCTTCTCATAATATAAACGAAATTTTGTGACAATAACTGGACTCGGTAATGCGATCACTAAAACACCTGCTAGCGTGCAGACTGCTCCCAACATCTTCCCCATTATAGTGACAGGAACCATGTCTCCATAACCGACGTTTGTTAACGACACTATAACGAACCAAGCTGAGGCGGGGATGCTCGAAAACGAATCCTGTTGCGCTTCGTTTTCAGCGTAAAACGTCCACCCAGAAAAAATTGCGGTGGTTATGAGAATAAAAAACAGAATCATTACGAGCTCCCGCCACGTCGAGCGCACGGTTTTGGCGAGAACTTTCAGCTCGTCAAGATGTCGTGCCAGCTTGAACAGTCTAGAGACTCTAAGCAATCTAAACGCGTCCACGATGTCCTTAGCTTCTGATTCTGAGTCGCCCAGGGCTCGTTGGAAGTAATATGGCACAATTGCAGCCAGGTCAATTAAGTTCAGGATATCAAGCATGAATCGTAGCTTGTTCGGACACGAAACAAATCGCAAGAGAAATTCTAAAGTGAACCAAGAAATGCAAACTGATTCCAGAAGGTCGTATAACAGTGCGAGCTCGTCGTCCATGTGTTCAGAAGTTTCGGAGTCAGTTGTGGAAGTCGTATCGTGGTCTATTGTCTCAGCGCACAGGACGTAGATTGAAACGGCGATAAAAGTGATAGAAAAAGTCGCCACAAGTTTGGCAACTTTTGAATACTTGGGATACTCAAACCACAGCCAAATTTTCTGTAAAACCACATTTGTTGGCAGTACAACTGGCTCGTCGTCTTCATCTTCAACAGCGCCTTCGTCTCTCATGAATTCGCTTACAGTTTCTTCTTCGATTTCAAAAAATTCAGTTCATCGCAGAATTCTTGTAATCTGATGTTATTCGGCCGCGTAGAAGACCGTTCGATTGATAATAAAATAGAATTGCATCGAAAGCATTTCGATTGCGATTAAAAAAATACTCTTGACGCCCTTTATCGAAGTATTTCTTCCTTTTGGTGGGATTTCCAAGAAGCGTGCCTGGAAACCGCGCCAATGTGGAGTATCGTGTTTCGTAAATTTTCCCGCTTATGTTTATCTTAACACGCGAGCTGAGAAGTTTGTTCTCTTCCGGGACAGTTTTCAGAGTTCTTCGCGAAGAGCTAAGCACATTTTCAGGACAGCTAGCACGACGGTTATAGTTTTTGGTGTATAATTTGGGCTTTACCCGAAATTCATTCGTCGTCGCTCGAAGTGCAGACTTCATATCTCCTGTGTCTGATGTCGCGGCAAGCTTGTTTATATACGGTAACATATCAGAAGCGATGTATGTATCTAACCTTAAGCCACATATATCAATTCTTGATCTGTATTAAAGTTACACCAAAAGAAATATCTTTTGAATCGTGAAAAACCGCTAGATACAGTCGCCTGGGAGAACTCTTGTAAATGTGGTCCGCCACCCACTATGAGCAAGTATTGACTGAAAATTGATCTGTTCTCATTAAAGATTTCAAGTCTGTTTCCTCATTTCTTCAATAGCTGTGAATTATTTATGTTGTTGCTTGTATTTAGCATTTCTCAAATCAAACAAAGACGCCCGCGTAGTTCTTGATTAATATTCCACAGAGAAAAATAATGCGAAAACGGTGAAAGGCTCAACTTGAAAAAATAACAGAAAATGACCGTTTATTGTAACAGTTTTGTAGAAACAGCGCATATATCAGTGGAAAGCGATTAGCAACAATAATCTCTTGGCGCTAAGATATATTGGCACATTCTGTTGTTTTGACGCTGTAACTAAAACCAAACAATACAAGAAACACAATAAAGTTCAAAGGAGGTGTCGAAATTCAGAATTTTAACAACTCTCTTGAATTGATATGCAATACGTTTCTTTCAAGAGGCAAGACAAACATATATCTTTTTAATTAGTATTGTAGTTATTACATGTACTGATCAAAGCCTTTGGGTTTGTTTTGCCTAGAAACCTCCGTATAACCACCACAAAAGTAAATTGCGATTAAACTTTGGGGTTGTAAAATTAAAACTTGATTATACTATCCTGTTACATATTACCTTTTGCCTTAAAGGCAGATATAATCGAGAGATCGCACGAATGCCGCCGAAAAAAAAAACGTAGAAGTTTTGCAAAACATAGTAGACTGAACCAAAATTTTAGCGATATTACATGTAAATAGCGACTTCGGTATAACGTTTTGGGTTATTGCAATTTATGAGCAGGTGTCAAGCGTATGTCGGGCGAAATTAATATGCAAACGAAAGTTTAATTTGTACAATTTTCTGAGTCTTTTATACTCTTTGCGGACTATGTGATGTCAATTAAGCCGCTAGATTTATACACAAACCAATTTCTGGTTTAGCTGCGTTCAATTTTCTCCCATGTTCTAGTTTTCACGATTATTTTTAAATATTAACGCCAAACAAGAAGCTATATTGTGTCCTAAAACTCGAGCTTGAATAAACAGATGTTTTAAAAAGCGTGTCTGAGAAAGTACAGTCGAAGCTAGACTGCGAGCAATCTCTATTTTTCGCTAAAGTCCGTGAGGCGAACGCGCGATTTACGAGTGGCGCGCGCCGCCTCACGGACTTTAGCGAAAAATAGAGACTGCTCGCAGTATAAAGTCGAAGCTCTCTGAGCGGACACTCTCGTAAGCGGACAGCTCTACTTACGGCCGCCGTGGCAAAACCCCGTTTGATTTCTAGCTCATACAAACTCTGTATTTACACATTCTTGTAAGCGGCCAGCTCCTGTTGCGGACATTTTTTCTACTTCACGAGGATGTCCGCTTACGGGAGCTTCGACTGTATTTACTAAATTGTCAAAAACTCTATACCAGTAGCAGTACTCAAGCCTGTTTACTCTAAAATAAGCCGCCTCAATCGCAGAAGAAAAAAAGAAGAAAAGACAAGGAAGATACGAATATATTCTTCTGCAACAAATTTCGCTGGTCATGTGACCAAACACCTGGATTGTTGTCTTTTTCGCACGTAATATGCCGCAGGTTCTCATGGGATAGTAATCTCTCTTGTACCCAGATCTTCTCCTACTACACGCCATTAAGCAATGCGATGATTCCACGAGAACGATCAGCAGTCATTCCGCTTGCAACAATGACAACGACAGTTGACGAGAGTCTCGTTTGACCGCAAACTCTCATACGCTTCCATCGTAGGCGATCATCGTCTCTCGTGCGCTCTCGCGCGCTGCCGATCGACTCTCGTGCGCTCTCGGCAACTCTCGCGTGCTGCCGATCGACTCTCGTGCGCTCTCGGCAACTCTCGCGCGCTGTAATCGACTCTCGTGCGCTCTCGTCGAATTTGAACCTGTTCATATTTTCATGCGAGAGTCGACGAGAGATTTCGCTCGTTTGACAGGCAGATGATGTCAGCTCGCGTGTGGCTGCACACTGATGATAGTCGATCAGAGTTGAGTTGTACTGTCACTGATTGGTTGTTACTTGCGCGCGAAAATTTAAAACCGAGCAACAACCAATCAGAGACACTACATGGAACTCTGTAGAGCTGCGACTGCTGCGTCATCAGTATGGAATTTTTCGGGTCGAATTTCAGACGTCTCTCAAGCGGGAGAGGAATTTAGCGAAGAAAGAGAGACGTTTGTCTACTTTTGCTAAGCTTACAATGACATTGCGAAATAGAAGTATTATGGTAGCTGTAGTCTCGGCCTTCATATAGGAGAACATGACGGCCACGTGACAAGCTAGTTTTTAGCTGCTCACGGTATCAGTTTGTTCAACTCTCTGCATGCACGGTACCAGTCCCAGTTCAGTGCTCGACATAGAGAAACCTATACGCATATCGTGTGAATTGATTGACCAGAACGCACGCATAGTTAAATAACAAAAAACGTTTATTTACAGTATATAATTGTTAAACTCAAATCTATACCGTCAAGAGAGAATGATCTAAGAGAAGCATAGCCTGCGTGCAGACGACTCCTATTTCCTTGCTTGGAGTCGTCTGCACGCAGGCTAAGAGAAGCATTCCCCAATACATTGGTCTCTTCCAATGATAATCTTTTGAACGGGACACGGGGAATCCTTCTCTTCGATCATCCTCTCTTGATACCGTCCATTGCTCTAATAGAACAAACTTCTCTCTAAAATCTAGCTATAAGTTAAGTAAATAAATAATTTTTAAGCTATCTATAAAACTATGGACGCAATGATTACTTTATACAAGTGGATGGGAAAGAAAAGTTACATCAAGTCTTGGAAAGTAGCCCAGTTTCTGAAGTCACCTATGTCCACCCCTCCATAGCAGCAAAACCCTGTATGGGTGGGGACGGGACCGGTAACTAAATTTTAAAACTTATAAAGTCATCACGTTAAAAATTATCAAAAATATTATTATGCTACTGGACTAATAGTAGAAGAGACCATAGGCCGCTTTTAGAATTAGAAAGGCAAGAAAGGGTAAATATCAAGCCCCAATATTTTTGTGTGTGTGATAACTTCTTTAGCACTCGTCCCGAAATGCTAGAGTCTAAGTGCAAAACAGCAAACTAAGCACACTGAAGTTCTGTATCGTCTCAGCATATTTAAAACTCAGAGCTTGCATAAAATGATTTTCTTTCAAGTGAGACTTGAAAATTTAACTGTACGCAAGAGAGGATGATCTAATAGAAGCATTCCCCCATACATGGGTCTCTTCCAATGATAATTTTTTGAAATCTATTTTTAATTTTCAGTCCATAGCTGAGCTATTTTATGAACGCTACCTGATTGGTCAGTTCGAGTAACGTGATGTCGGAGCCTCGATCAGAAGGAAATAAAAATACATTTCACAGCATGGCGCGAAACTATTAATAGATTTCAAAAATTATCATGGGGCACGGGGAATCCTTCTCTTAGATAATCCTCTCTTGCTGTACGCCGTTCTTATCAACCTCGTTCCCAGGGTCTCTCTTCTTCCCACCTAAAGTTGATGCTTTTGGCGGAAGAAGAGAGACCCTGGGAACGAGGTTGCGTTCTTATGGTTTTCAATAAAGTTGGCCAATGATTGCCCGGAAATTTTTTCAGTAGGCTCTACACTCCCGGGGGTCTAAACTGGCGCGTTCGCCATTTCGTAAAATTCATCGTCTTGATCTTCATCCTCGTCTTCTCTCGATTCCATGATCAAGATCACTAATCTGTAAATAAGCAACGCTAACGCCATTGCGTTCTTGCCGGTGAAGAAAATATGCAATATGGCCGTGACATCGTACGCGATTATCAAAACAAGCCGCACAATTAGAAACGGTCCATCTTGCATCAACATCAAAGTCAGTATTGAATACAAGTCACCGTGGAGTTTAAGTTTCTGTTTATGTTTGATTTGCTTCTCAAGGATTTCCTCCTCTCGTCGCACTTCTCGTTGTACTTGTACGACTTCTAATGCTGTATCGTGGATAGAAAATCTCGCTTGTCTCCCGCGGTCTTTGTATGCCTTGAGCTGTTTCATTTGATCTACAGCTGCGCGCAGATCTGTGTTCTTTTTCTATTTTGGCCAGTTCATCTTTTTGCTTCTGTTTAATGAGCTTTTTGATGTACTTTGGTAACTTGGTCTGACCGCTGCTTGATCGATCTGTTTTGTTTTCCTCTGAAGTTGGCGCCTGCAAATAAAAGTGTAAAATGGGCGCTTAATACAAATACAGGTTGAGTGTTAAATATTTGCCACATCTCTGTAGTTTGTACGGGTGGAAGATGCGGTAGGCTGATGTCTAGCGCGTTGGACTCCGGACCGAGCGGTCCGGGTTCGAGCCCTGGCCGGGGTAGCCTCCTACGCAGACGCTCTTTGGCTCGTCACCCAATCTTTCCTCCCCCACGAGCCCAAAGAGCGTCTGCGTAGGAGGCTATGGCCGGGGTCATTGTGTTGTGTTCTTGGTCAAAACACTTTTAACTCTCACAGTGCCTCTCTCCACCCAATACTGAGTATAAATGGGTACCAGCGAACTGTTAGGGTAACCTAACAAAATGCTGGGGGATAACCTGGCGTTGGACTAGCATCCCATCCAGGGGGAGTAACAAAACTCCTACGGAAACCGAGATAAGTTCCGGCAGTGTGGGCAAGTTCTTACCATACAAGAGACGCAGCCTCGTTCGCAGGGCCTCTCTTCTTCCCGCCAAAAGCGAGAGAAAAGAGACGGTCTCTTTTCTCTAGCTTTTCGCGGGAAGAAGGGAGACCCTGGGAACGAGGTTACAAGAGACCTCGATCCGCATAAATTGACGTAGCTCTGCAGAGAGAGACTGCAGAGATCCGTGAAGTGTCTCTGAATGGCTGTTACTTGGTTTTGAATTTTCGCGCGCAAGTAACAACCAATCAGTCATCAATAAGGAATATTTTTTTTCGGGTCGAATCTTAGACGTCTCTTCAGCGGGAATTGAACACGCGAATAGAGACCAGGTAGATGATTTAAATGCGTGGATTTTTTTTATAGAAACCAATACAAATCGGAAGTGACGTACCTTTGGCAGACTTTTTATATCCGGGACAGTTTCCGCCGTGGCAGTGAACACAAGAGCGAACTGTAAAAAGGACCACGTGTATGCGGCGAGGACAGCTATAGCCACTCCCTCTCTACACCACAATGTCGGATCTTGATCGAACACTTCAAAGAGCTCTGAAATTTAATTTTTTTTAAAACAATTAAATACCGTAACCTTCCGAAAATACCCCCCATCCCCCTCCCCTTCTCAGTCCCCAAATCTCAGGCAAAAAACCCTCCGATCAAGCCCCCCTTTCCCTTAAACTTTCAGATGCAAACTCACTCTTCCAAATATAAAGTGTACTATTTGTGAAACACACAATTCCTTCCGATTATAAACCCAGTGAAAAAGCCTTTTAAAGCAAGTAAGCACAAATAGGCATATTCAACGGACTTTTTAAATTTATCGTTAGTGGCTTGTATGAAGTTCAGTAAAAAAGAAAAGAGATCCGGGCGAAGTGACCTTTGTAGATCGACATTGAGTTCCAAAACTCAACTCAGTGAGAATTCGGAGAATTCGAGCCTAGTGTCTTCGTGTTGTGTTCATGGGTACACTTCCGGGGCTTCCGGCCCTCAGTGCCTGTTTCTGCCCAGGGCTCGATGTATATATGACTGCTTATAACTTCTTAGTACCCACGGGAGACGCGGTGCCCTAATGGTTAGCGCTTTGGACTCCGGATCGAGCGGTCCAGGTTCGAGCCCTGGCCTGGGTCATTGTGTTGTGTTCTTGGGCAAGACACTTAATTCTCACAGTGCCTCTCTCCACCCAAGAGTATAAATGGGTACCAGTGACAAAATACTGGGGAGTATAACCTGTGATGGACTAGCATCCCATCCAGGGGGTGTAGCAATACTCCTAGTCGACTTCATGCTATGGAAGCCGGGAAAAGCTCCGGCAGTGTGGGCCAGTTTGGCCCGAGTGCAGCTTTACTTACAACTTACCCATAATGTCAGCGGCATTTGCCACGTAAACCAAAAGGAGGGAAGAAAGTTGGTCACGTGTCAGTTCTCCTCTTGGAAGCAGCCACCGGCCCATAATGATCAACAAGATGAGACCAAGTTTGGACCACTTCTGTGCGAACTCTATTGTCGAGTCTGATCTGATTGTTACCTAACGAGATGAGTATAACGGTGTTATAAGTGTTTCGTTTGAGTTTTTTAATAGAACTACTATCTTGTTTAATCAGTTTTCCCAGAAAATAATATTTAAACAATCTCTCTGTTGTTACATGTATTAAATCTGGACTTAGTTTTGCATTAGAGCGGTTTTCAATTGAGTATCAAAAGTAATCCGGCTCTGAATTGCTTTCGTTCCCGCCCCAGGCAGCGACTCGGCTCGCTTCGCTCGCCGATTTTCTTTTGGAGCCTGATATCAGGCTATCGCAGTGTAAGAATCGTTTTACAATCTTTTCTACAGATATCATAAACTATTTTTAATTTTAATAACATACAGTTTAATATACCAAGAGTATTGAAGGAGCTAGCTTGCGGTAAGACAATGGAGCTCTAGAGGCGCTTACAGAAATTAAATACTTTACATACATTTCACTCGCGCGTGTTTCTCGTGGCTTTCGCCGCTGACGCATGGGCACCAAATATGAGCCTTCTCGCTAGAAAAGCCAATGTTACATACCAGTCCTCCGCCGATGGAAATAGTCTTTTTTGCGGCGTCTAGTTCACACACATCTAAGCCTGATGCGATCTTGGAATCCAAGATAGATAACTCAGCTACCCAAATAGCAGGCAATACAGTCAACATGTAGAATAGACTGCCAGGCCAGATACTAGAATAGGACACAAACAGACCAGAATATTAATTTTATCAGTACATATAAAACTGTAAGGCGGACACCTCCCTAAGGCGGACATGGTTGGCTGGTTCCGGCCGAATTTCACTTGTTTGTCTGTAACTAAACTCATGATCTCTTCTAAGGCGGACAGCGGACACTTTTTTTTTAGCAAAATTCTGGTTTAAAATACCTCTCAAGGCGGACACTAGAAGTGCATTTTTTGTACAATCCGAATAGATTATAAGCTGGACATTAATTCAAATTGACCTACTGGTGGACTTATCGTTCACTTTGCATGAATCAAACTGTAAAATATCGAAAAATAGTTTTGCCAATCAGCTTTGAAAGGGACTAGTAAATATGCAATAATTTGTAACTTGCGTTAATAAAGATCTCGTTCCAGTTCTGACGTCACGGGTTTCTATAATGTCAATTTACATGAACTCTTTATAAGGCGGTCTTCTCTCTAAGGCGGACAGCTGGAGCTGGTCCCGAGGGTGTCCGGTTTAGAGAGTGTTGACTCTAGCACTCCGCAGTCTACTGAAACTATCACTTTTTCACCGCTACCAAGCCGAATAATTTTATTTTGCAAAATGTTAAAGGGGCACTATCACGGGGATTTTGCTACTTCTTTGGTCAAAACGGTGCTAAACTTATGGCTAAATATCTTCGCTCATACACAAAATGCGCCTAGAACATCAAGAGAAATATATCAAGAGAATTGTCGAAGGGAGAACAAACTGTAATTACTTTTTAGCGATTTTATTCAAGACTCAAGGGCAGAACATGAAAAAGTCTGCCCGACTTTTTCAACTGAGTTGAGATCAAAAAGCTGATATACCTTTAGGTGTCCCCGATTAGTGGGCCTCTAGGCACGCTAGAAGACTATGACACGTTAATAAAGTTGTTGTTGTTGTTGTTGTTGTTGCTGCATGGGTAACTCATAATAGCACTACTTTTATAGCTTTAGCATACTAGTTTAGTAATTTCTAACAAAACTGACCATTATTATTTTGTACGTTTTCATTCATGATGTAAATGACGCTCATGACAGTGCCCCTTTAAAAACCAAGCAGCACCACAAGCAAGTATGACGCGAAATGCAGTGGCCGTTGCCAAAAAAATTCCCAAATATCTGATAAAACGTTCTACTATGATTTAGGTCCCGTCCACACTTATGTTCACGGTTTTCATACATTTCGATGCGTTTTCACCTATCGTCCACACTGCAACGATCGAAAACGCACACATTTGAAAACGGAGCCCTATCGTATTAGTGTGGACGGCGAAAACACGCTGACGTCATTCGTCTATTTGTCGCATGCGCAGATGACTGTTGTAGCGTTTTCGAGCGATGCGTTTTCAAACGCTGCGAAAGCGATAGTGTGGACGGACGTGTTTTCGGTTAAAAAAAACCCGGAGCGTTTTGAAAACGGAGATTTTCGAAAACGCATTAGTGTGGACGGGGCCTTGGCCGTGCAGGAAAGTATGCGAATGCGTTCAGTCGGGCTCCCGGGGGGGTACTCCCTGTAATGGACTATACGGCGAGGCTCCGCCCGAAAGGGGTCCTATTTTAGGCTCGAGGTATTTGAAAGGGTAGGGATTTCACGAGTTGAAGTATATGAAAGGGAAGGGATTTCACGAGTAAATGATATTATTGTTTGGTTAACATCTCTACAGGTAATGCTTGATGATTTCTGGTGCTATATATTGTTCGTTAAGTTCATTACAAGGGTATAGAAAAGGGATGCAGTGCTTCTACTGTAGGTATGTGAAAGGGGTACCATTTTCATAATTTCTATGGAAGGTATATGAAAGGGGTACCTTTTCTGTGAAAAATGGTATATGAAAGGGTAAGGGGTTGGACTTCTGGGCGGAGCCTCCCCGTATAAAACTTTTTTGGGTCGGGATCCATGATACATTTGTCTGTTAAACATAATTGATGTGTTCGGAAACATTTTCGGATAAATGTACCTCGAAAAACTAAAAACCCCAACAACAAAAATTGACATTTGATTTGCCAGACTGCGAATATTTTAGAAATCAAATTTGACGGAAATTATTTGACATCGGATTCTGTTTGGGCGCCATGTTTGCGATAACTGACCAGTCACGTGCAAAATTGAAACCTACTCGCGATTTATAGTCAGAACGCGACTTTTCGCGTGCTCTCAGTGGTTACATGTTTGTT
Source organism: Desmophyllum pertusum (assembly GCA_029204205.1). NCBI lineage: Eukaryota > Metazoa > Cnidaria > Anthozoa > Scleractinia > Caryophylliidae > Desmophyllum > Desmophyllum pertusum. Next base: position 2,493,673 of record MU827303.1, read on the forward strand.
TCTAGCTTTCAACTGGCTTTAATACATGTGTAACTAGCTCTGGATACTCAGGTCTTAGTTGTTAGAATACCAATGAGTTAAACACTGCAAACTTGTCCAGTCAGAGTTCGATGAAAGCTGTAGCTAAACAACGCTCTAAAGACCCGGTCTAAAGATCGCAACTTTGTGACCAGGGAACAGTTAATTATAGATTGGATTATATTCACGTTCAGTAAGTTCTTCTCGTTTATATTTGTGTGTCGGTTCCGTTCCGATATTAGTCAAGAGGAACTTGACGTAACGATATGTTTATATTTCGTAATAACCAAGTCACTATCAATTCAATGAGTTTTGATTCATAGAAATGAGTCTACGAGTTCAAAGAAGATACATCAACCACCCTGAACGAATTATTAGTGCGAAATGTGAAGAATCGATAGTTTGTCGCACCTGAGTCAAAATAATAAACGAGCGATTTGTTAAAAACAAAAAGCGGCAGATCTTAGTCGGATGATAGAAAGTTATCGCACAGTCATATTAATCATAATTTCCTCTTGATTTCTGTTCATTTATTTATAAATACATATTCGATATTTTTTTTTTAGTCAGATGGCCCGCGCCGCGTACAAAGCGAGCAATTTCGAGGCCAATGTCACAAGTTTTGATTTTTGGTGTGATTTACGCGCACTCGTAAATAGTGTTGTAAATAAACTAGAGTCTCGATAGCCAATTTCAAGGACATTTCTGAATCACTGATTACTGTTCAACAAAACACTGATTTTCGATATAAAGAATTAGGAAAGAACATGTTGTGTTTTATAGACTACTAATTAGTGTCTAACACTTAATTTGCCGCTTTCACAACCAGCGGGTAATAATGCGTATAAAATAATGACCTTATGATCCACGGAAATTCGAACAAGCTAATATTTCCCAAGACTCGATCACGATAAAATAGTTTTAGATATGTGATAGACTCTTGATAGGATTGTTCGCATTCAACAAAACGAGATTCTTGTAGTAGGGGTGCCACTTCAGAGAAAATTCGTCAAAAACCAGGTTAGATTACTCTGCTTGATGTAAGTGAATACATATTCAAATTCCCCTGCAATTGAGTAAGAGCAAACAACGGTATGTCTGTCCGAGTTTACTGGAGATTTAGTTTGTCCGGCTTGTTTTCCGAACAAGGACAAACATACCACATCGAGACTGCTAATTTGCGTGAAAACGCTCCGAGCTATAGGGAAACATCAACAACAGCACAGATGTACTTACAATTTATACTCTTTCCCTTTTCGAATGACGATTGTGTAAAACGATTCGACCAGTAGAAAGAACAATCCCGTACACAGCCACCAGTATATCGGATTGTTCTTGCTTTGTACGACAAGATAAACGCTAACACCTCCATGAACAAGGAATATAACCCTGGTGAAGATCCCACTGAAAAACGTGAAGAAAGCCATGGCGAAACGAAGATGACTTCCTTGGAAACGCGATCCTTCGGTATGTGATGCGTGAGCGAGTCGCGTGATTTACATGTTGAGTGTTGTTTGTGACTCCATGGTTTCGACACATAAGAGGTGTTTAATAGCTTTGTATGTCACACCCGTGCTGCGCTTGATTGACACGTCTGACGGCATTCAAATGGCTTTGTAAACTACGCCGAACAAAAGAATGAAAAGAGAATTCGACATTCCTTTGAAGACGCGTTTTTATGCGTCTATTGTATTTCTCGGCCTCTTGTATGTGATAGATTTTATTATTAGTTACGCTGCGTGATCGGGCACGAAATAAAACTGAGTTTATTATGTTTACAAACAAGCTACGCAACTTATAATTCAGTTGAATGCTCTTTTACATTTGCTTCGTATTGCAGGATCTCGACTTTTCCTTCATGGTTATGTCAGCAAAATGTATTCGATTCTATTCCCTCCCTTGTGTTTATTGTGTGTTTTAAAACAATGGTATTGATGAACTCCGAGTTACAATAGGCTCGCATTGACGTAATCAATCAACTGTCATGTGCCTCAAATGACGTCACTGACAGATGCCGTTGTGACTCTTTTCTTTTCTTTTTCTTTCTCCCGCAAATGGCTTGGCGGGAAATTTACTACTGAATGTGCCGTGTGTCCCGTAAGCGGACATCTTTGGGACCAGTAGCTTTTTTGTAGGCGCGCGATGGCAAACGTTCTTCGATTCGTGAGCTGCGAAGCCGCGAGAGAGCTAGCTGGGTCGGAAGGACTGAATAAGGTATTTTCATGGGCTCCTGGTATTTTCTCTCGCGGTTTGCGACGCTCATTTTGGCGAAAGTTAACCTCGCGCGAACAATGCCGCCAGCTACGCATACTATGCGCTTAGGAGCGGGTGTCTGCGGAGCCTGGCATGGCTATGCATGCTGATGATATTTCCGTTATTTATTTTATGGCAGGCGCAGTGTTAGCATGTTGGACTCCGGATCGGAGTCCGGATGCGCTAACCAAACTGATCAAAAAGACAACCCGCCTAGATATACGTACGCATTGCGGACCTATATTTGGTCTTGTTGAAAACTCAATTGAAGAGAGGGGATTGGGGAGAGGTGACATATTCCAGGTTCGCTTACAAGCCAATATAGGTAATCTGAATGCAAATGGTAAGAATATTTTTATAATCATATTCCCGTGTACAAACGTTTCAGATCACCGGCGAAAATACCAATAATTAATTTAGCAACCAAATTTTATAAATATTAGAATTATTTCTCTGTCCATCTTCAGATCGCGCTTAGAACACGTTTTTAAAGCAATCCCGCCGTCTATTTTAAAATATTCTGTTTTGCGCGCGAACTTGGTGAATTTAGAAAAAAGCCAAAAATATTCTAAATGCATATTGGATGACATGTGGGCGTTGTATTTAATTTTCTGACATCTTTGTTTCAGATAATAAATGTTTAGAATATTATTGGAGCGGACTTTGATTTAAATCAACAAAACTAAAACCTGTCCAATAAAATCGCTTGAATTTGATTAATTTTTCTCTTTTCATTTCGTTATACGAGTTTCTTCAAATGAACCATATTGAATAGAGGCTATTTTGAATTTATTTCGATTATTCCAAGTGCTGTGTTGTTTTTGAAGCATTGAGAAAAGCAATAGAATATTCTTTCCATGAATTAGAATTTGCTTATTGAACCTGGGCAGGTGCCAGACACGCCAACGAATCAAATTAGCATATATAAAAACGCAGCTGCCGGTTATTGTGTCCGTATCTCAACAAAGTAATTTTCGTAATTTGCATTTTGTGTTTTACTATTGCATTGGGACGGAAGAAATCAAATTGACAAAGCTTCTCTCGTACCCGAGATTATTGAACCCTTTGCGGAGAGAACAGCTTCATTCTTAGAAACTGCACCAATTGCAAAGTTCACGACTGTTAATCATTGTAAGTATTTTTACTAGAAACTTTTTGTTCAATCTTGTAGCTGATGAAAAAGAATATTGGAAGACGCATGCCAGACGGAAACACTGACAAACTTGCCTAAGGCATGGATTAACGTCCGCTTCGGGCAACGTCATTCTAATTTATACTATTCAACACGCGCTTTTATCGCATCAATACTGTAAAATTGTTACTAACACGAATATTTTAGGGAGAAGAGAATATATTAGTGATTGAAAATGTGTTCGCTCAAGGCGTCACTTGATGCGACAATTATTCAAAATTCTCTTCCGTAGCTAGTTGATATGCGCATATTTTACAAAAATTGAATCGCATAGAGAAATTGTATTATTCTTGGTCGGCTGATTATTAATTCTTCTCTTGGTAACTTTTCATCCTCGCCGCACAGATTCGAAAGGAAAAGTTTGCGCTCGCCAAGAAAAACAATATTCAACAATGAACAAGAATGCAGAAAAGACTCCAAATGTTTTTGTGAAAGGTTCAAGTAAAGGACGAGGTGGTAAACTGAAGGAGGCCGAGTTTCGTTCGAAAAAACAAAAGAATGAACTGCATATATTGAAGATGTCTCAGGAATGGGATTTAAGAAGGCAACAGAGACGCTTGGATCGACAGAAATGGGTCGAAGAGCGAAGAAACCAGAAATTGCCAATCTGGCAGCGTGTCGGTAATCTTCGGGTGCAAGCGAATGAAGAAGGGATTTTGCATGAAGCTGGCAATGGAATAGTAAACAACAAGGAACATATCAAAAATTCAAATGAGCCTTGTCAAGTTGGAGTTACAAATGATGATAAAGTGCAAGAGAAAGTAAAACAAACTGTGTTAGAAGCTCTAGACGAGCAACAAAGTGACCCATTTCGCGTTAAGTGCGCGCGTTTATCTGCGCCTGTTCAAGGTAGTTGCGGTCCAGACCAAAAGAGAGATTCCACTGTCAGCGACATACAGTTTATTAAAATTGAACAACCGAGAACAATAAAACAGCCCTTACAGTACAACGTCAACACATTAGAGACATCAAACGTTTCCGTGGCACAAATCACTGAACATGGTAACATCACAGCATTTAAAAGCTCGTCAAAGGTACGTATTAGATTATTTAAAATTTCCTATACAAGCCTTATTTACACATTCGTGCCTTGTATAGATTCAGCGATCAATACAAGCCTGGTTAATATTTGCATACCAGTTCCTCGTTGCCAAAAGATGATAGCGCGGTTCAAATTATGCGCAAAAAAGGGTTTTTCAATCTGTGCTTAATGAAAGCTAGTCTTGATTTATCAGATTCAAACACGCGCGCGATACTTATCGCTAGCGAAAAGACGTTACTCGCGACGAGAAAAATAATTAAAAGTCTACTTTTATTAAGCTACAAGTATATCAACTTTGGAGGAAATACATCAGACTTTGACAGCTTGCATTTGGATTTGCATTTTTATTTAAAGGAAATTATTTTCTTCATTTCGTTTTCGTTTGTTTTTGTAAAAACTGATTCCTGACATTTTAAAGTCGTGAAGATTCCTTCGCTCCGGACTCAAATAATCAAAAACTAAATCAAATGCCACGCTTGATTCCTGGTTTTAGTCAGTGACAACTCATTTAATCTCCGTTTTTTATGTGGCCCTCATAAAGGAGGCCAAGATCTGCAAGTTATTTTTTTGTATATTCACTATAACTATTATTTTTTTATTTGCTTTTACCGACGCGCGAAACACGTGTAAAATGCAAGGCAAGGCAATTTTTCGCCCTATATAACCTCAGTGTTTAATTTTAAAAAAAATCGGGAAAAAGTGATCTTCGCAGCTGTGAATTTCTCAAAAAAATAATAATTCAGTGTTGCCTCAATTGTTGCAAAAAGACTAGGCTTACTTCAGCAAAGAATTACATGCAGCCGGGTGAGATACATACGCTCATCAGTTCTCAATTTTGGTATGTTGCAATTTGTAATAGCCTCGCTCTGAATTGTGCTGGATAACATTCAGAGTTGATATTTTAATGAAAAGCTATAACTGCCTGAACCGTTTCAACATGGCATAGTTTTCAGCCGGAGAAATGAATTATAGTCATCATTTAAATGAACTGTATTACGGGTTTGAAATGAAAACAATTCCGCTGAAAGGCAGAACTTTCCATCTTTGAAGATAGCCCGATGGCAAACTATATATACAGTCGAAGCTCTCTGAGCGGACACTCTCGAAAGCGGACAGCTCTACTTACGGCCGCCTTGACAAAACCCCGCTTGAACTCTAGCTCATACAAACTATGGATTTACACATTCTCGTTAGCGGCCAGCTCCAGTTGCGGACACTTTTTCTGCTTCCCAAGGGTGTCCCCGCTTGCAAGCACAACCTGTATTGGTTCAAAAAGTCCAAATTTTCACTGAATTTTATACTTTGCAAGTCCGTGTTTCAATGATTTTAAAATTAAATAATTTCTCTCTTCGTCGCTTCCACTAGAAGGAGTTCAGAAAAATGTTTTCATCAGCATAGACAAACACCGGAACCGATCAATTAAATATTTCATCGGCCGATCACAAAACAGAATCATGAATTTGCACCGTGTATTCAAATATTCTGATAACCAATCGTTATTAATTATTGTTATTATTATTATATTTGTATAGTTCAATTATTTTTGTCTTATATGGAAAATGCAGGAAAACGACACTCGATTTAAAAGGAATGTAACATTTTAACGTTTCAAAAAGATATTTTCAGTTGCAAAATTTGAAAGGCAATGCTGGGTAAAGAATTCCACAAAGCCACACGTGTTTATCCATATATTTACAAGCCCCTTCATCCTTACTTCCTAATGGTTTCCTGCTATTTTTGGAGTGCAGTTCTGTCCAGACTGCAGAATAAAATATTATTTAATTTACGGGCATCCTTCGATCTAGTTTAACAATAGACAACAATTTTAACAACGAATGTATACTCATTTTCATCAGTTGGTAAAGAGTCGACGCACTAAGCTGAATATGTAGCTCGTCTTGACGCGCGCACTGACCCAGCGAAAGCCGCGAGAATAACGCGCGAAAGCCGCGAGAATCACGTGCGAACCGGCGAGAAAGTGAGGCCGGCTCGCGCGTGACTCTCGCGGCTTTCGTTGCTCGCGCATGGCCTGCTCGCAGGCTAACACTGACCCGTCTTTATACCGCATAACTAGCCTTAGGTGCAGACGTCTCCTCTTTCCTTCCGAAGGCACTTTATTGACTGCAGGAAGGAAATAGGAAAGTTCTGCGCGCAGGATAATTAACATATATAACCAGATGCTAGAGTGAGTTCGATTGACTTATTCCGGAATAAGAATAAATGGAATAACCCCGAATATCCGTTCGATTGAGTCGCTATTCTGATGTATTCCAAGTAGTCTGCTCTGGGGAGCAGAAAACTCAGAATAATCCGGAATAATGACTTCATTCTTCCGCTGGAAACAAAGATGGCGTCGAGTTGACTAAAGTGTCGAGAGAAGGAAAGGCTTTTTTGTGGAGCAGAGCGGATACTTACTGTTAATTTCACAATATAGGGAACACGAGAAGCTGTTCAGAGATGTAAATTACAAGAAAAAAGCGTGTAGGAGCTAATAACAGTGAGTTCAGGACGACATAAAATCCAAACTTTTGCGCATGAAGGAAAATGGAAAACCTTGACACTCGCATTTAGAAAGTGCTGTGACCACAACATATTTCGGGAAATGTTTCAGAGGAATGCCCTTTTAGTCTTTCTACAGGGAAATCGCGGGCCATTATTCCACAAACGGACTGATAATCGTTTTATTGATGTGGAATAAATAGAGGTTATTCAGCGGAAAGTTGTGTAATACGGCTGGGTATTTTTACGAGTCAGTTTTTATTTTTTCGAGCCTTTAGGCGAGAAAAAATAAACACTGACGAGTAAAAATGCCCAGCCGTATTACACAACTTTCCGCTGAATAAATTGTTTATTATACGACATAATATCTTTCCTAAAATATAGGCTTTCAACAGTGTTTTCCGTAGCGCGCGGTCAGGGGGACTGAGACCCGTGTAATACGGTCTCATATCTGCTCTCCTCTTTGTGCGTATTCGCACTCTAAAACGTCACGTCGTTTAATAATCCGGAATATACAGTAAACACCCGCGTATAAGAACCTAATGATTAAGAACCTGGGCCCGGTTGTTCAAAGCACGATTAAGCTAATCAAGGATTAGCGTGAATTTTGATTTCAGTTTTTAACTTTTCAGTGAGATTTTCTGTTTATATTTTTTGCTCTTCAGTTTTGACTTTGACTAATGTCAAACTCCACAAAACATTGACATGGAAAACCATATTTATATAGGAGAAATTGAAACCTTGATAATTTGTTAATCCTGGATTAGCGTTAGTCGGCTTTCGAACAACCGGGCCCTGTAGGCTAAAATTTTGGCATTTAAACCTCCATTATATAACTATAAGAAACTGTTCAGCCTAAAAATTAAAACAGGTTCTTATTTGGAAAATCAGAAAAACAAAAAAATAATGAATAATAATTGTTTCTATATGGCAATCAGAATGTGCAGAATCTCTGGAAATTTCAATATAAAAATTTGATATACTGTACTGTACACAAATAATTGCCTCTACTGATTATTTAACAAATAAAGAAGCCAAAAGCATGTATTATACTGTCATAAAACACGACGGGAATTTGAGAACACGAGAGAATAGAAAACACGAGCCGCAGGCGAGTGTTTTCTAAATTTCTCAAGTGTTCTTAAATTCCCGGAGTGTTTTATGACAGTATAATACATGCTTTTGGCTTCTTTATGTGCTTTAAAATATAGATTTAACGCGCGCGAAAACGATAAAACACGGCTTTTCTATGATTTATACTCTGATAAAACATGGTTTTTAACCAATCAGAGCGCGCGCATTTTCCAGTCTATGTTTTAAAGATTTATATAGTTCAGTGAGTAGTAGACTCGCTATCAATAACAGAAACAGTTATCAACCAGTTCACAAGTATGATTTATGTTCCAGCAGGACTAGGAAGGGACCACACCCATATAGACTAGTTGTTGGAACAGCAACAAGCGCCTTTTCCTCTTAAGAAAATAAGAACCTGTTTAAGAACCTAAATAGCCTAAATTCTCAGTAGACAAATATATAAGAACCTTTTTAGGCTAACTTGGAAAAATCTAGGTTCTTATACACGGGTGTTTACTGTATTCTTATATTAAAATGTCAATCGAACGCACCCTAAAATATGCGTCTACAGTCAACTCTCTTTAATTAACGGACACCTCTATAAGACGGACACCTCTGTAAGAGGGACACTTGGTGTTGGTCCCTACGCGCCAATTTTTCAGTCATGTTACTGTATCTAAACTCTCTATAAGCGGACATTTCTCTAAGACGGACAGTTTGTGCCGGTCCCGATGGTGTCCGTCTTAGAGAGAGTTCACTGTATAGATAAAAAACAATTATGTTGTTTCAGTTGTTTACGACCGTCCGGCATCCCTAGTCCCAGAGGTTTTCTTTCTTGGGAAAAAGAGTCGAAAGAAGAAATAAAACCTGCGGTACCAGGGTGGACCAGTATTTTCAAGTCTTTTACCGTACATGTACATGTACATGTTAAAACATGTACAAGGCGTGTAAATTTGGATTGAAAATAAAAACGTGCTATAAAATGTAAATTATATGTAAATTATATTTTGGAAATTTTAGGCACCATGGTAATTTCTATTAATTCTGAATACTAATAAGCGAGTGCTTGTTAGCACTAGTTTTTCAAGCTTCAAATTTTCTATGAATTTTAAGGTTCGACGCTCTAAATGTAAACACGGTAACGAATCGTCTAAGCTCCCGCCAATACTCAAAGATTATAAAGCTCGAGAGTAGAAGACCACTCAGTCCCTAATGAACATTGTCATGTTACTATACATGTATATAAAAATATGAACATATTCGTGACCTTAATACAGCCAGCGCGACTGACATATGAAGCACTCTTTAGCATGGGTTATGGCCAATTCAAATACGATACACGTGCAATGCATAATTTTTATTGTTTATTGCACGACAATAGGAAAAAACATGGAGTTTATCTGTTTATTGTTCACTGATGTATTGTTCTTGTATATTCGTTGTCCTCTCTTGTCCTTTTGCAATTTTAATTTGAAAAAATATGTTAAACTAGGGAGATCTTTCTGACGTCATTGTTTGCATCTCCCATTTAAAAATTCACCTAAAAACACGCCTTGCCACGGACATGACCCAAAACATCTGAAAATTGAACGTTTTTAATTCCAATATTTATCGTATTCTTATCATATTTGCCCCAGTTAATAAATGGCACATTTGCTTTCAATGTATAGCATCTATAAATTTGCTAGACTAAATTTAATTTTCGATAAATTTATGCTAATACAGTGGAAGTTCTCTGAGCGGACACTCTCGTAAGCGAACAGCTCTACTTACGGTCGCCTTGAAAAAACCCCGTTTGAACTCTAGCTCATACCAAACTCTGTATTTATACATTCCCCGCGTAAGTTGCGGACACTTTTTCTGCTTCCCGAGGGTGTCCGCTTACGGTAGCTATGACTGTAAAGATATCATGCAAAGAACGCCGAGGTATTAAGCAAAAATTGCACTTGTAAATTTTGGGTTTTTCTTACAGTTGCCAACAAGACACGACAAGCCTGAAGGGCAACATTGTGAGAGCGGAAAAACCACAGATAAAAAAGGTACAGTTCTTTCAACCATTTGTCGCAACTAATTGACTTCATTCCTAACACGGTCTTTTCGTTACTGTGACGACAAGCACAAAACATGCGCGTTTTCAACTTTTATACATGTAACTATCACAACACATTATATTCTAAAGAACGAACTTATCGTGCACGGAAAAAAATATGTTCGTCTTTCGCCGGGTTAACGTTTCTGATATGGCAGCAAACAGATACTATATTAAAAAGGTGTATTCTAAATCCGCAGAGGTGGAAGGCGTACATTGTCCTAGAAGAGAGGTCGGTTCGGTGTCCATTCAAAAGATCCCATCGGCCGAAGGGATAAGGAAGGAAAAGAAAAGAAAATTGGAGGCCATATTAGCAGCAGCCGATATCAGACAAATGGTGAGTTTGTTTGAAGCAATTTGTTCTAAATCCCACATGAGTGGTGTTAATTTTAGAGCCAGTCATAATTGCTTGAACTATATTTTGTGTGTGGTACACACAAAAGTGACAATGCTATTGAGATGAACTGTTGGAAATAGTACGCGTTTTGAATATTTGAATGCACACATCATAAACGTAAACTTGTTTCGAGTCTTTCTTAAATTTTATCCCGGCTTTTCCGAGCTTTTAAAATTCAGGCTCAGTAACAAAATGTGTTGTCGTGTTGTGGACCGATCAGTACGCTAGCCTTTACTTTCACCACTCAAGAATACAAATGTTAGGGACCAGCGAGATGCTGGTGAAACTGGCCAAGAAAATATGAAGGAGGGACGTGACACGTATATATCCGCGATGGGCTAGCATCTTATTCACGTAGGATTGAAATACTCCTAGACGCTTTGTGCGGCAGAGACGGGAGTCACGACCCGGTTTAATAATAACCAGTATAGAGCACCTTTAGTATGCCGGTTAACGAAGGGAAAAACGCTCTTTTAAAATGAGCCTTTTAACAGTTCTCTCAAAGCCCTATAAACTCCCAGACCATTCCCCGAAGGCACAGCAAATTATTCAAATTGTAATTGGGCTCGCGGTTTTAATCAGCATAGTAATATTCAACACGTGTTTCTAAACAAAATACTTTCTAAACAACCCATATTTCAGCCAATCAGATGATGCATTTTATAATTTGATATATTCATTGCTTTTTATCATTTTAGCCCAAACTCATGTGTGTCGATAAACCGACAACCCTGGAGAGTATTGCAAGAGAAAATGGGGTAAGAATACGTTTTAGATTATATTTTAGGTTACTTTTTACTTATTTCTATCGACTGAAGTTATTGGACGATTTTTCTAAAGCTTTCGTCTTTAGTCGTGTTTATAAACTTTACATTTTTTCGTTAACGGAATTCTCCTAGGTTATCCAATTTATTTCGGTGACGTTTCGAGTGGTTTAGCCGGGGGGACTCCCATATAAAAGTGACGGGGGTGATGGGGGGGGGACTCCCATATAAAAGTGACGGGGGTGATCGCCGGAAATTTTGAAAAGAACCCCTAAAAGGTACCAAAATCTCGTTTTGTGGGTGTGGCTCGAATTCATTTTCACCCCTAAGAGGTACCAATTCTAAGACAAAACTAGTCCCTACGGCAGTCATTTTAGATTTTAACACCCTAAGCGGTACCAAACCACGAATTTTAACCTCTAAAAGGTACTGCGATCACCCCCGTCATTTTTATATGGGAGTCCCCCCCCCCCAAAAAAAAAAAAAATTAAAATTAATGAGATGGATAGCAAACGACGAACATTCTTTACACAGTCGCTTTTTGACAAATGATCGCTTAGCAGCCGGCCATTGATCAGTTTTCAAGAATTTCGCGAGCTATAATCAAGCCGGTATTCAAAAGCGAAAGTTCCAGCATTTTTTCAAAGCTATCTATTGTAGATACTGTTTAAATGAATCCAATCAATCTGTACTTTAGGTTAGAACTATCTAATACTGAATATGTAGAGCCTAAAGTCTAAAAAAACATTATGGTTCAAGTTCTTCATAAAGCGCAGAATATGGCCATTTCACGTTGTAGTTTTGTAGTGGACGGCTAAGAAATCTACCTGAGATGTGCAGAGCCACTGTGCTACTTATTAAACCTTTTTAACAATTTTTTTATATTACAGAATTAAATCGGCGAAAATTTATATCCAAAGCGCCACGTAAACGTTCTCCATAACACAAGTACCCTTACCCGTGAAACGAGGTATAACGACCTCATTATTTGAACTGGATAAGTACCAAATACCCAGAAAAAATATCCAGTAATATGACGAAAATGTTTAACCGCTACCATCCGTGTTTTCCTAGCTTTGAGCGCGAAATATTCAATCTTTATAGCAAACATAGCAACATCCGGGCATTTGATATTGACTACGTGTGCTTCGCGCGCGCTCGCCCGCTCGATCCCTGAGAAAAATGAGGGACTACTAGTAGTCTAATTTGACAAGGGTCACTCTCCGCCCCTCCCCTTCTTCTGTCGCTTGATCGATAACATATTTGGTCTTTTTTTTTTAATTTCAAGCCTGTCACGACATCAAATTCTACGAATAATTCCAGTACAATGATGAGACATAGTCGCGGAGTATTGGATCAGAGAGACAAAGGTAAGAGCAACAAGAGATAGCTGACTTTAGTTAAAAGGTAAAGGTTCTTCTTTTGTCCATTCTCACGAAGTATTTTTTTGAATTAACGAGCAACTTTTTATTGACAGACAGATAGACGCTTTCGACAAACGTAAATAACACAATGAACCAATGAGAACTCGTAGCAAATACACGTGACCGGTGCCAAGCGCGGGAAAACGCGTGCGAACAAGTAGCGAGATTGGTTCTGGTTTTGCATCTGATTGGTTGAGTAAGTGACGCGAGTTTTATCAGTAAACCAATCATAGAGCTTAGTAAAGCAAAACCAAAGCAATTCCGGATAATTTTCGACACCCAATTATTAACAATTATTAACAATTATTCGCCTCAGGCTCGTGAATAGTCCCCGAGAGGAATGTTTTATAATCAGTACAAATCACAGGGAAAATGACGAATTTCTCGGAGGAAAATAGAAAAATAGGAAAATGTTCCGCCATTTTTGCCCGAGACCTCGTGGTATTTCCAAATAAGGTAGAGAGGGTATACCGCCTCTGAGACCATGAGTAGGGAACCAATCAAATTGCTTGAAAATGCATTATCCTATGGTTAGTATAGCAACAGTTTATGCGACTCATCTGAAATATAACTTTCATTCTTTTTGACAGGAGAAGAAAGTATGCCACAGATAAAGCAATGCTACTCTTTACTCGACCGCCGAGAGGACGACACCGCCTTCTTCGCAAAAAAGTCTCAAAACAAATCCACGTCAGTAGCGGTTGCCATGACTTCATCAGTAACTATGACAACCGCGCCTTCCGAGGCTAAAGGGCTACCGTCAAATGCTGTGGATCCCGGATGTATTGTTTACATTTCAAATTCAGCGCCGCAAACTCCTTCGTCCGGCGCAACTCGTCATTCCAGGCCTGGTTACCTTGTGCCTGTTTATAAGACGAACACAAGAGAACCGGCGTATGCATTTTTGCCAGCTGGCGCCCAGCGTCCCCCGCACCGGGTGGGAGACAAGTCGAGTTTGGAAGACCGCGCGCCTGATCACAAAAGTAGTAGTTGTACGTCAGTTGCAAGCGCGAACACGCGCTCTACTGGGAGTCAATTTTCCACAACTGGTATAAAGGAGACGCACGCTGCAAGCGCTCCTGAAAAAGGCGGGAAAATTGCTCAACTGTCGCAGCCTCATCCGCCTTTGTACCGAGATAACACGTCACAGAATACAAGAGTACATTCTGCAGGTTATGGATCAAGCACTACTACTGTGACGTCAGCTCATATCAACGGTGGCTTACCAAGCAGTAATGCGGAAAGAATCACATCGCGGTCAATATACCGCATGCACATGCGCAACAGCACAAAACAGCTACTTACGTTGGTACCTCGCGAATTCCAAGAGAGGAAATAACTGGCTCACCGCAGGCTCAAGATAATAAAAGCTCCACAGTCCCGCCAGACAAACCTCATTGCCCATCCGTTAGTCGTACGTCAGAAGCTGTGCCAAACCAAGAATCCATCTTCAACCCGATGTCCTTATATGTTAGGGCCAGGTTGGTCCCCAGGGAGGTAGTGACGGTGAATCACGGGACAGAACCCAGTCCCCCACTCGTAGAGTATATTAAAACTGACGCGATATGCGATAAGGAGTTGACAAAATGGAACGCGAAAAACGTGGCAGATTTTATCGCCGCAACTGACTGTAGGGATAAGGCGGAGCTATTTTTGGAAGAGGTTAGTATCAGATATTACATTATTTTTTAAAGCGATTTTTTCAATTGAGCGTCATAAAACCAAAATTAAAACCAACGAAATAACAATGGCCAATCACAACTAACGTAAACAACACAGTGAACCAATGAGAACTCGAAGCAAATACAAGTAGCCGGTGCCAAGCGCGGGAAAACGCGTGCGACCAAGTCGCGATTGGTTTTTACATCTGATTGGCTGAGTAGGTGGCGCGAGTTTTTAAACCAATCACAGAGCGTAGTAAAGAAATCAAAGCAATTCCGGATTATCGTCGACACTAAATTCATCATCAAAATACTTTAGAAGTACTGCGTGATGCGGACGGAAAACGTACGTGGAAAAAGCCTCCCGCCGCATAAAATCAGTTCATTTAAAAATAGCTTTTGAGATGGCATGGAGCTGGTAGGTCTCTCAGCTTCACTGCTCTTGGTTCAAGCTAAAACTTTACCTATCCTTTCAATCATCAATCAATCAATCAATCTATCAATCTATCAATCTATCAATCAATCAATCTATCAATCAAATCAATCTATCAATCTATCAATCAATCAATCAATCTATCAATCTATCAATCAATCAATCTATCAATCAATCTATCAATCAATCAAACACACACATAAACATTTAATCAATCAATAACTTTATTACAGTGTCAAGTCTACCAGCTTACCAATAAAAATGGCCTACTACTTGCTTTTCTTTACGTCATCTCTTCTAGACTACGAGTAGTCCCTCATTTTTCTCAGGGATCGAGCGGGCAAGCGCGCGTGAAGCGTGATTTCTTCGCGCTTCGCGCGCGCTCGCCCGCTCGATCCCTGAGAAAAATTGAGGACTACTCGTAGTCTACATCTCTTCAGTTCTAGTGAGTCTAACCTATTTTTGCCCTTTTCTTCTATTTGCAGGAAATTGACGGCAAAGCTCTACTTTCACTATCGCCAGAGATGCTGATGAAAGGAATGAACTTAAAACTTGGACCGGCAGTAAAACTCTACAATCACATCGCAAATTTGAGAACGGCACTTTTACTTTAAATTGTGCTTGCTTTGTCAAACCAAAAACCAAAATACGTCTCAGTCGGAGGAACAAGTGCAGTTTTTGGCAAATCTTCGTTGAGGCACTCGAAGAGTTTCCGATTATTGTTATCCAATCAAGAAACAGCGCGAGGACTCACGAGTAGTCCCGAAAATTGTCGCGTCATCAGGGCGCAATGAGGAAACGTCTTGTTGCTTAGCAACTTCGGGATGAAAATCGCGGGCGCAGTCCCGTCTTGGAGACAGGATTTCGCTATCTACTGGTACTTGTTCTCCCGACTGATTTGCTGTTTGGCTCCTTATATTCGTATAAAGATAACTTGCATCATACAAAGCATTTGTTTATATAAGTGCGTGAAACATTATTCAAATCATCTTTATGTCGTAGAGATCCGTTCGTGATATTTATTTTGTATATTTTGTACTATAATTCCTGATCATTATATATTATTAATTAAAGAAATAAGGGAATGTTCCCTAAAAACTGTTCACCCTTGTTTCTTTGTTACTCAGAAGTATATAAAACCTAGACTACAAAACAGTCTCCCTTTTTCTCGAGATATTGTGCGCGACGCGCGAATCGAGAGGCGCAAAATCTCACTCGTAATATTCACACTCGTTCCAGATCCTTTTCGAATCGCCGCGTTCCAACGAACTCGCGCTACTGAAATACGGACTGTTTTACAGTCTACATGAAACTCGGAATTAATATTTTTCCCTCTCGCCCTGAAAACTGTAAAGCGCTTTGTTCTCCTGTTATTTTCTGAAAATAACGAAATGTTTCCCTAGGCCGGTTCGCCCAATTCCTGGGATTTAACCCGTACGGCGCCCACAAAACCGGCAAACAAAACTATCATTGAGCCACACAACGGTATATTATAATAAACAGTATTAGTAAAAATCTACTAGTATACTAATGCAAATGCGGCAATCTAATTGGCATGGCTGACCTACTCGTATACTATCAATGCATTAGAATACGAGTGGCTGGAGGTCGTCTACAAAATGGTGGTTTCTTCTCGTTTCTCCGAAGTTTCCGGAATTCATTTTATTATAATTTTTACAAAAACAGTTAGATTATTCTAAGTAGTCATTCGGTCGGATGTAAGTTATCTATGTGCAAGATTGAGACGAAGAAATCCCGGCAAAATGACCTAAAAACGCATTAGCTCGATCAGAAATGAGGAAAATACAAATCATATCCTCGCGTCAATGGTGCAAAGACTAACCTACGAGCAATTTCCACTTTCCTCGTCGGCGAGCGAGAAGCGAAGAGAGATAGCGGGAAAAATGGCCGTGTTAAAACTGGGGACGAGACACGCTGAAAAGTAGAGCCAGTGCTCGTAGTGGCCAACTCTGCACTTGATCGGCTGGAGTCTTTGCCTATCGTATGATTGTGTCCCTGTAAAGAGAGGCCTTACAGTTGGAAACACCACGTACACGAGCTAAGCAACAAAGACGAGGAAAACGGCTAACCCCTGGGCTTAATAAGCGGTACGATGTTGTTTTTTCGGCCCAAAAATTCTGAGCATTCTTCCGAGTTTTTCAACGATACGTGCCATTTTACGGATATTTTTTGGCAATGTCCTGAATATATATTATTTCTAGTTTCTCGGTAAAGTTGTCAAGTCTCCAGATTAACGGCAATTTCTTTAGATTCCCGGCTCTCTCCAACAGCGTTATTAGCTAGAGTTACCATTGAAAAAGATTCGCGAAATTAAATAACCGCGAAAAAAAGGTGTCGCGAAAATTAAAAAAGCAAAATTTAATCATCTGAAGACATTGACAAAGATATTTTGTAAATACCTTTTTGGACAGTTTTGCATTCATGTTAAAAAATCAACTGAACTGAGCATTGTTCGTGAAAAATTAATTCTCGCGAAATATGGCTTTTTAAAATTCGCGAAATTAAAGGAGCAGTGTCACGGGGATTTTGACCTTTTTGGTCAAAACTGTGCTTCAGTACCTTTTTTATTTACAAAATATAATTCTAGAACACCAAGAAAATGAAATCAACCAAATTCTTGAAAGAGGAACAAATTATGGTCTGTTCTAATGCATTTTGGAAACGAAAATGCGAGAAATTGAAAACTGTTAGCCTAACATGTTTTCAAATTGCGATCCATTCCGACCCAGTTTCTATGGCCAGAGACACTTACTGACAGTTTTAGTACACTAGGATGGTAATTTATAACAAAATTTGACCATTATTTTTAGTTTTCTGTAAATACAAAAACGTTTTTTGGTTTTTGAAATGACATCAAATCCCCGTGACACTGCCCCTTTAAGTACGCGCGAAAATTAGAAATAATAAGGTATAAGCCTTACTCAACAACTGCTTGCACTTGTTGCTTCATCGGAGCACTTTCACGCCCACTCCACACATAGCAACGAGAGTTGAAAACCACGCAAAGTTGGTCCCAAATGTGACGTTACCGGCTCGGAAGCCACAGTCAGTGTACTGTGCATACTGAATGAAGAGAGCGAGCTGGGCCCGGCTATGGAATGGGTGTCCTGTGTCCCACTCCTCGTCAGAGGTCATGTTTAGTTCCTTCAGCATTTGATTACATCTCACGGTCACCGATGCGGCACAGAAGCTTGGGTAGACAAACACATACAAGTATACTGTGCTCACAAGAGCGTCCTGATACAAGTAACGCCACTCATTGTCATTTTCTAGAAAAAAATCTACCACATCTGCCAAATCTGCCACATAAATAACTACTGTTATAGCCAAAAGAAACCAGTGGATCACAAACCATGGCTTCAGAGAATCGGAGGTACTAGAAATCTGTTCGCAAAGGCGTTTATGAATGCGTATGACGTCATCTAAGCTGCGGTTAGTAGCATTTCGGATTTCCGCGTGACACAATCTCACGCAATCTTTCATTGCGTTGGTCATCAATGAAAACACCCAGCAGCTTGTCAGGATGGTCCACTCTGGAATAATGAACAGAGAAATGGACAGCTGATCAATAAGTGGTCCTGTGAACGTAAAGTTGAACCAAAATACATTTATCACAAGACAGGAACCAAAAATAAGCATAGCGCAATTTAGCGTGACCCAGAGAGAACGCCCTGCCGCCTGGGGCCTTGTCCAGTGTCACGCAATGGAGTGATCTTCGCTTCAGGTTCCACATACACCAAAAGAACGCCGCGTTGGACATCAGCACAGCGAAGCAGCAAACCAAGTCTATGATGCTGATCAACTCAACTCCATGTAAAAGTGCAGGTAAAGTTGCCTTATCTGTAGATGATGAGTTTAGAGCTGAAACATTTACACACATCCAAGGATCGAGGGCGTAACAAAATGGCCACACACAAAAGCATGATATACGGCTTCAAAGAGGTAATAAAGATCCAGAAATAAGACGATCACCGCCATTATGCCACGGAAGCCTTTACTGGGGTTCCAGAACCCAACAGCGTACGCCGCGCTCTTCAAAAACACGCCGGAACACAACACGCGCTTTGTTCTCTCGAAGAAATTCTGCACGGGTTTCGAGACGGATGCTTCGAGACCTGCTTGACTATCACATCCGAGGACCGATTTCATTGATTCTAATTCTTCGTTCGTCCCTCTTTCTGCGTCCATCATCATAAAAAGACGTCTTAATTTTCGTTGTGCATCTTTCTTGTGGATATTTCACACTATCGTTTTGCAGCGAGTCACGAGACACGAGATAGGAAAAAAAAATAAAAAGTCACGAGATAGCCTGTGAACACAATTGAAACTCGAGCCGGAAATACGTCTACGTTCGTTCGTTCGCAGGCTAGTCACGCGATCATCGTCACGCAATACATTGTCTTCCCATAAATCCTTGCTGGCCTGGATGGCAACGAGGAAATGTACATAAAATGGCGGATACTTTGAACCGGCGGAAAAACTAATCATCAATTTCAACATGACGCAAAGAGTTTTCTCGGCACTGGATCATAGATTTGAACTCATGCAGATTGCAGATTATCTGATCAAAAGTTGAGCTTGACTGGGGCCGTGGTTTTCTGTTAATTGTTTTGATAATTCGGGAAAAAGTGGTCCAATTTTAAATATTCAAGTCCTGCACGCTCAAGTAATCACCGGAATTTCTGCCATTTATGGTTCACTTCTGGGTTCTTCACTACTGCAGGCAGTGGATTAGAAAACAAGAAAAAGCTGTACTTTATCCTGAAGGATAAGAACTGGATCACTTTGGATTGATTGATTAATTAATTTATTGACTGATGATTAATTTTCAATATTGACTGTTATCAACAGCTATTGCTAAGCTTTTATGCATACTTATGTACTGTACGTCACTCAGCCAAGATTGAAGAAGCATAAACAGTCTTTTTATGGATACAACAAGACATCATTGGGTTACTCTGAGGATTTATGAGTTTAGTTTGTCAGTTTGACACTCAAAGAATCTGTGAAGAAGAAGACTTAAAAGTCCAAAGTTGACAAGAGACAGTTATTGTTAAGCTTATTAGTGAGACCATAAGTATGCCCAAGCCGCAGGTTCATGGAGAATATTCTGACACGGATTCTGCAGTAACAGAACATGATGAATGTGGGGAGGAATCTGACATACCAGTAGCTTCTCGTTTAGAGGAACCTTGTGAGGAATTTGAAGGAAAAACCAGGTAACACTATTTCCAGAATTCCACATCAGAATATTAGTTACCCTGTGAGCAGTGCCTCTTTCGATCCTCCTGGATCGAAAGAGGCTCTGCTCGCAGGGTAAATATTAGTCTGAGTATTACCATAATGCATTGTCGTCGGCTTCCCCAAGGGAGGGGGGGGGGGGGGGGGGGGTTGCACAGCTGATGTGAGGACTGTGTATAGTCAAAGCTTTCTGAGCGGACACTCTCATAAGCAGACAGCTTTACTTACAGCCACCTTAACAAAACCCTGCTTGAACTCTACTAGCTCATACAAACTCTGTGTTTACGCATTCCCGTAAGTGGTCAGCTCAGGTGTGGACACTTTTCTTGCTTCCTGAGGGTGTCCGCTTACCGGGGCATCGACTGTATTTCAAAGTTCTTGTATATATTCTCCCACCTGTGGAGGATTTTTTCTAGCAAAGTTCCCAGTATTTTTGGAAGGAAAACACCCAACAAGACTTACCCAGGCGGGTCGACATGACTGTGTTAACCAGTCAATCTGCAATCGTCATAAATCTAAGCCCTCACATGGGCACAAATTTGTTGCAAAGCCCCCACAAGCCCAAAATCAACCTCGTTCACAGGGTCTCTCATCTTCCCGCCCCCTGAGAGAAGAGAGACCCAGGTCTGGTCTGGTCACGTGTGTCCCAGAATCTGGGATGTAGCAAATAAAAGATTAGTGGGAGGGCAGATGAGTGTGAAATTTGTCTCCACTTTGCCTAGGGGTGAGCGGAAAGTGTTGTAAATCAAAATAATCGCATGTGGACGTGCTTTCGTGGTAAACATTTTTGCCGTTCCGAGACGCCAAAAAGACGATTAACGGACGATTAAAGAATTGTGTAGCCTTCAAGACCGCGATCAAGGAAAGCTAGGGTTCTTAGATGGTCTTAGATGTATCGAAAGATCGTCATCTGTACACTGCTGTACAACGCACATTTGATCAAGATCTGCGAAGACGAAGGAGTCGAAAGCCCGGGGTCTAAAGCGGGTTAATGTTTCGAATCCAGGACAGGAAAGGGATAAAGAAAATCTTTATAGGTTTTATTTATTCGGCGGCGATGTTTTGCTTGATTGTTTATTCTGGTTATTTGACGGTCTTGTGTATTTCGTCGCTACCGGCGGCGTTGCGAAAATGATAAAAGGTGACAAAATGATCACCGACCAGAGCAAGTCTCCGCGATCGACAAGAAATTCAACCCAACTCCAGGTAAATTACGTACTGTTGCTTGTTTCTGTTTGTTTTTATTGCACTCGCCTTACCGTTACCCTTTTAGGATATATCTTTTAAAAACAGGAAAACTCGATATGCAACGTGCATTCACTTTGTTTTACATTTATGAGATGTGTACGTGATGTGTTAGATTTTACAGCGCTTAGACTAAGAGTCAGCGACTCACAAAATATAAGCTTGGTTTATTAAACTTGAATTAAGCCCATGGTGTCTTAATATTTTTCTTTCCTCTTTGTGGAAATCTTCAGACGTCAGTGTAATTATATATAATGATGACGCTTTGACAATTGACTCCGATACGACATTGACCTTTCGAGACCTTGCCTGCCGTGGAGCAGCGCTAGCGCGCTGGAAATTCATCGATTTTCCATAGACATCTCGGCCACAGTAAATTACCTCTAAACATTGGAGTAACTGCTGCAAACAGCGAACTGAAGACTGCTGTATAAAAACATTGCTTGCCTGACAGTGTCAACATTGGCCGTTTTAATAGCTTCTGGCCTCGCTTTGTTGTCGACAAAAGAAAGCGCGACAAAGATTCGTAATTATAGGAGCCCTCCCTGGGGTTTTGAAAATGTCAATTAGACATGTGACCAGACCAGACCAGGGTCTCTCTTCTCTCGCTCCAGGGGGCGGGAAGATGAGAGATCCTGGGAACGAGGTTGGCCCAAAATAGTATTTTATTAGACTGCAAGTAGTCCTTCAATTCAGAGTTTCGGTTAGTTGGAGGCAAGCAAGCGGAAACGGGGCCAAGCAAAAGTGAGCGGAGATGTTAAGAGAGAATTAAGCTCTTCATGCTTGCTCCAGCTATCCAAAATAGGGACTGCTTGTAGTCAAAATATGTATTCTCCTATGACACAGTTCTGTAGAGATCCGTGTAATCCATGCACAGTCTCTGATTCGTTGTACAAGCAACTTGCTCGGTTTTGAATTTCCGCTGGCAAGTAACAACCAATCAGATACTTTACAGATCTCTGTGATGAGCTACATGTACGTCATCAAATATGGAATTTATCTGGTTGAATCTCAGCCATCTCTCGAGCGGGGGAATCAAAGCACATGAAGAGAAATATGTAATACAGTTTAACCTCTCTACAACGACCACCCTGGAGCAGAATGCTGTTGTAGAGAGGTGGCCGCTGTAGCGAGGTGGCCATTATAGAGAGGTGGCCGTTGTAGAGAGGTGGCCGTTGTAGAGAGGTGGCCATTGCAGGGAGGTTTCAATGAGGGTAAAAAGTATGGATAGACGTACGATTGGGACAAAAAATCCTGGCTGACTTACAAAGAGGTGGCCGCTATACTTATTACTATAGAGAGGTGGCCGTTAGTGGAGGTTAGACTGTAATAAATTATTAGATGTCTCTCTTTGTGTGCTCAATGTACATGTTGTAATAGCAATAATTATTATTATTATTATTACATTGGTATGTCATATTAAACAAATCCTCCTCCATTTTCAGTATCATCAAATGGAGTGGCCCCAACAAGAAGTTTCCCTTGATTCATTTTTCCCCTCATATTCTTTTGCTGGCTTTGCCACCAGAATCCAAATCTGAGGCAGGTGAGAAAAACAAAACTCCAAAACTGTAAAATTAATTATTATTCAATAAAACTGCAGCAATGTTTGGTTAATGCAGTTGATAGGGTGGTAGTGAGAGGTTTTGGGTACTTTTTTTAATCCTAGCCAGATCATCAGTTAGGGTTTTTAAAAAAATAACTGTCTGAGTACCGTTATATAGGTGCTTCCTTTGCTATAACTTCATTCTGCAAATGGCTAGACATGCATGTGACTTTTATGACTGCAAAGAAATGGTAGCCGGGGAGTGTTATATGACAACTGATGAGTACCACAAATTACAGTAGCTGTTTCAGTGTCATAAAAGTCTTTTAACATAGCAAAAATAATAATTGCAAAATGGCTGTTACACAAGAAGAAAAAGCAAAAAGCAGTTTTAATATTGATCAATGTGGCATTTGACATAGGTAAATTATACAAAAATATGAATTATAACTTACATTATTTTGTATGTGCATTTAATCATTGATTAATATTGTAAGAGGACTATACAAATTTGGTTTCCTTCTTTTGACAGACAAGTACCATTTGACGTACAAATTTGTAAAGACAGAATGCAAACTTGTGCGAAGCATCCTGAGTGTCCACTGCTTTAGAGAGGTGAAGAATTTCGATTTAATACTTATGTTAAAAAGTAAAGTTCTACAATTTTTTATTTTAGCTGAAAACAGCTAAATAGCTCCTGTTTCCACAGAATGTCTTGTTCCTAAACTTTCACTTGTGTTTCTATAAGGTAAACGTAATTCTTTAGCATTAAACCCAGTGACTAACTATTGGAAAACTTCTAATCTGATTGGCTTTGACACAAGTCAATAGAAACTGAGAGCGAGCAGTGTCTTATTTTTTAACAGAAACGCAGGAAATATTTTCTATTTCTTTAATGAAAACGCAAATAAAAAACATTATTTTGATATTGAACTGAGTCACCTGTGGATACAGTAATTTTATTTAAACTCAACATTATTTACCTTTTTACCCTCGGTAGGTTCACCCGAACAGTTCAAACTTTAATTTGATGTGGACAGGGTCACACATCAAACCTCACACTCTGAGAGGCCTGCAGGACTTCCAAAAGATTAATCATTTCCCAAGGTAAGCACAGCCAGCTTGTAGCTTCTAAATTCTCTATAACATCATATGTCCTCTCTCTCCTTGTAGAGAATAAGGCTGTTGATTCTCCTCCTCCAAGTTGATCTGTCTCTGGCTGCAGTCTCCACTTCTTTCCAAGTTCCAAATCCTAGCTGTGTCTCCTTTCTTTTTCAATGGTTCAACTCTGCCATGTCTGTCTTGGCTCCTCCTTCTACGCTTACCTTCGGGTGCCCATGTTAGTGCAATGTCTGGATTCTTATGACCTAACTATTTTCTATCACCAAAAATGATCTATTATCTATATAACACCATGTTATTAATTGCTGGTATTTTTTTATTTGGAACAGATCTTATGAACTTACCAGGAAGGACAAACTATACAAGAATATCCAGCGAATGCAGCATTCCAAGGTATGCTGCACATTCATCTTGTGTTTTAAGCCATTGGTCATGATCAGTGAGAACATTAGTGGGTGACATGGTGGCCTAATGGTTAGCACGCTGGACTCTGGATCGAGCGGTCCTTGTTCAAGCCCTGGCCAGGGTCACTGTGTTGTGTTCTTGGGCAAGACACTTTACTCTCACATTGCCTCTCTCCACTAAGGAGTATAAATGTGTACCGGTGACAAAATGCTGGGGGGGGGGGGGGGCGGTAACCTGCGATGGACTAGCATTCCATCCAGAGGGAGCAAAATTCCTACAGAAACCAGGAAAAGCTCCGGCAGTGTGGGCCAGCTATTGGCCCGAGTGCGGCTTTACCTTTTTACCTAGTGAGAACATTATTAATAACAAATGGATCCCTGTTCATTTTAAGGGTGTGAAACATTTTGATTTTATTCCTGAAAGCTACATCATACCAGAGGAGTTTAATGAGTTTTAATGGTAAGCAGTTTTGACATTCAGCGTGATCTTCATACATTTTGTTGGTTTTGTTGTTCTAAAGTTTATATTTCATTTTCTCTTACATATAGCTGCATTTCTAAAGGATAGAAAGCCGTGGATTGTAAAGCCTGTTGCTTCTTCGCGTGGCAGAGGAATTTATCTTGTCAATCATGTGAGTAAAGCACTTCTCATTATAATAATAATACCTGTATTCTTGTATCACTTACACATAGCCTGCAAGCGCAATGTTTCTATCAGCTGATGGTTGGTGAGGGGTGAAAGTCATTAGAAACCAAGAGCAAGCAGTCTTATTGTCTTACCATAACCCAGTTGATAAAACTTGAATACTTGCTGAATACTTTTTTGTGGCAATGATGCAGGAAAATCTGCTCGCGCACTCTAAGGACCTTCTGTGCAGCCAATCAGATTGCAAGTTCGCCCTATGCAGCCACTGCACAAGAAATCTAGATCCCAGTTTATGCATACTAACCAAACTGACAAGACAATATCCCCTAATTGATGATTTTCTTTATTCTCATCACCTGTTTGCTGAACAATGTATTGATATTGTAAGGAGATATTAGATGCTGATCACTGATGTCAATCTTGTTTGCAGCCCAGCCATGTTCCTCTTGATGACAATCTTTTAGTTTCCAAGTACATCAGTAATCCATTGCTTGTTGATGGTAAGTATTGAACATTTACTTGGACTACGAACACATTCATTAAAAATAATGGATATTAGTTCAATGCTTTTCACCAGATGGACTTTTAGTAGCGCTTAAAAGTTAAGGGAAATATATGAATGTAACAAAAAGAGTTAGATTATCGGCTCCAGCTGTCCAACACTTAGTGTTGTTAGTAATCTTAGTTGATTGGTTAGTTGCCATGATTACATACATTGTCGGCGGGTGTCGTAACACTGGATTAGCGTTCGGCAACACATCCTGTTGTATAAAAATGAATACAGTCGAAGCTCGGCTGAGTGGACATCCTTGTAAGCAGACAGTTCTACTTATGGCCGCCTTGACAAAACCCTGTTTGAACTCTAGCTCATACAAACTATGTATTTTAATACACATTCCTGTTGGGTACTCCAGTTTTCCTCTTCCCTCCTCAAAAACCAACATTTCTAAATTCCAATTTGATCTGGAGACAGTGGAAGTAAAGAGCCACTCTGTGGATTTCCACTGAAATTCCCATTTATTTTATGTTTTTATTACAGGATTCAAGTTTGACCTCAGATTGTACATTGGTGTGACATGTTATGATCCTGTCAGAGTTTACCTTTATGAAGAGGGCTTGACACGGTGGGTTGACATTCAGCTGAAATATAGTGCAACATACTTTGCAGTCCTAACACTTTTATTAGTTACTAAGTGATGACAATAAATTATTACTATTATATTCTTTTGTAGATTTTGCCACAGTTAAATATGACAAGACTGGCAAAAACATCAAGAATGTTTGTATGCATTTGACAAACTATAGCGTCAACAAGAAAAATGCTGACTTTGTTAGGTATGTGGAGGTTAAAACAGCTTATAGCTGAACTGTGGAACAGAAAGTGATGTTTGGGATTTTTAACCAATGTAAAATAATACTTCATGTTGTTGTATTGCAGGTGTCCTGACCCTGAAGTGGAGGATTTTGGTAACAAATGGAGCATGAGTGCTATGTTAAGATATCTCAAGCAGATTGGTAAAGACACTACAGGTATGCTTATATGAAATACAATGAGATCAACTGTTAATGACACAGGAGGTACTTTTGTAGATGTGAATAGACTGCTAGCAGTCCCTGTTTTAGATAGTAGAGCGAGCACACGAGTGAGCGGAAATCGAGCTCTACTATCCGAAAGAGGGACTGCTCGCAGTCTAAGATGTGAACCTCGGCATTACTTTGCCTAGTTCTGGCTTCTATTATTTTGTCGCAGGCAATCCTTTTTGGGTCACATGGTGCATAAACAGATTCGCGGTCAGGACCTGGGAAAAAGCCTTACAGGAATTAGGCAAGGCTTTGCTGTTAGGGTTGCTTATAAACTCCCCCATAATAATGTTCTTAGAGTACAACAAACTATAAATTATTGTTTTATTTCAGGATAAATAATTTTGTTAATTTACATTCTTGTAGCTCTGATGATGAGAATAGAAGATGTAGTGGTAAAGACGATCATAGCCGGGGAACTGCACATTGCATCTGCCTGTAAAATGTTTATGCCTTCTCCAGGGAAACTGTTTTGGTAAGCAAAGCCTGCTCTAAGCTCTCTGCCTTGTATTCTGGCTATTAAAACATCTCCCTCGACCTTCCCCTCCCTCCAACTCCACTACCTCTGGCTCCCCCCTCTCTTCCTTCCTTCCTTCCTTCCTTACTGCCTCCTCCTCTCCTCCTCTCCCCCTCCCCCTCCCCCTGAAAGGGTTAAGTTAATAATAATAATAATATTGAAATTAATTTGTTTTTCTCAATTTGCCAGAAATATACGGGTTTGACATTCTAGTTGATGAGAATCTTCGTCCGTGGTTGCTGGAAGTCAACTTGTCTCCTTCGCTTGCTTGGTAAGTTTTCAGTGCATCCTATCTGAATGTCTCCGTGTAGTTATCATAAGAACCTGGATAATAATGGTTTGATTTTGTAGAACTGCACTCCATAATGACAGGAACTTCTTTAGGAAGTGAGGATGACCAACCAATTGGCCAAGATGGAAATGGATTACAATATGGACAATTTTGGCTCTGATTCATTTGAAATTTTGCTAAAAAAAATTACTAATCCTAGGAGTATGCAGGAAATTTATCACATTTGAACCTAGTTATATGCACTTAAGCTCCCACGAGTCTCCTGTAGCTCAGTGGTAGAGCTTTTGACCGGTGTGCAGAAGGTCATAGCTAGGTTCAACTCCTGTTTGGTGAACTCAGAAATAATGTTTTCCGGGTAGGTTGTGTCACTGACTGATTTCTTTCTCGTAGTTGCAACATGGATTCTTTGAAGAAAATATAACAATTATTATTCCATAAGTCTAGGGCATGTATCCTATGTTTAGTACAGTTTTGAGAAAACACCCGGTGTAAAATGCGTTGAGCATTTATAATGTGCTGCATTACTCTCTCTTGTTTAGTGACTCGCCTTTGGACCTGAAGATCAAGTCACACCTGGTTTCCGACATGTTTAATTTAATTGGTGAGCGATACTTGCATCTATTGTGTCTCTATTAAATGCGTAGTAGTGTTTTACCCGGCTTTGTCTCGCTCTTGGTTTGGCCTGAAACTCTTGTACACTCTCGGCAACTCTCTTTGACTCTCGTGCGCTCTCATCGAATTTGAACCTGCTCAAATTTTTCTTGAGAGTCGTCGAGAGTTTTCTCTCATTAAATGGTCCGGGGTGATGATAGTCGATGAGAGTTTGAAGGAAACTCTCATGAGAGCCAACTCTCGGCAACTCTCATCCTCGTTTGACCCGGGTTTAAACATATGGACGACAGTCAACGTTTTCCTTGACTTCTTTCTCGTGTTTTTTGATGGACCTTTTCTTTACAGGTTTTGTGGCTCATGATCCGATGGTTCGTAAACTTCCTACCCGGCGTTTTGTGGACTATCCACAGAGGAATCGATATCAGGTAATGTGGAAACGTTTTCACCCGGGGGGAACTCCCATTTGAAAGTGACGGGGATGCTCGTCAGAAATTTCAAATTACTCCCCTAAAAGGGACCAATGTGGGCGTGGCTCAAAGCCTTTTTTGACCCCTAAAGATGCCATTATACACAGTATGATGGTGTATTTTTATTATTTCTTCGCGTGTGCAACCCTAAAAATATACATTGATGGCTAAAAATGTCGCCGTTCCGTCCTGAACACCCTAAGGCGGACCAAATCCGTAATTTACACCCCTAAAAGGGACGACGAGCATCCCCGTCACTTTCGTATGGGAGTCCCTCCCCCCCCCCCCCCCTCCCCCCCCCCCCCCCCCCCCCCCCCCCCCCCCCCCACCCCCAGCACTTTGTCAGGTAGTTCGCCGGTATCCATTTATAATCCTGGGTAGCCTGCGTAGCTGGCGGTCTTGTTAGCGCGCGATGCAAAATTCGTAAGCGGCAAAGCCGCGAGAGTCTGGGGTGGAGAGGGTCGAAAGACCGCGGTCATTCGACCCTGTCCAACTCTCGCGGCTTTGCCGCTCGCTGTCGCGGCTTCGCCGCTTACGAATTTTTGCATCGCGCGCCAACAAGACCGCCAGCTACGCAGGCTAAATCCTGGGTGGAGAGAAGCACTTTGAGAGTAAAGTTGTCTTACCCAAGAACACAATACAGTGACCCCGGCCAGCGCTCGAACCCAGACCACTCGATTCAGAGTTCAATGCGCTAACCATTAGGCCATCACGTCTCCCGACCCGCTCTCACAAACTGCTTGTTTATTATATTCTTACAGAGGCAGCGATCCGCCACAGCCGCCGGAGTTGTGGCGCCAAACTCGCGGCCATTGTCTTCAGGGACACGAAAGAAAACTGACGACGGTTTGTCAGGAGAGGAGATGAGGATATTACGTCACACGCGAGACGAATTCTCCAGGAAGGGAGGGTTCGTACGAGTCTTCCCCTCCCCAGACTCCTGGGAGCTCTATGGGTAAGCAACCAATCGTCATGCATATCTTCTAATGTTAGTTTTGAGAATTTCGTGATATATCAGGACGATTTCCCTTAGTTGACGATTTTCTTTATATCTCGTCACGTCTGTACATTCTTATTATGAAAAATGAAAAGTTGATCACTTTTGGGAAATAAATGGTTTAAAATCAACAGAAACCTAAGAAGAAGAAGGGCTTATCCCTTTCACTCCCGAGAGTGCTAAGTTCAAAATTGAGGGGGAAATATGGAATTTTATTATACGACATAGCATTTTAGAGTGCGAATACGCACAAAGACGAGAGCAAATATGAGACCGTATTCAACGGGTCTCAGTCCCCCTGGCCGCGCGCTACGGAAAACACTGTTGAAAGCCTATATTTTAGGAAAGATATTATGTCGTATAATAAACAATTTATTCAGCGGAAAGTTGTGTAATACGGCTGAGCATTTTTACTCGTCAGTTTTTATTTTTTCTCGCCTAAAGGCTCGAAAAAATAAAAACTGACTCGTAAAAATACCCAGCCGTATTACACAACTTTCCGCTGAATAACCTCTATTTATTTTCCAAAATTGTCAAAAACAAACAGCACCACTTGAAAGTACTGCTCAATAACTTTCATTTGAATGGTTACACACTAGGGTTTCATCCACAGACTCAAAAGTTAGAACCACCTTGTACAGCATAATAAACATTTTTACTTGAAAGTGCTGCTCAATAGCTTTCATTTGAATGGTCACACACTAGGGTTTCATCCACAGACTTAAAAGGTACAACTACATTTATTTGCTCAAGGTTTAACTCTGGGAGTGAAAAGGTTAAATGGTCGAATAACTAAAAAATTCTGCGACAGCGCAGGTTGACGGTTGAAGCGGATTGTAAATCTTACATAAGTAATGTTTAGGTCTCAGTTTACGAATAACCTTTGCCCATGAACGATATTTCGTTTACAATTTTACACGCACTGCAACAGATTTCCCTTCTATTGAGCTCACACCAGGGATAATTTTTATCGTAAAGACCGTAAACATATAAATGTTTGAATTGTTATTTTTTCTGTTTAGGTCATTCCTGGAGCATCGAACAACTCACAATCACATGTTGCATTCAAGGCTGTTTCCTGGAAGGTAAAATCTGTTAATATTCTGATTTCATATGAACGCGTGATTTCTCTTGAAAAATGCGCCATACCGCTGGCATTCGCGGGATAAAATTTTAACGTCTTCCATTTCTTTCTTTCTTTTTTTTTTTTTTGTGCAAAGTTTATTTTATTGACATCTCACAACACTACTTACACAAAGATATTAAATTATAAACTATAAACTACGTACTTATATTACTCTTACTTTCAATACTCTTACTTACAATACTTTTACTTAAATTACTTTTACTTACAATACTCTAACTTAGTAGTAGTACACAGAAAAAAAATAATACTAATTTACAACTTACACCAGTACTACTTACAACAGCAAACACTTTTGCTTTAGTTAGCTTTTAAAAAAGCTAAGCGAGAGCCAAAAAAATAAGGGGGGGGGGGGGGGGGGGGAGAAAAGGTAGGTGTTGTATATACCAAAGAATGACACAGGCATAAAAACCAGCAGTAAGTCTTCCATTTCTTGGCGAGTAAAAAAAGACGCGTAGTTTCTACTTGCATACGGACATCAATGAAACGACCTGTAACTGGCTTTACGCGCGTAGAAAAGAAATAGAGAACATGCTTTAGTTGGCTGAGAAATTAGAAAAGCTAACAGAAATATGACAAATGAAATATTAAAGACTTCAGTAATATGTAATTAAGCGAACTAACGCTATATAATTTAATCGTTCATTCATAACCTGTTTTAATACGGATCACTCCACAGAAAATCATCTTTTCAAAGGCCCAGTACAGCGAGCTTTTCCTCAGCCAGTGCACGAGCAAGGTAAGTTTGCAGAGCAGTTTTACGTTTACTGTGGTTTTGTGTTTGCTTTGCTTAACAATTTATTTAAAAGAAATTGGAGCAACTTTGCTTCAACCAATCAGATTGGAGAAGTTTTCTTCTCGACCAATCAGGTGCAAGGATTTGGTTCACGTGACTTTGCCTGCGCATGTTTACATGCACACCGATTACATGTTTTCCCGCGCTTGCCACTGGTTACATGTTTTCCCGCGCTTGCCACTGGTTACATGTTTTCCTGCGCTTGCCACTGGTTACATGTTTTCCCGTGCTTGCCACTGGTTACACATTTTCCCGCGTTTGCCACTGGTTAGTGGTTACATGTTTTCCCGCGCTTGTCACTGGTTACATGTTTTCCCGCGCTTGCCACTGGTTACATGTTTTCCCGCGCTTGCCACTGGTTACATGTTTTCCTCAGTGCGCTTGCCACTGGTTACATGTTTTCCCGCGCTTGCCACTGGTTACATGTTTTCCCGCGCTTGCCACTGGTTACATGTTTTCCCGCGCTTTCCACTGGTTACATGTTTTCCCGCGCTTGCCACTGGT
Organism: Desmophyllum pertusum; assembly: GCA_029204205.1. Classification (NCBI taxonomy): domain Eukaryota; kingdom Metazoa; phylum Cnidaria; class Anthozoa; order Scleractinia; family Caryophylliidae; genus Desmophyllum; species Desmophyllum pertusum. Next base: position 2,525,654 of record MU827303.1, read on the forward strand.
TACATGTTTTCCTGCGCTTGCCACTGGTTACATGTTTTCCCGTGCTTGCCACTGGTTACACATTTTCCCGCGTTTGCCACTGGTTAGTGGTTACATGTTTTCCGCGCTTGTCACTGGTTACATGTTTTCCCGCGCTTGCCACTGGTTACATGTTTTCCCGCGCTTGCCACTGGTTACATGTTTTCCTCAGTGCGCTTGCCACTGGTTACATGTTTTCCCGCGCTTGCCACTGGTTACATGTTTTCCCGCGCTTGCCACTGGTTACATGTTTTCCCGCGCTTGCCACTGGTTACATGTTTTCCCGCGCTTGCCACTGGTTACATGTTTTCCCGCGCTTGCCACTGGTTACATGTTTTTCCGCGCTTGTCACTGGTTACATGTTTTCCTGCGCTTGCCACTGGTTACATGTTTTCCTGCGCTTGTCACTGGTTACATGTTTTCCCACGCTTGCCACTGGTTACATGTTTTCCCGCGCTTGCCACTGGTTACATGTTTTCCCGCGCTTGTCACTGGTTACATGTTTTCCCGCGCTTGCCACTGGTTACATGTTTTTCCCGCGCTTGTCACTGGTTACATGTTTTCCCACGCTTGCCACTGGTTACATGTTTTCCTGCGCTTGCCACTGGTTACATGTTTTCCCACGCTTTTTTCTTTCAGGAGTGTTGCATCTTATGGAGTACCACAGTCTAAAGTTAATTTAATAGTGGAACCGGCAGAGGTTAGGACATACTTATTTATTATATCGCGTGCGGCATTTCATTTGTTTCAGTTATAACAGCTTCTCAGTTCTGCAGCATACATGCAGTTATTTGTTTATGAGGCAACTAGTAGTATTACTTTTCCCTTTCAGTGGTTCTAAAACACAAACCGTTTTCTGAATTGCTGAGCTAAAGGCCCAATTTATACATCGCATTTCAGTCGCGTCGAATGTACTTCAAGTCCCAGAAAACTCGCTAAAATCGCTTTAAATCAGCATACACAAATAGCAAAGTAGAACACGCCTCTTCCATGGTGTATTGCACCGTAGTCGAATACGCAATACCAGCCAGATTTCTGCGGCTTGAATTACATTCGACGTGACTGAAACTGCGATTTACTGCGACGTATAAATTGGGTCTAAGCGAGTGTTTTCAGTTCTGCATCACAGCTGAAGACAAATTTACTCCATGCCATTCGAATCTAGTTCGAAGAAAATAATCACTAGGTTATATCACATTTTAATGTCATAATTTTACTTCGTTTTTCATTGACCATTTATCAGGTATCTGATAATGTCTGCCCTGGTATCAAGGAGAGAATTGTTTACTACGAGAGGAAACTCGATAGTTGGGTATGTAAAGCCGTGTGACTACGAGCCGTCCCTCTTTCCCTTAGTAGTGCAGCAGTTTGGTGAAAAATTTTGAGTGGATTGCTCATTTTGGAGTACAAGCATGAAACTTGGCAGAGAGATAGAGCTTCGGGTATTGAGTAATTCTGGATGTGGAGGCACTTCTCTGGAGAGAATCTTCAGTGTTTAAAGCAATGCTACAAATCGCCAAAATATACCCCCGCGAAGAATTTTCATTTCTACATTTTAAGTCTAAGATAATGATAATTGCTGACAACTCGAGCAGCAAAATGAAGTTTTAGAAGTTGTTGTCTCTTGATCTATTGAACACGTGATGACTGATGTCCGTCACGCCCAGTAACTGAACAATATGCTCAGTGTAAATAGGTACAAATTATGCAAATGAAGGGCCCGGATTTAACAAATTGTTGTTTTGCTTCGGTAATCTGCAACTGGAGTGAATTTTGCTAGGGCATCACAAATAACTGTGGAAATGGTGAAAATAGAATCACTGTCATAAAATAATGACTTAGTTATAATTAGCCTTGTCATACAGAGCATATAAGGGCATTCCGTTTTATTGCTGTGCACGGAATCCGTAAAGGCTTTTAATGCTTTAATGCTTTAATGAAGTACTCCTAAAAAAAACAGCTTACGCTATACTAGGAGGTGTAGTTAACTATAAACTCTAGCTAAACTCTATGTACAATTTACTTAAAATATTTAAAATATTTACTTAAAATGTTAACAGCAAGTAATAAATAAAAGTAAATAAATAACTCAATTAATCAATACACAATTCGGTAAGTGATATACTGAGTCATTGGAAATAAGTGATCGATCAAAAGTAATAGTAATAAATAGTTAGTCGGTTTAGAGTATTCGTACATGTATAATACATATATACGATGTCCTTGTTAAAAAGTCAATGGGACCTGACAGAGGACATAGCTGCTTCCTTAAAGGCACTAACACTAGTAGTAGTGTAGTTAGTAAAGGGGACATAGGCTTTGGGGCCTGAGAAAGCTCTAGCGATGCCAGCATTTAATGCATTCATGGGATATGATCAGACCTCCTATTTCGCTGGCAAAGGAAACTGATTAGCCATGCTAAATTAGATGCTCCGGAATAAATATTGTTGTAAATAAATAAATTTATCGGCGTTGGAGGCTTGGATGCCACTTGACAAGGTAACATTAGCAATTGCAGCAATCAGTAACTCTCCAAGCAAAGAAGTGATTGTAGAAAATGTATTAGACTTTGAGAGATATGTAGTTCTCCTTTATGACAGAACGAGCACATGTCTTACAGTAAATCAAGCACGCAAATCGGCCTGTTTACTTAAAAGGGGAAGACTATGGATGCCATTCCACCAACTTCTGCTGCACTCTTCCAGCACATCAAACAGGATATTGTTGGGAACATGCATTGGTTCCCAAGCCATTTCTTCCTTCGCCCTCTGAATGGGGTGGACAAAAACAGGAAACGAGCGATGAGAGCTAGTGTGGACCCCGCTACCTGAAGCGTCGAAAGCATGTTAACAGCTAATTGAGTGAGCTGTCAGAGACATAAGGGGTGTAAGGGGAACTGTAAGTGTGCCAAGTAAAGGCTTACATGCACCGCCTTGTGCAAGTGTGGGGGTGCCTGCGAGCATAAATAAAGGAAACATAGACCAAATTATGCAAACACAGTCTGTATAAGCGCATTTAGGTCATTACACAGCACAGACCAGCAGCAAAGAGGTTGACGAAGAACACATATGGCGGTGCCAGGGTTGTCACAGAGCACAGGCAAGCTGCGCAGATATCTTTTAGAACATAGACTGGTTGCAACGAAATCAGAGTAGAAGCAAGAATAAGTGCGGGGTCATGTTGCAAAGCAAAGTCGTCAGAGCAAAGACAGATTGCGCTAAGTTCGTGACAGATCAAATTTGCTATGCAGAGCTAACCAAAGGCAGATAAAGATTAGGTCTTCACAGGACAGAGACGTGCGGCGCAGAAGTAGCCACTTGAAGAACAGATATACAGATTGTGTTAAGGGCGTCACAGAGCACATACGTGCGGCGTCGACTTTTGTGTAGATGTTACATGATGGAAGTGGATTGTTTTACGGTCAGAAAATGGAATTTGCACAATTTTTGAATGAACTTTATATTAGCAAAATAACCGATTAATTACATGAGTTTACAGAAGTGAAATTGTCCTAAATCTAATCAAGGGTGCTAAGGCCTCGGTTTTAGCGGGTTTTGGTGAAAACATGTTTTATGTGTGTTTCTTTTTTAACTTATTCGTTGGAGAAATGAAATAAAATCTTGCATGCGCGTTTCCCCCGGCTTTTAGCAAGATTAATTGAATGCGTTTTCCACTATTCTGGGAGGCTTCCGTAAGTGGCATATATCAATTTGTCCTTGCAGAGTGAAATTTAGTTTAGAATAGGAGGATTGACCCATTTTGCTATTTATTGCCTTAATCCGAAAATGATGTTTCAGGTGTGCACGAGGGCAGATTTGAATAGCCCCCATAAGAGAAATCCAGTAACACGTAATGTTGAGTTTCTCAGGTGCACTTGAATTTCTCAACATTCAGTATCACGTGATAGGCCGGCCGTGGTATATCTTTAGAAGTATTGGTGTTCTTAAAATGTTCAAGTCATAGACAGAGCCAACGTGGCTCGATAAAATAATATTTTCGGTCAAATGGTATTAAAATCAAGATATTGTTTTTAGCCTCGTTTTCGTGCTGACTCAGGCTCTATAAACAGCCTTACACACTTTCACCGTGAATATTCGAAGTTGCTCCTCCTGTGATACGAATTTTAGAAAGTCTCTTACCCGTTTGGAACTGTTCAGATATATTAGACTAAGATATTACATATAATGCTTAGACTCAAAATTGTAATTATCTATGCAAAAACCTCACTTTACAGGTCTATGCATTTGCTTGAAATTGACAAGTAGTTCAACCTCAAGATACAAGTGTCCTTTATATCCTTTTCAACATTTTCCACATAAATTGGTAGTTATATAACGGTGTAAAGCAGTTCTATGCTTTGGATTTCAAAGATAATTTATGCCATAGCTGAAAATACGGAAGTACCCATTTTGGCGAGTGCCTCCACATCCAAAATTATGTAGTACGGGAAGCTCTATCACTGTGCCAAGTTTCATGCTTGTACCCCAAGATGAGCAATTATTTCACCATATTCTTGGACTATAGTCCATTGAGCAAGATTCAAAATAGAGTGAAAGGGGAAAATGACCGCGCGAAATCTGGGTCGAGACGCACGTCTCTCCCCCAGTTTTCGCGCGGCCAAGTTTTGCTCTCACTTTATTTTGCATCTTGCTCAATGAATTAAGGGAAAGAGGAACTGCTCATAGTTTATACAGAATTGAAATTACAGTGGAACTCGGTTCACAGTAGACGTACTTCTGGCAATGGTGGTCAGTTATGTTATTCTGTGGATTTTGGTTCAAACGTGGTACTGACATTTTCTTCTGTATTAATATTTTTTCAACAGAGTCCTTCTCTCCTTCGAACGAAAAAAGCGCTGGGAAGCACAACTCCAAGCGCAGGTAATGTTAAATACGCGAAAAAATAAAATAATATTTTAATGCAAAGCAACTTTTATTGTCAATGTATCGCGCAGTACCGTTGCTACTCGCTAAGGTTGTTGATTAATTTTTGACAACTTGTTAGGTACACCTAGTGCAAGCCAAGAGCCATCAGAGATACCTCGCGGCGCTTCCCGCCTGACGCCCGATGGACCGGTGGTGATGAATTACATGAAGGAAGAATCGGCCGTTCATCCTGGAGGTTTGTTTCACTCGTGCGTTTTATTATACAGTACGGTTTAAGGCGCAAGCAAAATGAAAAAGCAAAGTCCTATTCCAAGAAATTGATGTGAAAATAAACATTCCGGAAGTCTTTGGAAGTGTGTTTATACAAGTTGACACAGGACGAACAACAGACTGCAGTTAATACATAAATATGTTGTATGAGAAGTTCAAGGTGTCCGCTTTATCGAGAGTTAAAATTGTTATGTTGGTACCACGAAAGTGTCCGTAATTCCGCAATAGCGAGAGTCATTTTTAGTCAAACCTCTATAGCTTTCGCTGGGGGGGGGGGGGGGGGGGGGGGGGGGCTGGATTGTCCATAATAACGGGGTGTCCGCAACGAGAGTTGACTGTATGAGGGCAATAAAAGTGTTTTGCCCAAAAACACAACACGAGTTTCATAGGCGCCAGTTTAACAGTTTTTTTTTTTTCTCTTCAGGACTAAAGCCTTCATTGGATTCACAAACACAGGCGCCACATCGAGTATCCTCAGCTGGCCCCCATCCAAGGCCCTTCCAGGAAGCCACGCGGACGCACAAGCCACCTCTACCGGTCAGCGGTGAAACAGTGTCAAAGCGCGTGCTGTCTGCGCAGCCGCGATATCAGCTAATCAGAGTGGATGACGTCATGGCAAAGGCAGGCACACTGACGTGAGTAGACGAGTCTTGAGATCATTCTCGCTTCCAGGGCCACTCAATTCGCTGATCCGGAGGGGACTGTTTCTTACGAAGCTTGCGTCTCTTGAAACTAATTATTTTGATAAGGATGTAAAATTAAGAGTTGTCTTTTTGCTGACAGGAAGCTCCAAGCCAGGCAAGCATTCGCTATGTATCTACAACGAGTCCAACAGAGACTGGTTCACGAGACCAGGTAAACCAAACCACGTTTGTTTCAAACCCGTACGGTGACACATGCATACCGTGACACACGCGTACCGTGACACATGCATACTGTGACACACGCATATTGTGACACATGCATACCGTGACACACGCGTACCGTGACGCACGCATACCATGATACACGCATATCGTGATACACGCATACTGTTGCTTGCAGATTTTGACATCTTTTTGTTAGTTTTCTCAGTACCTGGCCAATATAAAACAAGTTTATCTGGGAGGCGGAGACATGATGAATGGCACGTGCGGCTGTTAGCTCTTTGATTGGCTGAGAAGTTTTGAAAAACCAACAGAAATATGTCAAAAAGTTGCATGAACGGCTATTGACTCTTTAATTGGCTGAGAAGTTTGCAAAACCAACAGAAATATATCAAAAAGCTGCACGTGCGGTTGTTTGCTCTTTGATTGGCTGAGATGTTTGGAAAACCAACAGAAAGATGTCAAACATTTTGCGAAGAATAATAATTCATATGACGTTTGCATTTGTGTTTTTCTCTTCTTTTCATTTAGTTATGATTCAGACGATTCGAGAGAAGGCTCAGACTCCAAACAAGACGATCAAATGGTTGGTTTTAACTGTTTAGTTTTGATTCCTGATTCCTGTCAGTAGGGGTTAGGTATGAGATGAAAGTACTTACTCCTCACTTTTTCGTGATTTTGTCATTTCTACTTCAGAACTTGGTGATTCGTTTTCTGAAGAAGGCCGCGAGCAATTTACAACAACCTTTCAAAGTTGTTGTACCAAGCCACAAGTTACCTTTACATGACAGGCAAGTGGCAATCATGTTTGATTGATAGAAACGGTTTTGAGTGGTTTTGCTTTGCTACGTTCTGTGATTGGTTTAAAAAACTTGCGCCGCCTACACGACCAATCGCGACTTGGTCACACGCGTTTTCCCGCGCTTGGCGCCGGTCACGTGTATTTACTTTGAGTTCTCATTGGTTCGGTCTGTTATTTACGTTTGCTGTGATTGGCCATTGTAATTGCTTTGGTTTTGGTTTTACGACACTCAATTGAAAACTGCTCTAAGTCGACTTTAATTAAACATAGAAAGACAAACACACACGAGAAGACACTAAAAATGGAATGCTGTCTGTTTTCCTTCAGGCGACGAATTCTGGCCAAGCAGCTTGGAGACTTTGTTCGCGTTTATGGAAAGGTGGGATTTAGGAAACAGATAAATTTTCTTAACTTAACTATTAAATTTCCAAGCCGAGTGATCGCCATCTAATTTTAATTTATCCTTACGTGATGAGAATATGGAAAATGATCAACTAGGAGATGTTGTTTTGATGTACAGCCAAATTGTCACAGAAAAAATATGGCAATCGCTGAGGAGAACTAGTGTTAAGCTTTGTTACTGCTAAAGTTGAATGTCATTTTTTTTTTACAGGAAACCATGCAAATTCAGAAGCGACAGGAAATTAATCGTACATACGGGCTTTCAAGGAGCAACTCGTTCACTGGTGAAATCCCGGATGAGGAGTTCAAGGTCTTCATAGCTATTGCAAGGTATGTTTCTATGGTAACCTCATACAGTCAAAGCTCCCGTAAGCGGACACCCTCTGGAAGCAGAAAAAGTGCCCGCAACTGGAGCTGGCCGCTTACGGGAATGTGTAAATACAGAGTTTGTATGACTGAGCTAGAGTTCAAACGGGGTTTTGTCAATGCGGCCGTAAGTAGAGCTGTCCGCTTACGAGAGTGTCCGCTCAGAGAGCTTCGACTATATTAATGTAATTATCGTAGTTTCCAAGTCACACCAAGAAAAAACTGTTTTGCTTGACTTTTCCAGCGAGACAGAGCTGGAAGATCTTTTAACTACCTACACCAAACTAAACAAGAACGCCAGTGTGTTCTTAGGTGGTCGACCAGAGAGGAACTCTGAGGAGAGCACCACCAAAGCGCCTACAAACGACACGGTCCTGTCCAGGAGAAAGGAAGGGGACAGGTACTCCCGGAGGTAAATATGGCGATTTGCAGTCGTTTCTACATCAACATGGTTGACTTGAAAAATCCTATAAATGACAGTCCGCAAGTTTCAGCTGCTTGTAGTGCAAATTGTTTGACTTGATTACTTTTCTTTACACGTTGTGACAGCTCAAACCCCATTCCAGACGAGGAACCGATGAGGCCTACAGAGGACCTTAGCAGCACAGGCCCTACAATGACAGATCGACACGCACGGGCGCTGACAGCTGTCTCTACATATGGCACCTCAGTGGCCCTTAATAAAACCCGGCAACGGCCAGTGTCGGCCAAGATAGCGAGTTCACCAGGTGAGGTGAAAGAGATACTTACCTAGCGGATACACGCTAAAATAATCAAGTGTTTGTATAGAGTACACACGTGCTTGCTAAAAAGACGTCTCTCTTCGCATGCTCAATTCTTTCCCCGCTCGATTCTACCCGAAAAATTCCATACTGATGACGTAGCTCTACAGAGAACCGCGTAGTGTCTCTGATTGGTTGCTAATTGCGCGCGAAAATTCAAAACCGAGTAACAACCAATCAGAGACACTACACGGATCTCTGTAGAGCTACGTCATCAGTATGGAATTTTTCGGGTCGAATCTCAGACGTCTCTCGAGCGGGGAAAGAATTAAACACACAAAGAGAGACGTCTGTAACAGGCTGTTTACTGAAGCTATGCACGCTTTGACCGGTGAATTATATTTAACACTCCATTTTTAGGAGCTGATAGACTGTACCGCGCTGGTCGCCCAGTATCAGCGAAACCGTACTCACGTGATATGACGAGAACAGCTGAAGACTCTGGGGATACCAGGAGCGTGGATGGAGGTAAGTGATCACGTGATATGCTAAGAAGGCTTGCCGATTTTTTTGTAATTTGGATGAGATCTTTGTCCTAAAATATCTTGCTCTCAACTGTGTCTTCCTTTAACGTAACTAGAACTTTCTCAAGCTTAAAAACATGAGCTATTTTTTTCGATTTTCAGTCCTAAATTTTAAGACTGTTTATTGTTATCTCTTCATAGCTCATGCTCACAGTGGTCAGCGGAGTCGTGTCTCCTCAGCACCAGTCCGTCGCGAAAGCCGAGATGCAGACAATGAGTCCAAAGGTTAGAGTGTTGTTTATATTTTGACTCACCCTATGGTCGGTTCGCTAAAATGTTGCACGGCTCGTAAAAATATACAAAGATACCAGGCACTAGAGCGGTTTTTCAATAGCAGTTATTACAGTTGAGCCCGCAGTCAAATATTCTTTTGTTTTTAAAAAGTATGCAAACGAGTTAGGCTCGATTTCCGCCGCTCTCTCGAGTCCGGTCTTCGTTCTGGCTCATTTTCCCGAACAGCGGCTGGTAATCTGAGCCTACAAATGAGGCTAATGGGCCAATACAATCATTACAATGCCAGATTGACCCTTTCGCCTCGTTTGCATGTCAAACCGCTGACATCTGTAATAACTGCTATTGAGTGTCGTAAAACCAAAGCAATTATAATGACCAATCAAACAACAAAACGAACCAATGAGAACTCGAAGCAAATACACGCAACCGGCGCCAAGCGCGGGAAAACGCGTGCGACCAAGTCGTGATCGGTTTTGGTTTTGTATCTGATTGGTTGAGTAGGTGGCGCGCGATTTATAAACCAATCATGAACGTAGAACCAAGACTAGAACCAAAGCAATTCCGTAATACTTTCAACACTTACAACTGAAAACCGTTCTAAGCCATGGTGTTCACTGTCCTTTCTTGTCCTTGTTAAAGCTTATCTTCTTTGGGCATAAATTCAATCATTCTGAATATTCTTGTTCGTAGAAATAAATTAAGATTTTAGTAAATACAGTCGAACCCCTATTAAGCGGCCACCCTCGAGGAAATGGCAAGTGGCCGTTTAACAGGGGTTACTGTAAACACGGAATTTTATTCCACCTGTCTACCAAGGATTAATGGATTTTTATATTCCATCCTAACTCTTTGTAAAACATCAGAATTTTTTTTTAATTTCCCGTCGACAGGTCACAGCTTGGCTGATGAGCATGCAGTCGCCGCTGCTCTTCAGCGGTTAGCCAAACGACAGGCTGCGCGGCAGTATTCTGCTCTCAACACCAGCGGTCATCACGGACATAACTGGGATGAGCTGTTCAAAAAGATGGATTTTAATCGGGAGATCGGCGCTGGTGTTACACACAACGAGGATGAATTCATAAGCGTTGGGGACGAATTCACGGATCCGTGGTCACGTGTTGTCGGAAAGGCTCCGCGATCAGCTCATAAATCACATGACCGATCACATGACCGACACGCAAGCGCAAACGCCACATTTGAAACATTTGTAAACCATGATCAACGCCTTGTCAATCATGGTCACGTGGGTTGGTTCGATAGTTCCGCTGACCAGGGTCGCTCTAGTATCGCGGGCGCTCGCTCGTCTGAGGAAAAATCGATTCATGTTGATTTGAAAACGCAATACGGTGGAACACAGGAGGTGCAGAGAGAAGAGAAAGCGGCAGTTGTAGAAGCAGTTAAAAGTCCAACTGTCTCGAGGGAAGAGTACAACAGACACATGAAACTCATAAGTCAGAAGCTGTCCGAGGAGAAGGTGCGACTGCAGAAGCAGTTACAGCAGTATCCGTGTCTGCCACGCCCTCCCGCTGCTCGGCCGAGCCCGGGCTCCAGGAAGGTTGTTAGCCACAATAGAATGATCAGGTAACATGGTAGTTCAATAGTCCAGTTCTGGCTCTCTCTCTCTGTTACGCAACGCTATGCTCTTGGAAGAGAGGGTAGCGTTGTGTGACAGAGAGAGAGCCAGAACTGGACTAGGTATTTCAAATACTCACATGCTGAAAATTCTGTAGTCATTGCCCTCTTATCTCTGTAATACTATACTACGCGTCTTTCCTTTCGCCCTGCAAATGTGATAACAAGATGATCGTGGGTCTACACACAAAAGATTATGATCTATCAGCTTTTATACAATTAACTGTGTAAAACTCGCGCTGTGATTAGTTTGGGGAAGTCCGTTATAATAAGAGAGTACACACGGACGAATGACGTAACGAATGGCGGGGGAAAATGGGCAACCTTGCTAACAGAGACGTGTTTTCATCAAACTGGAAATAACTCGTGTACGTTCAATACTGAAGCGAAGATCTCTAGCAAATAGAACATGACATGAACATAAAGGTTCATATGACAACAGACCATATTACATACTGACAGCAAACTTGCTATCAATCTATTGCTGATTTCTGCCATTGTAGTTTTGACTTGTTTTTCCTGTTTTAAACAGGTTGGCTGCGTCCAATCCTCCGCCAGTTTTTGACGTCCTCACCGGCATGACGGACCTTCCAAACGACGATTCTCTGTGACAGCGGTGTTGCTCTCTCTAGACCAATGCTTCATGTAAATTATTCATTTGCTTGTGAAGTCAAACAGCATCAAAGTAACGAAATCCCTGGAGAATGTAAACGTTATTTCGCCGTGTTATTTATTTGTTCACACGAGAAATATTTTCGCACACGGAATTTATGTGACTTTTATACAGTGTATGTCAATGCAGAATTTTACGTCATTCAAAGTGGTCACTTTCTCCGCTTTTACTTGGAATATAGTAGGCATAGTCAGCTAGACTGTAAAGGCCCGATCAAACGGTCACAACTTTCTCACAACACTCACTGTGTTGTGACATGTTGTGACCATGCCCGGTCAAACGGCCACAACAACCTCTCAACATTTCAAGAACAAAAGAAATGTTGTCACAACATTGTTGAGAGGGGTGGTGAAACGGTCTCAACATCGGCTCACAAATGTTGTGACCGTTTGATCGGGCCTTAAGGCAAGTCTTATTTTGCATGAGAGACGTTGAATTATTATCTGCAAGAAAGTCATCAATGCAACCCATTTAGCAAAATCGAACCATGATGGTATTCAGAATGTTTTAAAAAGTTATTTATGTAATAAACACTTGATATACAATCAAACGTCTTTGTAGTGTCCTTGTTTTCGCAGTTACATTGCGCCGTAATTATGAGAATTAAAATATTTTCACAACGCTAAAAATTGACAATCAACTTAATAAGTTCGGCATAGGATGTAATTGTTGTGTTCTACAGACACGTAGGTGGATAGGTGATTTCTTAATTGCACGTTTAAAAGCTGCTAGTGACGCCAGAGTTGATTGCATGCACTAATAATATTGTCCTTTATTTTATAAACACGAAAAATAACATTTTAGTTCACATGACGCTTACTGGAATGGCTCGTCCCCATGTGAATAGGCGTTGATATGACAAAATGTATTGTTATTTTTTTACAAAGCACGAATCATGTTCAAGCTCAAAGCACGAAAATCTTAACGAACTATTCTCATTGAGCAAAGCATGTTTCTCGTAGCTAGAATGTATGAATTTTAATTGCGGTATGCGTCAAGAAGGGAGCGCCCATCATTTTGGTGTTGGCCACCGTTGTATCGACATCTTCCTCGATGTTTTCCTTCAGGTAAGTCCGCCATGTTTTCTCTCTTCTCTGAGTCGTTATTTAGCTGCTAGTTGGTAGAGTTTAGAATTTCGCTTCGGGCCGCTTTTAATTTTACCCGTTAAACGCCTTAAGGACGTTCGCGCCCATTGCTAGTGCGCATCCTTACTGCGCACGCTATTCATGCCGCACGCGCGCGCCACGTCATGCATCCAGCGCGCGCGCTGAGAATTAAACTGGATAAATATAGAGCTGGAGGCCGCTTGAATGACTTTTACTCTCTTGGAAGCACGGTGACCCCTGTTTTTCTTTTCATAGATCTCTTCCTTTATTGATTCTCTCCATTTTAACAAAAAGCAAAAATATTCTGAACGTGAGAAGTTTTGATTATTTCGCTTTTTCTACTAATTTGCGATCAAATTTTTTCTGCTAATGCGGGTGTGCATGACTTAAAAGTATCCTACTGTAAAGACCGTGGCAAACGAGGAAACATTGTTGCGGACGCAAATGTTTCCCCGTTTGCCCGCGCACGCAACATTTGTTTGCGTCCGAGACGCAAAAAATGTTTCTGAATTCTTTCAGAAACATTTTACGTCCGCAACAAATGTTTTTCCGTTTGCTCGCCGAAACATTTGCGTCCGCAACAATGTTTCCGCAACATTAATTTACTCAATAGTCCTATTTGCATTGAAATCAACACATCCATCTTATCTAGAGTTCTCCATTTTACATTAATATTTGCTAGTAGCAATGAAGCCGATATCGCCTTATATGACCAAAAGTTCTAGAAACACTATGGTCTTCAATGCGCTTTATCTCCGAAACGAGCACGGTGACCCCCCAATTGTTTTGCCTTTCTGACATGAGTTGGTCATTATCTAACTGCAGCAAAAGTTATAAAAAAATCTGAACGTGGGAAGAATTGGGCGCGAAAGTCCTTATAGTCCAAGCATTTTAGCGAATAAAAAGGGTCAACCTATCACTAATTGCAACAGAAGGTATCTTAACAGTTTTATAACCAAAAATATTTCCTCTACAACATATCAAAAGTCTAGAAAAATCTAAGAAAAAAAGATACCAAAAATCTATTATTTATATGGATACCCTGATACAGAACATGAAAAACGAGGCTAAAGGAACCATTATCATTTACGTGCCGTTTACATGAATCAGAACGTTAGAAAACCCATGTCATTGTCTTTATTGTTTGAAGAAATGTTGTCTTAACATTTGAGACTGTTTAAAAAAAAGAACCGCTGACCAGTAATCACCACAGGCTCAATTAAAAAGTTATGCAATTTTCAATAATGGCCACCTCCACGGGGAATTTACTGTGTACAGGTCAGTCATTTTCTTACTTGATTTGACTTACTTTACCTTACGGGCATCTCCAGACTGGTATCTGAATATGCAGTTATTATTAAAAAAATTGTAACACTGTCCAAATATGGTCATGATGCACTCAATATCTGTCGGCCGTACTCAACAGATATCCTGCGATATACGTAATTTTGTATGCGCGCGGTAAAATGTTCAAGTCAGTTCTTGAAATAAAAGTGGAAGAGTATTTTTTCAGATGTGTTATCAATTGTTCAATCTTGCGGAATATTGCCTGATTTTAGCCAACTCGTCCTATGGCCTCGTTGGCTAAGTATCAGGCGATATTCCGTGCGATTTCGCAGGATAATTGTTAAATGTAATGCGTCAGTAAGTGCCCATTCAAACCCGGAGGCAATCCCCGGATATTAGCATTTTTAAGTGGCCAATTCTCCACGGTGGAGACAAACAAGCCGTTCGAATTCCCCATGATCAGACCAAAAAAGGCTCATAATGTTTAAAATCAATACAAAGAATCAAGACACATAGTCTTATATAGCCTGTGAACAGACATTAAACTCATCACCAATAGATGAGCTTGGGGAAGTTGCCTTGGTAGAGCCACACCTGAATCGGCCAAAGCGTGGAGGTATCCATGGCAACCCTGCGAGCAGCAACCACCCAATCTCAGCCAACAAAAGGTGCTTGGAAGGGTGAGGGGCCCGCGAACAGGGTGGACATGGGACCTCAGAACCTACCCAAACAATCCCAAGCACCCTCCCCAATGCCTTACCGATTAAAAGTACGTAAAAAGACAAAATAAATCACCTACACAACTATCCACTGTAACGCGTCCAACACGATCAGACAATTGCGAGAGCCAATGGCAATATCAGCCAACCTAACCGCGAAGCAGCAAGAAAACCAGCCTGCCTAACCGATAGGCAAAGCTGCACGCTCAAAGGTAATGGAGTCCACTACGTCAAGTGGCATAAGAGGCTAACCAACGCCTCTGAAGGCGGGCGAATGTACAGCTGGTAAGCATTACTAGACCAGCGGCCCAACGCTTGAATGAGATGGTCCGGAACCCCATTGCGTGCAGCTACCGTGGTCGCGCCGATACGGAAACTGTGGCTGGAGATGTTGCCTGGAACTCCAGCCGCAGCCATAATCTGTCTAATCCAATTAATGAGAATAGCACGTGACAAGGGCCGTCCATCCTGCAACAGAAGTGAGGGGCCTCTGGAGTTACCCCTAATGGCCAGGTATGCCAAGAGAGCTTGAATGGCACAAGGATGGTAATTTCCTCTGCCAATGTGAATAAAACAGCCCTTGCGAAATGGGTCCGTCTTGGAGGCTTTGATTCCAACACATAAGCACGAAGGATTGGAATCTGAATCAACTTCAATGTCTGCGACGCCCAGGTGGATGGAAGCAGAAAAACTGGTGAGCACGGAGACAGTAAATTCGACAGACCGAAGGAAACCAAAGTAGGCGACATTGCAAGGTGCCCAACACATACAGTACAATGATCCGGGCAAGATAAATCCAATAATTTAAATATCACTATCATTACGCCGTTGGTAATAGGCAGGCGCAGAGCTGAATAAGAGCCTTGAGAATGTTTAAACCCCCGAACCGGGTCAGGAAAACTTTGTTCAATGTGCAAAGAGTGCACAGCAGATAAGTACACCTTTATGGATAAGTACACCTTTATGAATGCTGGACCGACCTTGCCAAGAAAGTTACAAATAAGCACAAAGTTCATTCAAAGCGATTGCAGGATGCACTTTACAAGTGGATGAGAGAGCCTACCCAAGGCCTTCCTGATGTGAGAATATACAGCTGGTATGCATTGCTGGACATGGCCGGAGAATCCGAAGGTCAGCCATAACAAAGTGATTGCCAAATGTATGTTACACAAGCGGTGCTAAAATCTAGCCAAGGCCAACGCCAGAGTTCAATATAGGACCTGGACCTGAAGCTGTCACAAACCGATTGCAACTTAGCAACTATGAGGTGTATGTTGTTTGAGCAGGTGCGAAAGCCTAGCCAAAGCCATTGCCACTGATGTACCAGTCCACGTGCTAGAGGCCACCACAAGCACCACGCTAGCATGATCTTCTCACGACCAAGTGGCCAGAGCCCCTAGGGGCCAATTATTGAGCAAATAGGGGCCAATTATTGAGCAAATAATAAAGGCATGTACATTTCAGGCACAACCAATGGCCAGGTAAGACTGTCGGTATTTAGCAACGAGGGCTGCTGCGAGAGCCCGCAAGATGGCCGGAAGCATTCCGTAACGAGGGCTGCTGCGTGAACCCACAAAAAACCTGCCATAGCCAATGGCCAGGTTACCAAACATGAGCAGTTTGTCAGGGGGTAACGAGGGCTGCTGCGTGAGCCTGCAAGAACCTGCCATAGCTAATGGCCAGGTTACCGACCGTGAGCATTTCGTAACGAAGGCTGCTGCAAGAGCCCACAAGAACCTGCCACAGCCAATGGCCAGGTTACTGACCGTGAGCATTTCTTATTTTGTAAAATTAGAAATTAAGTACTACAGTAGTCAAGCAGATTATAATTTATAATTCACCTATAGCTGTATTTCCCAGTTGAATGTGAGCTTGCGAGGATGTCTGGATAATTTATCTCTTTTGTTTGAGTGACATTGGTGAATTTGTGATCAAAGAAATACATGTAAGAGTAGGTTGTTGTACGTAGCCTCGTTTTCATGCTGTACCTATAGAGCTACATTGTATAAGTAAGAATTTAAGTCACTTCCCCTTCGTAGATTTTTCTAGACTTTTGATATGTTGATTGGTGCACTTTTCTGAGATGGATAGCGAAGAAATAAATTCTGTTGCAATTTGTGATGGGTCCCATCAATACATTGACTGGACTATTAATGTAGCGATTGTGTAGTGAAACGAAGTTTCGACGTGTACTCGTCTGTAAACGCCAAGAAGTTGTTGAATGTTTTAGTACTAAAACACTGAAAGAGTTACTGGTGAATCATTAATTTTTTCTCATGAGTAATTGGATGTTTCTGTTCGGTTACCCTGCGAGACAGAGATTCACTTCTTTTGACGCGCGCGACGAGAAGGAACCTCTGCACACAACTGCTCGATTTCCTATCGTGCATGCGCGAACTACGTACGTCATTGTAGGTACTCGCGCTCAGCACGCGCGCGCTAATTGTTCGCGAAGGAGTTTTGAATTTCTTTGCATATGTACCGAGCTAACTTGGCAATTTCCCCGGCAATTTCTCAGAACACTGGTTCTTAGTAAAATATATTTTTTTCAATAGTTTATTATTGTTTCTGCTGATTTAGCGAGTTTGAAGCAGTTTTTGAAAGGAAAATTTTGTACTGACGCATACAAGATCAAATAATCGGTGCAGAGGTTCCTTTTCGTCGCGCGCGGAAAGAGAAGTGAATCTCTGTCTCGCAGGGTACTGTTCGGGTTAGAAAGTTTAATCCGTCGGAACTAGATACTAATTTTCAGTTCAGTATAACTTGACAATATTTATTTCCCAATTTGTAACTGTTCCGGAAAGTTTTACAAATGTAGTATAACGCTAGCCGGAAGACCAGGGCTCATTTGTCAATCAACAGCCCTTCATCATTGGAAACACGGACACATTCAGCCTAGTACCCAGGCGTTCCCTTACCGCTTACTCGATTTGGGATTCAGCACGAAATTTCATGACGTCACTGAAGCACGCAAACCCATTCCCAGGTCCTTACGTGTACTTCGCGCTCGCTCGAGAGAGAAAGAGAACGACTAGGGACTAGGCTGGGACACATTCAGTTTCCACTGATGAAGGGCAAAGCCCGAAACGTCTGCCAGTTTTATGTTAAAATTTTGGCACTTTTAGTTCACTATTTTTTATATCAGTTTTTTATTGTCATGTACCTAACTGCATGTATAACTGACCTACTGTCAAGACTACTAAGAGGCTAATACTGAAACTATATTGATGTGTTTTTTGCTCTTTTCCTGGGACAAGACAAACAGAGGTAAATCCAAAGAAACTGCGGAGCCAATAACCAACACTGAAAGTGCGACATTGTTATTCCATCCTGGCCGGCATCTAACACCATTTTAATATAAGTAATTTTAAGATAAGTAATTTTTTTGTTCCCCACTGAGATTTGTTTAACATTTCTTAAAAAAGAAAGGAAGCAAGTTACTAAATTATAGTTTTTTATTTTAGATTTGTTTTTCTGAAAAGCCCTTGCGGAGTATTCTAATGAATTTTAACCAATATTGTTTTTTATTTCCAAGAAGTTTGAAAATAGTCTTTATTTTCTATTTTGTTTTGTAGGCTAAGAAAGAAGTATAACATGATGCGGTATTCTTCTGGGCATTTGTCTGCCATTATTTTGATCAAGGTATGTTTATGTTGAAACTCATGCCGTACAGCCATTCTAGAACTCGGTGATTCGACTATTGCAACAAACCAGTTACGGTCTGATGCTGGCGTCTCCGGCTCCCAAAAAGGCGCGTCTTTATGGCCCAACTCATCGTGTATGCATTATCGCATTATGTAGTGAACTTCCAAATTTGATTAAGAATGCAAGCATATGAATTTTGCCTTAACTTTTGGTGTGGCTGAGAGATATCGATTAGTATAGGATGTTTTAGGTTAACTGCATGACAGAGCTAGTTTCTAATTTTCAGTATTGTCGAGGCAAAACTCGAAAAACATGTACCAATGCCATCTCTGAAGTCGGACCGCGGACCCCCTCAAAATAAAATGGTCCATCCCTAAGTCAAAGCCAATTAAATCCCAGCAGGAGCCATAATTATGGCTCCTGCTGGGATTTAATTGACTTCGACTTAGGAAACTACTCGGCATCGCGGCTTTATTATTGGCTGCTATGTTCGAGTATTAACTTCATGATCAAACTCTGATATGCTTTAGGACAGATAATGTAAAATTGATTTCAGTTGAATAAAGCTTAGCATAATAGCCGTCATTCATAACGATAACATAGGTGGCCTTCGATCATTTCACAAGTGACGATATGGCGTAAATTTCCCTCCTATGATCTCCTATGACTCGTATTTAATTTTACGAACTCATCGCCAACTACAAACGAACATATTTTGGTCTTCTCAGTGAATATTAACTGACACAGAGTTAACCATGTTTCTTATTGCTGCGCATATGTAACAAACACAGAGTTCACATTCCAATCGTACCAGTTGGAGAAGCAAGATATGAACATTCTTTTGGACTTTGCTCGCCCGCAATAAAATGACACTTGATATATTTCATTTTCAACTATTTTATTTTGTAATCCATTGTACAGACTGCTGTCTGCTGTAGCTACATGTATATATTCTTCATAAGTTCACATCACTAGTTAACTTCAATCACGAATGCTTCCCTTTTTGACTGCATTTTGAAGCTGCAATTGAACAAGAATAAAATCAAAATAGGAAACCAATTCTAACAAAGGCAGCAGAAAAAATAAGAAAACAAAACACAATTAGCTTTTTAAAGAACAAGCAGCGTTTAGAAACAATGTATAGTTACCTAACGCCCATATTTTTTTACGTGTTCTTCGCGCGTTTCTTCGCATTTTTCACAATACGGCGCGGCTCCGTCGGCTCCGTCGGCTCCTTCGGCTCCTTCGGCTCTGTCGGCTCCGTCGGGTGCGCCATGTCGCCTTTTCCACGGACCAAAAAACTTCTCGCGTCATTTCCGCTCAACATAACGTTAGCTGTATCAATGAAATGCAAAAAAGGGATCTGTTTAAATACAGAAATCCAATCTTCGTTATTATGGAAGCAAAGAATGGGAACGAAACAAAATAGAAAATAAGGAAGCAAGCAAGCAAGCAACGGAAGCAAGCAAGCAAAAGCAAGCAAGCAAGCAAGCAAGCAAGCAAGCAAGCAAGCAAGCAAGCAAGCAAGCAAGCAAGCAAGCAAGCAAGCAAGCAAGCAAGCAAGCAAGCAAGCAAGCAAGCAAGCAAGCAACGGAAAGCAAGCAAGCAAGTGATTTCAAATTAATTGTTTCTCCATTCCAATAAATCAAATAATATAATGTAAAGAACAAAATGGAGGGGAATTTAGTGAAAGGAACCAAATGCAGACAAATATGACTTTCGATGTCAATGGTACTAAACATTAGCCTGTTGCAGGCGTTGTCGGCGTTCGGATACGCTTCGCGCATCGATCGCGTGCCTCTTCGCATCGCTACTACACATGAGTTCATACAAAAACAAAACAACAGGCCTCAAAAATCACACTCACGTTTGTCAACTTTGGAGCCTGAATTAACCTCCTTTGGTGCTGCGAAAAACAGTACACTGCCAGCATGACCACAACAAGTGTGACTTGAATGAAGCGAATCGAAGCCATCTGCATCGGCTGAAACACAATCGATCAGTCCCTTGATGTAAACGATGAATTGTATTCCACTGTCCTTCTTCACAACTGTCCGAGCTTGTCCGGGATAACTGATTACATTTGATTACGAAATACATCCGCTTTTATACTGCCTGGATGCCATGCATGAAGTTCCGCACGTGTTTGCAACAGGAACTTTTAGCCCGGGGGGGGGGGGGGGGGGGGGGGGGGGGGGGGGGGGGGTCTCCCATATAAAACGTGACGGGGTGATCGCCGGAATTTGAAAAACCCCTAAAAGGTACCAAAATCTCGTTTTGTGGGTGTCCCTGTTATATATTTTTTCCAGCTTAATACCCTAAAAAGGTACCGGATAACTCTAACGGCAGTCATTTTAGATTTTAAACACCCTAAGCGGTACCAAACACGAATTTTAACCCCTAAAAGGTACTGCGATCACCCCCGTCACTTTTATATGGGAGTTCCCCCCTCCCTTGCTCTGTGGTCTATGTCGAAACCATTGTTGGCTTGTCACTGGCTCTGTTATCTCACGCGGTTAGTCATTGAGCAATAGACTGGTCACCTTGGGCTTGTTGTTGCCATGTGGCCGGAGGTCAATGTCTAGCAGAAAGTAATTGTTGTCTGGAAACGTATGACAAAGCTCCCAGTGATTTTCCACTCATGCTCTCATGTGATATCAGCATGCTTCACCCCTCCCCCAACTCTGTGCCAATCCTCACTTAGTAAAATCCCTTTAACATGTGTTAAGAACATTTTACTAATCACTGGCTGGCATGGGCTGACACTTCATAATTTTGTGATTTTCAGGTGCCACAACAGTTGAAAGGAGAAAGCAACAACTGTGGATTTCACTTGTTCATGTTTATGACCATTTCATTAAAGGTAGATGTGGGTAAATTTGTAATAACAACAACAATAATCACACTACAGACTAGTATAATAATATCAGAAAAGGATTAAAATCCTGTGTTTTATAAATCCCCAGTTCTTTGGATTTTTACAGAAGTAATGACATTCATGTTGTATTATCCATAGGATCTAAAAGGAGTATGAAAGTAATCCGAATGGATATGTCAATGCTGAACATCCAGTGGTTGATCCCAAAAGATGCTGAACAAGAGAGAACATTGACAGGGGTCAGAAAACAAAGGGATTTTACTAAGTGAGGATTGGCCACAGAGTTCTGGGGAGGGGTGAAGCATGCTGATATCACATGAGAGTAGCATGAGTGGTAAAATCACTGGGAAGCTTTGTCATACAGTTCCAGACAACAATTACTTTCTGCTAGACATTGACCTCCGGCCACATGGCAACAACAAGCCCAAGGTGACCAGTCTACATTGCTCAATGACTAACCGCCCGTGAGATAAACAGAGCCAGTGACAAGCCAACAATGGTTTCGACATAGACCACAGAGGCAAGGGAGGGGGGAAACTCCCATATAAAAGTGAGGGGTAGATCGCAGTACCTTTTAGGGGTTAAAATTCGTGGTTTGGTACCGCTTAGGGTGTTAAAATCTAAAATGACTGCCCGTTAGAGTTATTCCGGTACCTTTTAGGGTATTAAGCTGGAAAAAAATATATAACAGGGACCACACCAAAACGAGATTTTGGTACCTTTCTAGGGGTCGCTTCAAAATTTTCCGGCGATCACCCCCGTCACGTTTATATGAAAACGACCCCACCCTCCCCCCCCCCCCCACCCCGACCCCCCGGGCTAAAAGTTCCTGTGCAACACACGTGCGGAACTTCATGCATGGCATCCAGGCCGGCAGAGTATAAAAGCGGATGTATTTCGTAATCAAATGTAATCAGTTATCCCGGACAAGCACGCTCGGACAGTTGTGAAGAAGGACAGTGGAATACAATTCATCGTTTACATCAAGGAGACTGATCGATTGTGTTTCAGCCGATGCAGATGGCTCGATTCGCTTCATTTCAAGTCACACTTGTTTGTGGTCATGCTGGCAGTGTACTGTTTCGCAGCACCAAAGGAGGTTAATTCAGGCTCCAAAGTTGACAACGTGAGTGTGATTTGAGGCCTACTGTTTTTTGGTTTTTTGTATGAACTCATGTGTAGTAGCGATGCGAAGAGGCACGCGATCGATGCGCGAAGCGGTATCCGAACGCCGACAACGCCTGCAACAGGCTACTGTTTAGTAGCCATTGACATCGAAAGTCATATTGTCTGCATTTGGTTCCTTTCACTAAATTCCCCTCCATTTTTGTTCTTTACATTATATTTATTGATTTATTGGAATGGAGAAACACAATTAATTTGAAATCACTTGCTTGCTTGCTTTCCGTTGCTTGCTGCTTGCTTGCTTGCTTGCTTGCTTGCTTGCTTGCTTGCTTGCTTGCTTGCTTGCTTGCTTGCTTGCTTTGCTTGCTTGCTTCCGTTGCTTGCTTGCTTGGCTTCCTTATTTTCTATTTTGTTTCGTTCCCATTCTTTGCTTCCATAATAACGAAGATTGGATTTTCTGTATTTAAACAGATCCCTTTTTTGCATTTCATTGATACAGCTAACGTTATGTTGAGAGCGGGAAATGACGCGAGAAGTTTTTTGGTCCGTGGAAAAGGCGACATGGCGCACCCGACGGAGCCGACAGAGCCGAAGGAGCCGAAGGAGCCGACGGAGCCGACGGAGCACCGCGCGTATTGTGAAAAATGCGAAGAAAACGCGCGAAGAAACACGTAAAAAAATATGGGCGTTAGGTAACTATACATTGTTTCTAAACACGCTGCTTGTTCTTTAAAAAGCTAATCTGTGTTTTTTTCTTATTTTTCTGCTGCCTTTGTAGAATTGGTTTTCCTATTTTGATTTTATTCTTGTTCAATTGCAGCTTCAAAATGCAGTCACAAAAAAGGGAAGCATTCGTGATTGAAGTTAACTAGTGATGTGAACTTATGAAGAAATATATACATGTAGCTACAGCAGACAGCAGTCTGTACAATGGATTACAAAAATAAAATAGTTGAAAATGAAATATATCAAGTGTCATTTTATTGCGGGCGAGCAAAGCAAAAGAATTGTTCATATCTTCGCTCTCCAACTGGTACGATTGGAATGTGAACTCTGTGTTTGTTACATATGCGCAGCAATAAGAAACATGGTTAACTCTGTGTCAGTTAATATTCACTGAGAAGACCAAAATATGTTCGTTTGGTAGTTGGCGATGAGTTCGTAGAAATTAAATACGAGTCATAGGAGATCACTAGGTAGAAGGCGGAAATTTACGCCATATCGTCACTTGTGAAATTGTCGAAGGCCACCTATGTTATCGTTATGAATGACGGCTATTATGCTAAGCTTTATTCAACTGAAAATCAATTTTACATTATCTGTCCTAAAGCATATCAGAGTTTGATCATGAAGTTAATACTCGAACATAGCAGCCAATAATAAAGCCGCGATGCCGAGTAGTTCCTAAGTCGAAGTCAATTAAATCCCAGCAGGAGCCATAATTATGGCTCCTGCTGGGATTTAATTGGCTTTGACTTAGGGATGGACCATTTTATTTTGAGGGGTCCGCGGTCCGACTTCAGAGATGGCATTGGTACATGTTTTTCGAGTTTTGCCTCGACAATACTGAAAATTAGAAACTAGCTCTGTCATGCAGTTAACCTAAACATCCTATACTAATCGATATCTCTCAGCCACACCAAAAGTTAAGGCAAAAATTCATATGCTTGCATTCTTAATCAAATTGGAAGTTCACTACATAATGCGATAATGCATACACGATGAGTTGGGCCATAAAGACGCGCCTTTTGGGAGCCGGAGACGCCAGCATCAGACCGTAACTGGTTTGTTGCAATAGTCGAATCACCGAGTTCTAGAATGGCTGTACGGCATGAGTTTCAACATAAACATACCTTGATCAAAATAATGGCAGACAAATGCCCAGAAGAATACCGCATCATGTTATACTTCTTTCTAGCCTACAAAACAACAATAGAAATAAAGACTATTTTCAAACTTCTTGGAAATAAAAAACAATATTGGTTAAAATTCATTAGAATACTCCGCAAGGGCTTTTCAGAAAAACAAATCTAAAATAAAAACTATAATTTAGTAACTTGCTCCTTTCTTTTTTAAGAAATGTTAAACAAATCTCAGTGGGGGAACAAAAAAATTACTTATCTTAAAATTACTTATATTAAATGGTGTTAGATGCCGGCCAGGATGGAATAACAATGTCGCACTTTCACAGTGTTGGTTATTGGCTCCGCAGTTTCTTTGGATTTACCTCTGTTTGTCTTGTACCAGGAAAAGAGCAAAAAACACATCAATATAGTTTTCAGTATTAGCCCTCTTAGTAGTCTTGACAGTAGGTCAGTTATACATGCAGTAGGTACATGACAATAAAAAACTGATATAAAAAATAGTGAACTAAAAGTGCCAAAATTTTAACATAAAACTGGCAGACGTTTCGGGCTTTGCCCCTTCATCAGTGAAACTGAATGTGTCCCAGCCTAGTCCTCTAGTCGTTCTCTTTCTCTCTCGAGCGAGCGCGAAGTACACGTAAGGACCTGGGAAATGGGTTTTGCGTGCTTCAGTGACGTCATGAAATTTCGTGCTGAATCCCAAATCGAGTAAGCGGTATAGGAACGCCTGGGTACTAGGCTGAATGTGTCCGTGTTTCCAATGATGAAGGGCTGTTGATTGACAAATGAGCCCTGGTGTCTTCCCGGCTAGCGTTATACTACATTTGTAAAACTTTCCGGAACAGTTACAAATTGGGAAATAAATATCGTCAAGTTATACTGAACTGAAATTAGTATCTAGTTCCGACGGATTAAACTTTCTAACCGAACAGTACCCTGCGAGACAGAGATTCACTTCTCTTTCCGCGCGCGACGAAAAGGAACCTCTCTGCACCGATTATTTGATCTTGTATGCGTCAGTACAAAATTTTTCCTTTCAAAAACTGCTTCAAACTCGCTAAATCAGCAGAAACAATAATAAACTATTGAAAAAAATATATTTTACTAAGACCAGTGGTTTCTGAGAAATTGCCGGGGAAATTGCCAAGTTAGCTCGGTACATATGCAAAAATTCAAAACTCCTTCGCGAACAATTAGCGCGCGCGTGCTGAGCGCGAGTACCTACAATGACGTACGTAGTTCGCGCATGCACGATAGGAAATCGAGCAGTTGTGTGCAGAGGTTCCTTCTCGTCGCGCGCGTCAAAAGAAGTGAATCTCTGTCTCGCAGGGTAACCGAACAGAAACATCCAATTACTCATGAGAAAAAAATTAATGATTCACCAGTAACTCTTTCAGTGTTTTAGTACTAAAACATTCAACAACTTCTTTGGCGTTTTACAGACGAGTACAACGTCGAAACTTCGTTCACTACACAATCGCTACATTAATAGTCCAGTCAATGTATTGATGGGACCCATCACAAATTGCAACAGAATTTATTTCTTCGCTATCCATCTCAGAAAAGTGCACCAATCAACATATCAAAAGTCTAGAAAAATCTACGAAGGGGAAGTGACTTAAATTCTTACTTATACAATGTAGCTCTATAGGTACAGCATGAAAACGAGGCTACGTACAACAACCTACTCTTACATGTATTTCTTTGATCACAAATTCACCAATGTCACTCAAACAAAAGAGATAAATTATCCAGACTCCTCGCAAGCTCACATTCAACTGGGAAATACAGCTATAGGTGAATTAAATTATAATCTGCTTGACTACTGTAGTACTTAATTTCTAATTTACAAAATAAGAATAGCATGTGTATGTATATTACATGTAATTCTCACACCATGACAATTTAATATGACTTTTTGTATACATACAATGTTAAAATAATTGAGTATATTTTAAATCTGTACCTTGAGGATGTTTGACCGACATCTTGCTCCCCACATAAAGTGGTATAGAAAAAGGTACTGACAATGGGATATATACACTGGGGTAGTTGCCTGAAACCACAATACAAAATCATATATGTAGCTTATGCAATGACATGGCCCTGGCACAAAGTACACTAAAAACTGTAACCATATTCTACGAGCAACCAGAAATACATACAGTATAATAAACCATACTCACTTGAACAAAAACAAAACTATTGTGTCAGTGATCATTGCCTTTGGTTGGACAGTTTGCAATCTGCCTTGTAGATTTGAAGTCCAGAAAGTTCAACACTGTCTGGAGGTTGTGGTAGGGGTACTGTAGTGTGTGTTTGACAATCTATAACTACATGAACATCTGATTGCTGGGGACAACTGGTGCCTTGGAAAGTGCTGGTATCTGCTTCAGAGCTGGTCCCTTGTGAAGTACTGATAACTTCGGAATAACAACTGGGCTGCTGAGCAGAGCTGATGGTCTGTTTGTGAACAGCTGGTATCTTGAGAAGAGCATACCTCATGTACATGTGATGAATCTATAAAAATAAAACCATAAGTTCTTCTAAACAGGATAGTGCATGAACTTCCAAACATAAAAAACTATGATATGACAGAACAGATTAATATCAATATTTACATTCCAGCAAAACAAAAGTTCACATATACATGTTAATGGCAACCTAGCCTATGAGTCTCAGTAGCTGACTGGCCTTCTTGTATTGATCTGTTTGTGACCAGAACATTGATATTTGCATTAATTAATTTTAAAAATTAGAGAAAAGTCTATACATATACCTGGCAATACTGTCCTGGAAACTTCAGTCATCATGAAAGGGAGAACCTGAATGTCCAAAACTTCTCCAGTTTTGCACATACATTAGACATGAAGCTTGGGTTGTAGGGCACCTCAACAGTGAAGATTCCTTTTTTGGTCCACACAACAAAGATTTCCAAGGTCAGCTCACTTACAAACATTTGAAGCTGAAGTTGGAAGTAGTACTGTGAAGTAGGCCTTCAAAGCAAACTCATTTCCATTTTTAATGCCACCAATTTTGGGGTTAGGAAAGCTTCTTTTGGGTGCAGATCTCTGTGTTTCCAGGGGCATTTATATTCTACAACTTTGTTTGGACAACCATCAGAACACTGACATTTCTGAATATTATCCAGACTAGCACCAAGGAAAGGCTTTGACTCTGAGATCAGAAACCCTTTTGAGACCAGTTCCAGTTTGTGGTGGGTATGGCTAGCAACACGCTGATATGCCTTGCAAGCACTCTCTTCATGAAATAACCCCCACTCCCTGGCATTTTGTGGTTCCATATCCTGTTGTTGAGAATGAATGTGAGGTGTCTTGGCTAATGCAATATCTTCTACCAACTTTGTGACATTCTCAGCATTATTTTTCTCAAGTGACTCCTGCCTGGTGAAGACTCTTTTGCACTTTGAAGCTGATATGAAGCCTGCTTGTGTAGATACCATTCCTCGCATTGCCATTGCTTTGAGTGGTGCTCTCAACATGCTCCCTTTCTGTATCACTGAAGGACAACAACCTCAAACGTCTTCAGTTGAAATGTTGGGATGATTTCTCAAGACCTCTTGTAATTTTACTATTCATAATACCAGTCTCAGCCTTGTTACATCTGATTCAGCAGGTTCATCGTTGAGATCTGTGTCTGCTTCCGGACTGCAATAAATTTTTTGAATAAGGGCAAGATAACAGGTCTATCAGTTTTTTAATTGGCACATCTTTTGGGTAAATTTGTCTAAGATACTCCTCATCTGGTGGATTAGTTGTCTTCAGGAGCACGGACATCTCTGTCAATATTTTGGGGAGAACGTGTGTTTATGTTTTCTTTTTTTGTAGGAGGGTTTTTTACCTTTCTTGATCACCAAGTCCTTTACTTCGCACGCTTGAGTATTTGCTCTCGGTCTTTTAACCCAGATGCATGGGGCACTGGTTACACTGTCTTTACCACGAGTGTTTAGCAAATCTTCCAGGGCGTACATGGCGGCCGCAATGTGCTTGCATCCCCCATCTCGACCACCTTTACACTTGCATCTTGCCTGAAGAACACTGCCTCGGTTTGCACCTCTACCCTCAAGAATAAACCAGAGATCATAGTACTCCTTTCCTTCATCCGTTTTGATTTTCATGAAAGGCCGCACTTTGGCTACATATACATGAACACCCTCTTGATCAACTGAACAGTTTAGTGAAGATTCCACATAACCATCATCGAATAAGCGATAATCTTCAAATGACTTGTAAGCGGCGAGTCCCTGCTTGTCGTAATCAGTGGAGTGGTAAATCAAATAGTTAAAATGTCGTACAAACCCAAACGGCGGCGACGAGTTGAAGTTGTTCACGGTATTCAGGGAAAATGGATTGGGAATTAGCATATCATGAATTATTAATTTGTCTGCATCATTGGTTTGATCTTTTTCGAAGTTTGGATCCACTGGCAAAACCATTCTTTCGACTGCGGAAGCGATTTCCACTAGCGAAGTTTTCAAATACCCGCTTACTGAAACTCCACGTTCCTGCAAATATTTTTTAAGTTCTGCTACATTCATGGCGTTGAAGTCGCTTTATTCTTCTGCTCTGCCATTTTGAACCTGTAACTATTCGAGGTTTAAAGACTTAAAGCAGTGGGAAAATTTATATAGCAACGGGAACTTGAATAGCGACACGGAAGTTCGGACTTTCGCGGTTTGTTTACATCACAAGTCACGTGACACTACACGTGAAATCTAACGCCGAAAGGTGAATTGTGAGCACGGAGCCCCATCTCCCATACTGATCCTGGGAGTCAACCCTGTCCCGTTTCATTTTATTTTTAGACACCGCGGGGCTCACAGATTCCCGCGAACTCATTAGAATGCCCAATCAGAACAAAGTTATTGTTATACGTCTCACGCCGGTGATCTCAGCTCACAGCGATAATAATGGCGGAATCGAGTGGAGACAGTGAAAGTTTCAGATTGTTACGATTTCTCTTCCGACAGATTTAGTACATCATAGAACATTAGTGAGGAGCAAGTGTGTTGAATCGGGCTAAAAGGAAAAACGCTAGCAACGAAAGGTGACCGCGCGGCATGAACAAATAGAGTGGCAAATACAATGTAGTCGATTTGCGCCAGCACTCATAAAAAACCCGGGTCATAAAACGGTTAGAGAGCAAAAATATTCGCACTTAAAATGCTATAGCATCAACCCCACTTTAAGAGGGGTTTGCAAGAAGAACATGTGCGTGGACAATCGACATAAATAGAGTGCTCAGAAAGCTAGAAGAAACTGGCATACAACACGCAAAACAATAAATCGATACGCGTGGGATATTTATGTTATCTTGCGTTTGCAAGAACACCGAAGAACATCACACTACGAACAAAGGAGGAAACAAGCACGGTGACCCCTGTTTTTCTTTTCATAGATCTCTTCCTTTATTGATTCTCTCCATTTTAACAAAAAGCAAAAATTCTGAACGTGAGAAGTTTTGATTATTTCGCTTTTTTCTACTAATTTGCGATCAAATTTTTCTGCTAATGCGGGTGTACATGACTTAAAAGTATCTTACTGTAAGGCTAATTCTACCTGAAGGAATGACGTCAGCTGCACAAATTTACTCAATAGTCCTATTTGCATTGAAATCAACACATCCATCTTATCTAGAGTTCTCCATTTTACATTAATATTTGCTGATAGCAATGAAGCCGATATCGCCTTATATGACCAAAAGTTCTAGAAAACACTATGGTCTTCAATGCGCTTTATCTCCGAAACGAGCACGGTGACCCCCCAATTTTTTTGCCTTTCTGACATGAGTTGGTCATTATCTAACTGCAGCAAAAGTTATAAAAAATCTGAACGTGGGAAGAATTGGGCGCGAACGTCCTTAATGTAGCGATTGTGTAGTGAACGAAGTTTCGACGTGTACTCGTCTGTAAACGCCAAAGAAGTTGTTGAATGTTTTAGTACTAAAACACTGAAAGAGTTACTGGTGAATCATTAATTTTTTCTCATGAGTAATTGGATGTTTCTGTTCGGTTACCCTGAGAGACAGAGATTCACTTCTTTTGACGCGCGCGACGAGAAGGAACCTCTGCACACAACTGCTCGATTTCCTATCGTGCATGCGCGAACTACGTACGTCATTGTAGGTACTCGCGCTCAGCACGCGCGCGCTAATTGTTCGCGAAGGAGTTTTGAATTTCTTTGCATATGTACCGAGCTAACTTAGCAATTTCCCCGGCAATTTCTCAGAACACTGGTTCTTAGTAAAATATATTTTTTTCAATAGTTTATTATTGTTTCTGCTGATTTAGCGAGTTTGAAGCAGTTTTTGAAAGGAAAATTTTGTACTGACGCATACAAGATCAAATAATCGGTGCAGAGGTTCCTTTCGTCGCGCGCGGAAAGAGAAGTGAATCTCTGTCTCGCAGGGTACTGTTCGGTTAGAAAGTTTAATCCGTCGGAACTAGATACTAATTTTCAGTTCAGTATAACTTGACGATATTTATTTCCCAATTTGTAACTGTTCCGGAAAGTTTTACAAATGTAGTATAACGCTAGCCGGAAGACCAGGGCTCATTTGTCAATCAACAGCCCTTCATCATTGGAAACAACGGACACATTCAGCCTAGTACCCAGGCGTTCCCTTACCGCTTACTCGATTTGGGATTCAGCACGAAATTTCATGACGTCACTGAAGCACGCAAACCCATTCCAGGTCCTTACGTGTACTTCGCGCTCGCTCGAGAGAGAAAGAGAACGACTAGGGACTAGGCTGGGACACATTCAGTTTCCACTGATGAAGGGCAAAGCCCGAAACGTCTGCCAGTTTTATGTTAAAATTTTGGCACTTTTAGTTCACTATTTTTTATATCAGTTTTTTATTGTCATGTACCTAACTGCATGTATACTGACCTACTGTCAAGACTACTAAGAGGCTAATACTGAAACTATATTGATGTGTTTTTTGCTCTTTTCCTGGTACAAGACAAACAGAGGTAAATCCAAAGAAACTGCGGAGCCAATAACCAACACTGAAAGTGCGACATTGTTATTCCATCCTGGCCGGCATCTAACACCATTTTAATATAAGTAATTTTAAGATAAGTAATTTTTTGTTCCCCACTGAGATTTGTTTAACATTTCTTAAAAAAGAAAGGAAGCAAGTTACTAAATTATAGTTTTTTTATTTTAGATTTGTTTTTCTGAAAAGCCCTTGCGGAGTATTCTAATGAATTTTAACCAATATTGTTTTTTATTTCCAAGAAGTTTGAAAATAGTCTTTATTTTCTATTTTGTTTTGTAGGCTAAGAAAGAAGTATAACATGATGCGGTATTCTTCTGGGCATTTTGTCTGCCATTATTTTGATCAAGGTATGTTTATGTTGAAACTCATGCCGTACAGCCATTCTAGAACTCGGTGATTCGACTATTGCAACAAACCAGTTTACGGTCTGATGCTGGCGTCTCCGGCTCCCAAAAAGGCGCGTCTTTATGGCCCAACTCATCGTGTATGCATTATCGCATTATGTAGTGAACTTCCAAATTTGATTAAGAATGCAAGCATATGAATTTTTGCCTTAACTTTTGGTGTGGCTGAGAGATATCGATTAGTATAGGATGTTTTAGGTTAACTGCATGACAGAGCTAGTTTCTAATTTTCAGTATTGTCGAGGCAAAACTCGAAAAACATGTACCAATGCCATCTCTGAAGTCGGACCGCGGACCCCCTCAAAATAAAATGGTCCATCCCTAAGTCAAAGCCAATTAAATCCCAGCAGGAGCCATAATTATGGCTCCTGCTGGGATTTAATTGACTTCGACTTAGGAAACTACTCGGCATCGCGGCTTTATTATTGGCTGCTATGTTCGAGTATTAACTTCATGATCAAACTCTGATATGCTTTAGGACAGATAATGTAAATTGATTTCAGTTGAATAAAGCTTAGCATAATAGCCGTCATTCATAACGATAACATAGGTGGCCTTCGATCATTTCACAAGTGACGATATGGCGTAAATTTCCCTCCTATGATCTCCTATGACTCGTATTTAATTTTACGAACTCATCGCCAACTACAAACGAACATATTTTGGTCTTCTCAGTGAATATTAACTGACACAGAGTTAACCATGTTTCTTATTGCTGCGCCATATGTAACAAACACAGAGTTCACATTCCAATCGTACCAGTTGGAGAAGCAAGATATGAACATTCTTTTGGACTTTGCTCGCCCGCAATAAAATGACACTTGATATATTTCATTTTCAACTATTTTATTTTGTAATCCATTGTTACAGACTGCTGTCTGCTGTAGCTACATGTATATATTCTTCATAAGTTCACATCACTAGTTAACTTTCAATCACGAATGCTTCCCTTTTTGACTGCATTTTGAAGCTGCAATTGAACAAGAATAAAATCAAAATAGGAAACCAATTCTAACAAAGGCAGCAGAAAAATAAGAAAACAAAACACAATTAGCTTTTTAAAGAACAAGCAGCGTTTAGAAACAATGTATAGTTACCTAACGCCCATATTTTTTTACGTGTTTCTTCGCGCGTTTCTTCGCATTTTTCACAATACGGCGCGCGCTCCGTCGGCTCCGTCGGCTCCTTCGGCTCCTTCGGCTCTGTCGGCTCCGTCGGGTGCGCCATGTCGCCTTTTCCACGGACCAAAAAACTTCTCGCGTCCATTTCCGCTCAACATAACGTTAGCTGTATCAATGAAATGCAAAAAAGGATCTGTTTTAAATACAGAAATCCAATCTTCGTTATTATGGAAGCAAAGAATGGGAACGAAACAAAATAGAAAATAAGGAAGCAAGCAAGCAAGCAACGGAAGCAAGCAAGCAAAAGCAAGCAAGCAAGCAAGCAAGCAAGCAAGCAAGCAAGCAAGCAAGCAAGCAAGCAAGCAAGCAAGCAACGGAAAGCAAGCAAGCAAGTGATTTCAATTAATTGTGTTCTCCATTCCAATAAATCAAATAATATAATGTAAAGAACAAAATGGAGGGGAATTTAGTGAAAGGAACCAAATGCAGACAAATATGACTTTCGATGTCAATGGTACTAAACAGTAGCCTGTTGCAGGCGTTGTCGGCGTTCGGATACCGCTTCGCGCATCGATCGCGTGCCTCTTCGCATCGCTACTACACATGAGTTCATACAAAAACAAAACAAACAGGCCTCAAAATCACACTCACGTTTGTCAACTTTGGAGCCTGAATTAACCTCCTTTGGTGCTGCGAAACAGTACACTGCCAGCATGACCACAACAAGTGTGACTTGAAATGAAGCGAATCGAAGCCATCATGCATCGGCTGAAACACAATCGATCAGTCCCTGATTGATGTAAACGATGAATTGTATTCCACTGTCCTTCTTCACAACTGTCCGAGCTTGTCCGGGATAACTGATTACATTTGATTACGAAATACATCCGCTTTTATACTGCCGGCCTGGATGCCATGCATGAAGTTCCGCACGTGTTTGCAACAGGAAACTTGTTAGCCGGGGGGGGGGGGGGGGGGGGTCTTTCATATAAACGTGACGGGGTGATCGCCGGAAATTTTGAAAAGAACCCCTAAAAGGTACCAAAATCTCGTTTTGTGCGGTGTCCCTGTTATATTATTTTTTCCAGCTTAATACCCTAAAAGGTACCGGAATAACTCTAACGGCAGTCATTTTAGATTTTAACACCCTAAGCGGTACCAAACCACGAATTTTAACCCCTAAAAGGTACTGCGATCACCCCCGTCACTTTTTATATGGGAGTTCCCCCCTCCCTTGCTCTGTGGTCTATGTCGAAACCATTGTTGGCTTGTCACTGGTCTCTGTTATCTCACGGCGGTTTAGTCATTTGAGCAATAGACTGGTCACCTTGGGCTTGTTGTTGCCATGTGGCCGGAGGTCAATGTCTAGCAGAAAGTAATTGTTGTCTGGAAACGTATGACAAAGCTCCCAGTGATTTTCACTCATGCTCTCATGTGATATCAGCATGCTTCACCCCTCCCCAACTCTGTGCCAATCCTCACTTAGTAAAATCCCTTTGTTTTCTGACCCTGTCAATGTTCTCTTGGTTTCAGCATCTTTGGGATCAAACCACTGATGTTCAGCATTGACATATCCATTCGGATTACTTTCATACTCCTTTAGATCCTATGGGAATAATACAACATGAATGTCATTACTTTCTGTAAAAATCCAAAGAACTGGGGATTTATAAAACACAGGATTTTAATCCTTTCTGATATTATTTACTAGTCTGTAGTGTGATTATTGTATGTTGTAACAAATTTACCCACATCTACCTTTAAGAAATGGTCAATAAACATGAACAAGTGAAATCCACAGTTTGTTGCTTCCTTTCAACTGTTGTTGGCACCTGAAAATCACAAAATTATGAAGTGTCAGCCCATGCCAGCCAGTGATTAGTAAAATGTTCTTAACACAGGGTCTGGAAGGGGGGGGGGGGGGGGGGGGGGGGGGGGGGTCTGGATCCCGAATCACGCACTGATTTTTCGTAAATTCCCGAATCAACGTAACTTTTTCATCGTCATTTCCCGAATCCCGTAGTTTTTTAAATTTGTTAGCTGTTTTTTTTTTCTGTCAATAGTTAACTATCTTAGTGAAAAATATGTTTTATTATCTAAATAAATATGCAAAGTTCAGATTGGTTTAAACGTTTAACTACGGTGGTTGTCTAAGAAAATTCTGCGAAATCTGAGTAAACATTAGCAAAGAAATGTTGCACCAAACTCGTACAATCTCCGGTATAAACTTGGTGTTTTCTTGAAATGGTTTTATATATATATATAGATATATATATATATATATATATATATATAATATATTATATATATATATATATATATATATATATATATAAATAGAAGGGTCTTCCAAAAGCTACAAATTAACTTGATTTTGAATCACTTTTACAGGAGAAAGGCTAGTAATGTTACCTTAATAAGATGAAAGGGCTCTGTGTGATAGCGTTATAGCCTTCCTGATCGAGTACGGATGGTTTTCGAGAGGAAGTTCACAGGAGTGGCTTGAATCTCATCATTTCCATCGTTGCTCGCCGTCTCCTCAGTTTGGTGATCCTCCTCGTCGGAGGCAGAGCCATATTCAGATTGCTGTTCATGCAACTCTGGCTGGACCATGTCAGTTTCGATTCCATCCGTGCTGCTGTCAAGGGGAGCAGATTCAGCAAGGATCCGTTCTCCGACTGGTAGCTCTTTCTGGTACATGTTTAAGGGCAGAGTTCCGGATTTATGTTTTGTATTGTTTTGCCTGACTGTAAGTTGTCGCACAGCCTTTCCATGTTCCTGAGCCCATTGACGCATGGCAACTTGATCATTTTTAGACATCGTTTGCACAGGCAACTGCTTCATTTTGGGAATATCTTCCAAGGCTAATTTGTTTTCTGGAACTGGATAATAAGACTGTGGGTGTGTGTAGTAGTATGCTGACCAGGTTGTTGTGCGTTTCAGTGACTCGTGCATTGTATTCCCAAAGTCTCTTGAATACTCTATAAGTGTGCAAGTGGGATGCTTGAAGTGGGACACAGCGTGAAGATTCTCGACCTGCACTGTAAGACATACTTCAGGCTTGATCTTAAAGTCTGGACTTAATTCACTGAAATTTGTATCGAGCCTTTCTAGGCCTTTCTCCACCAGCACGAGTGACGTTGCAGTTTTGGAGGCAATGGTACCTTGTGGGCCATTAGTGACACTATTCGAATTCCTGGTGGACTTCACTTCATCAATCGTGGACTTGAAGTAGCTGGAAACACCCTTCACCATTTGATGTGCCTCTTGGAGTGTGTGCTGTTCACGTGGTTGATGCTTAAAACATGTTAAAATGCACGGAAAATGCACGGTAAAACTTTCCAAGATTTTCCAAAAACTCAACAGAGCCTCTGATCGTCGTTACAAGTTTCACGGTACCAATTTGACCATCTGTAACGAATAGACTACTGCCTTCCGTACACACTCCCATGGGTTGTCCAAAAGCAGCATGGCTTCCCGATCCATTTTTGTTGCTTTCTTCCCCTGTGCCAGCTATTACTGTAACACAGCCGCTTGTCTGGAGTTGCTTTACCTGTCTACTGTCTTGAATCAGTAAATACAATGCTTCCATCTGGTAGTGGAGCAACTGAGTGTAGATTGCTACATGCATTGCTACCATTACGAAGAACTACACCATTCATGACCCCTTCTGCCATGTTAAACTTTGACAGCCCATTGCTGTGTGCAATGAAGAGACAATTATTGGACAGACACATGCTCTGAACTAGATCACATCCATCTGGATATGCGCAAAGTGTAGTTGCAGTTCCACAGAGGAAGTGTCCATTGGAATGAACTGTGACGGAGTACACTTCTCTGGAGGAGTCCGAAGAACATGCTAGGATGTCATCGCTGATCTTGCAAATGGCAAGATGTTAAAACAGTGGGTTAAAATAGCGTTTTGGAAGTGCTGGGTTTTTTTTTAAATTTCAAAGATTTCAGTTTCCCAAACGACACCCCGTCCCCAGCTCATGCGTCCCCTCTCTACTGTCCCTTAGGCCCCCTGGTTTGAAATGTTGAAAGTTATATCAAACATGATCAAACTATGATGTCCAAACAACCGACTCGTCCCCAGTTGTCTCTCTTGTTGGGAGAAGCGGGAGATGCTTGCCCAGTTAATATTAACAGAGACTGAGAGCATGTGAGAGACGACTGGTGACGAGTCAGGTCCAACACCACATTCCAAACATGTCCAAACACTGTCAAAATGTCAAACATGTGTCAAAAGTATATATATTTAAAACAAAAACAGCGCTTTTTGAATTGTTTCTTAATTCTACGCACGTTTCTAAACTGATTTCGCTGAATTATTTTAACATTTTTTAAAACACCCACAATGACATTGATGTTTCCGCTTTTCACACCGAGTGACCTAATGCACATGAATATAACTTCGAGTTCAACTCCGAGTTGATAATCAACATAGTGTTTCACTTGCCCGTCGACGCAGCACCACAGTTTCATTAGAAACTAACCACTTTGCACATGAATATATATTATATATATATTGTGTACATATCGCATCCAACAGATCTAACACGATCCAATAAATTATTTACCTTGAAGCATTGCATTACCATCTGCTGTAATGACTGGCAATTCATGTTCCCATGCGTCTTGTGTTCTTAGTGAGAACGCTTCCACTCCGCCTGGAACTTTTTTCATTCGGGCGATGTTGATTTCTGGATTACCACCGAGACCCTTATTTTTGGCTATTTGATTTTATATCAGTAAACTTCTCCAGATGGGTCTTGAAGTCGTGGAGCGACTTGTGTTTGTCTTGGCATATAGGTAGATTGAACTTTTCCTTGTGAATAGGCTGGCTATCCACTTTGCCGGACTCCGGAGTGAGAAAAACGAGCACAGGACTCTAACTGTGGTAAGGGGCGACCGCCACTGCTCGCCATCGTCACAGGACTCGCCAGTAGTACACGCTGCTAAAACTTACTATGCTAACTGTGCTAACGCTTGGTTCACTCTGACCTGTTTACTGTAGATTTAGCTCTTCGGCCATTTAGCTCTTCGGCCATGTGCGATCGTGCGCTTTTTGGGGGGTCAAAATGTGACCCCAAAATAAATATGTCACGCATAATATGTCACACATATGGCTTGTTTCCTTTACGTAAATTGAATTTCATTCTCACGAGAGTCGCGAAGGTTTCTGACAGACCAGTATTTGACAGATAACACACACAACGTGACACAACACGTACGTTGTACATTTGACACTACCGTAGTTAATTTTTAAATAACCGATGACCACACGTTTATTTGATTTTCCCGAAAATATATCTGATTTATCTGTTGAAATCACGAATCACGGCCCAAAGTTTAAGCAGATCACGCGTCACAGGCAAAAAAATTCCCGAATCCCGGCTGATTTCAGCTGTTTTCTCGAATCACGCGCTCAATTTCGGCCAATTCCCGGATCACGCACGACCCCTTCCAGACCCTGTTTTTATAGTACCCTGGGTGAGAGGTTTTTTTTTTTTTTACTCTGCGCAAACTGTGAACGGCAAGCCGCGACGACAAAACCCGCGGAGTAAAAGAAAACTATTTTCGTTCGTGGCCTCAGCGCTCCTCTTCAAGGGAAAAACCCTCTGGCACCCGGGCCGTATTGTTGTAGTTTTGTATTCGAACAGTTTGATGTCTGTCCAGCACAATTTCCTGTTTACGAGATTGGACTAGAGGAAGGCTTCATCAGAGTTGCTATAAATTGTAGATCTTGGAAGAACTTGGACTTAGGTTAAAATCAACAGACTCATTTTGCTGTGTCGAGGAAAGATAACTCTGAACATACCACAACCTCCCGGAGGGGGGAGTACACCCTGAAATTTTGGTAGGGGTGTGCGGCCTGCTTCTTGAAACCGTTAACCTATTTCAGACCAAAATATGTGATTTTCCATACCCTATTTCAAACCTATCAAATTAGTACACAGGTCTAATACATGACTTCAGCTACCCAGGAATGGGTTCCATTTGCGCAAACATTTGTGGCATGAAAAGGGCTTCAAATTTCCCGATGTAATGGAAAAAATAGTTTCGTCTAAAAGCCAAACCAAATTCCAGGCCAAAGGGCACAAAACATACCCTATTTTAGACCAAAATGGTCAAAATCTATATCCTATTTCAGACAAAAACGGCTCAAAAATCGTACCATTTGGGGCCGCGCATACCTATATAGCTTATATAAGGGAGTACGCAACGTAGTTTAGGGTGGCCGTGAAGTAGAACAGAACTTCAAAGCAAGAGATGTTTGGCGTTAGCCGGGGTTATCAAATACAATACACCAAAGAAAAAAAGAAAAAGCCAGCAAAGTTGCTACATCGCACAGGTAATCAATCTAGTCAATGCACGTGGCAAACATGTAGTGCCGGGGTTAGCGTTGATAAATTCAAATGCAAAGTGTGTGCTCGTCCCATGTTCATACATTATATTTACATGTCTCTAGCTTAAGCCAGCTACCACTGTAGTTTGTTTGTAATTCACGAAATTCAAGTTGTTTATTTCGCGTTACAACTTGTTAATATAACAAATAACTAGTATACCTGATAGGTAGAAAATGCTGCCGGACGGGTAAAGGAAAATGTAACAGTATGCGCATAAGTAGAAGTTTGAATGGAAATAGAATTATTTCTTCGGATTGAACTATAACCACTGAACGACAACAAAACTTACCAAACAGCAAGATCAGCGAGCAGATTCAATATTACTCCTTCGGAAGCTTCTTCATTCACTTCGGAAGCTTCTTCATTCACTGAGTGCACAGCACATGACGCTGGTTTACACATTACGCTGGTTTATTTCTATATGTTAATTGTGTAACCTAAGTCTCAAAAAATGTCGTTATCAGTTAAGTGAAGGTATACGCTCACTTTAATGATACTCCTTAGAAATCTGTTTCTTAGAGTTTTACAAAGAGCAATCAGCCCCATGTAAACAAGCTCTTCATAAAACATCTGCAACTCCGTATGGAGCACCCAACGAGTTAACGAACAACAAAAGCCGTTGCTTACATTCTCAACAAGCAAGGCCTTCTCGTTGTATGTTTAATCTTATATGACGATTTTTACGTTGCCGACGAGAAAAAAACACGAAAGAATATATTTTGATCGCATGACTCATTGACTTGTTTGGAGCCAAAAATACTCGACCGTATATCTTTTGATCGCATTAAATTAGTGGCTTAATTGCATCACGTCAACACCTGACAACGAGTGTCGCTGGTTGCCGCTACTTGACTCGTACTCCAGGACGACACTTTTTGCACTGGCTCCAATGCAAAAGAATAATTATCTGCTACGTTAACTCAACAGCCACTGGCGAAGTGTGCAGCTTTCGTTTAATAGAGCAGCGCTGTGTTTCGGACCTCGTCGAACTTTCAGTTGTCGATTATTGATTATTATCGCGAACTCTCACGTTTCACCGCCTCCAGGTTTCTCTGTCAGTGATCTTCTTTTGAAAATAATTATTATTTTTTTTGTCTTCTTTTTGTCTTGAACGGGTTATATATTTTACGATTTTTTTGGTCTTAAACGGGTGAATATATCGCATGGTATGATTTTGACTTAAAATGTCTTAGGACGGGTTAGCGCGTAGCAGCAAAAAACCGGAGCAACGAAATAACTCACCTCTGAGCCTAGCCGGTCGAGAAAGAGAGAGCACGTGGAACTGCGCATCTTACTTTGTTCCATTCGCGCATAGCCACAATTCCATGCGGTCTGAGCCTAGCTGTCGAGAAAGAGAGTAGCACATGGAACTGCGCATCTTACTTTGTTCCATTCGCGCATAACCACAATTCCATGCGGTCTTAGAAAATTTGGTTTCAAGGCCCTATATTGTAATGTTTTTGCCGATTAGGTCTGCTGCCTTGTTCGTTCTGCTTCAGGCTCACTTTACAGCGGCAGCAAACATTGCGTTTCAAGTCTACCTGCGTCAGTCCCCATTTGAATTGCCATGAAATTTCAGACGTCACGGCTGCCATAGAAGAAGCACGCAAACCCATTCCCAGGTTCTTACGTAAACTTCCGCTTGCCAGAGAGCCAGAGAGAGGAGGATCGGAAGAGAACGGGTTTGCCTTGGTTATTTGTCTTTTGGTTCCTATTAACGAATTATCTGTATGCATTTACAGTCCGTACTGCGCAATGTCGGGCCCTACAATATTTTCAGTCTCAACGAAGGGAATGTAAATTCTATCCAAATAAAAATTCATCATTATTAACGCCAGATAGAAGAACCTCGACGAAGTGTAACAAGTAAATCAACAAAATCAAAACAAAAATGAAAACAAACCTGAGGCTGCGCCAATACTCTAATAAATACTCAATATAAATAATGTTGATGCCGGAGAAAATGTATTTAAATTTCCCCGACACAGGCTTACTTCGCGCAAATATTTGCTTTGAGCTACAAATTAAATTTTTTCAATAAAATAAACACATACTGTAATATAATTATACAGTGGATTGTGATATCATTTCTCTCATCAACAAGAAACTAACTAATAACTAAGTAAATTTATTTTTGATGAACGAAAACTACTTAACCCCAAGTGGCAGGCTTTATAATTGATACCCGAGTCATCATGACAGAACAAGAATGCTTCATAAGATATATAATTAACACACTAACACAGCACACGTGAGATAATGAAATAAATTTGTATGGATCTGGAGCGAGATGATTACAATCCAACAAGATCTAAAAACGTTTTTGAAAACAGCAAAAGCATCGTAGTGGGCCTTGTAAATAAGTCCATCTTCCCTTCGAATTGAAGCATATCGTAAATCTTCCATTGCGTTAGCGTGAACAACATAGACAAGTCATTATTAAAACGTACATGTAAGATGCATGATATTTCCGAGAATCCACCTAATACTGAGTGACATCGCAGGGTCCCAATCCATTTCGTTAACTCAGCTTAATATTATTCGCTATGCGCATTCTCCGCGTAAAAACCGCAGTAGCCATGTTGAGTACGCGTCGCGGACATATTTTTAAATAACCGATGACCACACGTTATTTGATTTTCCCGAAAATATATCTGATTTATCTGTTGAAATCACGAATCACGGCCCAAAGTTTAAGGCAGATCACGCGTCACAGGCAATAAAAAATTCCCGAATCCCGGCTGAATTTCAGCTGTTTTCTCGAAATCACGCGCTCAATTTCGGCCAATTCCCGGATCACGCACGACCCCTTCCAGACCCTGTTAACAGTATATCGGGCTTTATGGTATTTTAAATTGCATTAGTTGATCAACATGTCAGTCATGTCAATCACTAGTTATGTTATTACAATAGTACGTATACGAGTCCATAATATTGTTAAACATATAGATTACCTTAAGCACATGATTTGACCGCTGGCTTGTCCTGGAGGGTATACCACTGGTTGCACATAGATGATCCAAGAAGCTAATAAAAAATAAAAACTCAGTACAAAATGTATCACTACTATCATACATGTGCTTCCTCGCGGAAAGCACATGGGGAGTGTGTCGGAAACTGTGTAAATAGTATAGGGCTTTTATTGTTGATTTTGTCACGAACTGTCAAAACCTCAAAGTTGTTATTGTTCAGTGAAAAGAGATCGTGTTTGCGAAAGATTGAACTTTTGTTATTGTTCTGTCTGAAGATATCGTTTTAGCCAATCAGCTTTTATTTGTTTAAGGTGCGTCGATTAGATAAGAGTTTGTACAATATAGCTTTTAGATAGAGAAAATTGTTCTGTTGAGAGGGTGAAACTGTACTAAATCTACTAGCGTTCTTCGATTAAATCTGGAAAGTGAAATCTGTGACAGTGTGGGCTTACTGCGACTTAATTCCCACACGAACACGGCATTTCGCATTTTGCCGAATTTCTTGAAAACGAAAAATCTTTGGAAAGTTTGAATGCAATTTTCGAAAATAGTTTACCAAAGGGTGTCTCCTGACCAAATATAAAGAAATCCGAAATTTCCGTTTGACGGCGAATTCGCGATAATTACAGTCAGCCGCTCTTAAGAAACATATTCGAAAATTGCATATAAGTGGAGTCATTTCTACTGATCCTTTGTCGATAATAAACTCACAAAAGCAATTTTATACTAAGCTGTACAGCAGCTCTAAAACAAATTTAGACACTCCAGATGCAACAACTTTCTTTGAAATTCCGAATCTACCAAAGCTCTCAAGTGAATCGAGTAAGAAATGTGAAGGAAGAATAACTATTGATGAATGTCAAAACATTATTAAAAACATTCCCACTAGGTAAGACTCCTGGAAATGATGGTTTACCTATTGAATTTTATAACGTTTTTGGTCATCAATCGGGGAAATCTGGTTGAAGTTTCAATGAGGCTTATGAAAGGAAAGAAATGTCTAACTCGCAAAGGCAAGGTGTTATCACACTCATTGAAAAAAAAAAGATAAATACAGGACCTATCTTGAAAATTGGAGACCGATTTCACTTACTAATGTTGACGCCAAAATAGCATCCAAAGTGATAGCAACACGGATGGTCAAAATTTTACCAGAGATAATTCACAGCAACCAGACAGGATACGTTTCAGGTCGATACATAGGGGAGGCAGCTAGATCAATTTTAGATATGATGGAGTATACCAAACAGTTAATATTTCCGGCATATTATTATTTATAGATTTCGAAAAGCATTCGACAGTCTTGAGTGGAATTTTATGTTTAAATGTTTAGAAATTTTCGGCTTTGCGTCACAGTCTTATTCGATGGATTGAAACATTCTATAGTAATATATCCAGCTGTATATAAACAATGGATCTTTTTCAGCAGATTTCGATTTAAGCAGAGGTGTGAGGCAAGGAGACCCTCTATCGCCATATCTATTCATAATCGCAGTTGAGATACTAGCTGCTGTAATTCGAACTACTACCGAGATTAAAGGAATTAAAATAGAATCGGAGGAATGTAAAATTGTTCAATATGCAGACGACCTTACTGCCTTTTATCTGACATCGAGTCAGTGCAAAATCTTTTTAAATTACTGGGTCGTTTGAAAACCTATCAGGATTAAAAGTTAACTACAAAAAACAGAGGCAATGTGGATTGGCTCGTGCCGTGATAACACTGAAACACCTCTTTCTTTAAAATGGTGCAAAACTGTAAAAGCTCTTGGTGTTCATTTCAGCTATAACAAAGAAGAGTCACATCAGAAAAATTTTTATGACAAGGTTATAGGCATTAAAAAACAAATACATCTGTGGAATGGAGAGGTCTTTCTTTATTAGGCAAAGTATCCATTATTAAAAGTCTTCTTCTTCCAAAGTTAATATTCATATTTTCTATCCTCCCACCCCTCGAAATTCATTAAGTTGATAAAAACATTAATACAAATTCTTGTGGAAAGGCCTGACAAAATAACAAGAGGAGCTGCAATAAATAGTTTTGATAACGGTGGGTTAAATCTCACTGATCTAGAGACCTCAATTAAATCTCTGAGGTTAGCATGGATTCCGAAAATTTTGAACACTGAATCATCTCCATGGAAACACTATCTTAGGTACCTGCTCAGACCTTTCGGTGAATTTTTCTTTCTTCACTGTAACTATGACATCAATGATCATGACATTAATTCTGTTTTTTATTCAGAAATGTTACAGTGGTGGTCTGAATTTCGCTCACAATTTGCTACGGAAACTATATCTTTCGACTCGATAATTTGGAACAATTGTAATATAAGGATAGACGGCAACCCTATTTATTATCAAAATTATGTGAAAGCTGGTGTGGTCTTTGTCAGTGATTTAATGTTTCATTTGAACAATATAGAATCCTTCAACATAGCTAAAGACAATGGGTTAATAGGTACAAATTACCTAACTTGGTCTGGAGTTCGATGTTCAGTGCCAAAACAATTAAGAGATGTTAATGTTGATAGAAACGTTTTAAAACACTGAAGTTTAACTATGCTGAAAAAAGCTTTGACCCTATATTGAGCAAAAGTAAAGACTTTTACAAGCTATTAATTCAGAAAAAAGCAAGTCAGTCCAGAGTGTTCTCAAATTAATGGCCACATTTAGCCTCGATGAAGATGAAGTTCGAAAAGTGTTCATG
Source organism: Desmophyllum pertusum (assembly GCA_029204205.1). Classification (NCBI taxonomy): domain Eukaryota; kingdom Metazoa; phylum Cnidaria; class Anthozoa; order Scleractinia; family Caryophylliidae; genus Desmophyllum; species Desmophyllum pertusum. Next base: position 2,570,374 of record MU827303.1, read on the forward strand.
TTGACAAAATCGGTTGCCCTTGAAACATTTGTACAATGCTTTCAGTTTAAGATATTAAATGACATTTTGTTTTTGAATTCCCGATTACGAAAATAGGAATGATTCAAAGTGATCTTTGTACTTTTTGTGAAGCCTCTCAAGAAACAGTTTCAACATCTATTTTTTCAGTGCACTTTTTCTACAAAATTTTGGAATGAGTTTGAAAACTATTGGTTAACAATAACTAAAGAGCAAAAGAAACTTGAATATAGGGATATTATATTAGGAATATTTGATAAGAATTCGACCTGTTTAATTACTTCATTATTTTAGGTAAACTTTATCTGTGGAACTGTCGCAAGAATAAACGAATCCCCCTATTTTACCGTTCGAAGTTATAGTTAAGAATAAATATAACACTGAAAAGCTCATAGCTGCTCAAAACAACTTGAGCTTGAAAAAATTTCAGGCAAAATGGAAACCATTTATTAAATAATAACTGATTATATATTGTAAAATAATAAGTGCCATATGACACGTAAACGTGACTAATTACATAATATTAGAAATAATAATTGTAAAATAGTATGTTCAGTATATATTTATTTTCGCTATATTGAATTTAAATTTATCTATTTTCATTAATAATATATCTACTGGTTTGAGTTAAGGAGGCTAGATATAGTAATAACAATGTAGTGTAAGTAATCGCAATATAAGCAGCGAAATCGCTTTTGCAACTGAGTAGTGTAAGTATTGTTATGTAAGTATAAATTAGCATTTGATAAGCAGTGTAAGTACTGTATTGTGAGCAGTGCAAGTATCGTATGATAAGTAGCGTAAGTACCGTATTGTAAGCAGTGCAAGTATCGTATTATAAGTAGTGTAAGTATCGTATTGTAAGTAGTGTAAGTATCGTATTGTATGTAATGTAAAGGTATTGTAAGTAGGGCATCAAATTGTATAAAGTTGTATAAGTAATCATAATGCTCAATAAAGCCTTTACTTACTCAAAAAAAAAAAAAAAAAAAAAAAAATCAAAATAGGAAAACCAATTCTAACAAAGGCAGCAGAAAAATAAGAAAACAAAAACACAATTAGCTTTTTAAAGAACAAGCAGCGTTTAGAAACAATGTATAGTTACCTAACACCCATATTTTTTTACGTGTTCTTCGCGCGTTTCTTCGCATTTTTCACAATACGGCAGCGGCTCCGTCGGCTCCGTCGGCTCCGTCGGCTCCGTCGGGTGCGCCATGTCGCGTTTTTCCACGGCCAAAAAACTTCTCGCGTCATTTCCGCTCAACATAACGTTAGCTGTATCAATGAAATGCAAAAAAGGGATCTGTTTAAATACAGAAATCCAATCTTCGTTATTATGGAAGCAAAGAATGGGAACGAAACAAAATAGAAAATAAGCAAGCAAGCAAGCAAGCAAGCAAGCAACGGAAAGCAAGCAAGCAAGTGATTTCAAATTAATTGTTTCTCCATTCAAATAAATCAAATAATATAAATGTAAAGAACAAAATGGAGGGGAATTTAGTGAAAGGAGCCAAAATGCAGACAAATATGACTTTCGATGTCAATGGTACTAAACATTAGCCTGTTGCAGGCGTTGTCGGCGTTCGGATACCGCCTTCGCGCATCGATCGCGTGCCTCTTCGCATCGCTACTACACATGAGTTCATACAAAAACAAAACAACAGGCCTAAAAATCACACTCACGTTTGTCAACTTTGGAGCCTGAATTAACCTCCTTTGGTGCTGCGAAACAGTACACTGCCAGCATGACCACAACAAGTGTGACTTGAATGAAGCGAATCGAAGCCATCTGCATCGGCTGAAGCACAATCGATCAGTCCCTTGATGTAAACGATGAATTGTATTCCACTGTCCTTCTTCAGAACTGTCCGAGCTTGTCCGGGATAACTGACTACATTTGATTACAAAACACATCCGCTTTTATACTGCCTGGATGCCATGCATGAAGTTCCGCACGTCTATTAGCCCGGGGGGGGGGGACTCCCATATAAACGTGACGGGGGTGATCGCCGGAAATTTTGAAAAGAACCCCTAAAAGGTACCAAAATCTCGTTTTGTGGGTGTCCCTGTTATATATTTTTTCCAGCTTAATACCCTAAAAGGTACCGGAATAACTCTAACGGCAGTCATTTTAGATTTTAACACCCTAAGCGGTACCAAACCACGAATTTTAACCCCTAAAAGGTACTGCGATCACCCCCGTCACTTTTATATGGGAGTTCCCCCCTCCCTTGCTCTGTGGTCTATGTCGAAACCATTGTTGGCTTGTCACTGGCTCTGTTATCTCACGGCGGTTAGTCATTGAGCAATAGACTGGGAGGTCAATGTCTAGCAGAAAGTTAATTGTTGTCTGGAAACGTATGACAAAGCTCCCAGTGATTTTCCACTCATGCTCTCATGTGATATCAGCATGATTCACCCCTCCCCAACTCTGTGCCAATCCTCACTTAGTAAAATCCCTTTGTTTTCTGACCCTGTCATAATTGTGAGCTACTCTTCAAGCTTGTTCTCTGCTTTTCTCTGCTTTTGTCGCGCATATATAAAGACGCCCAAACAACACAAATCTCGCGACGACCGTGCTACAGCTGGAAATCATGGCTGGACTCTGGACTGGACTCTGGACTGGACTCTGGACTGGACTCTGAATTAAATTAATATTTAACTTAAAAAATTAACTTAATAAGGATAATAATTAACTACGTAGTTAATAATATTAAAACAGTTAATAATAATAAAAAATAGATATTGAAAGAAAATCTCCCGGCAGCCTTAGCCTGTTCCCAAAGCATCGCAAACTGCGGAGGTGTCAAACTAACAGGGCGAAAGGCCGACAGGAAACCAACAAGACCTCTTAAATGTGCACATTCGAAGGCTCTATTCAACTTGAAATTCCTCCAATAACATATATTTCCCGTTAGAAAACACACTTGAAACAAAGTTGGTTTGAAAACTGAACTTTAAAGACCTGTACGTGACTGCACGAACCAATCTTATTCCACACATGGATACATACTCCACACATGGATACATATTCAGGAAATATCATTCCACCAATTCAGAATTATACTTCCTTGACACAATTCTCAATGAAAAGACTATTTCAACCGATACGTTCCCAAACGGGGCGTAGCGTGTTTTTAGACCAGGGGGTCTTCCGTTTTAGATCAGGGGGTCTTCGTTTTAGAATTTAGATCAGGGGGTCTTCGTCTTAGATCAGGGGGTCTTCGTCTTAGACCAGGGGTCTTCGTCTTAGATCAGGGGGTCTTCGTCTTAGACCAGGGGTCTTCGTCTTAGATCAGGGTGTCTTCGTTTTGCTCGACTTCGTTGTCGCGGCGAAGCCGCTCTTTTTGTAAAACTTTACCTCGCGCGAACAATACCGCCAGCTACGCAGCCTAAATATGGAGCTACTGTTTTCTTTTCAAATATTTTGTTGTTGTTGGTCTATGGCTGGATTTCCAACAATTTCTTTGTTTCGTTTTAGATCAGAGGGTCTTCGCTCTTCGATCAGGGTCTTCGTTTTAGATCAGGGTCTTCGTTTTAGACCAGGGGGTCTTCGTTTTAGATCAGGGTCTTCGTTTTAGACCAGGGGGTCTTTGTTTTAGACCAGGGGTCTTCGGTATTCGTTTTGGGGGTCTTCGTTTTAGAAAACACCCTTTCTTCCTGGACGGCTCCCGGTATCAAGTCGCTACAGCTCTCTATACACGGTATTTCTACTTCGCTGGAACACGTTGTTTAATTTAGGTAGATCGAAGGAGCTATGAAGAGCATTGCGAGATCTCAATGTATACATCTCTAGCTAGTAAAACTCCTCATTTACCACCAAGCGAATTCGCCGCGAAATATTATAATTTATTCTGCCGCGAGAAATGGAAATTGGTACTATGCATGACGCTAGTGATGACAACATGGCTAGAAGAGTATTGACAGATATGATTATAACACTTTCGGTAACTGCATTAACCAGGAGCCCATTAGCAGTGACGGGCTCCTTGCATTAACTTAATCTCCTTTAATCCAGGAACTTACAGTTGAAACTTTTTGTGTCCCCTCATGATCGGAAGTAATTTTGAATGGCTATTTATAAGTCGTATCAATCAATGTCAATCCATCATGAGGAATTGTGTCAGGCGTAATCTTTCGCGCGACTGTGTAAAGACGAAGAGTAAATGAGAGCGCGAAAAAAAGTTAGATTACCCTGATGAGGTTGCGCAAGAAAAGCCTCTGGCACCCCCCAGGGCCATCTCCGCTTTCAAGATGGCGGGCGGGCGCGAACTGCGAAGAAGACCCTGGCGAACAGCAGGTCACGTGTCTCCAAAAATGTTGGAGATTTTGATTGTTTCAAAATGGCGGCGGGCTCCCGATTGGCTAATTTTGTGGTCACGTGACTTGGGTCTTCTTCGCGCCGCCATTTTGAACGGCGAGAAGACTCTGGGGACGAGGTTGTTTCTTGCGCGGTCACCGCGGGGGTGCTCTCTATTGTTTTTCTCGCCGCTCGTGGCGTCGGCCTTCGGCAGACGCAGTCGGCTTCGGCAGATATTGACGCAACGCATGAAAAACAAATCTCTGGTACCCAGGGAGAGGTTACTAGAACAAATGTAACCTTTTTTTACTCGTGAATGCGAAAGCAATCAACGGGTTGTAGCAATTGGTGGACAAATTAAACTCGGTCGCGCTTTTAATTTATGCAAATTAATTTATTCATTTACCGAGTGAGCCAATTTTCCCTTTAATTATATCGCCTAGCTCAAAATCCCATACAAGCGTGCGCACAATTATTTGTTAATTTTACAAACGTGTCCAAATTAACGATTAATTTGGACAGTTTCATCCGCGATATAATTAAAATTTAATTGCACTACATGCTTGTCCAATTTGAAAATAATTGAATTCAAAAAATCCCTCGGACTGCGAACCGGTCTCGTCCAATTTCCGCGCACCTCGGCATATTTTTAATCCAATTATTTCCAAATTGGACAAGCATATAGTCCTATTGGACAAGCATATAGTCCTATTGCATACAGCTGTTTCGAGAAAGGTTGTCGGAAAAAAGCGCACGCGACAATCCCGAAAGGTTATTGTGGGTAGTTTTAAGTTCACGGTTCCTTGACTTCAGCATTTTAGGGAAATCTGAGAAAATGGCACGAGACGCCATGGAAGTATGTTTGCGAGTGCTAAAAGAAAGCAACAAAAGTAGGTTCGACAGCTACAGTGTCAGGAACGCACCTTGCTGATCATATCCTAGATTACCTTTCGGGATTGTCGCGTGCGCTTTTTCCGACAACGTTTCTCGAAACAGCTGTATACGAATATAAGCATTCTTCGCAGCCGTTATCAAGATCGTCCTGTCTAGAGACGTCTTGCATGATTTCTGATTACAGTTCCGTATTACCTCATTTACTAGGCGGACACAAAAAATTAATCGAAAAACTTTATTTCCACTTCTTAAATAAATTATTTCTCTACTAAACCATTAAAGGTGTGTGCATTTAAATAAAAGAAGTATTCTACAATCGAATTAGTTTTTTCATCCAAGAAACGTATCCAACAGGAGTTTCCAATGATTCGCCAATAGTCGGTAATACAATGCCAATTTTGGCAAATCTTCGTTGAAGCACTCGAAGAGTTTCCGATTCTGTTATCCAATCAAAAAACAGCGCGAGCACTCGCGAGTACTCCGAAAGTTGTACGTCGGCATGACGCCATAACGACACGTCATGTTGCTTAGCAACCCTCTCGGCCGAAATCGCGGGCTCAGTCAGTCCAACTCAGTTATTTTTGACAGGAGAATAAACAATGGGAAACTCTTCCTCTACGAAGATTGGAGAAAAATACTATCGTATAATTTGTGGGTCAATTTTGTTGGATTGCTTTAGATTACAAAGCCTCGTCAAGAAAACAAAAATTAAAAAAAGTTGACGAATTGCACTGCAACCGTCATGTGATCTCGTATAAATTAAAAGTCTACGATATCCACAAGAAATTCAATGAAAATCTTAACTAAACCATTTATGGTAAATATTATAATTGCAAACATAACCAAGAAACTGGGTCAGCCATAACTAGATGAAAGCATTTCCAATAGCCTATATAGCTGGGGATTTTCTTGCGAGATGGCAAAATAAACCCTTACCAAACCTATATGTCGTTTCACAACATGTTACATGACGTAATAATAGCGTGTGGCTGCACGGTGCATACATCTCCTGTTTTCTTCCTGACGAAATAGGACACGTCTGCACGCAGGCTACTAGTGCAAAATTTTGCCATCGCGCAAAAAACCGCCAGTTACGTAGGCTACATTTCCAACACTCAACAAAACGAGAGATTGAAAACACTTTGCTCTCGCGTCACTCTATAGGTATGGTCATGTGTTGATATGGTCATTGAGTACAAATGGCAGCATCAAACTTTTGCACGATTCTCTTTCGAAGTATACGGTTCAGAGTCAAAACTTATTCCTGGGCTGATCAAGTACGTAATTCTCCTAACCTGGCTACTTGAATTTGTTATAAAAAGTAATGAGAAGATAGAAATTAATGACTGTTTGATACTCGAAAAATTGATATGGATGAAAACTTGTCTAGATTTCACAAATCATGGGCAAACTAAATATTTAGTAAACAAACTTTCTAGTCTTCAACAAAATGCGGAATTTCCTAACTTCCAAAACCAACAAAATTGGGTTTAAATATTTTGTATTTGATGTTTAAAGCCCGCTACGGCTACATATTCATTCAACTATCCTGAACTATCTCCGGCTATTTCTACAGACAGCTTCTATCTCCTATATTAACATCCTAGCATTGTGATATAAGAATGCCATATTTAGACTTTCCTCCGCTGGCACCAGCCTCCTCGCGGTCATCTTCGCCCAAGCTAGGGCATGAGTACGAGAGCTTGAGTCGTGAGCCCGTGAGATTTGTGTGCAGCAGTGACGTGGCTGGTGACATGGAGGGCGTGGTACAGCGTGACGCGCTGAGGTCACACTGCTCCAGTGTTCGTAACAGTTCTCCTTGTGTGACATTGCCAATATCGTCACGCTCTGTGGTAACACAAGAAATGTAATGAAAGCCGTTTAGAACATGACGAGACAACGACATGGCTATGACCCTATGTCCGCTAGTTTGACTTTGGCGGGACAGTTCATCATTCTTGTACCCAGAGCCATTAGATTCTCCTAGCCCCGGCAGGGCCTGGGCCTGAATCTTTAGCTTCTCATGCCTAAACCCTCTCCGGTTAAGAGAACCGAACGGCTCTGGGCACGAGAGAGGCTGTCTCCTATTCAAAACTTGTATCAAGGATAAATATCACTTGTTTAGATTTCTCTGATCAATGATCAGCGTGGAATCTCTCACCTGTGCTTTCTCCAGGCAGCTTTGAGGCAATCTCCAGTGCTGTTGTCAAGTCCCACATCTAAAAACACCACACAAAATTAAAATAAGAACCTTTTTCGTAACACAGGCAAGATACTGGTTGCTTTCTAAGGCTAGGGTTCTAGTGATCCTAAATATTCTCCAAGCTCAGTGTTTGAGATTTTCCCGCGCTTTCCGCCGGTTACATGTTTTCCCGCGCTTTCCACGAAGAACAACCTTTTTCTTAACACAGGCAAGATACTGGTTGATAAAGACGATAAGGGCGCATAAGACAGTGGTAATACCCTGAACAACGCTGTTAAACTTGCAATGCAACGTTCATTGTTGCACGACACATTGCAAGAGAAATGTGCCCATTAATTGCCCTTTAAAGGGTACATCATCAGTGAGGAAACCAACTAACATTTACTAGTTCGTATTAGCATTCACATATGATATCTTACTTGTATACATCCGTTTGAATGTCCTGTTATCAGGAAGCGCCGGGGTCTGGAACCCATTCTGCTAGAGGCGTCACATTCGTGCACGCAATATGAAGTGATACTACTCCGTCCACTGAGCGAATTGTACATACCCTGTAAAACACAACACTCGCGCTATAAACAATCATGCACAGATGCGAAGCGCCGATAGATCTCGGGAGGCAGCCGGCCGCGTCCACCGCGGTCAAATGCAAGAGCATGCGCAAAGGCGTAAACTCTGGTCACCCGCGCGCCAATTTCCCGCGCGAAAACCATTGCAACAATCCGGTGTCACGCAAAATTTGCGAGAAAATCGAAATCTTGATAGATTTGCGAAAGGAAACAAAAGTAGGTAAAAGGAGAAGTTAAGACTTTTCAAACACAAAGTTAAGTTTATTTCCAGCATTCTGTTGATTTACCTTTTCTTTTGGACATTTAAAGCACGGTGTAAATGCTGAGGTTTGTCGGCGTAGTTTATTTTTGTTCGCATGCTCACACGTACGTTTGACCGCGGTGGACCGGCCGAGTTGTTACTTCGCTAATCTTGTAATCCGGAATTCCAGAGTTCAAGCCCTCCTTCTAGGGCTAGTACAGGCTTCTACTAGCCCTAAAAAGGAAATTGGGCCGACGGAAGTACAAATAAGGATTTATTAGGGCAAGTTTCCCTGACTCCAGCACTCTTATACATAAAGAAAAATTTCCACTTTATACTCGTGAGTGCTACGCGGCTCACACACTTTGTTCACAACAGTATGGCGAGAATGACTGTAATGGTATCATGACATTTACCGGAAACTACGAGTAGAGCTACAAAAATGTCACATAGCCATCTTTAGTACCTTTTTCCTGTGGAGGAGAACCGCACGATCACGTGATCTGTGTCTGGTACAAGCTTCTGAATGAATACCTGTTGATCGTCACGCTCACCGAAAGGACCTGGGACCGACAAACAGATAAAAATGTCAGCTGGTAGTCTTCTACAGATGACTGAGCCTCGATGACTCTCGTGCGCTCTCATTGAATTTGAACCTCCGCAAAATTTTCTTGAGAGTCGTCGAGAGTTTTCTCTCGTTTGGCCCGAGCTAGTGACAGTTGAAGAAATCTCTCATGAGAGCCAACTCCTCGGCAACTCTCGTCCTCGTTTGGCCCGAATTTAAAGGCGCTATGTCACGATATTTTAAGTGCAAAATCACTTTCAAATTGAAGACAGCCTCAAAATAATAGTTTTACTAAGTAGAAAAACACCAAATAGGTAATAATAAACCAAACAGGAACAAGGATGGTTGAGGATGGAGAAGATTAAGACGGATTACGAACGACGAACATGAAAAAAGTACAGTACAGAGAAAACCCTGACGTCACTCACCGATGACGTTACCAGCTAACGAGCTAGGATGGGCGTCCTGTGCCTCGAGAGAAACAACATTGAAAGATGCGAGGGGTGTGGGAACCGGGCTGCGTGGAGATCATGCCGCGAAAGCGTGTCACATTCCACGTGCGCACGTGATTGTACTCTGAACAAATGGACACGAGATTTTTTCTCGCTTAACATGACTTTTAGCACGGGATTTCGATGAACCATGAATGTTTGGAAGAGTTGTGGTCCGTGCCCCACTGTCTCTGGGTGTTGGACGATCACTCGCACCGTTCCTGAGCTTGTACCGTACGCAATCTCGATCCAGTTGCCACTTAAACCTGATGAAAGGCAAGAAAAAAATACTTTCGTGTTGGTAAACTAAGGCGTTTACTGAACTCTTACTGATTGGTTCAAGAAACTCGTGCAACATGCTCTAACCAATCAGGGTGAAGACGAAGACGCTACTTTTCCCGCGCTTTTCACTGGCACCTGGCTTTCCGACGTTTATTTGTTTTCCCCACTTTCCGCCAGTTACATATTTTCCTGCGCTTTCCGCCAGTTACATATTTCCCCGCGCTTTTCGCCGGTTACATACATGTAGTTTCCCGCACTTTTCGCCAGTTCTGTAGCTCAGTTACGTATTTTCCTGCGCTTTCCGCCGGCTACTTGTTTTCCCGTGCTTTCCGCCAGTTACATAATTTCCCGCCTTTTCCGCCAGTTACATGTTTTCCCGCCTTTTCCGCCAGTTAAATAATTTCCCGCGTTTTACACCGGTTACATGGTTTCCCGCGCATTACACTAGAATGCTATTTGCGTATTTTGCGAGCTATTAAAGTGATTGTCTCTGTTTGAGCTATGTCTAATGTTGTTTATGTACACGTTAGGTGTTGTTTATCAACGCACCAAGGATGTTTACTTACACGTCTTAGGTGTTAAGTAGACGCTGAGTGCCGTCACCATGTCTTCATTAGGATCTTTGTAAAGCTCGGTCACCAGTAGATCATTATCTTTCATTCTCAGTGGGAAACTTCTGCATATCTACGAAGCAAACGATACCTCAGTAAATAAGACACGGAACTCAGCGAATTTCACCAGCCACAACCAATCAGATGCAAAACTAAAACCAATCTCGACTTGGTCGGTTGCGTGTATCTACTTTGAGTTGTGTTGCGTACGTTTGTTGTGATTGGCCAATCTCGTTCCCAGAGTCCTCGTTACCCTTGTCCAGTGGTGGAGCGGCCAACAAGGACTCTGGGATAGAGTGATCCGCCTGACTTGCGCAGTAAGACCGGAAGTCCAAGAATCTTGACGTCCGTTAGTTGAAACATGAGGTCAAACACATGCGCGCGCAGTAGAACCGGAAGTCCAAGAATCTTGTCATGATGGATCGCTTCCCCCAGAGGTCCTTGTTGGCCGCTCCACCGCTGGACAAGGGTAACAAGGACTCTGGGAACGAGATTGCTTTGGGTATTGGTTTTACGACACTTGATTGAAAATCACTCTATCAAATGCCACACTGCTGGGATTCAATTAGAAAACTGTGTACGTACCAATATAATAAAGAACCATTTGTACATCCAAGTAGAAGGAAGGAACCCGCTGTGTCATAACTGGAGATCGGCATTACATCCTGGATCTGAACAAAGAAAGAAAAACCTCTGTCTTTTGATACACATTATACTTCAATTAAAGGCAACTTTGGAAATAATTATGGGGGCACAGGGGGGGGGGGGGCAGGAGTGCCAATGTGGCCCAGATTATGTGGGTAGAGTTTGTTGGTTCATCTTGCTCTGAGGGTTTTTTCCTGTTCTTCCAGTTTTCCTACCTCCTAAAAACAACACTTCTATTTTCCAATTTCATCTGTGATCTGAGGGCCTCATGTTTCAGTGGTGGATCTACATGTAGGGAAGAGGCTCAGGGGGCCTGGCTCTCCCTTTGTTTAAAAATGTGACATATCCTGATGGTGCAAAGCTGACATGATTCTCATAACTTTCCGTACCTGCCAATGCTGCGTCATAGAGTTCCACACTCCAATCTTCCCTGTGTGGCTTGTAGCCACAAGTTGGCTTCCAATGAAAAACAATCATCTACAGGCACACTCAGATCAAATGTTCCTGCAACCAGATCAAATAATAGTTTTTAGTAAAAAAATCCAGGAGATAACATGTAAATATCAATAGTTACAAATGAAGCCAAGGTCCATTGATGGTTAAGATAGAAAATCAAATAGAGTGGTGGGGTAAGGGTGGGGGGGGGGGGGGGAATCTGAACTCCCCACTTCTGTACCTTGTAGTCCACGTTCCCACCCCTTCCATCGCTTTGGGAATCCTGCTTCCCACCCTCTTCTCCCACCTCCCGTAGACTTGCCGCCCCCTTTACTCCGGTTCCCACACACCCCCTCCCCCCTCTGACCCCCCCCCCCACCCACCCCCCCCCCACAAATAGCGCTTACAAAAACAGGTCAATATAGTCAGTAATGCCTCCCTTCAATTTTTACAACCTTTTTCATGTTCTATAATTTTGTTGGAACCTTCCTCGTCAATCTAAAGAGTGATTATCATCCATAACTCACCATTTCAATTTCACAACTCCTTGAATATGGTCCGTTTGTAGTGAAGCTCCATAAACGAATTTGACCTTCTGCAAGAGACAGGATAAATTTCCATTTTAATAACTGTCAAATTACTGTTTTGTTATACATTGATATACATGTACATGTTATGCAGGTTCTAATAAGGTGTTTTTTTTCCCAATAGTTTCGAGATTTAAACTGGTTTAAATGCAAAAATTTCTAGCAACAATCACTGACAAAATTTGCACGCAGCTTTTAATTTTAGTTAGCTCTTACAGTGTCCATGACTTCCCAGCAAAAATTTATTGTTTCATCCAAACCCAATATTAGAGTTGTCACGGCCCAAACTTCTGTACAGTAACTCACCCGGATGAAACTGCCAGCATTTTATCACCAAGAGAACTGGAGGTTTACTTTGGCATTCAATGCCATCTTTTCCACACAGTTTTTCCAGATAAGGGTGGAGAAGATCAGCTTCCCAACCAACTGAATCCTTGGATCTGAAGACACAAACAGGCACGATTAGCAAACCAAAAGAAATAGTAACACCCACAACTGGAACATAACGAAATATGTTAATCAGTTCCGTGAAACAAGTAGTCTCCTTCGCAGCCATTATCTGGCTCGTCACGCAATGCTCTCCTCCCCCACTTAGCACCATTAGTGGGGGAGAAGAGCATTGGGTTATGACCCAAATAATGGCTGCAAAGGAGACTATGACACAAGCCTGCTGAGAAAAAATTTCCAAGTTCTCCCAACAAGAGTCGAACCTAATCATGACCTTCCGTACAACAATCGATGCTCTACCACTGAGACTAACAGGACAGGAGAGTCGTGGGAGCTTAGGCCATACATGTGGGCCAACTTCTTGCATACTGTAGGATTAGTTTTGTTGATATGTGAGATATGCTTGGTAGAAATATGAGAAAGATGTTTATCAGTCAGTGACACAAGCTACTCTGAGTTCTCCAAAGGAGTCAAACCTATGACCTTTTGCACACCGTCGAATTGCTCTACCACTGAGTTACAGGACACTCAACCTGTAGCAGAAGACAGAATGAGCAAAAGCAACGGCCACAAAACTATGATGTCCAATTCACCATCAACACTCTCCTGGGGTCTACATCTGTGGAAGAGAACAAACTTTGTGGGCAACTGATTGTTTGAATTAATAATTACAGTTGGTAGTCACAGCTGCCAAATGGCAGAACTCCGAAGGTGTGAACGTGGCGGCAGCCAGAATAAACAGCGCAGAACAGGATTAGATGGAAGACCCTGGTTTTGGACTTATGATCCGCTAAGAAGATGAAAGAAAAGAAGAGAAGAAGAAATTATCTGATATTAAATAACTCACCCATAGCTACAGCATCGTCATCGTCAGGGATTTCTTTTACGCCAAAATTTTGGTAAGCAAGGGGCGTCAGTTTCATATCGCGATGCACTGATTACAGTTGATGCAGAACTTCTTCTTGTGAGGGCTGCTGATTGATGAGTGCCTCGACAAAGATGGGAGCGGAAACTCTGAAGAGAACAATATTGGTTTCAGCTTACTAAAAATCCTGTATTCAGTACCCTTGTCTAAGTACTTAAGTTAAAGCGACCCTCTATTAACCCCCCCCCCCCCCCCCCCCACCACTACCACCACCCACTTCCGAATTCAGACACCTTTTTAATCAACCTTTAAATTCAGCCCCTCCTAAATTCAGTTGCCCTCTTATTCAAAAGCCCTCTATTCAGCCCCGCCCCCTTCGGCAAAAAAGGTCCTCCCAAACACCTGAAAAACAAATTAAAACCCTGGAACCCAGATAGTGTAGTTTGTCTTTTTTAACACAACGTATTCACTGGATAATTATCCACCCTTTGAACAACCAGTCCCATGGATTATAACCTTCATTACCTGGAGGGTTAAGGTATCCATGGAATAGTACATCACCACATTTGGAATTGGACACCTCTTCACACAATGCTAGCCGCTTAGCTGTATACACAAAACAATCAATATTAATATTACTTGTAAAATAAATAAATTTAAGATTTGTTTTCATAATTTCATTTCATATAGCTTAATTGGCACACATGTATGTACATGTACATGTACGGCTGAAGCAGTGACTCTTGTTTGCTACCAGCATCTTAATAATTGAAAAACCAGGTGTTTGTTGTCTCACAAAGTTAAAGAAAATTTCTTAACAAAGTGAGTGCTGCTAACAATAACATTACTATATCTGAAAATAAGTAACTTACAAAATTAATGTGCAGGTTCTTTGAAAAATAATATACGAAAAAAACTTCAACTAAAATAATAACATTACTACAGTATTAATAATCATACCTAGAGGAGTGATCCCATAATACTCGGCTTCATGCTTGATAACCCTTAGGTCCAATCCTCTGCAATAAACATTACATCATTTTGTAGACATTCAAAATTGCCGGTGCACATTACAAAGGATTTTAGTAGGCCACGTTAACATGTACTGCAGTACAACTATCTTGAATGAATCCTACATACATGTACAGTTGCAGGACTGTAAAAGTTAATCTAAAGCTTTGTACAAATAATTAACTGATCCCTACCTTGCATCAAGTTCTTTGGTTCTAAGGAAATTCAGTATGGGTACAAAGCTTCAGGATCTCTGTCAATAAATATCTATTGAAAGAAAAAAATTGTCTTTGACTCAATTTAGTTACATAGCATTGACTACAATAATTATTTTAACAAGCTAATCTTGAGGGTTGAGTTATTTCATCTTACTTACCGCTCCTGTCTCATCTCTGAGAGATGAAATTCTTCCACTTAGTAAACTGGAAGAAAAGATAAAGTAACATTAAGTCATGAGGAACTTGTCAAACACAACTAACAGAATAGATTATTATTATTTAACAAATACTGAGTGACACAGTTGATAGTTAGCCATTATATGTATTCTTACGGTATGATGTCATACATGTAGCTTGGTCAAAACAGAGTCAGGAATCACAAGCGAATACAAGTGATTCTGAACTGTTCAGACATCTCGATAAGGCCTAGTGTCATTTGTCCAAAGCAAAATGTGAAAACAGCCGAACTTCTAGCCACCTCCATACAACAGCCTCTGTATAATGGCCAGCAGTATTCTGCCCCAAGGTCACCATTATAGAGAGGTTCAGCTATACTTCATGAATGAATATTGTAAAATTACCATCACAGCATACTTTATAAAAATTATGTGACTGTTTTACCTTGAAAAAAATGAGTCTGGAATCCATGTTAGAGTCTGCTTGGAAGTCGAGAACCTGTAAATAATTATTATGTTCAACAAGTCACAATTAAAATGGAGGGTAAAAAGAATTACAAAAATTATACATTTGGCTAGAAATTAGATAATTATATACAATGTAATTATTCAATCTATTTTTTCCCTTTCATTTGATTGGTCAAGCGTCACATGAAAATAATTGCCTACAAAATTAATATAATTTTACTCTGCTTGTGCACATTACCGTTTGTACGCAGTACATGTACTTTCCATCTCTGCGAAGACGGAAACAAAACAAAGGCAGTGCATGCATTCTACAGTGAAAAAAACAAGCTCACTGATCGAATGATATTATTGAACTCGGTTTTCACAAAATAAAATGTGATTTGTCAGTGTCTAGCAAATCAATTATTTGTCTCTGCCTCCGGCATTGGCAAAAAAATGATTTCTCGCCACTGACAAATATATCATATGTTGCTCAACCTAATATTGGTCATTTACTTTGCTTATGGGACTACACTGTACAGTGTAATGTGTCAGACGCATACCCAGTCGTTACAATTACCATTCACAGTCACAAAGAAAATTAGGAAGACAAAGCGCGCAAGGGGGTTTGGGAAGGAGAGGAAAACGTTTTGCTTTTTTCTTCCTTCCTTCCCTTGATGCACCGCACGCGTTCAGCGCGAATAAGAGAAGCGACTGGGTACGAGTCTGGTAATGTGTACTGTAAATACTATCGGCTGTCTGCACAGTACATGTCCTTATACATGTAGCTAGCGAGTACATAGTGACCAAGTGTCTGCCAGTAGTTTATAGCTGACGCTGATTACATTTCAATTTGTCTTCATTATAAAAACCTGAAACGTAAGCAAGCACAGCCTACTATACTCTGATCGAGCTTCGACTTCCTATTTTTAAAATTTGTACCATTTCTCACAAATAAAAATTCAGCTTAGCTTACAATATACACACTAAATTTTCGTTTGCAAGAAATCAATCTTGATCTCTTCTTGAAGGAACTAAGGATTTCCTTTCGTGAGAAAAATAACAGCTTTATTACTGCCCTGTCCAATGTACACATAGATGTAACATGCGATGTACACTTTCCGCACGAACCACATTGCCTTTACCGAAAAATAACGGATCCTTTGAAATATTTTAATGTACAAAAAAGGAGAAATAGCACTTACTTTCGTCCACCAACATTGAGGGTTATGATTTCGCCGAAGCTCATCTCCCATCAAATGTTTTTGGTTGAATCTTCCAGTTGTCAAAATTTTTCCATTATTTCTCACCTGTCTGCATTATTTTCAAGATGGCGGCATCTGTTATTTTCAATAGAACGAGCTTTTTCATTGGTCAGTTGGAAGCCCTCGATTTCATGCTAGCAAAATGATGTAATGTCCTTTCTCGGAAGTCCGTATAAAAAGAACCCGGAAAGATGACTGGCAGTATCTTTGCGATCCCTGAATTGAAAAGACCGATGCTCTATTGGTTCCGTCAATACTTCGTTATCTAGTTCTTGAATTTCTCAGCCGTTTGCAATATGAATCCGTGGGTAATATGGTTCGTTGTTTCTGTTTTTTACCTCAAGTCCTCATTGTTTGCTACGCGTGAAGAGAGGGGGGGGGGGGGGGGGGGGGGGGGGGGGGGGGGGGGGGGGGGGGGGGGGGGGTGGGAAAGCATCCTCGGAGACCAGGGGCAGTTAGCCAGGGAGAGAGACGAACGTTCCCGTTCTTCGTTTCTTGCCTGGCAATAACTTACCTATTGTTTTTGTTTAGTTTTTCCTTTTTACAAGGCGCCGCTGAAAAACGCCTTACTATCAGTCTCTCTCTGGTGAGACTGAGAGAGTATATAGCCTGAGTTTCAGCAGTAGTCTCATCTGTCGACAGAACCCTGGGCACCAGAGGTTTGTTTTCTCGCTCGCGTCAAAGGCCGACGCCACGAGCGGCAAAGCCGCGAGAAAAACAGGGTATGTCGACAGAGGAGACGGATGAAGAATAGGTCATGGGTTGCCTAGTTCCCAGGCCTCTATATTTCGCCAAGGTCAATCCGTTTCGGGTCACGTGGTCCGTTCGTCTCGGATACGTCACCGAAACGAATTGACCGTGAAGGCCTGGGAAAAAGCCGCACAGGAACTAGGCAAGGTCATGGGGGCGAATCTAGTACAGTAATACGTGACTCGCAGGTCCTCGCGAAGCTGGGATGGGTATTAAATATTCAGTTGTGATGTGAGGGTGATATCCAGGTTTTAGAGATCGACTGGAGTTCATTAGTCGCCTGACATCTGTGTGTACGCCTCTCCCGTTCACGATGTTCAACGAGGGAAGGAGAATCGACAACCGCCGTATTTTTGCTATCTTATATATAGAGGATATTACACGGCGGCGCGCGAAATGAGCAAAATATTGTTTTTACCACGAGAAAATAAAATTCATATCTTCAAGCCACCGTGTAATTTTATTTTTATTATATAGACAAACCACAAAAGCACAAACTTTATCCGCGAACTCTTGCAACTCGATGGCTGGACTTTCTTGAATTTCTCTCCTTTCGTCTCACTTTCAAGGAACTCCTTGAATAATTTTAAGTCATATGAAGTTTTCTTCTTCGTTTTAGCATTTTCCTACTCCTCAGTGAACGATTTCCGTGTCAGCTTCAGTGAATTCACGAATCTATTGCTCGCCATTTTTCAACCGGCGTTTTGGTAGCTTTGCACAAAAAGCCATGCAAAAGCGGGAAATTACGTCATCGATATCCTCACTAGTGAGGATATGGAAAATACGCCACTTGGGTCCCGGATGTAGTTTCGTATGAATTTACGAGTGGTCTATTTTCCAGTAAAACACTCGTGTCTATATAATAAACCGATTTCTTCTATTACAAATCACACACATACATACCTAAACATGTATGAACTTTATTCCGGCTTTATTTCATTTAGGATCTACAGATCTGATACAGAGCTAAAATACATGCTTATACAGTTACATCTTGTCAAGCTAAATGAATGATAAAACTTGTCAATCTCACTTTGATAAATGTAACTTAACGATATCTTTCATGTAATAATCAACCTCGTCCCGGGAAGAGAGAGACCCTGGGAAGTACTAGTTGATAGCGAAATCTCGTCTCCGAGACAGGACTGAGCCCACAATATTTTCGTCCCGAAGTTGCTAAGCAACATGACGTATCCTCATTGCGCTATGGTGTCGTGGACAATTTTCGGAGTACTCGTGAGCGCTCGCGCTGTTTCTTGATTGGATAATAACAATCGGAAACTCTTCGAGTGCTGTCTGTGCTCCAACGAAGATTTGCCAAAACCGGCACTTGTTTTTTGGTAGCAATCATTTATAGATAGTAAAATTTGCACATAATTCGATCCCTTTAGCCCCGAGTGACAACGTACAAATCCTCTTTCGTATAGTTTTATTTGAGAGAATTTGTTTAAATAACAGAATAATTTCGCTTTTTGATCACCTTGTTAATTTTCCTGGACTAAATGCTTGATACGGGGAGCAATTAGATTGGGATTATTTCCTGACCTATAATCTATATGCTCGTTTACGATTGATACAAGAGAGGATGATCTAAGAGAAGGATTCCCCGTGCCCCATGATCATTTTTCGAAATATATTAATAGTTTCGCGCCATGCTGTGAAAGTGATTTTTATTTCCTTTGATCTTCGTGATGTCGGACGTCACTCGAACTGACTAATCAGGTGGCCCTCTTAAAATAAGTTCAGCTACGGACTGAAGTTAAAAATAGATTTCAAACATTTTCATTGGAAGAGACCCATGTATGGGGGAATGCTTCTCTTAGATCATTCTCTCTTGCCGCGTCTCTTTGCCGCGCGCGGAATCAGTGAACATTTTGAGCCCACAACCTCGAAATAAGAATTCTTCTCACGGAGAATAAACCGTTCATCCCCCCTTGATTGATATTATAAATTATCTAAAATTTACCTTGAGAAATTAAAATGATCAGGCCTCTACTTGAATTCGTTAGTTAACCCTAGCTAGCGATCATGGATGCAGTAACTAGAAGTAACAATATTGAGAAATCTAGTCCCTAGTGGAATACAGTTGAAGCTCCCGTAAGCGGACACCCTCGGGAAGCAGAAAAAGTGTCCTCAACTGGAGCTGGTCGCTTACGGGAATGTGTAAAATGCAGAGTTTGTATGAGATAGAGTTCAAACGGGGGTTTGTCAAGGCGGCCGCAAGTAGAGCTGTCCGCTTAGGAGAGTGTCCGCTCAGACAGTTTCGACTGTACATGTATGTCTATATCGTTGTAAAACTTATATCAAACCTACATCTTGCTTACGATTATCACGCCAAATTCGTGCGTTAAATGGAACCCAAGACGTGTCGTAAGAATATCGCATGCGACAGTCGTAAGCAAAAATCGTATTGTCTAAATCGACCACAATAAAAATCTAACCTTACTACCTTGTTACCCTGAGTAGAGCCTCCTTTACTCTGTACCCTTCGGTGCAGAAGAATAATAAAGAGTAAAGGAGAGAAATACCTACACAAACACATCATTACGCGCAATGGTAAATACATCAAGACTTTCAACACAACAGTCTGGACAGTGCGCAATCATACACGTTCATACAGAGTAGCCTACGAGCAGGCTCACACAATATTTGGGGAACGCGCGAGTGGCGATAGGACCCAGGCCAGCTCGTTCTCCCGGTTTTCACCGCTTGCGCGTTCCCCAAATTGTGAGCCTGCTCGTAGGCTAGTACAGAGTA
Source organism: Desmophyllum pertusum (assembly GCA_029204205.1). NCBI lineage: Eukaryota > Metazoa > Cnidaria > Anthozoa > Scleractinia > Caryophylliidae > Desmophyllum > Desmophyllum pertusum. The sequence continues at coordinate 2,590,151 of MU827303.1, forward strand.
TTTCACGACACTTTTGTTATAGAGTTCAGAAACAGTCAGACAATGGACTTTTCTTTCAGTGTTGTAAGATTCTGAGATTTCCAGATACGATCTTGTTTTCCAGAAGAGCGCCTGAAGGAATGTCTATCCTGTCACCATGATTGGCAATTATTATAACAGTGCCCTATAAGAACAGACAAACAAAATCACACAAATAAATAACTATACTCCTCATTAAATCTTTTGTTTAGCGACGTTCTTGTTGCCGTCGTCATCGGAGACGACTGGGGACGAGTCAGCGCCAGTCTCCCACTCAACCAAATAATCAGCAAACATACCTTCAAAGATACTCCCTTGCCAAATGTGACGTCACCAGACACTGTCAAATGATCCAGTTCTAATAAATCTGGGATAGTCCTCGAAACGGAACAAGAAGTCCTTTACCTATTGGCGAATACAATGAAGGGAAACAGTGAATGAAATAGTAAGAGCGGTTTTCTCATGACTGCTTTCAAACTAAAACCAAAGCATAGTCAATAGAGGGAAATGGTTATGAAGCCCGGCAAAGTTCTTTGTTATATGTTTTTGTTCACTATTTTGGGGTTGACCGTGCACAAAACCTGACAAAATACAATAGGTGGTTACGTGTGTTCAAGCAACTAACCAATAGAAACGTTGCAATTACGTAATTCATGCATAGTGTATGAGCGCAAAACAAAAGATGTGCACGGTCATGGACCTTCCAACATAAATCTTGGCCTCTTTGTTTGCTCCTTTGAAGTTTGCCGGGCTTCATAACCATTTCCCTCTATTAACTATGACCTAAGCAATCACAGGACATACAGTGGAACCTCGACTTTGGGACACCTCCATTAAGTGGACACCTCTTTTAAAGAGACACAAACTTTTGTCCTGGCAAAATTAACGCTTATGTTCGAGTTTTAACTTAAAAGTTTTATATGAGAAGCCTTTTGGTATTAGAGTGGTTTTCATTTGAGTGTCGTAAAACCAAACTTTGAAATGACCAATCACAAGAAACATTGACAACACAACGAACCAATGAGAACTCGAAGCAAATACACGTAACCGGCGCTAAGCGCGGGAAAACGCGTGCGACCAAGTCGCGATTGGTTTTGGTTTTGCATCTGATTGGTTGAGAAGGTGGCGCGATACTTTTAAACCAATCACAGAGCGTAGTAAAGCAAAACCAAAGCAATTCCGGATTACTTTTGACACTCAATTGAAAACCGCTCAAATCGAGGAGTTCTGCTTACGCACCTTTTTAAAAAATCCACCGCTGAGCTGTACTATGGGCACAGACGGAAACTGTCTCAGGGGACTCATCTCTAGCCGGCCATGCCTTCATGTCATACAGGTTTGACATGACCAGCAGTAGATCTGAACAAGTCTTGACTGGAAGGAATCGTCTGCGTGGCACGTTTATACCTACATGGGTGGGGTAAGGAAGGAAGTGGTAAAATTCTGTTATGAGGAGTGAACAAGTGATCAATGCAGTGTAATTGCAATAAATACTAATTGTAAAGTCTGTAAAGGAAGCCGAAATTGTTTTTGGCTTCAATGGGATTTGAACCCATGTGATGACCTCCGCAATACCGATTCGATGCTCTACCAACTGAGCTATGAAGCCAAAGCTATGAAGCCTTCGCTTCTCACTATGTCCACAGTGTACAAAAATGTATGTATGATTTCACTCATTTATCACTTCTCTCCTGGGCTTATATCTGTTTATTTGATTTTTTTTAAGGAGAGGGGCATATTTTCCAAAAGTTTATGGTATTTCAAAAACAACATTTCACTTTTTCAAAAAGACGACATCGTTTCATCTCCTTCTCAACCGTTAGTTGGATCGTCACGCAACACTCCTCATTGCGTGACACTCCTTGTCGCGGCAACACTCCCGCGTTGCGTGACGACCCAAATAACGGCTGCGAAGCTCGAAGGAGACCAGTTATTGCCTTGATGAACCAACAAATTCTTACAACTGACAGTAGCAAGGAGAATCAGTATTTTGAACTTACCATGCGCTCCATCAAAGTTCTTCATAGCAGCACCAACAGCTGTCTCAAGTTGTATGATACGCATTCCACTGTCAAGGGTCTACAAAAAGAAATAAGCTAACTTGTTATTTGTAATATTATAAATTCTTCCAAAAAACTATTTGTCTGTCTGGGTCCCTGGGTCCCTAGTTGAAACAGTCTATGATTTTGGGCACCCTTCACCCCACCCCCCCCCCCCCCCCCCCCCCCAAGCAGTGTTGACAGAAAAATATATGTACTAAAATGGATTTGTGTAACGTGTATCATTATGGCATGGTCAAAACTCAACATTGCTTAGGGGGGAGGGAAGAAACAATTTCACTAGCATCGCAGTAAGTGTCCCGACACTTATGACCCGCATGGTCTTTGGGTCTGGTAGCTTGAGCAAACATTATTTCTAGTATTGCTATTATGAAAATTATGAGTATGACTACAGTCTGTAAGAAGATACATATACTCATATACTCAATTCGCTTATGACCCGCATGGTCTTTGGGTCTGGTAGCTTGAGCAAACATTATTTCTAGTATTGCCATTATGAAAATTATGAGTATGACTACAGTCTGTAAGAAGATACATATACTCAGGAGGCATGGTCTTTAATCACACTGACCTTGTTATTAACAATAACTTCCATGTGCATCTTTTTCTCTTTCTACTAGCCTCTTAATCGCAGTCAACTTCATCCACAAATTGTTGGTATTGAAGATTCTGAATACAGAAACAGATAGTAACAAATGCTTTAAATTGAGCAGAAGGATATAAAAGGACTGTGGTACACTGCGCCATTTTACTGAAGTGACTTGGCATTCTAATTGCTACTCCCCCTGGATGGAATTTATGCTCCTTTGTGAATATATTATCTAGCATCATAGGCACGCAATGCGTGCAAAGCATGCCTATGATACTACAGTCTATAATATTTGTCACACCCATTAATTATCTTATACACCTTAGTTGGGAAAGTAACTTTTCATAAGCATTTGTCAAAGCATCAAGACAAAGTAGGGAGCTGTTTTAGTTCAAATACATGTAGGTCTTAACTTCAGTAGCATGGTTAGCAGGAGCAATTTTGGAAGCGAGTTACTCATGCTCAATATAACTCTAGTGCCTGTCGCCCAGTTTCTAGCTTCAGCACCATCCAGCTTCTAATAAAACCACATTTGACATTTGGTCACCATGCCCCCCCCCCCCCCCCCCCCCCAGGAAATCCTGTAAAACCTATTGCCTATTGATTCAAGCTAAAAAAAAACACAGCCATTGTCAAGTACCGTAGAATTCCGATACGATAATAACGGCCCCCGTTATTTTCGGATTTAGCAGGCAGGCCAAAGGGGCCGTTACTTTCGGGTAGCCGTTATTTTCGGGTAGCCGTTACTTTCGGATGCTTAGAAAACGTTTGTAATTCAGCAGTGGTTTTACACAAAAAGGTCGCATAACATGCAGACATAAAAAGGTCATTCAGGTTGCATGCTGGTTATTCATTATCCATGTAAACAAAGTAAACTGTAACAAAAAAGGCCCAAATGTTCGTATACTATACGTCGAAAATATTGTTCGTATTATATGACAACTAATTACTAATTTTTTAATAACTAATTTTTTAAGGGGCCGCTATTATCGGGGGGGGCCGTTACTTTTGGGGGGGGCGTTACTTCGGGGTTTAATAACAAGGTAAAAAATTAACGTTACTTTCGGGTAGCCGTTATTTTCGGGGGGCCCGTTATTATCGGAATTCTACGGTACTACATGTAGAGTCAGTTGTACCTTACCTGAACTTGCTAACTGACTTAAACTCATCAACCTGCAAGACAGTGATTATTTTACAATGGCTTACATCATTTTCATGTTTTCAATTTCTACTTCATCGACATGAGAAAAAATGTAAAAAAATCTAAAGTAAAGGCACTGATTTTAGATGCTAATAATAGACCAATTTCGATATATTAATATTCTAACTTGGCTCCGAGGCTTAGGGGAATAAGACAAAAGAAATTATTTATTCATCCCTCAACCTCAATGTGATTTATTGTTGATTTCTTTTGTTTTATTCCCCTAAGCCTCGGAGCCAAGTTAGAATATTAATATATCGGAATTGGTCTATTGAATACAGTCCAGCTTGTGATGAGACATGGTAACACGGTCCAAGGGTATTCATTAAGACTTACATGTTCTTTAGGAACTTGTGCGATCTCTAGCAGTCTCTGTTTTCCTTCATATTCTATGAGTGTCCCTCCCTGTGAGAAGAGAAAAAAATCTCTTATCATTTGCATATAAACTACCTTGGCTGACATCATAACCATCAGTACATTTGAAGGATTTTGAATTTATTTAGGTTGGCAGTCTGAAGTGTCAGCCACCTCCTTGCCCCAACCCCCCGTGGGGCCAGGCGAGTCCTTCTCACCTGGCCCCACGGGAGGGTTGGGGCGAGGAGGCGGCTGACACTTCAGACTAGCAGCTCCCGAGGGGGAGTTTGAGTAGGGGTGTGCCGCCCAGGCTGTCAAAACCCTGACCCTGTTTATGACAAAAATGTTGCAGTTCATCCTACTGTTTATGACATGAATTTAAATAAAGACAAACTGTAGGTGTTTATTTGATACCTGACAGTGATCTGTTGTCGACATTGATATCATTTTTGTCGGATGCAAGGTAAGATGGCAGTTGGGCCTGCAGAAAATGTTGGGGAAAATATTTCCTGGTAACTGAAGGGCACCCATAGCATGTACCCTGTCTATGACAGCATGACGTCAAAAAACCAATACCTGTTTATGAATCTTGGTCCACAAACAAATACCCCCCCCCCCCCCCCCCCTCCCACCCCCCACACCAGATGGCAGCTTTATTAAAATGCACAATACAACTACGTGATGTAAATTATTTTCAGTACCTTAACATCAGCTCTTGTTTTATCTGTGACTTCCATGAGGAATTCTGGTGCAGGAGACTTTATTGGATTTTCCATGTAATTCAAAATATCTGAACTTGGTTAAGGAATAATTAAATTGACTAGTTTGTTGTGCATAAATAAATAAAATTATAAAATTAACAACTCTTCAAATCGGAATATTATAAAGAGTTACACATTCAAACACTCTCTCCTCCCAATTCTAGGCTTCTTGGGATATCAGGGATAGCGGGGATAGGGAAGATAGAGGGAAAGAAAATGTGAAAAGAAATGCGCTGAGACTGGAGAGAGAGAGAGAATAGCAAGTGCACAGGGGACACTGGGATCTTTCTCCCCTTCTTTCTCCCATTTCTCCCTTCTCCCAGGGAGCCTCTGCGGAAGAGAGAGATACAAACAAGAAAAATGTAAACTACAGTGTAACTTCTTCAATGTATGCCAATCATTTGCAATGCCACAAAAACTGGTAAGGGAAACAAATCTGGTTAATTCTTAACTCAGGTTTGTTTCTTTTAACTGAATATATTTTAAAGTGATGTAAAGTCGTTACCATGATATTACCTGCATAATATCATCTGTTCAAGTTTTTATCGCAAATTTTTAACAGCATTAAAGGATATTTACATCTACAGTGGCTCCCAAGTTGTCGATGTTGGACACAAAACACATACTCCTTGCCATCGTCAATAAACTTTTGCAGAAGACCAGAGTTATAGAATGAGCGGTAAATATCACCATGACCTGGCGGGGTACCAACTGAGAACAAGGATATGAAAACAGATATAGTGTTAGCTACCATGTAAAATATGCCAAATAATAGAGCCTGGCCATAAGTTATCACCAAATTAGCTCAAATGGTTTTAAAAAAAAGAAGGAAGAATGGGATAAAGGAGTAAAAAAGGAGGGATGGAAGAAAGAAAGAAGGTCAAGGGAGAGAGGGAGATCGGGAGGGAAGGGAAGGGAGGGGAGGAAGGAAGGAAGGAAATAATTGATTATACAGCAGAACTGACTGGATGCAGATAGCCAGATCTTAAGAAAAACTTTGTTTAGATGACCGTATAATTATGTTCTGCATGTTATTGGGCACGCAGGGACATTTAAGTCAAATTAGCATGTTCTCCTGGTCTTCACTCTAACCATAGCACTAAAATACAGCAGGGGACATTAAAACCTACCACACTCTGTACCAAAAAATTTTATTTTTCAGTATTACAGACACCTCAGCAGAAACTTGGATCCTAGTTTTCAGTGCAGGAACATTTTGGGTGAGTTAGCACTATAAATATTCCAGCGAGTGTTTAATTAAGCCGCCATCTTGAATTGGATTAGGAAAACAGAGGAGTACAGTAAAAACCCGCATAAAAGAACACGTGTTTTGGGGGTTCAGGCTGATTTTGTTCTTATATATCGGGGTGTTTTCTGGTACTTTTTTGACCAAATTTGACCAAATTTCAGCCTGAGTGTTCTTAATCCACTTGTTCTTTTATGCGGGTTTTTACTGCATTGGAGTGAGTAGGGGAAAAAAACAGACAGCCAAGGGAGTGGGAGCCGCATTGGCATTGATCCCTCTTTCACTCATCCCACACTTTTTAAATTGTTCTAGACTAGACCCACCAACCATCTCATCCTAGATGGTGGATATAAGACACACAAAACAAAGTAATCCAGCGCTCGACCACCAAAAATGCAGAACTCTAGGCTACTTGGATCCTTCAGTGTCTGTCACTCACCATTCTACATTCCATTCATTTTTCTTCATACCAATAACACTGGGCAAGGGAAGCAGAGATTCCTTCACGATACGGGGATGACAGCTCTGATTGAAGCAGTGAATATCAACGTTACATGCTTTGTATTTTCGTAGCGTCTTCATACTCTCTTCGTGTGTGTTGAAAGAGTTCATTAGTACGAGGGGAACAGTGCAACCAAAACTTGTTGTTTAAATGCTATGGAGAAAAATGAAAAAGATTGAATCAAAATTAAAAGCTTGATACATTGTATTTACTCAGGCTTGTACATTATTGCTACATGTACATTATAGGGGGAGGGTCAGGGGGTCAGGCAGGGGGATATGAATCCAGGAGTAATGGAAACGGGAAGTCTATCGGAGGTGGGAGAAGAGAGGGCTAGAAGCGGGATTCCTAAGGTGGTGGGAACTGGGAGAAATAGGAAAAAATTTTGCAACATTGTGTAATACAGTGGAACCCCGCCTTACGACCACCTCGTTAATATGACCACCTCGTTAATACGACCACTTTCTTTTGTCCTGAACTGAAGTTCTCTCAGTCATTTTCTTATTTAAGAATTCCTTTAATACAACCACCTCTTTAATTTGACCAGATTTTGCTGGCCCGTTGGTGGTCGGATTAACGGGGCTCCACGTATTTTGCAATACAAAAAGCACAAAGAGGTGGGAACTACAACGGAACGGACAGGAACTGGGAGAGAAAGGTACAAGGATACACTCCCCCCCCCCCCCCCTCCTCCCTCCACTACATCATCAAATCCACAAGAGTCTGTCATGGTAAGACTCTCCTATTTAAGTTAACTTTTCTTTTCTTTTTTTACTGTATGATTACAAAGCAAGTATATAATTATATATATAAATCTCTAAGAAAAATTTAAACTTCTTGACCGGCATCCATCAACTCATCAATGCACATCACACGAGTACATCTCCTCTTGCAGGACAAGAAAATAAAATTGAGCTTCTTGCTTGAAATGAACCTCTACAAAAAACTATAATTTTATTATAATTACCGACAGTGGAATCCTGATTTCTCGAACTCTCAATTTCTAAAAAATCCTGATAACTCAAACCAAAAAAAGTCGTTTCCCAGCTTCGATTCGTTTCACTGTCTATAATTTTACCATGATATTTTGAACTCCCGATTTTTTTAACCAATTTTCTTTTAATCCTTTGGAGATTCGAGAAATCGGAATTTTACTGTTAGTATTAAACTTTATTATAAAGCTTTGACTAACACATGAAAACCTGTTGAGAAGCTGCGCCGATTTACATGTATCATACATTTATCATTCATTTTACAGTCAAACCTCCACTAACGGCCACCTCTCTATAATGACCACCTCTCTACAACAGCCAGGATTTTTCGTCCCGACCATGTGAAACCTCCCTACAACGGCCAGATCATTCTGCAATTGGGTGGCCATTGTGGAGAGGTTCAACTGTAGTTTTCAATGATTTTCTTTATTCTTATCACCCACATTTATCTGCCATGACCGACAAGGTTAGTATCTCACCTCAATTTGCTGTACGTTCAAGTCCAGGAAGGTCAAATCACGACGTAATGAGATTAAACTCTTGGGTCCAGTGCAACCCATGCTTGTTCCCAGACCCCCATTAAGTTTAATCACCACTAGTTTATCAAGAACACTCTTCATACTGCTCGCTGGAATTTCTGGTATTTGGCTGTACATAAGAATCTGAAGACAATAATAGATGCATGCAAACAACAAATAAGCTCCACTTGAAATAATTAAAAGCTTTCAGGGAAAAGGAGATACTATACAAATGGTCTTAATAATAAAATCGCAAATATGACAGAAAAATACAAATGAAATGATAGGAAGATAGATGGATGGTCAAAACAGGACAAGCTAAATAAAACAGATTGCTAATTATAAGCCAACAACTGGCCCACACCGCTGGAGCTTGTCCCGGTTTCCGTAGCATGAAACCGACTAGAAATATTGCTACTCCCCTGGATGGGATGCTAGTCCATCGCAGGTTACCCCCCAGCATATTGTTGCAGGTACCCATTTATACTCCTGGGTGGAGAGAGGCACTGTGAGAGTAAAGTACCTTGCCCAAGAACACACGGCAATGACCCTGACCAGCACTCAACCACGCGCTTGATCCAGAGTCCAACGCACTAACTACCAGACACTGTGGCTTGCTAAGTGCTCAAGCTTGATATCTATACATGTCTAAGCACAATGCAGTTTCGTATATGCATTGTGCCGGCTTATCAACTTTATCGTTTAAAAAATCCCACTCACATGTACTTCTCGATACTCAGTAAACATAGTCCGAAGAAAAAAAAGACGAATAACCACAATTCACGAAAACATTTCAACGGATAATTTACACGAGAATGTCGACATTGAATACCAGAATAAATTATCAGAATAAGTGTTGGCCCGAAGGATTTATTCTGGTAGTTTTTCTGGTATTCAACTCTCGGTGTAATCGTTGAAATTTTTTGTGAATTTGGTCATTCGTCGTTTTGCTTGGACTAATTATCATTATGTGATTACTGAAGTATCAAGAAGTACATGTGAGTGAGGTTTTTTCAAACGAATAAAGTTGATAAGACAGCACATGCGCCGAACCATGAAACACTCCCTTTAACTTACCGATCCTTCAGGAGGTGGTTTGATTTGTCCCAATGTACTGATGGACCTGATTCTTCTAGATACCTACCAAACAATTCTTTGAAACTTTTCATATTCTTCGACGCTTCCTGAAACACAAAATAAAACACAAACCTTACATATTTGACAACATTAACAACTGGTGCACTGAATACAAAAATTTAAAACTTAATCAATTGGAATAATTTGAAGATTATAACAGTATCCCACCTTACCACTCAAATAATCAGATGCCAAACCAAAAACCGAACATGATTTGCAGGTCACACATGTTTTCCTGCACAGCACCAAATAAGTTTGTTGTGTTGTTTATAGGTTTCCTGCGTTTATGGATTTATTTGTGATTGCTTTGGGTTTGGTATACGATACTCAATGAGTGGTTCCAGAATATATCCATACCACCCCCATGGAAGGTTGTTTGGTTTGACCCCCTCCCCCCACAAGAATTTCCAGTTTAGCTTGTAAAACGTTTGGCTTTTGAGATCCCTCTCCCCTTGGAATTTCCAATGACCTTCCTTGCAATAATTGGGGTGGGTATGGATATTTTCTGGAACTGCCACAATTAACAATAAAAAACTGTTCTGTGGTAAACATTTTCCCCTTTTAGAACAATCTCGTTCCCAGAGTCCTCGTTACCCTTTTCCAGCGGTGGAACGGGCAAGAAGGACCTCTGGGGGGAAGCGATCCGCCATGACAGGATTCTTGGACTTCCAGTTCTGCTGCGCATGTGTTCGACTCCATGTTTCAACAAATGGAAACCAAGATTCTTGGACTTCCGGTTGTACAGTGTGCAAGTCAGGCGGATCACTCTATCCCAGAGGCCCTTGTTGCCTGTTCTGCCACTGGACAAGGGTAACGAGGACTCTGGGAATGAGATTGCTTTTAGAATGGTTATCACACAATTTTGGAGAAAACTATGCACTCTGAATTAATTCTGTTTCTTTCTTTGCATTTACTGAAATCTACATGTAATCTATAACTGCAGGTTCACAAAAAGTGAACACTCTCCCCCAGATGGGATGCTACTCCCAGAATTTTGTCAGGTTGCCCATTCGCTGATACCCATTTATAATCCTGGGAGGGGGGGGGGGGGGGGGGGGTCAGAGATCAAGGCACAGTGTGTGAGTAAAGTATCTTGCCCAAATGTAAGAACACAGCACAACAACCAAAGCCAGTGCTAGAACCCAGACCTCTTGATCGGGAGCCCCAGATGAGAGGACACAAACAATGGAAATTGAACAAGCATGTTTATTCTTTCTTTTGTTTGGTATTTGTGCCCTCTCAGCCTCGTTATCAAGCTGAATTGTAATATCTCATAAGGGCCCTATTAGCCACCTGCTTCTCACAAATTATATGATAACTTGGTTTATAATAAATGCTATTAATCTCAACCAATCAATATTTTACATAATTACTGTGTTTGTGTTTCCGGCTCTTTTTTAATATATCAGCAACGTACAACAACACAATATTCTATTTTATATTAAATATTCTGTGGCTCAATATAAAACAATATTAATCTTTTACCAGAAACCTTCGACTTTACCCTTACAATCAAAATAATGACAATATAAGCTTAACAATGGAAATGATAGATTGTTTAATATCATGATTTTGTTGTTGACATATTCTGATTTTCTGACTGTATAAGTATCGAATGTTCATTAATTGTAACCTTTTGAGCTCATTTGATGAAGATAGGCAAGAATCTCTAAAATTGTTGTGTCCCTTTAGAATCACTATCCCATCTGTGGCAGGGGCTGATTGATCAACAAATTTGATTTGATGTTGTCACGGCCATTTTAAAACACCCTAAACTTAGTTCACCGAGACCTTACTCTTGATGTTCCTCTGGCGCTTTAGCAAGCATAAGTTTCAACTCATTGTCCATTCGTTCAAAAGCATCTTTGCGAGCCAATGTTTTGAATTCAACTACGGGGTCTGCTTTTGCCTTTAGCTCCGTCTAAAACAAACAGATCATCATACACGTTCACAGCTTGATCACGGCAGAAAAAGCACATTCATCAATTGAATCGCATCTTTAAGCTTACCATGATCTTCTATGATGTGATGACGCTAACAAATCGTCAAAAGGATTCAAGAAATAAAATATTTATCGATGAAATACACGGTCCACTTCTCTCGATCGCACAAGAAACCTGTGAGCTTGGACCCAGACTCCTACCATGACCTGTAACAGGAAGCCGATTGCGTGACTTCCAGTACGTGACGTTGATTTGTTTTCCCAAGCCATCATCTCTTTGTTTGTTTTATAATACAAGCCAAAATGATTTAAAAAAATACGAGAAAACCTTTGCAATATTCGGGGGATCGTGACTTGATACCTTTATTCCATACACTCAGAACTTCTATAAAAACATTCTCGAAACTCTAGCTAACAGACTCAGTTCTCCAACGAGTAACGCAACTTCAAGCGCGCGTTGTCCATTATATATATCCGGGGTTCTGTTCTGGTGCAGATTTCAGGGTGAAAAAAGTGAGGCCCAAAGAAGGGTCTAACAAATTATTCAGTTGTAATTTTTTTTTCTAAACCACGTCCCCGTCATTTTACTAGAGGCGAAGTGTTGTTTTATACATAGGCTGACCTGGTTTGTTTCACATACAAAGTTCCCTTGATCTTTCTGTGACCCGATCTCGCCTGACGAATGCACTTGCATGGAAAACGGTGCCAAAAATGGACACATTTTAATAACTGATCTCGGTTACGAGTACTTTATAGCTATATATATAGACTGTATATTCCCGTTAACTGATCCAGAATACTAGCAGACACTGACAGCCAAATATCGAGCCCATAAAACTGAAATAATAAATTAGGCGGAGATCTTATCAGAGCTTATAAGCAGTGAAGGGGCAGCGTCTTGTTCAAATAGTCCAAATTAAAGCTGAAGAATAAGTGGAACCCGGTTAATACGGACACCAAAGGACATGAAAAAGTGTCCGTATTATCCGGGTGTCCGTATTAAGCGGGCTGATATAAGAGAAAGTATGTGTCGTCGGGACAAACAAAACTGTCCGTAATAAGCGGTTGTCCGTATTAACGAGTGTCCATAAAGCGGGGTTCCACTGTATATTGGTGAGGGAGAAAGCGTCCCGTCCGTTCATGAACTATATGTGGATCCATTCTGCTATTAAATCGATCTGATAGATTGATTTCTGAATGAATATTTCCCTTCATTTCGCAAAGTGTAGCTACGTAGTAAGCATCTTTAGAATCATGCAAACATGCTATAAGACCAGTTAACAATATTAAAAACACGACCCAGTACGTTTGCACTGAATTTTAAATTGTATCATAATTCACCTTGAATGGTGACCACAGATCATGGCCGCCAAGCCTGTTTGTGATTGTCTTGTTCTCTTCCAAATCGTCCATGGTCGTCTCGATCCACCGATAGAAATAAACTGCAGTGCAATATAAAGCAGATCAAGTGGTCTCAAGTCGTGAGCCGGTTTTTGACGGATCACAGTTAGCTATGAATGGACAATTAAGGTCACGCTATTTTTAGGATAATTTTATACAGTTTTATATTGTTACTGACCGGTCTTGAGGTGAAGACATCTTTCACTGTCTGACAGAAATCATGGTTTATAGGTCCATTTGGTCGAGAATGTCGATTGTAATGCTGCTGAAAATATGGATGGGCAAGAATGAATTGTCAAAGACGCGTGACCCGTTCCCTATAGTCAAAAGCTAGCCACTCCCTCTGTGAGTATAGAATTCACTTTTGTTACCCGCAGGCCGGCTGCAGACTGTGTGATTCAACCCCGGGATTCAACACACCGTGTTGTCCGGCTGTTTAGGCTGAATTTTATAAAATACATATCTCTGCTTTTGCGGGCAGGGTAGCCGCGAGCAGACGTCTCCTTTTCCTTGCTTCTCGCGGAAAGTGACGTCTGCGAAACGGCGTTCCTCAGTGTCCCGCTGTTTCTCCAGAATTCGGGGACCGCGCTCTGATTGGTTGCTTGACAGTAGGCATTGTTTAGAATCAACTCGGATTGGCTATCGTCCGAAATACTCAAGATAATTTATGCTGCATGACTTCAACGGAGCTAAAACAGGTCGGCGATGTTCGGTGATGTCGTGTGATTGTGTGTTGTGTTTTTCGCTGATCAGTGAATCATAACGACAAACAAATCTTAATCAATGTCGCGGAGAACTTAAATATTATGAAGAAATCATTTCTCTGCAGTTGCAGTTCACTTAACATCGCCGTACATCTGTAAACAACCGGGAAACAACCCAATGCGTTTGGAAAGCCACGGAAGCGAAGATGACTTTACAATAACTTGCGAAAATCGAAAGGAACTTTTAAATGAATACAGTTTCTAAAGCTTACAGGGCAGGACTGACAGTTAATGTAAAGAAGAAGGCCCAAACACTTGGAAAGGACAGGGTGGAACATCCTGCTTCTCCCGAGAAGCGACTTCCCTTTTGGACGAATCGTACCGGGATCGTAACAGTCGAATTGAATATTTAACCGTGAGGATTCTGTTGAAACACTGGACAATTCGCATTGTATTACTCCTTGTTAGACTGTGATCTTGAAGCGATCAGATCAAAGATCCTGCCTCTGTAAATACGGTAAACGTAAATAAAACTGTGAAGTTCAATTTATGCGAAATTTAAAACCCGAACAGCAGGGTGCTGGAACACGATTAGGAACGCCGTTTCGCAGACGTCAACTTTTTCCGCGAGAAGCAAGGAAAAGGAGACGTCCGCACGCAGGCTACGGGCAGGGGGCAAGTCAATGAGCTTATATCTACAAAATATATGAAGCAATCTGTCTGCCGTATTATTTTACCATGCAAATTAAAACAGTTACATATTTTGCGTCTTTTGTGAAAAATGGATGTCATAGAAACCGTCGAATTCTAAACAATCTATGCTTGCGGGAATTCTCAGCCTTTACTGTAAAACTTACTTCTATTCGCACTCGATCACATGGAAGATGGGACGAAAGATCAGTCCGAAGCTGGCTATCTAAATTTTACGCTTCTTTTCTCAAAATTTAGCTTCGCCGGGCAACGATGTACCTCCCCCCTCCACCTTCATGCAGTGCTTACCACGTATCTATTTGATTTAGATATGGAATAAATTTGTTATCAAGTATCAACAAGTATAAACAGCAACAAGAACTGTCGCTAAACAAAAATGCGCGCGCGAGGCGCCGCCAAAAGCGTGGATTCTCGCGCGCAAAAAATACGACTGTTTTGCAGAGTATTTTATAGACTGCAACGCGCGCTTCCCACGCGAGAATCCACGCTTACGGCGCTTCGCGCCTTGCGACCATGCAGCGAGGAAAAACGACTGTTTTGCAGTCTAAGTATTTTACAACTTGCCGGTACATTTCAATTCTTAGCCCTCCTCTGCAAACGTGAAGTCACCTAAAAATCGGCCACTGACTTGACCTGAATTCATACGTATTTCGAAGAACGTGAACCAGGTAATACTGGTCAGTGTTGCATAAGTAACGATTTATACCAAAAATTGCAATTTTCAATTTAAAAAAATAAATCGACTTTGTTTAACGAAGGTAACACTTAACAGTCTTGCGACTGACAAACCTGTGGCCCTCGGATCCCAGATCGAATTGTTGGCATTTTAGGAGGGAGGAAAACCGGCCCGAAGAAAAACCCTCGGAGCAAGGACGAGAACCAACAACAAACTCAACGCACGCCTGACGCCGGGTTCAGGATTCGAACCCGGGCCACATTGGTAAGAGGCAAGCGCTCTCAGTGAGTCCCCAAATTTGTGACACTGACTTTTGCAACTTTCCACTAAGATAAGCGGCCAACTTGAACATAGAATTGATGATTTTTTTGTGTGGAATTCGTACATTACAAAATAGTTCTCTTTTGCTGTCAAAAATACATAGAATACGGAGACGAATTCGCGCAGGAAACATGATTAGTCACCCGGTCAACCAACCAAAATGGATTCCACTGAAAAGATTGCAGGCGCGCGGCCGGACCACGATATTTTTGACGTTGAATTTGTAAGGCATGGGTCACATAAATGAGTATGGAATATTCAAGTGGATGGGTTTATCATATATAGTCTATATACGCTGTTGCAGTTTAGTGCACTGTGTTTAGGTTATTGTGTTATCAAGATATTGAAATTATCATGATATATATGGGACTTTGTGGCACTTCTAAGAAAATTAAATTTTGTGAAGTATACATGAATTGTGAAAAAGCGAGTGAGACCTCTCCAAACCTACCTTGTTGATGATTTCTGAAATATAGTAAATATGGATGGCTGTATTGTTTTGTTGCAATTAAACTAAATGATTGAATGTTTTTTTTTACTATTATTATTATTCTTTTGTGCGTATGCATTCGATTCCGTAGAGCAAAATCATTTGCATATAAAATGAGACTTGGAAGATAACTGATTTTGAAAAAAAATTCAGAAAAAACACACAATGCAAGTCAATCTGTTGTTCAAATATTAACTGAGCTCAAAAATCGAAGTGACGGACAAAATCCTGACGCAGCCATATGTTCTGTTGGTAAAGGCAGTTCTCTAAGAACCGTTTTTTTTTAAGACTATGGGTCGATTTTTTGGGGGATTAATATTCTAACTTACATCTGTTTTGTTGCCTGTGCTATAGTTTTTATCACTTCCATGGAAACGAAAATCGACTTCAACAATTTGAAGGGGTTGCTGTCACTTTCCACGTGATAACGACAAATTTTGCTTTTGTCAACGGCGTTAGCAGTTAGGATGATAATTAAAAGACTACTGCTGATTGTAGTTGTCATAAGCACTTCTTCTAGCAAGGACCTAGTAGACCTGTTCGCGGTTAACGTTGCTTTCGGGAATAATTAGACTGCAAAACAGTCGTTTTTTCTCTAAATCGCGCCGAAAGCGCGGATCCTCGCGTGCGAAGCGCGTGCCCCAGGTGCACTCTCCGTTTTCACACTCGCTCCAGACCTTTCGTTCAAAGACCGCGCGCATTCGTTTGACAGACCAACGCAAAAATACGACTGTTTTTGAAGGCTAGGGAATAACAGGTCGCTATACACGCTGGCTATAAACATGGCGGGCGCGACTGCATTTGATTTCTAGGCTACCGTGACAACTCTCTCCTTGTGGACACCCCGTTATTACGGACACCCGCCGGACAAAATCCACCCCGCCACCCGGCAAAAAGCAATAGAGAATTGACTGAAAATGACTCCCGCTATTGCGGACTCTTGCTACTGACAGACTGGAAACTACGTCCCGAGGGTGTCCGCAAAAAACGCCCGTATAACGAGAGTTGACTGTATTCGGTCTTTGGGTATTAAATTACCTAGGAAACATTCAAGGGACGCTGAATTGCTGGGAATCGATCGTTCAATAACCTGCGATCAGGTGAATTTTTCCGCGCTCTCATTTACTCTTTCTCGGTCGCGCGAAAAATTGACCTGATCGCAGGATAATCGTTCAATTGCATCTTAGTCTTCTATACATTTGTTAATATAATAAGGCAATGTATGGAAAACTCGAGAAAAAAAAAATTGAACGGCAAACTGATTGATCCTTACCTTCGGTAAAATCTGTCTACTGTCCTGAAGGTAGCGATCCCCCGTAAGTAACGACTCCCCACCCCCCTCCAAAAAAACCGGCAACTTACTAATAATTCAGTCTCGAACGTAAAAACACTGCCTACCTCCAAAAATAGGTAATAGCAGCTGGGAAGTGTGACCACCAGAAAACGAATTTTTAAACATTTTGTAAGGGCTGGTTTTCACTAGCGAAATAAGCACAAAACATATAAGCTGCACAAGCATATAAGCTAGTGAGGGCAGCAGTAACATAAACATAAACACAAGTATAAGAAAGAACGAACGTAGTTGTTCTTCTTATGTTGTCCTCACTATACCGCGGCATCAGCATAAACATAAGAAAAACAAATATTGTTTGTTCGTCTTGTGCTTCATTTACATAAGAACAAGTGTGTTCGTTCTTCTTATGCTTATATGTTTATGACGCTAGTGAAAACCAGCCTTTAGGGTTCTAGTCAGCAACAGAATTTGACCAGGCATTTGACTATCCGAAAGAAGTGACCGCCGTAAGTAGCGACAGCCCAGCGAAAGTTCAGCCTGAAACTCCTAAAACCTTAACGCTGAATTTCGCGACATGTTCGAACCTCATTGAATAAATCATTAAATGGGGAGTCAGTTACGCGACGCGTCAATTACGCCACGGACCGCGTAAATAACGCCCTTACGCGCCGCGTCAATGACGCCCCTACGCGCCGCGTAAATAACGCCCTTACGCGCCGCGTCAATGACGCCCCTACGCGCCGTAAATTAACGCCCTTACGCGCCGCGTCAATGACGCCCCGTAATTGACACCCTTACACGCCGCGTAATTGACGCCCTTACGTGCCGCCTAAATGACGCTCTTACGAGCTGCGTAGATGACGCCCGCGTAGGGGCGTTAGTTATGCGGCGAGTGTAGAAATCGCGAACTATAAAACAATTATACATCAAGTGTTATATAAAATTCATCATCTGAATCATAAATTCAACAAACTTTTTTTTAAACTTTTATTTTGCCCCAAGGGCAGACACTATATAATGAAATAGCGTGCTGATCTCACTTTCCAACAGACTAACAGTATAAATACCTTCATTTATTACCATCAAACTATATAATTATTGCAATTTACTTATGGAAAATTCAAAATCACTCTGAACCTTCATAAATATAGAACTTTGTATTATCAAAACAAACATGTTCCAGGCTCTCGCACAGTGTGTCACAATAAAGTTTTTCAAGTTCGTCGTTCGCAATTGCCCTTTCCGAGGTCGCGCGGGAAGTTGGGTTGAGCTTCTGAACGTGCGGAATTATGGGGCTGTTTTTGGGGACGTCATTGTTGACATTTCTGTAATATAATGTAATATAACAATAGCGTCCCCAAAAACAGCCCCATAATTCAGCACGTTCGGAAACTCGACCCAACTTCCCGCGCGACCTCGGAAAGGGCAATCCGTCTTAATCTTCCACAGTCTTAACCATCTTTGTTCCGTTTTGGTTTATTATATTAATTTTTTCATGTTTTTCTACCTAATATTTTGCTCGTTCCTCAAAAATCGGAGAGCCTCAAACAAGCTAACAAATGAACACTCTTAACAGTTGTTTTAAATTGTTGCTTCACCCAAAATATTAAACCCTGTCGCGCGGCAAAGATTCGTAACTACGAGATAGAGCGGTTGAGTGTCGTAAAACCAAAACCGAAGCAATAGGTTACTTTCGAGATATTAAAATTCAGCTTGGTAGTGAGGCTGAGAGGACACAAACAACGGAAATAATTAAACAAGCATGTTTATTCTTTCTTTTGTTTGTGTCCTCTCAGCCTCGTTATCAAGCTGAATTTTAATATCTCGAAATCGCCAATCAACAAACGTAAACGACAGAACGAACCAATGAGAACTCGAACCAAATACACGCAACCAGCGCCAAAGCGCGGGAAAACGCGTGCGACCAAGTCGGTATTGGTTTGGATTTTGTATCTGATTGGTTAAGAAAGTGGGGCGAGTTTTTCGAACCAATTAGAGAGCGTAATAAACCAAAACCAAAGCAATTGGGTATTACTTTCGACACTCTAACCGCTCTATCTAAAGGCCGGATCAAACAGAGCCGACGAAAGTTGAAGGATGAAAGTTTTCTTCAACCTTCACCGACTATCATCGCGGTCAAACGAGCTGAGACGAGCGAAAATCTCGTTGACCGATCAAAAATGAACAGGTTCAAATTCAATGAGAACGCACGAGAGTTCAAACGAGGGCGAGAATTTCTGAACTCTTGTCGACTCTAAGCTTCTTGACATCTTCAAACCTCTCGGCCAATCAAATTGCTCACGGCCGCACGTGCTTGTTTTTGATTGACCAAGCAGTACGGAAAACCAACATAAAGATGTCCAGAAATTAATCAGAAACTTTATCCTCTGTAAAGCCAAATTTATACATCGCATTGAGTCGCATTTCAGTTGCGTCGAATGTAATTCAAGCAGCAGAAATCTCGTTGGTATTACTTGATCGACTACGCTGAAATACACCATGGAAGCAACGTGTTCTATTTTATACCTTCCAGGGATTTTTAGGGACTTTTTAGTTTAGTGACGCAGGACCCTCTTTGATACCAGTGTTTTTACAATGACGGGGGTATCCTAGATAAATATTATGTTATTATTATTATTATTCCTGTGGGCATTGCGCTGATTTAAAGCGAGTTTTCTGGGACTTGAATTACATTCGACACGACTGAAAAGCGATGAATAAATTGGGTCTAAACTGTATAGCTATACAAATGCTAAATCCGCTGTTTGCAAAATACGTGGCTAACTCATTTCCCCCAAATTTATCAATAAACTTGTATTATTAAATATATAATATATTGATTTATTCTATAATTAAATACTCTTATATTAAATTTTAAACAAGCAACAAGAAAATATTTTACTTAGGTAGGCCTAGAAATATAAATTCTGTACATTGCCTCTGTTCTTTTAGCGATACAATTCGATATACATTTACGATATACGTTAAATACCTTATAGATAAACTTCTAGAGAAGCAAATTTGCTTTCAATAACCCTTTCTTGTATTCTTTAAAGTTAGTTAACTATTTAGAGCGGTTTTCAAATGAGTGTCGTAAAACCAAAACAAAGCAATTACAATGGCCAATCACAGCAAACGTAAACAACAATGAACCAATGAGAGCTCGAAGCAAATACACTTAACCGGCGCTAAGCGCGGGAAAACGCGTGTGACCATGTCGCTATTGGTTTTGGTTTTGCATCTGATTGGTTGAGTAGGTGGCGCGAGTTTTTTTTTAACCAATCACAGAGCGTAGTAAAAGAAAACCAAAGTAATTCCGGATTACTCTCCACACTCAATTGAAAACCGCTTTTTGCACACAATAAACCCACTAAAGACTAATGACAAAACTGAAATATATACACGGCATTTATATACTCAAGGAGGTACCAAGTAGCTCCGTAAGTACACTATACCGAGGGGCTGGCGTTTGGATAACAGGTCGGTGTACTCATGGAGGTGCCAAGTAGCTCCGTAAGTACACTATACCGAGGGGCTGCCGTTTGGATAACAGGTCGGTATACTCATGGAGGTGCCAGGTAGCTCCGTAGGAAACGCTATACTGAGGGGCTGCCGTTAGGATAACAGGTCGGTATACTCATGGAGGTGCCAGGTAGCTCCGTAGGAACGCTATACTGAGGGGCTGGCGTTTGGATAACAGGTCGATTAATCGCCAAGGAAGGGACGACGAGCCAAGGTGAACCTTCAAGGGAGAAAAAAAATACAACAAGAATGAATAAACAGCAAGTTACTCCAGAATCGGCCAGTGTGTGGTAGCAGTCTTAATTAATACTGAAGGTTGCGCTTACCATACAGCCCACAAAATTAAGTAATGGTCCGGCTAAAAGGTAGGCAGCCCCACGGCACCTCACCGCTAACCGCTTTAAAAACTTTTTTAGCTTTACTGATGTTTCTATACCGTGTGTTATAAAATAAAGATTCTATTCTAATATAAAACCAACGCTAATGCAGATTTAGTGGAGCGGTTTTTCAACTGAGTGTAGTAAAACCAAAACCAAAACCAAAGCAAATACATATTACCTTCGACACTCAATTGAAAACTGCTCTAAAACGCATGAAAGCAAGTCGAGCCAAGCTACAAAATTGAATTCGGCACGATTTACACCAACCTCGTTCCCAGGCTCTCTCTCCTTAGGAAAGAGAGCCTGGGACCGAGTTGAAAACATGACAATACCTTAGTGATGTACCACACAAGTGAGCAGTCTTGGCCATTCACACGTAACGGTTCCACAATCCATCCGCTGGACACGATCTGTGTGAGAAAGAGAGAAGAAACTTGAATGAAAACGTCTGTTTTGAAAATGGCGCGCATTTGGTAGCACCTGATACAAACACGCCGGAGAGGAGGTTTGGGAGAATTCGAAAGTTTCTGTGGACTCGAACCGCAGGTGACGGTTTACGTAAGTATAGAGGAACCTCTACTTTGGGACACCTCAGTTAAGGGGACACCTCCTTTAAGGGGATACAAACTTTTGTCCAGCAAAATTAACGCTCATATAATCTTTGTATCTATTAACCTCTACTAAAGGTACACTTCTCCTTGTCCCGAGCTGAGGGTCACTGTCCCCTTAATGAAGGTTTCACTGTATTTTCAAATTCTCCCAAACTTTCGCGAGTTCTTTATAAAATAAAGCCAACAAAATGGCAATTTGCAAGCATGTAGGAAGAGATTAAAAAGCAACCTTTATCTGGGTACTAAGTTCCGTATCACGTGATTAGCACATCCGGGTTCTTAGCACTAACCTGTGCTCGTATGATTGAAGGCGACAGTGGACACTTAGGATGTTCAATCGACTGAGATGCAAGAACATACTTCTGGCCCTGCAAACAGCAAATGAGATAACAACCAAGATGTTACAAAGTGAAACCCGTGAACATACAGTAATTTATCAAACACGAGTGTTTCATCCGACTTCCAAACACCGAGAAGAGAGTTGAAAATACGATGCGTAGCGGAGTATTTTTGACGAAATTCGAGATGTTTGGAAATCGGATGAAACACTGTCTCGAGTGTTTGATATTTCTAAACAAAAACTAAGGAGAAATAAAATCGTAGACATCTTCGGATCTTGGCAATCTTCGGAAATGTTCACAAATTCCGGATCGGAAGCATTCGGACGACCTTCGGAAAATCTTCGGGAATGGTCGCAGATCTTCGGTTGATCTTTGTAAACCTTCGCGTAGACGTCACCTATTCCCTAACCTTCCTGGGTGAAAGGAAATAGAAGGGAAGGACATTGTTAATATTGTTCAAACTGGATTCAACTCACCTCCACGCGTTCTTTGACCACGTAACAGAAGTCACGTGAGTGCGTCATAAAACACTGGGATGTCTCGTGAAGCATATACACTGAAATGAACAAATAATTAAAAATAAATGATAAGAAATTCAAAGCCTCGCTAGCCTGGGGTGGATAGCGTTATCCACCTTTCGAACAGCCGGGGTTGGGGGGGGGGGAGGGGAGAAGTATTGTAATCTACTTCCATCATCGCTATCCTCACTTCCTAATGGGTTCCTGTCATTTGTCGAGTACTATTCTGTTGTTAACTTTCCGATGATCTAGATGTGTTGTAAACCTTTCGCAGTCAAGCTATCAGTAGAGGAGAGTGCCCTGTAAATTACGCGGCGTCTAAGACTCCTACTGTTTCGTGTGAAATTTACGGGCTTTTTCAATCAATCCGCCAATTGAAACAAGTCCCTATATAAGCCTATTAAGGCTCGAGTCAATATTTTCGATACTTACCAACTTTAAGTCCTTCCTCGACGTGCTCTACAATATTTATTTTCTACAAAAAAATAATAAAAATAATAAACATATATAATGCCATGAAAACACCAGAGCAAGCTCGAACGGCCGATTATTTAAACAAAGTCTTAACCCTTAAAATAACCAACTACGCATATATGCGTAGTTTGGAGTCTTAGACATGAAAGCCATCGTGACGTCATCAGTTGACACGTGACGAGATTAGTTTGACACGCATCTGATGCAGAAAGGATGGATATTTGCAACAGTGCATCAATTTTGGAAATCTAACAAATTCTTCCAGAGTTATGCCGTAAAAACCTGTTCAATTTTTGTTGAAAAATCAGTGCCAAATTTGGCTCTCGCACTCAACATACTTCCAGGTTCATTTTTCAGCTCCCTTAAAAGGTTAGGTCAAAACCTTTCCAGCTGATAGGAAGTGTATCAAGCGCCGAAGATAGCAAGAAAAGAAAGGGGGAGTAAAGGGAAAGGAAAAGAGAGAAGGAAAAAATCAGAAGAAAAAACTTTTTTGGGGGCTATGCATTTTGCCCAACGATAAAATTGAACGTTTTTGCCCCAAAACCTTTTGAAATCTTCCCCTAGTTCTCCAAATGGCACTTTTAGCAAAGGTTAGCCAATTTCTGGTAACAGCACCAAGAAAACGGGTATACAACGTGGATAAGTCATATAGAGCGAGTTTAGACGTGGTATATGTATAACTAGTGTGACTATTGGTGTAAATTCTGTTTAGGCCAGTAAAAGCCACGGATTTCGCTGTCTCAATTTCGTGTACATGATAATCGGCCCGAAAAGACTATGTATAGCTAGTAGTCTTTCTTGCGCGAGGGAACAGCGGCCGCAAATCTCGAGAACGAGGGGGTGGGGATAACCATTCCCTTTTTCGCTACTCGTACTGTACCAAGCCGCGCCAAAGACCGCCAGCTACGCATGCAGGCTAAAATATACGATCATGTTGTTCTAACGGGAAATGCTTTCGCATCTGCTAATCGATTACATAATGACGATTAACCAATACTTCTAAAAAAACTGTTAGGCATAATTCATGATGGTACCTTGAGCATGTTGTCATAAATATATCTGGACAGCGGGTTCTTGACTGCCTCCCACACGGTCAGCGGTGATGCTTGAATGACTCCTCTCCCCATGAAACTGAAACAGCAATGATCATGGTGAGCTTTCTACTTCATGTTATATAAGCACAGAACAGGGTCTATCTCGACATGATTTATGAAATAAAGAGACATCACTCCCAGAATCAAGCATCAAGTCAATTATTGAATTTTTAACTTTTAAGTCTGTGGGTGAAACCCTAGTGTGTGACCATTCAAATGAAAGCTATTGAGCAGTACTTTCATGTGGTACCGTTCATTATGATGTACAAGGTGGTTCTAACTTTTAAGTCTGTGGATGAAACCCTAGTGTGTGACCATTCAAATGAAAGCTATTGAGCAGTACTTTCATCTGGTACCGTTTATTATGATGTGCAAGGTGGTTGTAATTTTGAGTGTGTGGATGAAACCCTAGTGTGTAACCATTCAAATGAAAGCAAATGAAAGCTAATGAACAGTGCTTTCATGTGGTATTGTTTGTTTTTCCATATCTTGCAAAATGAAATTTGAGATTTTTTCATTTTTGAGCTTTGCCACTCTTGGGAGTGAAAGGGATAAATAAGTCTGCTGTTACTTTACATAACAAAAGAACAGTTGTCTTACCAGTGTAGAATCCCGCCGCCACCTTCTTCTCTCTTCCGTACAATTGTGACGTCTTTTTGAATACTGTGAAACCTACCAGAAAAAAATATATTAATATACTGGAAGGCCAGTTAGCACAACAACATAGAAGTGTCTCGTAATTCATGCTTGTAAAAGAGATTTTTAAGTGTCTCGCGAATTGATTTCCAGTAAGTCGAATCGTCAGCTACCTTTAACGAATCGACTCAGATTGGGTGTAGTGGACAACCCGATAAAGTATCAAAAGTGACCGCGCTTACTATAAATTACTTAAAATTTGTACGCCTAACAACTTAGCTAGTGATCGAGTGGTCAAGTGGAATTCAACATTACAAAACTCGCGCGTCGACGAGTTAAAAACGGAATCAATTGCAGGTTAAATCAATAAAAAGAAAAAAGTGAAAAATCATTCTTACGTCCATCCGCCGTGAGAGGAATCCTCCGTCACTTGCCGCGGGGAGCCTGAGGAAGAGACTGGTGACGTCTTGACCATCTCAGGTACGCTGGATGCAAGCAAGGCCTGGTAAAGACCAAAACTGCGTGATTAACATTTATTTTCTCCTTACAATATCCATACACTGTCAAGCAGACAGGTGATGAGAATATAGAAAATCATCAACTAAGGAATGTTGTTTTGATGGAACAACAAATTCTCACAACTCACATTAAACGAAATGTATAGCAATCAGCTAGGAGAAGTCATATTCTGATCTGGGATTGACAAAGTGTTAGTCACGTGACTTACCTCTTTCAGGACCTCTGCAGCGGCGTGGTTACCAAGGACACGGAATTTAACGTGAAGTCGATTGACTGTAAGTAATGGAAAGACGCAAAAATAAGTTTGTTCAAGCGTTACACTTTACAACAGAAATACAGTGGAATCTCTCTACAACGACCATCCTGGTGGCATAATTAACTGACCGTTGAACAGAAGTGGCTGTTGTAGAGGTTAAAGGTGTATCGGCGCACGGTCGGGACGAAAAATCCTGGCCGTTGTAGAGAGGTGGCCGTTGTAGGGAGGTTTTAATAAGATGATAAAGTGTATGGATCGGCGCACGGTTGGGATGAAAAATCCTGGCTGTTGTAGAGAGGTGGCCGTTGTAGGGAGGTTTTAATAAGAGTAAAGTGTATGGATCGGCGCACGGTTGGGATGAAAAATCCTGGCTGTTGTAGAGAGGTGGCCGTTGTAGGGAGGTTTTAATAAGAGTAAAGTGTATGGATCGGCGCACGGTTGGGATGAAAAATCCTGGCTGTTGTAGAGAGGTGGCCGTTGTAGGGAGGTTTTAATAAGAGTAAAGTGTACGGATTGGTGCACGGTCGAAAAACCTGGCCGTTAAAGAGAGGTGGCCGTTCAACTGTACAACGGCTTTTAAAGAGACCAGATAACATGACAAATTCAACCTACCAAGTGGTTTCTCGATGAATTCATAATCTTCCGTTCTACAAATTAAAAAAAAAAAACAGCATTGAGAAGTGATCAAAAGCAAATCCACGAGAAAAGCGATCAAACATTTTCATTCAACACGATGTTGATTGAAAATGTTTGATCATTTAGCTCTGTGTAACTTAAACATCGATATAGCGAACCTCGCTAGAACCATAATACTTCTAAGCTAATCAAACACCAAACTTAACAATAGCCTACCATGAAAGTAAATAGAGGTCTACCTTTGCACGTTCAATGGGCCATTTCCGAGTTGACTTTTTCCTCAAAACGAGTCCTGGTGCACAACCTTTCATATGAAAATGAGTTTGATTTACAAGACAATAAACGTGCAAGTAAAACTCATTTCCATATGAAAGGTTGTGCACCAGGACCCGGTTGTTCAAAGCACGATTAAAGTGCCCATAACCTTTTTTTTCTTTTTTCTCATCTGAATCTAAACATTACCCAAGGAATTTCTGCGAAAAAAATTTGCGATTTGCAGAAAACGCGAATTTTTTATGAATGTTTCAAATCTTCAAAATCCTATTTTTGTTTGGTATACCCGTCCCGCTGTAAGAAGGCCGACGGGCTCACATTTTCCTGAATGTACGTCACAATTCCTTTGTTTTGAAGCCACGTGTTCCTTAATCTACGTCACAGTTCCTTTGTCTGATGTCACGTGTTCCTTAATCTACGTCACAGATCCTTTGTGAACCGAGAAGGACCCAGGGGAGACTAAAGCAAATGGTGATCCAAAATGGCGGCAAATTTGAAGGTTTTATAACATTCATAAACAATTCGCGTTTTCTGCAAATGGCAAAATGTTTTCGCAGAATTTCCTTGGGTGATGTTTAGATTCAGATGAGAAAATAAAATAAAAAAGGTTATGGGCACTTTAAGCTAATCCTGGATTAGCGTGAATTTTGATTTCAGTTTTGTAACTTTTCAGTGAGATTTTCTGTTTATATTTTTTGCTCTTCAGTTTTGACTTTGACTAATGTTAAATTCCACAAAACATTATCATGGAAAACCACATTTATATAGGAGAAATTGAAACCTCGATTATTTGTTAATCCTGGGTTAGCGTTAATCGGCTTTCGAACAACTGGGCCCTGGACTCGTTTTGAAGCAGAGGCTAAAAGCAACTCGAAAAGAGCCTATTCGTTTCCTACTCGAGAGACGTCTGAGATTCGACCAGAAAAATTCCATACTGATGACGTAGCTCTACAGAGATCCGTGTAGTGTCTCTGATTGGTTGTTGCTTGCGCGCGAAAAATTCAAAACCAAGCAACAACCAATTAGTAACTGAATGAAAGTAAAGGAAACCTCCACTGTTGGAACAAATTGTCGTTAAATTGTTGGAAATATTGTCTAAATTTAAAATTTGTTGAAATAAAGAAAAACGTTCGAGTGAACGGAAAAATTGGATACAAATATCAGCCATTTTGGGGTTAAATTTCCCGCGCACCGCCATTTTGTATTATATGACGTATTGTGGTTGCCACACAAAAAAAAGAAAAGTCATAAAATCCAAGATGGCGGCGCGCGGATAATTTGAAAAATGACAGATTTTTCGTTAACACTGAAATAATTTTACTTGGTTTCAACCACTTTCCGATTTAGATTATTTTCCACATGTTCCAACAGTGGAGGACAAGTTCGGAGTTATTCCTTTATCTCTTACTTGAGATTTTCTAAGTACAGTTGTTTTTCTTCCTCCATATGTCGTTTCAATTCACTGATTTCCTTCTCCTTTTGCTGCTTTTGTTTCTCCAGATCCCTGAGCTTCTCTTCGCAGTCCTCTCTGTCCTCCTCGCTGGTTCGTAGCTTCGCTCGTGCCTCTTCAAGCTGTAAATGGATATTTTCTCGCTCTCGTCGCTCAAACTGAAATCTTCAGCAAAATATAAAGCGTTAGACGTTTGCCACAAACAACGACAACTTTCGAGTTTTATGGATCGAACCTTCTCAAACTCATTAATAATTCATCAAGTTAAAACAAAGAAATCATAACCGTGTCGGAGGTTTGGATACCCGATCTTAATTAGCAGATATTTTTTCTCCGTTTACTCTTTAGTTTTTGTTTCGATTGAGAAGATATATCAAGCAGTCGAGACGATGTTTCATCCGATTTCTAAAGACCTCGAATTTTGTCAAAATACTCCGCTGTTTCTCGTGTTTGATATACTGTTGAATCCCGGTTTCTCAAAAACCCCGATAACTTGAATCGAAAATCGTTTCCCTTGGATTTGTTTCACTGTAATTTTAACCCCCGATATTTTGAACTCCCGATTTCTCGAACCAATTTTCGTTTCCCTTGGAGGTTCGAGAAATCGGGATTCCACTGTATTATGTCAAACGAGAATGAAAGTCGACCAGACTGCGAGATAGCTCTGAGTGAAAACCCTATACTGGTTGCGTTTACGTGACTTTTCGCGCGCTTTCTAGAGCATTGGCCAGGAAAATTTTCTAAGCCGTTCAAGCTTTTGTGGCCGCAATATTCGCTCTTGTGCTAGACAGCATTTCTAATGACATGTCATCCGTAAATTAAAACAACGCCAACCAGTGGCAAGAGCGGGAAAAGTCGCGTACGCTACAACTGGTCTTGCAGCTGATTGGCTGAGTTCACAACAGCATCGCTCTGATTGGTTTAGAGCACGCTGAGCATTTATTAAAGGTAGCAGTATTTATCTTATGTTCCTTATTACCTGCTTTCACTTTCCTCGACTTTCTCAAACGCCTCTCGGAGTTTCCTCGCTTCCTCCTTGAAAAACTCCAACGTTTCTGCATTTTGAAGATCATCGGATGACTTCGCACGAGAAAGCCTCTTTATACGTGAATTAATCAGCCTCCGCTCCCTCGCTCTTTCCACGTGAAATCTTTCCTTTTGCCCGGAGAGCTTCTGCAATGCGATTTCTTTCTCTTTGATGCCATCCAACATCTGTTCAGAAATTCGTTTCTGTTGCTCATGCACCCGATCCTCGTCTTTCTCAAAGTGAGCGCGCTTGGCGACGTACTCAAGAAATAAGTCATCTTCGTCAGAACCGATTTGTTTTAATCTCTTCTTAACTAAGCTAAGAACCTCGCATTTCTGTTCTTCACTCGCTCCGACATCGCTAGCTTGCTCGTCTTCGGAGTCAAATGTCTCAGTAATTAAACTTTCAATCTCGCCATATTCCTTCCATAACAGTTCCACATAACGCTCGCGTTCTTGGTCAATCTCGCCTATTTCTTCTTCCTCTTTGCTTTTAAATTTTCCAAACACAAGCGAATTTTTTCGGCGTGTTGCTGCCGCGAATTTTTATACTGTTCTTCGAGTTCCGTTATTTTAGCCTCGTTTTCCAAGATTTGTCGGCCGTAGAACTCGACACTGGTGATCTCCTCCGCTAGCGTGCCACGCGTTTTTTCGATTATCTTTTCCTTTTCGTCTTTAAACGCCAACAAGTTCTGCAACTGCTGTGCTAGCACATCTTCGACTCTATCAGAGTCACACGAAGATTTATTCGATTCGAAATTCAAGCTAGCTCTTCTGCGCTGTCGCAAATCGAAACCAACAGTCTTAGATTTTAAACCAAAGTCCGAAACGCTCCGTTTCTTGTCGCTATAATCGAAAACTGTGACTCCTGTATCTTCACAAGCTTCTTCAACGTCCACAGATTCTTCTAAAGAGCTGGGATTCGTCAAATACTCATCCTGTTTCTCCTCCAATAACTGAATTTTTCTTTCGACCTCGTCCAGTTCATTCAAATTTTTCGTAAGCGCGCATTCCAATGTTAATTTATCGCGATTTAAGTTATCTTCCGCGTCAGACTTGGATTTTTCAAGCGTTTCTTGCAATTCCAATAACTTGACTTGCTTTTCTTCTAGTTCTTTTAAATCTCCATTTTTTTCAAACGAATGATGTTCTTCTTGACGCGCTCGCTCAATCTCCGCCTGAACGATCACTTTGCGTCTTTGCAACTCAATCTCCGCCAACTTCATCTCGTAATGAATAATCTTCTGCCATTCACCCTCCATAAACCGAGCTACTTCTTCTCTTTCCTTCGCTATCTCCTCCGCCGATTCCTCCACTTCTCTGTTGTGTTTAGTCTTCGTCTCGAACAAATCTTCCAGTTGTTTCTCGATATCGTTTTTAGAATCATCGTGTTTTTTGTCCATGTTTTGCCGGACTTCTTCGAGTTCCAGCCTCGCTTGTTGCGACTTGGTCTCGTGTAGCTCGCGCAAGGTTTGAATGTGATCCTTCTGATCGTCGATTTCCTTCTGTTTGGTATCAATTTCTGTTTGGAAAGCTTTTCTATCTCCAGCCGCCGCACTTCGGCTTCTTTGTGTCTGGCAATCAAATCCGTCACTTGATTTCTGCAAAATGAAAAGCGTTGTTCGTAGTCAAGAGAGGATGAACTAAGAGAATGATACCGTGCCCCATGATAATTTTTCAAATCTATTAATAGATTCGCGCCATGCTGTGAAAGTTATATTTATTTCCTTCTGATCGAGGCTCCGACACCACGTTACTCGAACTGACCAATCAGGTAGCGCTCTACTGAATAGCTCAGCTATGGACTGAAAATTAAAATATTATCATTGGAAGAGGCCCATGTATGGGGGAATGCTTCTCTTAGATCATCCTCTCTTGTCCAAACCGACTCGAGGCGAGGATAAATAAAAATATAAAATGATTCAACTTACTTGAGTTCATCCAAAGAATCTGTTCCTCCTGGAAGATCCGCTTCAACGCTGCAAAAATTTAAAATGCTGATGAGGAAATCATTCGTTAAAAAATAAACACGCAAAGTGGGAATTGATGAACTTCATACCCGGAGTCGAACGTCATCGGTGAAGAGGAATCGGACCTCATACTCAGATCCCCGTGACTGCCACGGACCGGGGAGATATGGAAATTAGTCAAAGACTCCGTCGATTCCTGGCGGGGAAAAAAAATCACAGTTACGATTTTTGTTGTCCAATCAGAACAAGTGCGTGTATGCTCGTGCTGCGTGTGC
Organism: Desmophyllum pertusum; assembly: GCA_029204205.1. Taxonomy (NCBI): domain Eukaryota; kingdom Metazoa; phylum Cnidaria; class Anthozoa; order Scleractinia; family Caryophylliidae; genus Desmophyllum; species Desmophyllum pertusum. The sequence goes on from MU827303.1 coordinate 2,621,049, forward strand.
GTGCGTGAGTGAGTGAGTGAGTGAGATTCCGTGTTGTGTTTTTTTAACCCTTTCACTCCCAGAGTCAAACCTTGAGTCAATAAATGTGGTTCAGTGTACCTTTTGAGTCTGTGGATGAAACCCTGGTGAGTGACCATTCAAATGAAAGCTATCGAGCAGTATTTTTATGTGGTGCTGTTTGTTTTTGACAATTTTGTAAAATGAAATTCAAGATTTTTCCTCAGTTTTGAACTTAGCACTCTTCGGAGTGAAAAATAAACAGCTATTAAACTCACCATGCTATACATTCCGGAACGCCGTTTTTCCCTCAGTTTGGCTGCTTCGGTTGGAAAGTTGAATTTGAACACATCACTCTTGCCAAGAACAACTACATCACCTAAGAATACATCAAGGTACGGTCAGCAACTCGACTGAAGAACGGTTTTATTATTATCCGTGAGAAGAATTCTTATTTCGAGGTTGGGGCTCAAATTGTTCACTGATGCCGCGCGCGGCAATGAGATGCGGCAAGAGAGAATGATCTAAGAGACGCATTCCCCCATACATGGGTCTCATCAAATGATACTTTTTTGAAATCTATTTTTAACTTCCAGTCCATAGCTGAGCTACCTGATTGGTCAGTTCGATCAGAAGGAACTAAAAAATAACTTTCACAGCATGTCGCGAAACTATTAATAGACTTCAAAAACTTATCATGGGGCACGGGAATCCTTCTCTTAGATCATTCTCTCTTGGACGCGGGGCAGTTAATTATCTAAACATACCTTGATTTAGTTTAGTTGCCTGCGAGACAGCCACACCGTTTACCCAACACATTGAACAAATTGGCTCAAATGTCACTCGTCCTTTAACAAAGTCCAATACACAGTGTTCTTTGTCAATATCTTCGCCTTCAAGAACTGCGAAAAAGAAAAGGAAAATAAAAAGCCATTCTTATTTCGTTCAAACTTTCAAGTCGTTTTCCACTAACATCAGTAACATGGCAGAAAAGTTTGGTTCTAGGCTAAATAAAGATTTACTACTACTACTGCTCCGCCCAGAGGTCCAACCCCTTACCCTTTTATATACCATTTTTGACAGAAAAGATTTTCATATACTTTCCATGGAAAATGGTATTTCATATACCTTCCATAGAAATTATAAAAATGGTACCCCTTTCACATACCTACAGTAGAAACGATACCTGCAGTCCACCTCATACCTAAATGACAGTTTTCCCTACCCTTTCTATACTCCAACTCGTGAAATCCCTACCCTTTTATATACCTCCAGTCTGAAAAGGTACCCCTTTCGGGCGGAGCCTCCCGGTATAGTCCATTATAGGGAGTACCTCCCCCCCCCCCCCCCCCCGGGGTTAACTTCTTACAGCTAAACCTCGTTTCTTTCATCGACTTAACTTGTCGCGTTCAAACCGCGTTTCTTTTCACCGACTTACCTATATCCTGAGGGTTTGGCGCGTCTTCTCGTCCAATGTGCGTTTTTCCCCGTGCTGCAAACATCAACAACATTCATTAAACTAAGGCAATCGCTTCTCACGTCAGAAACGAACTCTACAAACGGTCGGCCATTTTAATATGTATATATACAGTTCTCTACAGTCGGGCCTCCGAGGTGTTCGTCCCCGGAGTTGCTAAGCAACATGACGTATTTACTGGCGCGATTGCTTTCGGAGTACTTGCGAGTGCTTGCGCTAGTTTCTGATTGGATAAAAATATTCGGAAACTCTTCCAGTGCTTCCACGAAGATTTGCCAAAACCGGCATTTTTCCCCAGACTGTATTTTTCTTACCATTACACGATACAGCATTATCTCTGTTCTCAACGGATCCTCTTCCAAGCGAACCAAATGAGAAGCTCGAGTCCACAAGAACTACACAGGATCCTTGACGACGAAGCTGTAACTCGCTCTCCTGCAGAACAAATAATGTGAATGTAAATAATTGAACCCTGGTTTTCACGAGCGACACAAGCACAAGAGATATGCGTCAAGTGAAAACGAACAGTGAAATAGAGCGGTTTTCAATTGCGTGGAAAGTAATCGGGAATTGCTTTGGTTTTGCTTTACCACGCTCTATGATTGGTTTAAAACTCGCGCCACCCTCTCAACAAATCAGATGCAAAATCAAAACCAATCGCGATTGTCAGTCACACGCGTTTTCCCGCGCTGGCGCCGGTTACGTGTATTTGCTTCGAGTTCTCATTGGTTCATTTGTTTTTTTATGTTTCTTTTGATTGGCCATTGTTGTAATTGCTTTGATTTTGGTTTCATGACACTCAATTGAAAACTGCTCTATGCGTCCAGTGAAAACGAACAGTAAAATAAGCGCAAGATTCACTAGTTTGTACGAACACAAAGCGAACGCAATCATAAACATGTACAAGAACAAGGACAAGGAAAAATTTGATCCCAGCGCTTACATGGAACCTGTTTTCACTGTGAAATAAAGGCCCCCAGTTGCGCTTGTGTCCCTCGTTATTATAATGCCATTGGCTATTGTGGCCCGGGGAAAATTCGTTGTCGATAACTCTTGGAAAATTAAATAAGAGCAAAAGTCAGACCTCTGATAAGAGTTAAACTGGAAAACATTGACTTTTAATCTCTTACGAAACAGATGAAAGAAACTCAAAAGCACAAACTTTCGAAGGACCATTTTATGGCCGGAAACTGAGATAGTTTTTCCTAAAGCTGGTCCCCACCCCACCCACCTGCATGATGGATTTTGCCTCCTTCCATTTCTCGGTCCAGTCTTTTGTCAGCTGCTCGACCCGCGCCTGATTTTCATGAAGCTTCTTGGCAACTTTCATGGAGTCATTTAATGAGATGTTCTACAAAAATAAAAATAATAACAGTCAGATATATTGGAACAATGCTGGCATTATTATAGGGTAGGGTAGCCTGCAAAACAGGCGTATTTTGGGCGAGCGAGCGCTGAATATTCCATCGAGTGTTTATAAGTCGCCATCTTGGATTAGGAAAACATTGGAGGCTTGGGGCGAGTGCAAAGAACGACGAAGGGAGAGGGAGTCATGCAGAAAGGCGGAGCAGGGATGGCGCAGTGGTGAGAGCACTCGCCTCCCTCCAATGTGGCTCGGGTTCGATTCCGGCCGGCAGCAAATGTGGGTTGAGTTTGTTGTTGGTTCTAATCCTTGCTCCGAGGGTTTTTTTCTCCGGGTACTACGGTTTTCCTCCCTCCACAAAAAACAACATTTCAAAATTCCAATTCGATCTGGAAATCTAAGAGCCATTAAAAGTCACACAGGACGTAAATTTAATTACCTCATCGTTGGTGTCAGTGGTTCGTATGATGGCTTTGAGTCGCTCGATTTCAGATCTTAGTTCCCGGATGAGTTTGACGTTTTGATCCTGCAAAGAGACGAATAATTATTACTTGGACAGCAAGCCTAAAAGGTAAATAAGTCTTTGCTTTGGTTTTCAGCTTGTTGAGTTCCATAATTCGTCCAAATTATTTTCCCTTTAACCAATCACAGCAAACGCGATATTTTTAACAAATCAGGAGCAAAACTAAAACTGTCACGACTTTTTCCCGCGCTAAATTAAAACTAACCGCGCGATTTCCCGCGTTTGGCGCCGGTTGCATGGCCGTGCTTCGAGTTCTGATTGGCTCACTGCGGTTATTAGCATTTGTTGTGATTGGTTTTCCTACAATCATTAGAATAATTATCTCTAAGAAAATAAATCTCATTATGTGGAGAAAATGTATGGCTCAAGTTTTGTTTTACCTCGTTAATTAATGGCATGTTGATAATGCTCTTTGCTCGATGCGCGTATCGAAGTGTGCTGAGTGTTTCCCCATAGTTGCATTCAGCCGGAGAAATGGCTAAAAGAAAAACAAATTAAAATATTCATACTTACACTTGAAAAACTATACTGGAAAAGCAAAGAGAAAAGAAAAATAAAACAACACGATAAAACAGAAAATAGTGCTCAGAGTTGTACTCCACTACAATCAAAAACTAACCTGCAACCATGACAGTTTTGGAATTCCCTCCTAGGCTGTCCTTTAGAAGAAATGTGAGCACAGAATCACGGTATGGTACAAACAACTTCTTCCTGAATGCAGGACGCTTGGATGACGAAGCATTGATGGAGTTTTCAGCTAAAAGAACATAATAACATATTAGTTAAAGTCAAAGCTTCTGACAGGGCTGATCGTCGGAAAATTTTGAAAGAACTCCTAAAAGATACCAAAATTTCCTTTTATGGGTGTGGCTCAAATTCATCCCCCCCAAGTTAACAGGTACAGTAACATTTCTAAAACGACAAGTAGTTCTTAGAATATGTTTTCCCTTCTCAATACTAAAGGTGTTATCAACCACAAGTTTTAACCCCTAAAAGTATGATCATCATCCTCGTCACTCTTCATGACTCCTCCCCCCCACTCCTCCACCCCCCCCCCCCCCCCCCACCCCCCCCCCACCTAACCCCACCCCCGAGGAAAACCTGCATTTTTAGTTTTTACAAGTACAGTCGAAACCTCTGGTAAGCGACCACCCAAAATCTAAAGCCTAGGTGGTCACTTATGGAGGTGGCCGTTACGAGCGTTCAGACCACAGGGGGTCTAAATTTTGAGGTCATAGCCTGTAGTAGTTTTAGGAGGCTTAATCCATGCATAAATGCATCCGTAATTACCCAGAATGCTGTTAGTTTTGAAGGATTTCAGGTGTGTTTAGTGCAATTTCCAAGTTACAGATACTGACAGTGTCATGGTGAAGAAACCAACAGTGACTCTCGTAAATAGGATAATCAGATTCTGAAGTAAAAAGTTATAATATGGGAACAAATTTTAATCGTCACATCAGGGTTGTTCACTCAAGACATCAGCCTCAAAAGTGGTCACGGGGTCGCTTACGAGAGGTGGGTCGCTTATGAGAAGTTCCTTTTGTAGTGATTTGGCTGGCAAAATTTTGGTATTTTGGAAAAGTGGTCGCTGTACGAGAGGTGAGTCGTTTATGAGAAGTTTCCTTTTGTAGTGATTTGGCTGGCAAAATTTTGGTATTTTGAAAAGTGGTCGCTTAATACGAGAGGTGGTCACTTACGGGAAGTGGGTCACACAGGGGGTTCGACTGTACAGCTGTATGTGTAGTCAGTCTATTACATGTAGTTCCTTGGTTACCATTTTGTCACTTTCTGGTTTCTGGCGGTCCTATAGAGAACTGGTTGGGTCTTGATTATAACGTTTTTTCAAAACAACAGAAAAATTAAACAAATCTTGTTGTTGTTGTTGGGCTTCACTGCAAAAACGTCGTTCGGCACGCTTTGTGTGTTCTAAGACAAAAGAAAAATAATGATATATATTTACCAAAAGAAGTAGAAATAACAATGCCCTAAAGTAACAAGAGATTTGTTTGATATTGGCTTTCTTCCTTTAGTCTCTCACCAGCAGCACCGCTTGCACTCGCACGCTCACTACAACAACAACATACAATGCACAATATAAACAACCACTCAATGGAGATCAATAGAAGATTCTCCTTTAACTCACTTTCATACATTTCTCAAAAGAAAGTTGACATCTTTTAGGGTAGCGAATTGTAAAATTCAAGACTTGGCGATACGGTACTTGAGACTAGTGTTTTTCACTGCGAGAACCAATGACTTTATGAATTTTTGATTGCGAAACCGAGATGCGAGACACTGCAAGACCCGTGAAGTTCGTCTAAAGTTTTGGGGGGGGCGAGACCCGTATCTTTTGAAAGACCATTGACCACCCTTTCTTTTGAGAGCTAGACTGAGTAAACAGACGTCTCTCTTCGCATGCTCAGCCTCTCACTCACTCGAGAGATGTCCGAGATTTAACCTGTAAAAATGTGATACTCTGATGATAATTAGCTCTACGAAAAGGTTTCTGGAACGCCAGGATCTGGAATACAGGATCGGGGGGAAAAATTAATTTTTACCGTAAGCATGTTTTGGGAGGGGGGGGGGGGGGATGGGTTGGTGGGTGGGAGCTTAAAGAGAGGGAGGTTTGCGAGTGACCACTGGCGTCCTATCAGTCAACACTTTTTGTATACACTACGTGGTTACATTTACCCAGGGGGGGGGGGGGGGGGATGTGGGGTGGGGGGGGATAGAATAGCTGGCACTTTTTTTATGTTTGAGGGCATAGTTTTGTGCCGGGCAACAGACTCACACTGGTTGAGGTCACACTTGGGCTTTTTTTACTATAGTTGAAAGGTAAGTTTACCATAGTAAAGACGTGTTCTGAATGTGACCGGCTTTTTTTCAGTTTACCATGGTAAAACGCACGTCTGGTCTGTTGCGTTTGGCAACGGCGGCACGGCAGGATGAAAGCAAAGTTTACTATAGTAAAACTACGATGAAGGGTATGGTTTATCGCGCGTTTAATCTAAAGCTTTGGTTGTGTTTAGTTGCAATCTTGTCTAGTTGTTTGAGATGTATTTCTTGAGTGTGCTGAATATTGCCCCATTTTGTCCATAAACTAACGAAAACATGACCGGGTTTACCATAATATTTCCTTCAAAACCATCCCTGTGGTCTCGGATATACTCATGCACTCCGCTCCGTCTTGCCAAAGCTTCTCTTCGTCTCCTCCGCTCTTGTAATCTCTTAATTCTTGTTGCGAAAGAATATTGGTCGAGATCATGTTGCCCGGTCCTTTCATAGAGAAGTAGAGAACCAGAAATCTAAACTCTGAGCTTTTCGCGATCGCAACGATAAGAATAAAAGAGGCCACAATCGAAGCTACAACACGTTCACGATCCATGGCGGACTCACAGAGAGAGTCACGCAAGGAGAAACAAACATTCAAGCGAATGGTCTGCATTTATTCTCGTCTGTCATCATACTCAACATTTGAAGTGACACTTTGTGTCAAAGGAACCATCTGGGAAGTGTGAAAGTCAACTAATGAGTTTTACCATAGTAAACTTTGTTTACATTTTTCTTACCATAGTTAAGGCCTTTTACCATAGAAAACTTTCAAGTTGTGACATCAACCACTGAATGACGTCAACCGAAAACTTCATTGTTTTCAGCTAACCCGAGAAACGTTTTCAAGCTGTTCGCGTGTAGCCTGCAAACACAGCGTCTGGCGGATATTTGGCCTGATCAGTTTCACGCTACCGGAAAATATCTCGGCAGCGTGAAAACAACAAGCGAAAAAATCCATCTGAGGGCTGCATTACATGCTACACGCGAGAGTCTTTCGGATACAGTCAGTAGTGTTATACTACTTGACGAACGGGAAGCGAAGTCGGATGAAAATGTTTATCGTAATACACGAGGCGAAGCGAAATCAGACAACAACGAAAAACCCGTCTTCGTAAATGTAATCACGCAGTGTATACAAAAGTGTTGACTGATACGAACCAGGACGAGACCCACTAGTAGTCACTCGCACCCCGCACCCCCCCCCCCCCCACCTCAAACGCTAAACGTGCGTACGGTAAATAAAATATTACATTTTGGTTAAAATTCGTATTTTTTTTAATTCTACTTTTTTTAATGTTGATTTTTTAATTTTTTTTAATATTATCATTATTATGTTATTTAATTTTTTATTTATTTAATTTTTTTTGGGGGGGGGGGGGACCACGTTCCCTGGTATATCCAGATCCTGGTATTCCAGATCCTGGTATTCCAGATCCTGGTTTTCCAGATCCTGGTTTTCCTAGATCCCCGATCCTCGATCCCTTGATCCTGGGATTCCAGGAAACCCTATAGCGAAAACCCGTGTAGTGTCTCTGATTGGTTTTTGCTTGGTTTTGAATTTTCACAAGCAACAACCAATCAGATATGACAACACAGATCTTTGCAGTACAAGCTATGTCATCAGTATGGAATTTTTCGGTCGCATCTCAGACATCTCTCTTTAGCAGGGGAAGAATTGAACACATGAAGAGAGGCATCTGTTTACTCAAGCTATTTGAGGGACAAAACTTAAATGAGAACTACCAGTACAATAACACCAAAAAAAGAAAGAAAAAGAAAATTCGACAATATCATTACAAACCTGCCAGCTAAATCTACCAAGTGTATCTTGCTGATCGTTTCACTCGGCATATCTCCCATAAACTTGGCCTGCAACAATCACAAAAAGTGAGGAGCAAGGAAGGAGGATGTATCAACAATTCTCAAACTCATCAATAATCCATCAAGTTGAAACATAGGAAATCATGACCGTGACAGGGTTTTGATATCTGATCAAAACCTCCATAGATTTTTGTGATTTTATTTCTCTGTTTTCTCCTTAGTTCTAGTTTCGATTGAGAAGATTATATCAAACCCTGTAGACAGGGCTTGATCGCATTTCAAACCCCTCAAATTTCGTTAAAAATACTCTGCTGCGCTTCGTATTTACCTGAGTAAATTTTATTGTGAAAATTGCATGTGAACGACTGCTGGAATTGTTCATCTTTGTTGAAGCGGTTGCTCTGAAAGAAGAATTATAAAGTAAAATAAATAGACTGAATGGGTTTGTCGTGGAAGCCTGAACGGTTGATGTTAGCCTTAGGGTTGGGGTTAGAGGTAGTGCCAGAGTTAATTTCAGGCTCAGAAAGTTTGTACAGGTGTGTACAATGTACATTACAAACTACCCAGGTAAAGACTATAAGTTAGATCCCGAGATTGACTTTAAACCACTACTCAGAGGAGGCTATGTTCATGAGTAAATTTTATCTCATCATATAAATGTGAATGAGCTCGAAGTCAATCTGTGTAAGTACAAACCTGAGTTTACTCCCCTGCTCCATAAGAACTTCAATTGAATCAAAATCAGAAACATGCTGTTTTGTTAACCCTGGCAGAAAAAATAACAAAATAACAAATAAATAAACAAATATAGAAGACAAACTCCCCTTGTGGAAGGTCACGTCAGAGACACTATCAGCGAAGGGGGCAAAGGAGGGAAGAACCCAGGAGAAAGGGGAGCGGGGAGGGTGTGAAAAGAGAGGTGTGAAGGTGATGGGAACAAGGTGACTTGGGAGTAAAATTTTGCACAGGAAGCGGGAAGTTCAGACATCCCTGTCCACCCCCTCCCCCTCACTATACACAGATCTCTGTTGAGCTGCGTCACGATCATCAGACAAGAGTATATAATTTTTTGGGTTGAATCTCAGATATGTCACTCAAGCAAGGGAAGAACTGAGCACAAAGAGAGAGAGACGACGTCTTTTACAAGTTCATCCTTACCTTCCACATATGGTCCTTCCTTAGGATGTTCGCGCACCTTTAAATTTTGCTGAGGAAGCTTTTTCAATTTCTGCGGCCTCAACAGGTCACGGACATGTTCGTTGTAAATTTCAAGGTAGCTACAACAGAAGAGCAAAACGTTAGTAACTAAACCACATACACTACAATAATTTGACCGCATAAAAAATAATAACATGGTTACCTAAAAATAATAATAACGATAATAATAATAAACATAGCTACCTCACTTCAGTTCTAAAGGAAGAGCTAAGAGATGTGTTCTGATCAATGTACTGAAATAATCCCTGTAATGAAATATTAGATAAACAATCAAAGTTACAACAATACAGCATTTCTCCATCATTATCAATGATAATTAAAATTATTGTTACTAATGCTGAAATCATCAATTTTTATTTATGATAATTAATAATTACTTACCTTGCATATTCTAGGAATAAGTCCAACATCCTCCTAGAAAAGTAAAAAAAACACCACTTATTCGTAATTTGCTATTAAAGGTGTGGGTTTTTTTGGGGGGGGGGTGGAGGGGGGGGGGAGTGAGTTGCCCTGTACCCCCACTTGGCCAACCCACCTAGGAAGCTAAGGGTGTTGTTGTGTGAGCTCAGCCATGCCTTTCAAGGTTCAAAGTCTGTTTGTTACTGAGGTTGTTTCCCAAGGCTGTACGAGCTGAAATATTTCCTGAAGTTTATCAGCGTACATGTACAGTATCACGTTTATTACAGGAATAGCATCGAAAAAAGCAAAGACAATATGTCCCACGGCAGTGAGCAGCAACATGTTGTTGCAAAATGTGCTAAATCTGGTTGTAAGACCTTAGCGCATTATTCAATCCCAGCAGGAATCAGCTTCCGGTTTCACGCAAACTGCAGACTTTATCGTAACTGGCATCACTACTTTCTTAAGCCGAAAGCTTTTCAACTAAGAAATCAATAATATTATAGATTTGGGAGGGCTTCATAGAGAAGTGGGGAGGTTAATGGAGCTTTTTACAGTGAAGTCACTTTAACCGGGGAGGGGGGGGGGGGGGGGGACTTCCATATGAAAGTGACGGGGATGCTCGTCAGAAATTTTGAATTAAACCCCTAAAGGAGATCAATCTGGGCGTGGCTCAAGCTTTATTTGACCCTAAAAAATACCGTTCTAAAAGAGACAGACAAACAAGAGTTATAGTGACTTTAATTAAGTTACCAATACAGTATGACGGCTTTTTTTTTTAATTTCTTCGTGTGCAACCCTAAACGATACCTTAATGGCTAAAAATATCTGCGTTCCGTCCCAGGTGAACACCCTAAGTGATACCAAAATTCGTAATTTACACTCCTAAATGAGACGAAGAGCATCCCTGCCACTTTATATGGGAATTCCCCCCCCCCCCCCCCAGGCACTTTAATTAGCAGTTCAGGATATTGTTCTGGACTTACATTGGTTCCCATCATGGTGTAAGTCTTCCCGGCACTTGTTTGACCATATGCAAATAAGCAGGCATTGTAACCTTCAAATGCCGACTCTAACACTCCCTGTCCCAGGTCTTTAAAAACCTGCAACATGTTTTATAATGTGAAAACCATTACTTTTTACAACAAGGGAAGCCAAATAGCTGTTATGACAGTTGAGCCCGCAGTCAAATATTCTTTTGTTTTCAAAAGTATGCAAACGAGTTAGGCTCGATTTCCGCCGCTCTCTCGAGTCCGGTCTTCGTTCTGGCTCATTTTCCCGAACAGCGGCTGGTAATCGAGCCTACATATGAGGCTAATGGACAATATATACAATGCCAGATTGACCCTTTCGCCTCATTTGCATGTCAAACCGCTAACAATGCCAGATTGACCCTTTCGCCTCATTTGCATGTCAAACCGCTGACATCTGTAATTACTGCTGCAGCTATTGTTCATTAGTTTCACAACAACATGTTAAAATGTTTCTTACTTAGACTCGAAATTCCACAGGCAGCCCAGAATTATAATATATTCTTAAGGGTCAATAGTGTGATACATCTGCGCATGCACTCCTGATCATGAAGCTCAAAAGTCACCACTGAGTGATACAGTCAAATAAAATTTAACCAAACTCTTGACTGGTGCTGTGAGCCAGAATATTCAAAGTTCAACATTGTTTGTTTACAGCAAGATGCCCAAAAGTGTGATTAATTCACATTATTTTTCGTCCATGCAGACTATCCAATCAGAGGCCGTGGAAAGCTATATCCTCTGCTCACACTTTTGGGCTCCTTGCTGTAACTCAACCAAGAGTACAGTTAAGTTTAAATTGGGGCAGCATAGCAACGAGCTACATGTACTGACGATCATAAAGCATGATATGCAATACTGAAATATGACTCTACTAAATTACAGTGTAAATTCAACTGTACAACTTAGATGTAACCATAATAAAACTGTATTTATTTACCACATTAATATCATTAAAACATTCTGCATACCTTGTCCTGTGTTACAAAGTGTGGATCTCTGGAATCAGCAGACCAATAAGAGTAATCAAAAAAGAATTCCTTCTTGAATTCACGAGACTTATCGCCTTCCAATCCTACCTCACCATACAGCTAAAATGGAAAAAAAATTCATTAATTATTTTTTATTTGACTGTAAATTCAAAGAACCACAAGAGTTAAGACAACTGTCAATTGAAAACAGTGTTTCATCGGCTATCCAAACACCTCGAATTTCGTCAAAAATACTCCGCTGCGCGTCGTATTTTCAACTCCATTCTCGGTGTTTGGATATCCTGATGAAACACTGTCTCTCGTGTTTGATATATTACGTAATGATATACCTCTTCAGGGGTGGGGCGGGGCGGGCTTGCCCTTCCCACCAGCTCTAGTATTATGCACTTATCAGCAGCTATCCGGGGGGGGGGGGGGGGGGGGTGAACCCGGGAACCCCCAGGCATTTGCACAATGACATAAACAAATCCCCCCTACTCAAAAGCAATATTTTTCCACAAAAAGCTACCATTGTCCCTACCCCCGGGATACATGTAATAGTTGAAACAGCAACAGAAGAAGCTTAAAACCAAAAAGTACATATTTCGAGGAACCTCCCAAATTTTCAAAGAATGGTGATCGAGGATAATAAAAGGCAAACAAAGTCCATCTGTCTATATCAGTTTATATCAATACCTTGTCACGCTTACCTGCTCCGTCGCCATTTTGAAATATGGACAACGGCAAATGGCACTCGTTCTCAGGATCTTTCTATTTTCAAGATGGTGGCGGTGTAACAAATCCCACGGGTCTATTCCCGGGGTTAATGTCGGTAAAATGCAAAAGTGATCTAATCCCTGTATCCCGGGCTAAAAATTGTCAACAAAAGTCGACAAATCCCGCGCCATGCTCGCATATGTCCACAGGTTCACCCCCCGGGATGGCCGCTGATAAGTGCATTTATTGCAATGTATTTGTGTGTATGAGAGAACTTTCCACTTGACATGCAAGGAAAATAAAATCAAAACTTGTAACAGAAAGATTAAAATCACTTCTCAAAAATTGATTTAATTTACAGCTTAAGGCTAGTTCTGTATATGAAAGTTTATGGCACAAGCAGTAAAACGCAGTTAAGGACGGTGCCTCCTTTTGTTACTGCGCATACGTTCTGCGCATAATTTCTCGCATCATTAGCGCGCGCTCAAGCGCGCGCACATACAGAGCATTGCGGAATCTCTTTCAGGCTAAGCTCGGCAGGGAAATATATGGTCGTTTTCTTCATATAACTTACAAACGCGTGGTGACCCCTACTTTTTATGTTATAAAATGGAAGCGGTAAGCCTATTAAACATATGATTAATTTTTTGTTGTCAAAAGTTATTTAGACTGTATTCTTTGGCATACCAGAGGAGAGCTGTCAGGGTTGATAATGGCTACGTTGCGACGCAACAAAAAAACTGCCCACATAAACAGTAGTTGTTATATTACCATGTTTTGTTAAGTATTTTAAAGCTTTTTTATATTTATTGTTGCTTTCGTGTATGTCAAGGTAAATTCAAAGGGAATCTGCGAAAAAATATGTTTTTCTTTTTTCCGAGAAAATGCTATTTCAGCATTTTTTCCAGATTGAAGCTTGATTATCTCTGAAAAATGCGTGGTTACCCCCAATTTTCTTTTTGGAATCCAATAGCCCTTGCTAAGACCTGATTTTCCCGCATAGTCATAAACCGCGCAAAAATACTTTGGTATTAGGAGGCACCATCCTTAATGGAGCATGATGTGCATGCAAATCTCTAAAATAGCCTGTTACTGTATAATTGTTAGTTACTGTATCAAATTGTCTTTGGCACCTGCTGAGCTTGGGTAAGATCCGTGCTTTATTGTCTCAAGTATTGCAAGAGATTGTCTAGACTTGTCACTGCATGATCGACTGCATGAGGACACTTTTCTATTGGTTTCCTGTACACCCATATAGCCTGCATGTCTAGCTATAAAAGCACTATCAATGATATTCAATGTAAAAGCACTTCCCTTCTGTGGTGTGCTATTTAATGTTTCATAACAAAAAATAATGTTTCATGTTTTTTATGCAGATCATGCTTCATTCTTTTAATTAAAACAATAAAAATTCATGTGAGCTTCTTGATGCATGACTGTATGGTTAATTGGTGCAATATTACAGCTTGATATTTTAACAAAGAAATGAATGTATTATTAATAGAACCCCAATAACTCGAACTCGGTTAACTCAAACTCCCCGCTATCTCAAACTCAAACCATTTCTCCTTGACCTTGTTTTTCAGTCATTTACTATCGAATAATTCAAACCCCGCTATCACAAACTGTTTTTTTGTTTCCCTTTGGAGTTCGAGTTAGGGGTTCTACTGTATTTTCCAAAGAACGCGGATTAAAGTTTTATTGTCCTATATATACTGATTGACATTTTTCCAAAATTATAAATCAAAACACAGTATTACTTTTAGTGAACAATAATATTCATGATGTCATGCAAACTTTCAAAATTAATTAACGGAAGACAAAACAACATCCAATACAATCATATGCACCGTCACAAAAAAACCTTCAATCAAATATCTGCATTAGCGTCACACATATGCATGTCAACCCAATATTTTGCTATGTTAGGACATCAACAGGTTTGTACAAGCTGTTCATCTACTGTAGACCACTGATTGTTTTTGTTGACTGGAGGTTTAATCTCTTTGGGGTAATAAAACAATTATTGGATTGCATGGCTTAAATATTTTGTTATATTGGACTACCTGTATAAACAAGACAAATCCAAAAAAACAGATAATATTTTTTCAGGAAATATTAACTTGCTAAAGTTCAAAGTTGTTTGGTATCAAATTGTACAGTATTTTTAGCATGGAACATCGATGCACTCCCAAGAGTGCGAAGTTCAAAACTGAGGAACAAAATATATTAAAAATATTATTAAGGGCAATATTAATGCACTGAGTTGTGCGCCCCTCCTCGAATATAATAAATTTAAATTATACACCCACCCCTCCCCTTAACAGAATGAATGTATAAGGTAACTGAGAAGGCAGAATTACTCAAGAATAAAACTAAAGCTGGTTCAATCATGGACTAAATTATTATAAATGACGACGAAAAACATGACATTTGAAAATATATTAAAGTGCCCTGGGAAATACCGTATGGTACTTGATTTTCCAGAAAAAATATATGGAACAAACCAAGAAAAAGAATAAAATAACGATGGTTCAATCATGGACTAAATGACGACGGAAAACCTGAAATTTGAAATAAGTGCCGTGGGAAACATGGTACTTGATTTCCCAGAAAAAATAAATGGAACAAAAAACACAACATGTACAAAAACATTATTTATTTTTGTTCCAATTTTTTTTTTTTTCGAAATAGTTCTAAATATGACAGGCAAGTGTCAAAATGGCTGATAAAAGAAAACCTCTCCACTTCCATTAGCGTTTATTGGTGACAAATTGCAAGTATTAACCTGAAGTTATGAATATATCAAAATGCATGTGTGTAGTATGCCACACACAGCTGAACTTCACCCTTTGGACTCAAGTTTACTGTCAAAATGACAGGTTGTTATTACACCTAATATTGTTTCATAAAACAAACAACTAAAAAATAATTACGTGATCTTGGCCTGAGTGGAGGCGATTTAAGTGTTTCTCAAAGTAGAGTCTTTATTTTATTAGCTTTGCAACAAAATAGGCGATGACTATTTTTTTAAATGCGAAAAAATCCAGTCATTTTATGCTCATGTAGTTGTTTACGTGTAAATCGGGTGTTAATATTCACAGCGTGGTATAAAAAATTTTCTCGGGACAACAAAGCAATTAAAATGAATTATACAACGGCGGCTAAGGCACTGCAGTAGTTTGAAGATTTTGCTACACTCTTTAATTTTTACATTTCTGGAAAATACCAATGTCACAAATATGCAAAACCCGTCGCAAAATTCTTGAAATCGACAAGCTCTCAGGTTATATTTTAGATGTTTTTTCTTCAACCGAGCACATACATGTATAAACTCGCATCCGTTTTGCGAAGAAAACAGAGAAAGCGCAGGCTCTATTGTACAAGAAATGGTTCATACTCGAGCCTACAGCTTGACACAGAGCTTAAAATAGAAGACAAATAGAACATGAGATCGAGATCAAACGAGACAGGAGGCACTTGAAAACGACAATATTCTATTCGGATCACGAGAACGCGTACCAGGCTAGGGCGTGCGTACATCATGTAGTCAAAAGAGGGCGAGCTAAATATAAATAAACTCAGCTCCTGTACAGCTAAAATGCCATGATCTACATGTGTCTAAGAGTAAAAAATAAATCCGAATCTCCGGAGAAAGAACATGTTTACATAACTTACGCTCCATGTGCAGTCCTCTTAAAAATAGAACCGACTTAACCAAGATCTTATCATAAGAAAGCGCAATGTCAGAAAACGCCATATAAATCACACATCAAATAAAATCAAGTTTAATAACTGTCAGGAACGGGTGTTAGAATAATAAGAATTTAAGTTACGATGACTAAATTTTACTATGCTATCACATGTAAACATTAAGCTTAAAATTAAAAAGATAGCGAGCTTGCTTCGTGAGTTTACTTGTACCTTCGTGTTGAATATTGTTGTTTTCTGTCCTTCCATCTGAATAATGCATTTAGATCCGAGATCTAACTCCCTGTTGAGAAAAGAAAGCCACATCATTCTTATCTCATCTTCAACACAAAAATAATGATGTTACATCGAAATATCGATGAGAATTAGCGAAATAAGCGAGCAATTTGATTCACCTGTTGTTCAATGGCCGTGCGCGAACCGCAACTTTCAAAGAAGCCATTGTTAGCGACGAACTTTGTTCCTTCGATTATTGGAGCCCAAATATAACGAAATTATCGTCGTAGCAGGTCTTACTAAGGTACCATCACCATGGTGCGGGCTCTGAAGAGTTTTCTACGTTTCCAAATTGCAGCATTTTATCTCCAAAGTGCCAAGTAAACAGTGGTAATTTCTGGGAGCTTGTTTTCCTGCGGCTTTTCTTTCGATTCTTCGTCCACTCGATCGACTGCTCAGTTAGACAACCGATGTTTGTCCATTTACAGTAACAATGTACACCACTGTAAAGCAAGGAAGTTACCCTCTCAACGGACTCTTCCTGTACAAAATATCTTTCAATATCTTTAGCCGGATCAGGTGCTCCTCCCGTGAAAACCAAAATCGAAAGGAGTGTATGGCGTTACAGCGGAAATGGACGATTTCCTATCGCCCAAAATCGTTTCTTTGTATCGAAATGGTGCTATAAGGCAGGACAGGAAACACAGATGTTATTTCCTGTGATGAGATCGCGCAAAAACTTCGAATCTTATAAAATTAAATCTTGATTTCAACTTCTCCAGCGAACGTGACTCGGAGTGTCATTTCAAATTCAACAGGTCGCAAAATATTTATTTGCAGACTCTTCGCTTGACCAATCAGAGCAGAGCTTAAAAAATAAACAGCCAATCAGAACTGTTGTTTTCTCAAGATTGGATTCATCTGGGAAAGCCCGCCAATTTACGCACTTCCATTTCTAGAAACGCATAGAAAAGCAGATAGAAAGATTCTCTATGAGGTCATGCGAGAATTTAATTTGAAAGCGGTATTTAAAAAATAATAATTAGTGTGCTAAGCTAAACCTGGAATTTTGATTGTTTTTTTGCAAGGAAATGGACGAAATGGTCTCGTCGCCCCTTTTATCCGGGCTTTTTATAGTTCATAGGTGTCGACGTGTAAGCCGAGAAAATTTACACCGGAAGTCAAAGATAAAAGACATTGAATAGTTAGCGGCTGAATTCTAAAATGAACCATTTCTCTGTACTTGATATTCCAAACTCGTGTTAAAATTCACGATAGAAAAAACGTTCTGCGTGCTTGTTTTTCGAGAAACGTGGTTGGAATATTGTCGAGCCGGGGAGGGGGCCTCGTGTAGGCGCCAATCGGACGGGAAAAGAGAAAGTTCGATGGTGCTGACGTATTTTACTAAAATACATCAATATATTTTCCCTATCGATAGAAATCACAAGGCTACTTTCGACTATTATTACGAATTTCCAAAATAGGAGCCCATTACCCTGACAAAGGTTAAGATAACAAATTACAAGCATTTGAAAAGGTTTAATTTTATATGCAAAATGTCTGAGAAAACACAGTATGTATCAAAAGAATTTAAACTAGTTGATTCGGAAAGTCATATTTATTTGAATAAATGATATTTTACTTGTTGTATTCCTTAAATCGAAATTAACAGAAAAGGAGCCAAGAACTGTAATAATTGCTCTATCGATCATTGGGTAATACAGCCCAGTTTTAATAGTACGGTTTAAAAAACAATCTGTATTGTGTCAGCTGTATTTTTCATGAATAAAATTAATATATTGGCTGTACAAATTGCATTCAGTGTCAAGCCTGTCTATTGCCAAGGGCATAACCATTATTGGTTCTTTTAAATCCCTTTTCTTTCAACCCAATGTTCCTTTTTAGCGGAAGTGGTAAAATCTATTGCCAACGCTTGCATGCAAGAGTATTGGTTCAGGATGAAGAACCATTAATTGCATTCATCTTCATCTGGACTGAAACAATCAGCATTTTCACCCAGTAGTTAAAATTAAACAATGTGATTGTCCGATTTCAGGGTGAGGTCACTCGGAATTCCGCACGAAAACCTTGCAAAATTGACAGGTTATAAAATTTTCACGGAATGGGTCATGCAGGTAACATTTCAACCTCTTCTTACTGCGTTTACACTTTAATATTTGAAATCAACGAAAATCAAAAGGCATTTCAGTACTGGGCTCTAACGCGACAGAGAAGACGGCTGGAATTCAGGATACAGGTGACGCACCTTGAGACCAAATTGAAATGCGTTAAAATTTGGCAGCTCTCTGCAACTGTTCCAAGCAGTTTGTCAATTTGTAACGTTTCCAATATTCGGAGGGTTGTCCGACTTTCCGAGTGAGGGTCGCGCAAGTGATTGCGGCGAACCGGCTCGCTTTCGCGATTTCGACGCTCCAACTGAAAACACCCCTGGCACCAGGGTAATTCGAGGGAACGAGAAAAAATAATCTCCACATTATTGAAATGATCAAGCTACTAAATTTCGACGGTAAATTAGCGTGACTTTGCGCTCTACTGCCCTGCCGCGGGCCGAGCATGTGTACGTGTCTCTACAGATCACATAACAGGACCCCTCGCTGAAAATAAACTTTGCCAATAGGGGCAACCCGCTTCGATCTGATTAGTTAGAAGCCCGTCTCACACTGTGTCATCACAATCATCCTATAATTTAAGTCACAAAAAGGCACGGCATCCGTAACAACAAAAGGTGGATGTTACATGTACGTGAGCTGACCACAAACATGCAATTTATTCAAAGATCAAGAAACCACATCCCGTGATTGTGTGATCTGCCGCGGCATGAATTTCTTTAGTTCAACATACAAGCCGTGTAAATCTGTCATCATCTAACCAAGATCGCGGACCATTTCGCGCAAAAGGTTATCACGCGAGAATGCGGAAAGCACTGAATTGTGCACTCATCCGTACGTACTTCCTCGAATTGGCGCCCCAACCTCGACACTGGACGCTTGAAGAGAAGTTTAAAAGGGCTTTATTGTGGTAAAATTTTCATAGGATAGATATTAAAATGTTGTTACTAATAATCAAAAACGTTTGCAAAGACCCTGCAAACTTGGATGAGAGATCAGTACTAGTTTTCTCGACATCAGGCCCTCGTCTGCTGCAAGGCCTGTCCCGATTGTGCTCGTAAAATGCTGAAAAGTTGTTCACTGGAATGCCAAAAAGTTGCTAAAAAATTACCAAAAATCCAAAAAGTTGCTACCTAAATTTCAAAAGTTGCTACCTAAAAGTCCGTCGGAAGTCTTCGGGTGATCTTCGTTAACCATCGGAAGTCTTCGGGTGCTCTTCGGCAGTCTTCGGATGATCTTCGTTAATCGTCGGAAGTCTTCGGCAGTCTTCGGATGTTCTTCACCTGTCAATCACTCTAAACTTTATTAAAACGAACTTTAAAAAATTCCGGCGGAATTCCTGATTCTTGGTTTTCCACTGCCTTTTTTAAACCTGTCTAATTTTAGCTGATTATCCGTTACAATGTTAGATAAGGATCGCAATAGGCCTGCGAAACGTTATCAAGTGACAGGTTATTTGTTCAAAACGTTGATAAACATGCAATAAATTTGCGTAAAATGAAGTTTTCTATCAAATTGTTCACTTTTTCGTGCTTGACGTGTGCTGTAAACCTATATTTTGCTCAAAAGTTGCTCAGAAAGGCAAAAGTTGCTCGAGGTTGCTAGAACTGCAAAAAGTTGCTCCAAACGCCAAAAGTTGCTCAAAAGTTGCCGAGCACAATCGGGACAGGCCTATCTGCTGCCAAACATGATTGTTTTCAAAACATGTATGAATACTTAGAAACTAGCGGTAAAAGATTGATCAGCTCCGTTTGATTTTTCAGGTCAAATTTAAATTGAAAGAGCGTTGTTTGATTCATTGTGTCCTGAAAATTCACTCAGTTCCAATGCAGGTCATGGAGATACCCTTCGTTTTTCCGTTAGACTGCAAAACAGTCACTATTTTTCTCGAGATATTGTGCGCGACGCGTGAATTGAGAGGCGACAACAGGCCACGTTCAGCCCGACTCTTGCGCTAAATAAAATACGGACTGTTTTGCAGTCTATTTTTCCGTGTAAAAACTTTCTTGAATTTTTTTAGCGAGTAGGACTGGAAACTATGTCACCATGCGCTTATCGGTGATTGGTGAATTTTTGTCACATGGTCGTAGCGCGCCATTTTTAGCCTCGATCACAAAATCAACATGGCGACCGTGTGATATATTTCTTCGTAATTTCTTCCGTTTCTTCGCCGAAATGTAGAGTAAAAATAACGGAGATGAGTCGCGACATTCCTTGTGTAAGACTGAGCAAAACGAGCCGCTTTTGTTAGTGAATCTTTGGCTGTAGGATGCAGAATGAAGAAATCCAAAGTGAGTCAAGCTACGCTATTTCAAAGTTGGGGTCATCCAGCTCAATCTACCTCGTCAAGAAATCTGAATTCGAACAGGCTTGAATCAAACACCGGTCAAGCTCAAAACGGGGCCTACAGCGCTTTTGATCCATGTGACATAGTAGAGCTAGGAGATGACGACGATGATGATGAATTACTGGCCGCTGCGGAAAGAATCGCTCCTTTGGACGAGGTTGAATTCCAAGCGAATACAGCAACAACTAACATCGCAATCAATCCCGACGAACTTGAAGTTATTCCGGGTTTCGATCTCGAAGCAGGGAACGTTTGGATCTACCCGACGAATTATCCTGTAAGGAATTATCAGTACGATATTGTAGAGCAAGCTTTATACAGGAACACTTTAGTGACTTTACCAACTGGTTTGGGAAAGACTTTTATAGCCGCGGTTATCATGTACAATTTCTATAGATGGTACCCACAAGGAAAGGTCATATTTATGGCTCCCACGAAACCACTGGTTGCACAGCAAATTGAAGCTTGTTACAATATTATGGGGATTCCACAATCAGACACAGCTGAGATGACAGGTACATGCACATGGGGACGATCCATTTTTTATCCACACCCCCCTAAGGATGGCAGATTTTGCTACAGGAGGGTTCGGGTTTTTTTCAAAGGAGCCGCCAAAAAATCAACCCTTCGGATTTTTTTTTCAAAGGTGCCGTCAAGAAATAACCCTTCGGATTTTTTTCTTCAAAGTGCGCCGACAAAAATTTAAGGGATCGGATTCCTGCCATCTTAGGGGGGGGGGGGGGGGGGGGGGTGTGGATAAAAAATGGCATGTCCCATGCAAGGATTAAAGGCCCGATGAAACGGTCACAACATTCTCACAACATTCACAACATTTGTTGTGAGCCGATGTTGAGACCGTTTGACCACCCCTCACAACAATGCTCTTGAAATGTTGAGAGGTTGTTGTGGCTGTTTGACCGGGCATGGTCACAACATGTCACAACAAATGTTGTGACCGTTTGATCAGGCCTTAAGGCCTGGCTAAACAAGGAAACACGTTTCCAGAAACATTTGTAGCACGTGCATGTTTCCCCAATGTTTCTCAGTTTAGCCATACGCGAAGCATTGTTTCCAGCTACAATTTTTGTTTCCGAGAATGGCTAAACTGGGAAACATTGGGGAAACATGCGCGCTCTACAAATGTTTCTGGAAACATGACTGTTTCCTCGTTTAGCCAGGCCTTTAACATTAATTGTACTGCGTCCACTCCTGAGATTATTGCATGCAATATTGCAGGAGTGCATTAGAAGATCAATCAATGACATACATTGTATGTCAAAAAATGTACGCAGCTACAAAATTTGCAAATCGACAAAAGTCAACGGAGAAATGCAAATGAGGTTCAAAGATTGTAACGAAAAATCATTAAATTTGTAAAATTTGTAGTTTACACAAGGCCATTTATGAATAATAATGATTCAATTATTAAAGTTTGTAAAATTCATATCTGCGTGCATTTCTGGACATACACTGTAAGTGATACATTTTGTATCAATATGATTTACTGCACATGCAACGTTGTGTACAACATAAATTTTCAATATGCGTCCACTACATGTATATCTACAACATTGCATCTAACCATGTCAACCCTTACTTTCATCATATCTGGTTGATGATTTTCTTTCCTCTCATCACTTTTGCCAGGAAACATGGCTCCCAATAAACGGCAATCCTTGTGGGAAAGTCGGCGAGTTTTCTTTCTCACTCCTCAAGTTCTGCAGAATGATCTGAACCGTGAATCATGTAAAGCAGAACAAATTGTTCTTCTTGTGGCTGATGAAGCTCATAAGGCTCTGGGAAATCACGCCTACTGTCAGGTAACGAAAATATTATATGTATAACAGTCTGTAGTGTAGTGTCTATAAAATACTAAGTTTTGTGGGGTATTCTCTTATATACAGTAACTGTACGCTTTATGAAGGTTAGGTATGTGCATATTTGTGCAGCACCAGTATGGTTTTTGAGCATTTTGGTCTGAAATAGGGATATTTTATGCACTCTGATCTGGCTAGAATTACAGTACATGTTGGTGGCAGTTACTGTACAAGGATTTTCAATAACGTCCAGGTCGCAACTGACATATTTGATCCTGCTGGATCAGAGGTTCCGTTTCTGTCAAGAGGTAGATCTGTGCATTTGACACTGGTTTGCTCTTCTCAAATGTTTAAACAAACAGAAGCCATTTCTGGGCAGCTGAGATCATGTGTTAGATGTGTACTACCTTAAATTTAAGGGTCTTTAATAGCACCTCTGTATTGTTCCATCTAGGTTATTCGGGAAATAACTGGTTACACCAGGAATTTTAGAGTACTTGCCCTCAGTGCAACACCTGGAGATGGTCTTGAGGTAATAATCATAAACAATTATTTGATTTTACTACTGGTATTGTAACAACAAAATCAATAGTCAGAATACTTCTAGAATGATTACTGGCTTACTGTCTAGTGTTTAGGCATTGGGATCTACTCTAGACAACTGGGTTTGATCCTAGCCAGGGTCATTGTATTATGTTATTTGGCGAGATACTTTTAATTACTCTGGTTCTCTCCATCCAGGTTAGTATACATGTAAAAATTAACCCTATTGCCTGGGGGGGGGGGGGGGGCAGAAAGTGCCCGCGCTGACTTCAAATTTATTGTACTTTAATAAAGAGCATTCAAGCAATCATAGCCAAACTTTATGACTTTTCCTAAAAATATCTGGGAACATTTTGGTGTGTCAATGTTTTGGTCACGTGACTTTATGTTTCCATGGCAACCAAGTTTTGACAGGCCGTTTTAGCCAAATTTGGTATTTTCAGCTTAAATTTCCGTTTTCATGAGATTTTCACTTTTTACGAAGAGTTTCTTCCAAAACCTTTGCAATTTTTGCCACTAAAATAAAGATTTTCGGATGCTTTACACACCATGTAAGTTTCATTTCCATAGCATCAATACTTTTCGAGATACATAGGGGGGCATTATCTGCTCCCCCCCCCCCTCCCCCCAGTCTCAGAACGGAAAAAAAAAAAAAAAAAAAAAAAAAGCCCAGGCAGAATAGGGTTAATACACTGTAGGTACCAGAGAATGGTTGAGGCAACCTGACAAATGCTGGGGATAGCGACATCCCATCCAGGGGGGAGTGGTAATACTCCTGGTCACTACAAAAACAGAAACAGAAATTTTAAATTTTAAAAAACACCAGCACTGGTGAGCCATTAGGCTCCTCCGACCTTTTTAATGCTCACATGTATGTTGCCTTACTGTACTTTGGTTAACCAGTTATTTTCAATTTCTTTGTAGGCTGTTCAACAAGTCATCACCAATCTTTTGATCTCGCACATGGAGCTTCGCTCTGAAGAGTCACCAGATATCAAGCCATATACGCACAGCCGACTGGTGGACAAGGTGGTGGTCTCACTTGGAGAGGATATCTCTAAAATTAAGAGGTCATATTTGAAGGTACTGTACATGTATTCTTCAAGATTGCTATAAATTCCTTTGAATGTTAGCCCTGTGAATTTGATGCTACATGTACATGTACATCGCCATCCCTTAGTTGAGCCTTTAGAACTCCAGATTGTTGGTCCAAGTTCGAGAGCTGGCCGAGGTCATTGTGTTCTTTCAAGCAAGACACTTAACTGTCACAGTGCCTCTCTCCACCCAGGAGTATAAATGGGTACCGGTGACAAAATGCTGGGGGTGAGCTGCGATAGACTAGCATCCCATCCAGGGGAGTACCAATACTCCTAGTCTGCTTCATGCTACAAAAACGGATAAGCTCTGGCAGTGTGGGCCAGTTTGGCCCAAGTACAGCTTTACCTGGGAATTTGCTAGTACATGTATCTCATGAATTTGTCCTTTCTACAGATCCTGGAAGCTGTTGTGGGCCGTCTGTTTTGCCAGCGAGTTCTGCAGAACAAGGATCCTCAGCGAATCAGTAAATTCTTACTGTTAAGATCAAGAGATCAGTTCAGGACAAGGATGAACGAACAGGGAGGATTTGTAAGAAAACTGCTCATTTTTCTCTGCTAAAATAAAGCCTGACGTGTTTATTTTATATTAGAACTGTTTGAGTTTAGTCAAAATACTGTAAAATTTAAAAATATTGTAAGGTAACTTTAGGCTGATTATCTCAAAATTCAATTTTTCAATTTTTCAGTTAGATCTCACCAAATTTGAAAAATTATTTCTTATTCTCTTTCAAGGACCGTAACCGAGTGGGGCAGATTGAGGGGGACTTTGCCATGTGCATCAGCTTGTACCACGCATATGAGCTCCTATTACAACATGGCATCTTATCATTCTACAACTTCATCAAGGCGATCATGGACGGAACAAAAAGCATCGGGCGAGCCAAGGCCGAAATCACCAAGAATCACGAGTTCACACAGCTCATGGATGAACTGCGAGAGGAAATTGAACCTCCGATGGAAAACGGCGCCAATGAAAGCCTTCTGTTCTCTCAATTTTCACCCAGAAGGCGCGCACTCATGAACGTTCCCAAGCCGAGCGCCACCTTCAAAAGTCATCCCAAGCTTATGAAACTGAAAGAAATCGTTCTTGAGCATTTTGAAAAGTTTCAAGACAAGAGCGGTGGGGAGAGCAAGGGTGTGGCCACTCGTGTGATGATTTTCTCGCAGTACAGGGACAGTGTGAACGAGATAGCAGGCTTGTTATCTCGACACAAACCGCTGGTGCGAGTGATGAGTTTTATTGGACAGCAATCATCTGGGAAGAGTACCAGGGGACTTACACAGAAAGAACAGCTGCAGGTATGACTGCCACTTGGTATTTCACTCAAACATACAGTATTAGGGACATACCATACATGTAACTGGTAAGGTCATGCTGGCTGTGTTCAACACCTTGTCTCAGTTCAGATGATTACGTCATTGCCATTTGAGCGATGACGTTAAGCCATTGGCCTACAGTAGTCTCCTTCATCCTACCTGTCAATTAGAAGAGGACGCAAAAGAACCCACAACACTGTTCGAAAAGAGTAGGGCATGAAGTTCACCGTGTCGTGGTCAAACTATGAGTGTGTTGACTTGTCCGTATGTTTCTTGAAGATATTAGCTACATTCAAGAACCTGCGTGCTTAATTTCTTGGGTGCTTTTTCCAAAATACGTGTTCCCCGGAATGGCAGCCATTGATGGCATTTCATACCCTGGGTCCTAGAGGGATTTCATCTTTACGATGCATTCCATTACTGCTTTTATCTCTAATAAGTTATCGAGTACAGCTACATGTACAAAATGAAACGTTATTATACATGTGCTTAATGTTCAGGGTTTTCCTTTCCAAAATGATAGAGTTGTGTGGAAAAATTGAAAACAGGTGGAGAAATCAACAAAATTTTTCGTGAAACCCAAAAATAAAAAAAGGAAAACCCTGAATGTCATCGGAAAATTTATTGACGTACAGACAGTGTCAACTTCGTTCCCAGGGTCTCTCTTCTCCCGCCCCCTGGAGAGAGAGAGAAGAGACCCGTCTCTCTCTCTCTCGCTCCAGGGGGCGGGAGAAGAGAGACCCTGGGAACAAGGTTGACAAAGTGTCACATTGTGTGCAATACTGCTCACAAAATAATTGACTCAAAATGTTAATACTTCCTGTTGGCCTCCATTCATTTATTGGTGTTAGTTCCGATAATTTGATGTTGCATTTGTACAACAGTTGATGATTTTCTGTATTCTCATCACCTGTCTGGTAGACAATGTATTGATGTTATAAGGAGAAATTTTATATTGATCACTCTACCCTAAGGGTTTGGAGATTAAAGGTGTGCACTTGCATTTCATTATATCCTCAGGTTGTACAGCGGTTTCGTCAAGGTGGATATAATACACTAGTGGCCACGTGTGTTGGCGAGGAGGGCCTGGACATAGGCGAGGTGGACCTCATTGTTTGTTTTGATGCGCATGCGTCACCCATTCGCCTGGTGCAGAGAATGGGGCGAACAGGAAGAAAGAGAGATGGTCGAATAGTTATTCTTGTTACTGAAGGCAAAGAGGAACAGGTACATTATGGATCAAACAGACTGGTGTGATAGCCGAGTCTGCTCGAGTCTCCTGGCTAAAAAGTTTATAGCCTGAGTAAAAGCACACTTCTCTCTATACGTGCTCAAGTCAGAGTCAGAGAATCGACTTGAGAAATACCATTTCGATGACATAGCTCTACAGAGATCCATGTAGTGTCTCTGATTGGTTGCTGCTTAGTTTGAATTATTGCATGCAAGTAACAACCAATCAGAGACAGCACATTGATCTCTGTAGTCTTCTTCATAGCAGTCATTTGTGTCGTCACACAACGCTTCTTCCCACTGTTGCATGACGATCCAAATAACGGCTGCTAAGGAGAAGGATCCCTGTAGAGCGGGAGAAGAATTGAGCATGTGAAGAGAGACGTTTGTTTCCTCAGACTAATAATTTTTAAATATCCTTAGCTAAAGTTCATAAAGTTCTTATTTCATAAATTTAGCTTGACTGGGTTGATTTCTTGCATTTGTTTTAAGTTTAGCTCAAGTAATTTTGATATTCACGAAGTCTACAACCACCACTTGTCGAAGGCTATATTTTATTATTGCAACGTGGATAAGCCACAGTTCACGTACATGTAGACCTAACTTAGACATGGTGTAACAGGGGTGATGATTGGTTTAAACCCAGTTTAGACGGCGACTTTCTTAAACGCTGTTTAAACTTCGTTAAATACATAATTATAATTGCCTCTTGAGTTTAAAATAATTATCTTTATTTATAATTAATTACATTGATTATCTCCTTGGCAGGTTTACATGAAAAGTCAAAGAAGTAAAAAGTCAATTCACAAAGCTGTGACCCAAGCAGCCAAATCATTTGACCTCTACACAGACAATCATCGGATGGTTCCACGGCAAATCATCCCTGCTGTGCTGAAAATGGAGATGACAGTTGGAAAGTATTTAGGTCAAAGGTACAGTGCAAAATTCCACCCCACCATGACCTACTCCTACTACAATGGTTTCACCCTCCTTGAAGTTATAATAATGAAATAATGCCACGGTTCTCCAATTTTTGTCTCAGTCAGTCAGTCAATCTGTCTGTCTGTCTGTCTCAGTCTGTGACTGTCTGTCTGCCAGTCAGCTGTCAGTCGATCAGTCAGTTAGTCAGTCAGTTGTTCAGTTAGTCAGTCAATGAGTCATCATTCTTTTCAGTCAGTCGGTCACCAAACATCAAACTTATTGCGTTGAGTTAAAAAAAGCTTGCGTTGCACCACGCTCCCGACATCAAACTTCGATTATTACTATACTTCGATTATTACTATACTTGTAAACTTGTAACTGTTCAATGGGGCGACATGACCTACACTCACTGAGTCGGTTGTTCAGTCAGTCAGTCCGTCCGCCATTCTTTTCAGTCAGACAGTCAGTCGCTCAGTCAGTCAGTTGTTCACTGAATCCGTCAGTGAGTCAGTCAGTCTGTCGTTCAGTCAGTCAGTCAGTTCAGTCAGTCATTCTTTTCAGTCGGTCAGTCCGCCAGCCAGCCAGTCTTATCGGTCTGTGTCTGTCTGTCATACATGTTAATTGAATGCCATACAATGTACACTGTATATTATTTCACTTACAGCAAAGGCAAAAAGGGAAAGACTTCAGACGGTGCTAACATCAAAAACTTCACAACCAAATCAGCAACAGCCACATCCAAGAAAAGTAACGGCTTTTTGACCTACGAAGAATTAATTTACTGGCAGGAGCATTTCAAACTGCCAGATCACGAGGCTGGCTTGTCGCCACAGCTCTCCATCACAAAGAAATCCAGGCGCTCCTCATCAGAGTCTAAGAAACCTGTCACGCAACCCTCTTTGACGGAATGGCTCCCTTGGCAAACTACACTAAACCCTGTCAAGGCTGTCACGCACTCTCGGCGTACAGAACATTTGGTAGAACTGTTAGAGTTCACGGAGCTTCATGGCGGTCGAGGTGATGACGACGAAAGCTACGATCTGGAAATGATGTCGTTTTTAACGACGAAGATATCTTGAAGCCTGGCCAAAAAGACGGAGATGCAGAGGAGGGGTTTGTGCGAGAAAATGATGATGATGGTGGTGGTGGTTGCGAGAAACCGAAGGCACAAGCAAAATTGCAAAGAAGGAAAGAAAACCAGAAAGAAGCTTCAATGGAAGATGGGTGTGTTGCGCAAAATGGTGCACAAAGCTCGAGAAAAGATAGGAATGGAGAGGGTGGCACCACCACGAAGAAGAATGGCAAAGGTTAAAGAAGCGCTCCCCGGAGAACAAAGCTCGCTGGAAGAAGTTTTTGAAACAATTTGATAACAATGAAGATTTCGAAAGCAATGGCGTGAATGTCGCCGCAATGTCAGACGAAGACAACGCAGTTGAGAATTGTTTACAAAGACCGAATGATGAAACGTTAGAGGATGATTTACCCGACGTAGGAGAGCTGGATGATCAGCCCGCAGAGCTTAACAATAACGACACTAACAACGAACTGGTAGTGAATCGCAAAGAAACAGCTCGCATTCAAGAAAGTGAGGGTGGCGATCTGTCCGATGCCGCCTCCGACGAACTATCAAATCTTTTTCCTAATGTAACTCCCCATTCTCTGGGTTCCATTCCAGTTCCAAATTTTCTCCAGCAACGGGCGCGATTCCCACTAACAATGGCTTCAGTGCCGACACCACCCTCGTTAGACGCTTTGGATAAGATCAGTTTGTCTCCAGCAAGTGTAGAGCTTGACGAATTCAATATGGACACTGAAGAGATGCAGCGAAAGTCTTTTGGGGAAAATCTGCTTGAAAAGGACTTTCTGGTTAATTCAGGAGCAGTTTCACCGACTGTGTCACCGCGGAAAGGTTTGTTTTGAAAGTGACTCAGAACCGTTTCTCATGGCTGACTTTCTGGAAGAGGAGGATTTGAAGATCTATACCAGTGAAAGAAAAACGGTGAAAAAGAGTCCTGAAGAGGAGAAAGGTCTGGCAACTTCAGACAACTCTTCAGAAACTTTCATTACCACTGCAACCAAAAACCACATTGATGAAGCTATCCGTGAAGAAATGCGAAATCCAGGTTGTGAAAACCCGAATTCGAAGGACAATGTAGATAATTTTGAAACTAATTTCCGTGGAAAAGAGAATGAGCGTGAAGTCGCGAAGAAGTGTAACACGCGTGGAGTCACGAAGGATTGTGACGCGCGCGGAATCTCGCATGATTTTGTCGCCAGAGTGGGTTGCAGCAGAACGTCAGAAGAATTTAATCAACCCAACGATGACGATTTTACCGAAGCCTTTTTCATGGATGTGACTGATGATGACGCTTTCACGAATATAACCCTACCAGGAGATGATAATGTTGGTGGTGTAAAAACACCGAAAGTGACCGATACGAACGTGATGGCGGCCAAGTCCGTTTATCAGAAACTGAACGGATGAGAAAGAAATCACACGAGGCGAGAGACACGGCGGTAAACAGATCCAAAACCACATTGGAAAGGTCAGAACATGCTGGTAAAAACACTGTTACAAACGAACAATTTGGATCGTCAGTTGAGGTGGATCGAAGAAAGTCCATTCATAAACTAAGTGCTTTTCAACGCTTCTCTATAAATGAGCAAGATTCTGACTCCGGAATGGTGAAAAGAGTCTCCAAAGAAATCAAGCATTGTCTTAGTACAGAAACTCTGACAAAGGAAGCAAGCCAAGTTTAGCCGAACAGGAGTCGCACGAGAGGCGAACACTCGAGCTCTGTTGCTCTACACGGTGATGTAGATGCCAGGAGGAATTCTGCTGTCGCAGCTCCACCCATGGACACAAAGACTTCACCCAGAGAACTGACAAGAAAACTAGTAGGTTTGAAAGCAAAACGCCACACGGGCGCATTACGGGACGGGTTGCCGTCTCGGGACGGAGACGGCGAAATACCTGAGAAAGAATCACATCTGACTGGATTGGGAAATAGTGTGAGAGTAGCAAATGTAAGCGGCTATGCTGGTTACAATGTTGGCGACAATATTGGTAACAATATTGGTGACAGTGTTGGTGACAATACATGTAACAATGTTGGTGACAATACTGGTATAAACAATGTTGTTGACAATATTGGTAACGGTGTTGGTGACAATGTCTATGACAATACTAGTAACAATACTGGTGACAATACTGGTAGCAATGTTTGTAGTCACCTCTGCCTAAAAGGCTTAAGTTGAGCCGAAAACGCACTTCGCCTAAAGACAAAGAAATGCTTGCGATGAAAGGCCAGGAAAGTAATTTAACGGTTATTGAAGATAAATCAGGTCGCTAAGCCTGAAACCAACAGAAGGGAATTCCTGCGGTACAAAAAAAGGTCTAAAGTAAATTCTTCATCAAGGCCATGGAATGTAGGGGCTCTGAAGCGTCAATGAAACAGTCTCTTCCAATGGGTACGGCTCCCAAAGGCCCATCAGTTGACTGTTTAGCAAATTCTTCAAATTTACGAACTGAAAACGGCGATGTGGTGGCGGTAATGGAAAGCGATGATGAAGATGAAGACGCTATCAGGCCTGTTGGGAAGGCGACTTCACGTAGAAGGCAAGCTCTGTCGAGTCCGTGTTCCCAAGGGTTTAAAAGACCGGTTAATCCTGGAAAAGATGACCAGCGTCATGGCTTGTCGTCTCGTCATGTTCAGCTGGGGTCCGAGAGCGACGAGGAGTTTGAAACTGATAAATCAGGTGAGTTTTCACTGCAATTCTAAAAGAGACGCCAGAGTATAATCACACGTCTCTCGTTGCGCGTTCAATTCTTCTCTCGCTCAAGAGACGTCTGAGATTCGACTTGAAAAATTCCATACTGATGACGTAGCTGTACAGAGATCCATGCAGTATCTCTGATTGGCTGTTAATTGCGCGCGAGAATTTAAACTGAACCGAGCAACAACCAATCAGAGACACTACACGGATCTCTGTAGAGCTACGTCATCAGTGTGCAATATTTCGGGTCGAATCTCAGTCGTCTCTCGCGCGGAGGAAGAATTGAGCGTTTTGTTTACTCAGGTTAATTCCTGTCTTCAAATCTTTCTTTACAGCAGCTCGAGGCCGGTCCGAGTCAGTGAAGACCTCACAAGTCAAAGCAAGGGCTCAGAAGAGAAACTCTCTTGAAATAACCGCCAAACAGGGCACACGGAAGTCACTTGATTCTCACAGAAAGGTCAGTCATTCTTCGCGTTTAGAAAATTGCTCTGTTCCATGTTAAAACTAATTTGAACAGTCGGAGAAACATATTGCTGTTGCTGATCATTCCTCGTAAAATAACCCGAAGAATTTTCGATTCTCATTATCCAATCAAAAATTGCACATTGCACTTTCATCCGCGGTTGACATGTATTATCCATTTCATATATATGCGTTATCGCACATTCGTCATTCCTTTTATTAAGCCCGGGTCAAACAAGGATGAGAGCATTCTCGTTCCCAGATCCTCTGTTTCTTTTGGTCACGTGGTTGGTGAAACGGAGGCTCTGGTCTCAGCCATCATTTCTTATCAGCCAATGAAAAAATTCGATTTTTCCTTGCGACCAGGGCTACTCGTTTCCGGCGCAAAGAAAAAAAACGAGGAGCTCTGGGAACGAGGATGGGATGAGAGTTGCATGATGAGAGTTTTCTTCAGTCAACTCTCATCGACTATCATGAAGCATGGCGCCAAACGAGAGAAAATTCTCAATGACGCTCAAGAAAAATTTGAGCCGCTTCAAATTCGATGGGAGCGCATGAGAGTTTAGGACAAACAGCGAGAGTTTGAACTCTCAACAACTCTGCATCCTTGTTTGGCCCAGGACTTTATTCCTCGTCTAATTTATCGTTATATAATCTCCACAGGGAAACAACAAAAGACTACGGACTAATCATTTCGTGGACGACGAAGCGGAGTTATCTGGCAGTGATATAAACAACTTCTCATCCGATGAAACAGATGACGGCGATGAGGAGGAAATGGACAGTTTCATTGACGACGCCACTCAACTAACACAAAGAACTCCTTCGGCGGCAAAACCGCGCCACGCCAGCTCTCCTGTGGACATGATGGCGGTTTATAGACAATCTCTGCAGAGTCCTCTCTGCGGCGCGTTGAATTTTAGAACGCCTGTGTTTCACAAGCAGAGAAATAAGTACAAAATGGTTTATAAGAACAGAAGCGTTGACGAAGATAGCCAATCCGAGTCTGAAGCCGAAGAAACTTACGAATCAGAGAGCGTTCTTGAAAACGAGGTGGAAATAGAGGACGAAAACGAGGCAGGGATTGAGCATGAAAGCGAGGCTGGTAGGCGTGGAAGCGAGGGTGCTCAAAGGAACGCTCACCACGCACGCGCAGACGTATCCTTCGAGGAGAGTCAAATTGGACGTCCAGTTAAACGCATGAAGAGAAAACGAATTTTGGACGATAGCTTTGACGGGGAAGTTTCACCCAAGTTAAGCAAACAGAGGAACTTGTCAGAAACTTGCAACAAGAAAAACGCTATTGAGAATAACACGATGGACCCAAAATGTAATGATGCACAATTGCGGGTAACCCAGCCACGGAAGGGTGATGCAGTTGGGAACGTTTCAACCAAATCCACGGTAGTCGGTGATACTTATCACGGTGACTTTGTCAAATCGTCTCAAGCTTTAGCCAATAAGAAGAATTGCCATGACAACTACTCAGCCTTGAGTCGGTCAGCGGTTAGCAAGGAGAGTATGCGCAGATCCGGAGCTTTCCATGATGAGTGGAACAACGATATTAGTGACAGTGAATTGCTGGTTGCTCTTGACGACAAAGGTGAACAGGCCTCTACTAACAAAACATCTGAAAAGTAAGTGAAATTTGTTGAGAATTAAAATCAAACGTAATAGGCCTTGTGCATGATTACGTCAGTTTATCAAGATTCACCCCCCCCCCCCCCCCCCCCCTCCCCATTCGTCTTTGCTGTTTTGGGAATTTTTTGATAAAATTTAGAAGTTTTCACTTTTCACTTCAAAAGCGAGCGAGGCTTAGGGTGATATGCGCATAAGGGCTGTGCTATTGCAGGACCTGTGCCATCTCATCACATACCATCTAGGGAGGGGAAGAGCTTAGTAGAAGACGAGGCCCCCCCCCCCCCCCTTCCGTAGAAGTATGAATTAATTTAGTCCCCCATGCCCTCCACCCTCAAGTCAGTTTTCTTATTTACTTAGCCTCGTCTTGGAAACGAAACTTGATAACTTAGCTATCGTACTGTTTGGTGTAAGACATATTTTCCAAGTATAAAATATTGGCGAAGCGTACAAAAATGTTAAACCTTCATTTTAAAAGTTCTGTTAGTATAGGTAATCGCATGGGGCCGAGTAAAATTAAGGATTAATATCACGCGTGTTTTCAGAAGTTGCAGAAATTGCCCGAGTCGCGCAGCGACAAGGGCAATTTCTGCAACTTCTGAAAACACAAGTGATATTAATCCTTAATTTTACGAGGAAACATGCGATTACTTGTTTATGACATAGAGGGCAAAATTTTCGGAAAACCTTCAAAGCGCCGCGAAGCTAAATTCAGCCGCGGCGGAACAAACTGATAATCCTTTCAAAATCCCACAGAAAGATCAAGCAAACCCTTACGTTCAGAACAGGGTAACGTTGACTGTTATGTAAGCTTAAATCTCTCTTAAAAGAGAAAATTGTAAGTCGTGAAAATAAAAAAATAACAAGCTTGCAATCAAGCCAAGTAAAACGTAATTTTATTCACCTGTTTGCATGTTTTGAAGCCGGCTTTCCGCTGCGAGCTGCTTGACATGTCAATCCTACATCGATAAAACCGTGAGCAAACGACGAGTCCAAACAAACTTGTAGAGGTAATTTATCCGGTTTAATTTGACCTTCTTCTTTCTTTGAACAAACTCTGTGATCTTTTATACTCTGGGTTGCACGTGATGAAGCCCGTATTTAACAGAGGTGAAGCGAAGAAGTCAGTTGGCAGCCATGAATGAATTTCGTCGCAACTCGCCAAGTGTCTAGCTGATGCAAGTTTTCTAGTTTTCAACTGAAATAATCTTCTGTTGCTTCGAGTGAAACACTGAGATTCAGCTTTCGGAATTTCGTTACAGGCTATCACCCGGTTTTCATTCCTTTTTCATCGAATAACTCGGGAAACTGAAGTCAAACTCCGAAGCGACGTACAAGCGAGCGCTGTGTTTGAAAATTCTGCTAAAAATCCCGCCGTCAAGAAGCCAACTAAGTGCAGCGCGCGCAGCCAATTAGGAGCGAGGAATTTTGCCGCTCGACCAATCAGGATCAAGTAATTTTGCCCGGGCAAACCAAAATTAATGAAAAATGCCCTCTGTCTCAGCCAATCAGCATTCAGTAATTTTGCCCTCTATGTTATAATGATTAAAATAAAAAGATTGAGAAAGATATTATTCTGTCAGTGACACAAGCTACTCGGAAAAAAGAATTCCGAGTTCCCCCAATAGGAGTTGAACCTATGACCTTCCGCACACCGGTCGGACGCTCTACCACTGAGCTACAGGAGACTCGTGGGAGCTAGGCGAGAAGCTTGTGTCACTGACTAATTAACATCTTTCTCATATTTCTACTGACTCTACCAAGCTTAACCCTTTCACTCCCAGAGTCAAACCTTGAGTCAATAAATGTGGTTCTAACTTTTGAGTCTGTGGATGAAACCCTAGTGTGTGACCATTCAAATGAAAGCTATTGAGCAGTACTTTCATGTGGACTGTTTATTATACTGTACAAGGTGGTTCTAACTTTCAAGTCTGTGGATGAAACCCTAGTGTGTGACCATTCAAATGAAAGCTGTTGAGCAGTACTTTCATTATTATGCTGTACAAGGTGATTCTAACTTTTAAGTCTGTGGATGAAACCCTAGTGAGTGACCATTCAAATACAAGCTATAGAGCAGTATTTTCATGTGGTACTGTTTATTATGCTGTACAAGGTGGTTCTAACTTTTAAGTCTGTGGATGAAACCCTAGTGTGCGACCATTCAAATAAAAGAAATAGTGAGCAGTGCTTTCATGTGGTGCTGTTTGTTTTGGCAATTTTGCGAAATGAAATTTAAGATTTTTGTCGTCAGTTTTAACTTAGCGGGAGTGAAAGGGTTAGCATCTACCTTCATTTCTTCCCGCACATAACAAAGATTGTTATTCTATCTATTGCACCTGAAATGGATTTTTCTTATTTCATAATTAGGAAACCACCATCAAGAAATCACGATCAAGACTTGGAAGACATCGCAGTTGCCATGGATATGACAGATAATGACGTCTCCATGGAAATCAGCGCGCTTCCAAATTTCTCACTCGGTTTTGATTTTCTATGGGAGGTGATTTCTACCAACCGTGAAACTGTGCGAGACAGGAACAATTCAAAAGACAACTCAGCCTCAACTTCGGAAAGAAGGAATGAAAACTGTAGTGTGAAACCAAGCTTAGCTATGGCGCAAGATAAGTTCGATAACAGTAGAAAGAGTACAACTGAGTTTTCAGATTTCACCAAGATAGCGCAGCATTCCAAACAAACCTCGGAGAGATCTTGTCAGCGACCGAGTGATCTGCAAACAGAGAACAAGGCCAGCGTTGCAGTGCGCTTGTCATGTACAGCCTCGAAATCGACAACAATTGCACCGCGGAAAGTCACAAACTCAAACATCTCCGCTGAAAGTTCGCTTGTTACCAATCAAAGCCTCGCTTCTAACAAGTCCCTGACGTTGCAGAATAAAAGTTCACCTCATAACGATGGTCAGCGTGCTGCCGACGTTGCGCATGCGAAGCTGCAAGTTGTTTCACCTTCGTGTCGTCCCAATAATCTCCGTACCAGGCCAGCGATTAGTCCGCTTCTCACGGTAAGATTTAAATCAGCACTAATTTCGTTTAAATCGTAGGAATTACCGTGATTCTTATTGTGACAATCAGTAGTAGTTACGTTAACTTTGCGTCATCAGGATACGTCATGTTGCTTAGCAACATCCGTGCCGTGAACCGCGGGCTCAGTAAATTCTCGAGGACAGGATTCCGATTCCAAGTCGTTGGCTGAGCCTGCGATTTTTGTGAGAAATGTTGCTGAGTAACGTGACGTTTGCTTATGACGTCGCACTCACGTGATAACAGTTGTAATTGACAGTGCATACTGTATTGCTTCATCCCATTACAAAATATGAAGACCAGCGAATGTTTCTTCAAAATTATATGTCATAGCTAGACAAACTATTTTCATTGGATAACTGACAGATTTTGTTGAAATAGTAACCATTTATCTTCTTACGAAAAGTTTTGTTATTTCTCTTCTATGTTAGTCATCTCAGAAAGACAAAGAAAGACTGTAATCTTGGTAGATACTCGGGAAATCTCCAGTTCTCAGGTACGTTCTTTTGTTAAGTGCTCAAACAGTTTACTACTCCTGTTCTCCAAGTAAAAACTAGCGCGAGTAAGAGATATACCGGGTAGCAGACGCGCTCACCGAAAAAAAATCCCTAAACCGCCTGTACTGCAGGCTATATACCGGGCTGGGGTCCTTCCCGTACTGTCCCGGGACATTTAGCCATACGGGCCCGCCTTTGCCGAGAAATACAATCTGTTTTACCTACGTCATTCTATCCCCTTCCCCTCCCTCCTCAGGTGGTGTCGTTATTGCGGCTGAAGCACAATATCAAGGCGGACGTGTGTCAGCTGACCAGTTGTGACTACATCGTCAGTAACAGAATGGCTGTGAAGAGGAAAACAGCTTCCGGTAAGTCACGCCAGGCTTTTGAAAAGGAAAACGTTGTTACCAGGTTGTTTCTCCATCTTTCCAATATTCATATTTGCCAAGAGTAATTGCGCACTATTATTTTTTCTTTTTTCTTTAGATGTTGCAAACGGCGCCAACAGTCACAAGCTTGTAGAGTGCATGCGCAGAATGTGTGATCTGTACGACAGACCGTGCCTGATCATTGAAAAGGATCGCGTCAAACCGGAGAAACGGAGAAGAACTTGTGAGTGTTACAAACTTCACTGAGGGACCCCTCCCATAAGCAGACACTCACTCGTAGTGGTCCCGTAAAGTGAGAGACGAGACGCCCTGGTTCGAACCTGACCGGGTGTGTTCTTGGGCAAGACACTTTACTCTCACACTGCCTCTCTCTGCCCCGGAGACCTGACAACATGCTCGGGGTGGGTGGGGGGGGACCGTGATGGACTAGGATCACATTTCAGGGAGCGTAATTAGAAAAAAATCTATCTTCGTTTTATGAAAATATTCGCGATTCGTAAAAAACAAGGTTTTCTAATAGCGCTTGTATCTCTAAATCGTAAATTTCGTTTGCCCTAAAATTAAAAGCCTTCTAAAATTTAAAGATTCCTTATTTTGAATACCAAAAAATTACAGAAATCGGTTGACGCTTTCTTGCCGAAAATTAGTTTTTAAAAAGGGAACCTCCGCTCCAATAAATAACCGTGGGCCACCTTAAGCGCCCGAACTTATGAGCCATTAGACTATTTTAATCCATTAACCGTAAACACCTCGTAGACACTTTTGGCCATCAAAATGATCAATCTGCGCGATGAAATGGACTAGTATATCCTGAATAATTTACTGAATAAATAGTTGTTCTAAGGTCATGCTATCTCCCATTCCCATAAACGGACAGCTAAACCTGGTCCCATTGTTGTCCCCTTGCGGGAGGTTGGACTGTACTCTCGGAATCTATTGAAACGTCTTTTAAATTAGTTTTTCTTATCATTTCAGCATTAAAACCAAGGCTTACATTTTTACTCTGGCAAGCATCGCACAGACGCATGTCAAGATGATATTTAGCGACTCCCAAGGTATGTATCTAGTTGTTCTGGCTCAGAATAATTTTGATGTTCATGTTTTAGGACGTTGTAAAATATAAACCGAATACTATTTTGGTTTGACCTGTTTTAGTGGCAAATTTCACGTCCATTTTTGGGGGGAAAACAAGTTTCGTTTTCGACAGATCGGGAGAACAAGTGCCGCCATCTTCGAGAAGTTGCCGAGCCCGTGGATTTCATCACCAAGTTGCTAAGCAACATGACGTATCATCATTACGTCATGTTGGGGTGCCTGTTTTCGGAGTATTCGCGAGTGCTTGCGCTATTTTCTGAGTGGATAAAAAGAATCGGAAACGCTTTGAGTGCTTCAACGAAGATTTGCCAAAAACGGCACTTGAAGAAAACCGCGGGCTCAGCCAATTCAAGTTAATTTTTTTTTTTTAAACAAGAAATCAGTAGTTTTGTCTTTTAAAAAACCAAACTGTGTTTTGAGCTTGCTGTCATAGTCTATTCTTTCTTGTAATCATAGAGGAAACGGCTCGCCTTCTAACGGATCTCGCCACCATTGAGACTAAAAAGGGAACGGCCATCACAGCACCTACTGCTCTAAGCAAAGAACGTGAACAGGTACAGCTCGATTTAAAAGGCCATTGTGGTTGTTTGGATTTAACAAAAAAAAAACAATAAAGTGTATTTTTATGTTGGTTTTCAAATCACTTGGCCAATCAAAACACAAGTTAGTCCAGGAGGCGGAGAAGTGAAACTCGATCGTTTGCATGTGCGGCTGTTTGATCTTTCATTGGCTGAGAAGTTTGGAAAACCAACAAAAAGATGTCAAAAATGTTTCTTGAGAGTCGTCGAGAGTTTCTCTCGTTTGGCCCGGGCTGGCGATATAGAGTTGAAGAAAACTCTCATGAGAGCCAACTCTTAACAACTCTCGTCCTCGTTTGGCCCGGGCTTCACTTTAATGATTGGAGTAAAAACATCTGATTTTTTTTTTTCTTCAGGTTTTCCGTGTTGTTGCGAGTATTCCACGAGTGAGTTATGTAACAGCTCTCAATCTGTGCTCGTCCTACAACACGCTCCAGGAAATCATAAACAGGTACTGGTTTTCTTGAAGAGAAACATTTTTCCATGATCTACAGTTGACTCCCGTTAACTGGAACCCTCGATAACTCGAACCTCCCGTTAACGCGAACGTTTGTCAATTATCAGGGGCACCCAACGACAAAATGTTCCTGTAGGGGTCGGAACGTCGTTTATACGTTATAACTATGCTTTTTGTGCAGTTCAATGGCTTATTTTTAAACGCTAAGAAAAATGTATCTGTTCGGATACGTTAGCTGAACTTTCAAACTTCAGAAAATTTTAGGGATTGAAATCTTTTACCCGAATTTATGACCTGAATTTTCCTTTCCGAAAATCCTAGCTGATCTATTTTTGTACCCAAAACGACATTTTTATCTCTCCGAAAACAAAAGGCATTAATTTTCCCATATTAAGAAAGTTCGAGATGACATTTCCCTAACCGAATATCCTAGGCGATTATAGGCCTTCCGAACAGATATTACACCAAAACGATCCGTTGGGTGCCCCTGAATTATATTTCACAAATTCCGGTCGAAATATATGAGAATAATATAGGTATTGTCCGCTCATTCGTGCTTCGATTTCTCCCTTCATTTGCTCATATAATCCCAATTATACTTGCAGACCGCTTTGCGGCCCTGGTATAATTGTAATTCCCCTTGAAGGTTCGAGCTATTGGTAGTCAACTGTGAAAAAAAAAAAAATAACTAGATCAAAGAAAAACCAACAATAATAGGTTGATTTTGTAGAACAGTTCTCGACAAAAGACAGGAACTGATTAGACAATGAGGATGACTAACGATGGCGAGGATGGAAATGAGTTGCAATATGGACAAACTTGAAAATGCGAAGCTCAGGCTTTGAAGATTGACCCAGATTGCTTCGAAATTTTGGAACTCTCGTTACAACATGGAATATTCAGTTTTATACAAGTATGATTAGTCCGCACTGTTTGGAGATCTAGAGATCGAAAATTCTACTGAACAGAACTAATTAGTAGTTATATGAAATATGTTTTATTACGTTTTATTTTGTTTTGTTTTTTATCTACAGTACCCCAGCTGAACTTGAGAGAAGAACCGCTGGTCTGTCAAGGCCCCGTGCAACCGAGATCCATAAATATCTGCGACACAAGTTTAACTCCGATATGTTAGCTGCCAAGAAATAAGCGTCTTGGCAAAGTTTCTTAGCGTATAGTGTTCAGTGTCGCAAATCTCGTTCCCAGATCTCTTTAACTTTTTCGCCCAAAATGAGAGATCTGGGAACGAGATTTCAGTGTCGCAACACATGTTATCCTAGATACCGTAGTTATTTCAAATTAAAAATGTTGTAGTTCATGAAAAAAAAAAAATTGTTTAATAGAAAAATATTCCTAATGCAACTGATGAAAATCAAGTCAATATGAAAAATAAATTGATGTGAAAAATGTTAATTCCTGGTTGTTTGATTGTTCCTTTGTTGTGCTTGTATTATTTTGCATAGATTCTTCAATTCCTCTATTTCCAGCCGTTTTGTGAGACCGCGTTCCTTGCCCCCACACGTTGGCAGCGGACTCTCGAAATGGCTGGAAATCTAGCCCTGTTATAAACAATTAAAAATAAAATTGACTTTCGAGGGTGACACTTAACAATCATTATCTTACGACAGACAAACCTGTGGCCCTCGGATTCCAGATCGAATTTCAATTTATAAATGTTGGTTTTTGTGGAGGGAAGAAAACCGGAGAGAACAAATAACAAACTCGACCCACATATGACTCCCGGGCCACTTCATTGGTGGGAGGCGAGCGCAATCACCACTGCGCCACCCTTGATCTGTTTCCCCGCTGTTATCGATTGCACTGTTGTTGCTAGGCTACACTGAAGTCAACTCGCCTACTATTACCAATAG
Source organism: Desmophyllum pertusum (assembly GCA_029204205.1). NCBI lineage: Eukaryota > Metazoa > Cnidaria > Anthozoa > Scleractinia > Caryophylliidae > Desmophyllum > Desmophyllum pertusum. The sequence continues at coordinate 2,662,528 of MU827303.1, forward strand.
CACACTTGCACGATGTCGTCATTTGACTACAACTTACCAGAATAGACCAATTTCGATATATTAAAATTCTAACTTGGCTCCGAGGCTTAGGGGAATAAAACAAAAGAAATCGACAAGAAATCACATCGAGGTTGAGGGATGAATAAATCATTTCTTTTGTTTTATTCCCCTAAGCCTCGGAGCCAAGTTAGAATTTTAATATATCGAAATTGGTCTATTCATTTCGTTTTTCCTTTATTATTTAAATTTTTAAATCCCATTGGGGTTTAAATAACCATGGCTCTAATTAGCATAAGAAAAAGAAAAACTGAAGGATTCTGGTAGTTGTAGTCAAATGACGCCATCATGCAAATCTCCTATTGACTTATGAGATCTAAAGACATTCGAATAATCCTGGTTCTAATGGTATGTTGTATTCCACGTTCACGAGTTGACCTTCAGATTGGGGTACGAGTACGAGAACGAGTACGAGTACGACTTTTTAAACCCATTGCTCATCCTCGAGATCATCATTTGTCACGCCAATCTCCGGCCAGAACCTACACTTCTACTGGTCAGTCACAGGGAAGAGCGAGGGCGCTGGGAACAAGATTGTTTTGAAAGTAGAAACTCGTACTCGTTCTCGTACTCGTACCCCAATCTGAAGGTCCGTACCGACCGACCCAGGCTCGGGGCAGGGCCGCTAAAATCTCCCCCCGCCCTGCTCGGGGCGTAGCTAACGCGCGAGTTCCGAGAACGGTCTGGGGACTAACAAGTGATTCAAGATGGCGTTGACTGTGGAAGGAAAACTATAGAAGTTTGTTTTCTTTTTATGGTCTTATTTTATCCACAGTTGCTTTATAATGAGGCCAGTCGTGAAGAATACTTTCTTCATTACCCTGCTCAACATTTTGTTGTTGTACTACGATGCTCTCAGCGACGAAACATGGCGGTAAGTCCTTTGCACTCGAGCTCAGCTCTGGCCGATTTCAGTTCAAACTTTATATTTGTTTTCTTTGAATTTGTATCAAAGATATTCAAGTAAAGAAGGCGATGGAACTTTGTTTACTACACGATATTCGGTAAGTGTGTAGTTATGGAGATCGGACTTCTAAATGAAACTGTGAGAACTTCCAGTACAGCTAAAGTTGTCTTCACAAATTTTAAACTGCAATGTTATTCTCTTGATCTTCCTCACACGAAGTTAAGGTAAGGCTTATTTGGTTTAACCTTATAAACGATCAAACACTGATCACAAGTTTCTTCTTATTTATATATTTGTTATATTAGAGGGAACATTTTTTGTGTATTTTTATACAAGGTCTCAACATGTCTGCATGTTTTAGCTAAATCAGGGCGCCCTGGCTATTAAAATGAAGAGAAATAGATAGAGATACGTGTCGAAATGAAAATGGCACTGTAATCCATCGTACGGAAAAAGATGGCAACTGGTACATTTACCCATAATTCTTAGCGCACGAAAATCCTAAAAACGCTCATAAAAACGCACAGAAAAATTCTAAAAACGTCAAACCTAGCATACACAATGCTGTTAGTGCAAGGACGAATTTCGCTGCAAAAATACGGCTTTCAATGTGCCTATTGGTTGTGTTAGGTTCGCAAGGTATTGTGGTAAAATGTACAGCCGCCATCTTTTTCCGTACGGTGGATTGCCTGTGCTTTTTAAAGAGTTATCTGTGTATTAACGATATCATTCCAATAATTATCCATTTTAAAACCTTTATTTCTGTAGATAGTTGTGGAGCATTTAGCAGCCAATGAATCTGTAGAATGGTGTTATCCAGTTGGCTGCTCTCTCAAGAACAAAAGGCAAGTTTTATAAGCTTAGTGTCTTCGTAAATTCTCCTCTAAAAAGCCGAACAGCTGGAAAGAGCTAACAGAACTATAGAGTGTTTTCCCTTGACGTCATAGCCGCCATATTTGTGTCCCGTACAAAATAATTTTTATTAACTTCTTTTGTTAGGGACACCAACATGGCTGCCACTTTAATTCCCACAGGACTGAGTGAAAACTGAAGCTCTTCTTGTGACCCCACTCTCATAAGCGTCCAGCTCCCGCTCAGCAACCATCCTTGCGAAACCCTGTTTAAATTCTTAGTAAAACTATATATTTAATTAAAAGCTCCTGTAAGCGACCACCTCTGAGAGACTGAGTGCAATCAGTCAACATTGTGTTACAAAATTAATATGCACTACTCCCACATAAATTTTAATATAAAGATAGATTTTAATACATGTCTAAATCAATATAAACAGCATTGTGAAGTGAAAATTTAGGTTTTGACAGTTTGACAGCCCTTGTAGATGACAAATGTCTACCTTTTCAGTGGGTTGTTGCTTACATTTCTCGTAAGCGACCAGCTCTAGATACTTCTAAATCCTTGAGGCGGTCACTTATGAGAGCTGTATTCAATTGACAAATCTAGATCTCTTGGTAAAATGTCAGGCAAAGTTTATAGAGTCTATTTATATGTATTTGAAATTGAAAATCTTCAAGTAATTATTGTACTAGCAGCCTGTATCATCTCAGTGCTTATATATATCTTGTTCATATTCTTGTTCATATTATCTTGCTCATATTCTTAGTGTCAACAGTGCTATTTTGCACTGCCCAAAGCCAGGATTTCACCCTATTGGTCCCATCACAAGTAGTTCAGACAGCCAGGTTAGTAGTTTCACTGGGGAGTTTTGAGGTAGAAATTGAATAAAGATTGGTCTCCTAAAGGGGTTAAATTTTCCGACGAGCATCCCCACTCCTTTCACATGGGAGTACCCCTGGGGAAAAAAGGTAATACTTAAGCAAATATTGAATGTTCATAGCTTCCTACGCAGATACAGTAACTCTTTGGACTCATCACACAATCATTCCTCCTCCACAAGTTTGTCAGAGAGGAAGGCGTGGCTAGCCCAAAGAAAGTCTGCATAGGATGTTAGAATGTTCAGTGACAGTTGGACACTTTCATCATGGTTCACCTTGTTTTTTTTTCTTTTAGAGTGCAAGGCTCATCAATGTAATACACAGCCCATTTTACTATGAATGGTATCTTTCTTATGACAGGGAGCCAGGAATGTGAGTATGGTTTAGTTTTGCATTGTAACCTTGATGGTGTGACATTTTATGACATTTCTGTAAATATTCTCTAAGTATATCTAATAGGGGGTACAGGGAGGTCAGATTAAAAGTTCCTGATTCTTATACTCTTCTATCCTACATTTGTACTTCCTGTGCCTTTCCCTCTCAACTCAAAGGGCTTGAAATAAAAATATTGACTTTTTCTGCCACTTCCTGCTTTCTTAGAAATACTGCTTTCTGCCCCTTCCTCGATATCATGCCTCCTGTAGCCTTCCCATGCCCTTTTCTTCCCGGTTCTTCCTCCACTCTGATGTTAACAGTGAAGTTAAGTGTATGGATTGGTGCATAGTTGGGACAAGAAAGCCTGGCCATTGTAGACAGGTGGCTGTTGTATGGAGAGATGGCTGTTATAGAGAGGTGGCCATTATAGAGAGGTGGCTGTTATAGAGAGGTGGCTGTTATAAAGAGGTGGCTGTTATAGAGAAACAGCCATTATAGAGAGATGGCTAGCTGTTATAGAGAGGTGGCTGTTATAAAGAGGCAGCCCATAGAGAGGTGGTGGTTAGTGGAGGTTGGACTGTACTTTATTTTTGTAACTTATGCTTAATTTTTTTTTGGTTTTCATAAACAGTGAAAGTCAAGAACTATTCAGATTGTGGATTATGGACCCAAAGCATATGTCAGAGGCTGAGAAGAATGGGACAGCTATGTTTCCATCTCACGTAAGTGATTTCATAAAATAACAAACAAAGATTAGGAGTAGATTATTTCGACAACCTGAGCGGAAGCCATCTTCAGAGTTGTAGTTCAGACACCAAATTTACATGTGAGTCGAATAATTAATTTTGTTCTATTGGAAGAAGCTTATTGCATATAATGGAGATGTAACTGCCACCCAGTCTTAACTAATCTTATCCAGTCTTAACACGTCGTAATAACAGTGTCCTTTTCAGGACTACCCTCGCACGCCCAATCACAATCGCTTTGTTGTTTTTGCAGTATTCAAAGCAGCTCAGTGGAGTTTTCTTCCGACTTGGGCAAAAGCCATTTGTGAAAACAAAAGTGGGTTACAGGTTTATCAACTGGGATGAGTTAGGGATCTACAATCAATCATTTAATGTCATGCAAGGGTAAGGAAATTTATAAACTGTCATAGCTGAAAAAGAAAAGCTTACCATTAATTATGGGCTGGATTGTTTTAAATATCTGGACATCTGTGGTTTTAAAATTTGTGAACTTTGAACTAGTTCAAGTTTTTTGATGTAACAGTACTAGTGTTATAATATTGTCTTGTTCATGAAAATTACTTAACAGAAATCAAAGAAGCTGTTATAGGTTACATTATTTGCATAAACTACAGATGAACTTACTTTGCAGCAAAATAATAACTTGCCCTCTTCTCTCTCGTGTGCCTAGAATTTGCTATTATCAGAACATTTTAGTTTGGTCATGAAAATTACCTAACAGGAATCATAGAGCGGCCATAGGTTTCATTTGTTCGGTTGCATCAATTTCAGATGAACATAAAATAAAATAAAAATTATTCAGCAAAACATTTATGCAAGGAGAAATATTTACCATTACCAGAACATTGTGTTGTGTGAAAGGTGTAAATAAATAGTTTTGGCTTTCGACACACGTTGTTGTAACCCGTTTCGAGCCATGATACACACAAATGTCTCAGACGAAACATTTCAGAGACTTGTGTCGAAAGTCAAAAATATTTATTTACACGTTTCACTTTATTTGTACTTGGCTTTCTTTGGCTTCAAAATTTTTTTTTTCAGATATTGTATTTTGTTCATTGGATATATTGGATATTACCTTACAGAAATCATAGAGCTGCCATAGGTTTCAATTTTTGCATAAATTACAGATTACTTCGCAGCAACATAAAAACTTTTATGTTTAAACAAATTTGCTATTACCAGAATACTGCATTTCATTCATAAAAATTGCCCTACAGGAATCATAGATCTGCCATAAGTGTCATTATTTGCATAAATCTGATAAATTGCAGAATAACTTATTTTGCAGCAAAATGATAACTTGCCCTCCTCTCCCTTATTTCCCTACTAGAATTTGCTATTATCAGAACATTGTAGTTTTTAAACTTATGGAAATTACCTTACAAGTATTATAGAGCTGTCATAGGTTTCAAACATTGCACAGTGATACTACACGCTCTAATGTCTAATAAGATTTATTCTAGTATATATTTCTTTAGATATGTAATTACTTGATTATTTTTATAACTGTGCGCTCTGTAATCTAACTTCAACATTCTGTCCCTTCTAGCTGCTGGGAGTTTTCTGTTGACAGCATCATTAATCATCAGGTGACTGTGTGGATAGATGGACAATCGATTGCCCTCCATGACCGCTTTATCAGGTTGGTCTAAGTGCAGTCAGAAGCATATTTCTACCCTGTCCAGGGTGAATGATATGCTTCTGGTGCAGTCAATAGACTGTGAAGTTCTCATAATTGCTTGTATTCATGCCATCTAGTTACATTTAATTCTTCCTATTTCTCAGTACCAGTAGTTTTACCACATATCTACGATGATTTTTGCAATTTGATATAATTTTATGCCCTCATTTCACTCATAGTTGCCTTTTAGATACTACTGAAGAGCTATTGAGAACATGTGTACTGCAAGATGAAAAATAGTTTGACTGCGTCGTGTAGATAAGTAAATTAAACAACAATGCTCAATGTTTTAATCTCTTACAGGAGAAGCTCTGTACAGTTACTTAAAACCAAGTTCCACTTGTCAGTTACCTACAACCCAAAGCAGGTTAAGGTATGTTGTCGGCATCAAAAATAAGTTTTAATAGATTTTCCAGGATTCACCTTGGGATAACCTGTGAATAAGCTCTCTTGAAGGTGGGGGTACTAGAGTGAACATCCTTGGAAGCTCTCTTTCCCTCTTTCTTTTTCCTCTACCCACACAATCAAGAGAGCTTGCTTGCAAGCTATTGCAAGCTCTCCTTCTCTCTCTTCCCTCCCCCTACCTCCCTCCCCCTCTCCCCTCCCCCCTCCCCTCCCACTCCCAAGAGAGCTAAGATGCTTTTCATGCTGTGGTCCAAGATGTTTCCTTGAGCTGATTTGATATTTCTTTCTGTCTTCATATGATATACTCTGTATATGTTGTTGGTCTTTTTCATCATCAGTGTTGTTGTTTCTTACTAGGTGATTTTGACAGGAAGTAATCAGCACAAACGGCCCTTTATTGTTCAGGTATGATTCAAGACTGATTACGATAAAATAGTTTGAATTCTAGCATGCAACTGTCTTAGTGAAATGGTCAGGTGGGCGTGAGTATGAGGCTGCCATTTGTCAGAGTGTAACTATTTGATAGATATGATGATATTAATGAGAATGTGCGGTTCCAGGAAGTATCCATACCCACCCCAAGGAAGGTCATTGGAAATTCCGAGGGGAGGGGGGTCTCAAAGGCCAAAAGTTTTAAAGGAAAGTATGAAGGTAAACTGGAAATTCCTGGGGGGAGGGGGGTTCAAACCAAAAAGCCTTCCATGTGTAAATGGATGACAGGGATTAGCTCTCTTAACTCAACTTTAATTGAACATCTCTGAACTTAGACGAAGGTGAAATTACAAACGTGTGTCATGACTCGAATGGCGTAAAACGAAGGAAGATCGAAGCTTGCGAGCCGAGCATGTGCTCCTCAATCACGTGACCTACATTCTCGCAATCCCATGATTCCACTATACATGGGGGGGGGGGGGGGGGGGGGTATGGATATATTCTGGAACCACACAATGCAGTATGACTGCAGATCAGACCACTAATGTTTATATGACAATTTTGACTAATTTCTTTGTTGATATTTGTAGGATCCATGTGCTCCTCATGTGGCAATCTTTATAAGGTAAGTGATGAACTTAAAAAGCTGACTTTTATGAAGAATAAATTGATGAAGGCACATTTTGAACTTTGCCAGGCTGGTTGTAAAGACTGAAAATAGTGCGTATGTCAGTCCTGGGACCAGTTGTTCAAAGAGTTTATACCGCTATCCACAAGATAAATCACTAAAAAAAAAATAGAAAAAAAAAAAATAATAAATAAATAAATAATAATAAATAATAAAAAAATAAATTAAATAAAATAATAAAATAAAAAAATCAACTTTATTTATACACGGTTTCTGTTAAAGCTAGAAGCTTGTGGGGCCGTGTATAGAAACAAATATCCAGCGGATAGTGCAGTTCTTTTTTTTTAACGCTTATCCACTGGATAGTGATTTGGATAGCTTTCTCCATCCCTTGAACAACCAGACCCTAGGCTCAGCTTATTCAACCTTTAATTCAAAAGAGTGATCAATATATCATTTCTCATTGCAATATTCATACATTATCAAGCAGACAAGTAGTGAGAATAAAAAAATCATCAGCTAAGAGACATTGTTTTGATGTAGCACCAAATTCTCAAAACTATCATTAACCCTTCTACTCCCAAGAGTTCTAAGTTCAAAACTGAGGGAAAAATCTTGAATTTAATTTTGCAAAATTGTAAAAAACAAACAGTACCACGTGAAAGTACTGCTCAATAGCTTTCATTTGAATGGTCACACACAAAGGTTTCATCCGCAGACTTAAAAGGAACAACCACATTTACTGGCTCAAGGTTTGACTCTGGGAGTGAAAGAGTTAAAATAAATGTATGGCTATCAGTTAGGAGAAATCATATTTTTATCCTGAGAATGGATGGTTTGTTCTATGCTGTTGCAACAGATTTTTATTGATAAACGGAACCCCTGCATTTCAGTTTAAATTTGTTATTTAAATTCTTGTCGTCTCTTTTCAGTTCAAACTGTTTGATTACTCAAGACAACTTTGCCACTACTATGGAGCTGAAAGTACCATCCAGTTTACTAACGGTATTACTTTCAATTGCCTTTTGATTATTGGTATTCCATGTTGAATTCTTTTGATTTACATGTAACGTATAAATGTTCTTTTAACCTCTACTGTAGCAGTCTGAAGCAGTCATCAAGTCAGCTGTATTTTCTGCTGAAAACCTTGTTGTGCTTCTGGAATCAGGCAGAGTTCTTGTGTTTAATGGGACGGCACAAACTTGGGGCAATTCATCTGGTAAGGCTTATCTTGACTGATGAGAAAACACAGAGTTCAAAATAGCTATTTTTAGTTGACCCTGGGGAACACAGGACAAAGTTTTGTTGCTTTTAAAGTATTTAGATTGCCCAGCCACCCCTTGCCTCTGTAATCATTCCAAGGAAACAATGTTCTGTGTTTACCCCAAAATAGAACAATAGCCTTTTGGGGTTTTATTAGCTATTCAATTGAAATTATTACTGCATAACAGTGAATGACATTCAGGTTTTTATCAACCTTTTCATCTCTGTAGGCTGATTGACAGACGGAAGAGAAAAGTTTAGCAGTTAATTTAAGATTTTCTCAGAATGTTAATTTTACTTCTGGAAATAAATTGACTATTGTTTATATTTTAGTTACTCTTGAAAGACCAAATTTTTGGTTGCCCTTTAGTAGCCCTGGGTTTACAAAGTGTTGCCTCCCATCTAGTTTTGATCAATCATGCAATAACCTGAATCTCAACCTTTGATCTAACCACAGGCTTGTCACAACCAGGGTTAAGTGGACTTGCATCACAAAGGAAGTGCTTCGAAGGTGCACAGAACAAGGTATTATATCAACCCACTCTGGTGTTGTCTTTCATGTTTTAAATCAAAAGATTAACATGTGAATTAGCATTGTTTCAATCTCGTTCCCAGAGTCCTCAGCGGTGGAGCGGCCAACAAGGAGTTCTGAGGGGAAGCGATCCGCCATGACAGGATTATTGGACTTCCGGCTCTACTGCGCATGTGTTCGACCCCATGTTTCAACTAACAGACACCAAGATTCTTGGACTTCCGGTCTTACTGCGCAAGTCAGGTCAAGTTAGGCGGATCGCTTCCCCCCAGAGGTCCTTGTTGGCCGCTCCACCGCTGGACAAGGGTAACAAGGACTCTGGAAAGAGATTGGCATTGTTTATTATTATTATTTGTTGCTGTTTTCTTTTTCACTTCACAGATTATGATGAGTATAGTTTTAGGATGGTCAAATGAGGTATAGTGTACTATTTATATATATCTTGCCATCTAATATACAAAATAACTCTTGAGTAGCCTAACTAACTAACTTGTCATGCTCTGTCAGCCATTTTGTTGGGTAATGTCGAAAATTACAGTGAAATCAATGTAAATATTTACTTTCCTAAACAAAATTATCTCTAAAATGGCTTTCGTCTTGGAAACTAAAGACAACGAGAAAATTAATGTTGGGAAAAATTTTGTCATTGGATTCACAAGTAAACACTGACCGTAATTAAAAAAAGTGTTTTTCTTGGCAGTAATGATCATGAGTACAGTTAATTACCATAGCCAGGGATGGGTAAAGTCTTAACGAACCTAGTGGCCCACAACTGCCGGAGCTTATCCCGGTTTCTGTAGCCTGAAGCCGATTAGAGTATTGCTACTCCGATGGGATGCCAGTCCATCGCAGATTACCTCCCAGTATTTTGTCGCCGGTACCATTTATACTCCTGGATGGAGAGAGGCACTGTGAGAGTTAAGTATCTTGCCCAAGAACACAATACAATGACCCCGGCCAGGGCGTGAATTTGGACCGCTCGGTCCGGAGTCCAACGTGCTAACCATTAGGCCACCGCGTCTCCCACATAGCCAGGTGCCTAGCCAGGTATAACTGCTCTATTTTCGGATTTTATTTTTTTTATTATTATTTTTTTAATTTTTTTTATTTATTTTTATTTTTTATTTTTATTTTTATTTTTATTTTTATTTTTATTTTATTTATATTTATATTTATATTTATATTTATTTATTATTTATTTTTCTGATTTTCTTTGATGCAGAGTGATGGTAACAGGATTTACCTTTCTAAAGACAGTGGAGTTTCTTTCCAGCAACTTTATTTCCCTACGTTGAGTTTCACTATTGTATCTGTAAGTACATGTACATACTGTATCTAAGCAGCCTTTATCAATCATTGGAAAAATGTGACCAGTTACACAGTCAGTCACAGAACTTCATCCTCACATCTGTTGTTTACCGTGATAAATTTGGAAGCTGTCCGTAAGACATCAAATACCCAGATGGTACACTAATTAAATGACAAGACAAAACAGCCAATCAAAACAGTGCCTTGCCATTTCTCTAGTATAATTTTCTTTCGACTGATGATAAAAACACACATAGTCTGCCTGTTTTGCTTGAAATGAAGCAAGTAATATTACTATCTAGTGTCATAGGTCTGAAATGTGTACAAAGATGCTATATGATGTTTATTTGTCCAAATGTTTTGCCACTCCCTTGATCAACGCAGGTTACCTTCCATGTTGATTTCGTAATGGGAACGTTGAAGTCTCATGCACAAAAATGCTGAAAATCCAAAAAGCGCAGTGATGCAAAGTTGAAAATTTAAGTACAATCCTATTCCACACAGTGCATAAGCCAGATACCTATTATGTTATTGAAAATCTCATCTCATAAAACTGTTGTTATTTTGTTTTTGTTTTTAGGTGGAGCATGTTGATATCCATTCCTTGTTTCCCATTGCAACCTTCCTTGTAAATGCCACAAGTTTTGATAAACAACAGAAGGTATGCAACAACTAGTGGCATAAACTCTTTCTTTTTGTTCCTGGTAATTGTATTTTTTTATTGTGAGTAGTTTGAAGGAAATACATACAACACACATTAAATGTTAAAGTTTATTCAGGAAAGCATGCCCAAGCTCGGGGGTGGAGGGGTATTCATGTAATAGTGACGGGGAGGTACGAAGGCCTTTTGGGGGTTTAAAATTACCAATTTTGGGACTTATGGGGGAGGGGGGGGGGGGGGGGTAGAAATGTTCTGATGAATTTCTTTGGGTAAAAAGATTTTGGCAGCAACTTTTTTTAGGGTTATATTCTAACAGGCCTTATTCGCACCTCCCCGTCACTAAAATACCTCGGCACACCCCCGCCCCCGTGCCCAAGATTCTTGTATCATTTTTCTTCCTTTCTGTCCCCGGTAACATGTGAGATGCAGGCTACTAGAGGCTGTTTTTGAGATTAACCAGCTGAAAGTGGAATTTAATTAAACACACGGCGAAAATGAACAGAAATTTTAATTGACAACTTGCAAACTTGGTTTCAATATTAATTTTATGATTGTTGTCCTATATTAGCTTGTTCCTGCTTTACACTACAACTCCTCTGTTACCAAGGTCTTGTTATTATCTTCAGTAATCATCTTTTTTCTTTGGATATTTAGATGTTGTTTCTGCAGTACAATTTTATAGAAGACTCTTGGGTGGAAAAGGAGTTTAAACTTCTCAGTTTCAATCAAGGTACATAAAGTAGATACATTTTTACATAGCTCTGTCTGTCTGTCTGTCTGTCTGTCTGTCTGGCAGATGAGCAGTTTCATGTTTTTACTTTAATTGTGCTCCGCTTCCAGGTTGACCTATACTAATAGAAAAGTAATATTTTGCTAGCTTTAACTTTGACAGACATACTTTTGGTGACATTTTAAGTAACTTAACATGAATAATTCTTAAAAACCTTCACCCACCCCACCTCTTTTGAAAGAAAACTCTTTGAATGTCCTTCAACTTTGCATTTCTGGTGTCATAATGAAGTTAAAGGAGCTACGTCACGGATGACGCATCTTGAAAAAATTTGCCAATTTTTTCAATTTCGCCATTCGTAATCCGTCTTAATCTTCTCCATCCTCAACCATCCTTATTCCTGTTTGGTTTATTATTACTTCGTTGGTATTTTTCTGCCTTAGTAAACTATTATTTTGAGGCTTTCTTCAATTTGAAGGTGATTTTGCACTTCGCAAAAATGGCTTAAAATATTATCTTTAGATTCAGAGGTGATAATAAACTAAACAATATGTAGCCCAAGTGTATTTGTTTTCCTTTTGACATATTCCAGGCAGTTCTTTTCCAGTTTTTTTCGGTTGTTTCTTTTCACAGACCCTCCAATATCATTTTCTTATATTCCTCCAAGTACACAATTTATGATTGTTTGGAGTGAGAAATCGTTTGCCTTTGGAAGACTGAATGAAACAGGTATGTGAATCCAGTTACAATAATTTTTTAATTAATAGTAGCTTAAACCTTCATAATATTTGTGTGGTATTTATTTAAGACTATCCGTGTCGTAATAACTGTAATCCGCAGTTCAACTGACAACAACACTATCTGTGTCATAATAACAATAATCCACAGTTCAACTGACAACAACACTATCTGTGTCATAATAACAATAGTCCACAGTTCAACTGACAGCAGCACTATTTGTGTCATAATAAAGTGAAGCTGCCCTTGGACCAATTTGGCCCACGCTATACCACTATACCATGAAGCTGACTAGGAGTATTGCTACTCCCCCTGGATGGGACAGTGTCTTGCCCAAGAACACAACACAATGATCCCAGCCCCTCGATCTGGAGTCCAACAAGATAACAATTAGGCTACTGTGTCTTTCAAAATGTAATGTTTTTTATGTTGATTGATTACAGGGAGTGTTTTGAAGGTGAAGAGACAAGAAAATCTCACCAACTTCATGCTTGATGACAATGAAACTATAGTCTCTGTAATAACAGGTATGTGAAGTCTTTGATTTTCAGTAGTGATCAAGATCGTATTTCTCCTGAACATTTTCTGCACTGTAAAGCAGACAGGCGATAGAAGAAAAGATACCATCAACCAGGAGTTACCAATCTCTAAATTCTCAAAGCTAACATTTTTTTAAAGAGGTAAAAAAGTAAAGCCGTTTGGGGCCAAACTGGTCCACACTGCCGAAGCTTATCCCGGTTTCCGTAGCATGAAGCCGACTAGGATTTTTGCTATTCTCCCCCCCCCCCCCCCCCCCAGAATTTTGTTAAGTTGCCCTAACAGTTCGCCAGTACCCATTTATACTCCTGTGTGGAGATAGGCACTCTGAGAGTTGAGTGTCTTGCCCAAGAACACAATACAATGATCCCGGCCAGGGCTCGAACCCAGACCTTTCAATCCAGATTCCAATTCGCTAACGCTTAGGCCACCCCATCTCCCACAACATTATTAGAAATGCTTGGCAAACAGTGAGAATAATTGATATGCTGAGACAACTTTTTGATCCCTATGCTAAATGAAGAGAGCCGCATATTGTCAGTACATCACAAATTATTTATGACATTTATAATATATCTTCCAGGTGGACGTGGTGATTTTGTGGTGCATTTGTCAAACAACAGGATGTTTTATGGAAGAGCATTTGTCGAGCATGTGGTTGAGGTAAAGATCTGCAGATGACAGATATCAGATGTAGTGAGAAACTGATCATATTCCTAGCATGCTTCACACAGTCAAATACCATGTTACTCTGATCAATTCCTTGTGCGTGGAAATTCCACTCGTTCCATTTCTTATCATTGGCATTGCAGCCCAAAACTTTTATATTAAAAATATATGGAGAAGATATTGTTCATGATTGCCATTTTAATCTTTTATATTTGTGTTTTAATTTAATCCTTTTTTATGTATCCAGGTTTTTACAGGAGAAGAACCCTCTTCAAGTTTGACAGCAATGTTTAATATGTTTGGGTCTCTGTTGTTGTTGACCAGTGAAGGGTAAGTCTTTGGTATAAAGAGTGCATGTCCCGTCCCTTCCCTTTTTGATTATAGCAAATTCTACTTTGCATATAGGCCATTTACGAGTTGCCTTTTGCCTCTGTTTCAAAACGAGGCCTGGTGCTCAACCATTCAAATTAAAATGAGTTTAATTTTCATTTGAATGAAGATATGAGTAAAACTCATTTTCATGTTAAATAGTTGTGCATCAGGACTCGTTTTGAAACAGAGGTAAAAGGAACTCGGAAATGACATATTCTTCTATGTGATCTTCGATCGCTGGTGTCACGTTTATATATAACAATCCTTTTGATACATGAGTAATTCCCGCTCTCCAGGTACAACTGCCCACCTTAGAGAGGTGGTGTCCGTACAGAGTAAAGTAGAGCAACATGATACATTAAAACTTCCCTTTCGATTGATTGCCAAATTGGAGAAATTTCAAAAAATAAATGTTGTCCTTTATACTTACAGTTCACAAAGAGAAGAACCTTACTCATTCCTTAAAACCAAGAAAAATACTGTAATAGGCCATTTCCGAGTTGCCTTTTGCCTCTGTTTCAAAACGAGTCCTGGTGCACAACCTTTCATATGGAAATGAGTTTTACTTGCACGTTCATTGTCCTGCAAATCAAACTCGTTTCCATATGAAAGGTTGTGCACCAGGACTCGTTTTGAAACAGAAGCAAAAGACAACTCAGAAATTGCCTATTGTGCATTTGCCGTTCTTTACCAATTTCAGGGGAAAAGTTAGCACAAGAAAGCTACCACTGGAAAATGAAGTGTTGAATGCAGTGTACCCACACACATCATGTCCGGTTAGGGGGATTTGCAAATAATTCTCTGTTTAAATAGTCCATTTTACAGTTGTGTGCTTAGAATCCAGGCCTTTGAACAGAAGTGAGGCTGGAGGTGACTTTGTTGTGATACAAACCTTCCTTCTTTTCAAATGTAAATTATTCTGTTATTATGTAAAGTAGTTTCTGATCTCTATCATCTCATGGTCACCCCTAACCTCGCTTTCATACAGAGGCTTGGTTACATTTCACAGAACTGTAAAATGGTCTATTGTGTTCAGTTTTTTAAACTATAACAACTATTTTGTTTCTTGTAGTATTTGAAGTTCACAAGCAGTATAAGTCCAGAGTTGCATTTCATTGACAAAGGAGATGAAACAAAGGTAACATAATGCATTTAACAGAAATGCATAACTTGATGAACAGAAATGAATTGTGTCTAATGACATGCATGGTCCAATATTGTTATATGTTTGTATTTCCTATAGGCATGGGTTCTTCTCATGTATCCCAGGGCTATACCTAATAGCATCAGGGTAAGACATAATTATATATTTCCTTGTACGGAATAAAGTTTATTTGTATCATTGAACCCAACAGTTGATAGTCCCAAATTCCAAGCTAGGCCACTTGCGCTTAGCGGTCATATAACCTACTCCCCGTTAAACTACAACTGACCAGAAATAGAAAGGCAATATTAAAATTAAAGTTATTAACTTAATGTTAGACCGGGTATTCTAGAAGGGTGGCAGATTTTCTGTCGGTTTGAATTTGCCAAAAATTTAAAGTTAGGAGTTTGTATTGAAAAAGCTGCTAGATGTAGCTTTGTCCTTCAATAAGCATGGCAGTCATATTCCTTAAACTGATTTTACATCATAGCTGGAGATCTCGAGTGTTGATGTTCTACAAATCACCAGTGAAGAGCATGTTGAACATTACCCAGGAATTGTGACACTCAATAAGGTAATGTTAATCATGATGTAGATTCTCCTTATAATATCAGTTTGATATCGACTTGAAAAAGTCCGGCAGACTTTTTCAAGTTCTCTTGGAAAAATCGCTAAAAAACTAATTACGGTTAGCTCTCCCTTCGACAATTCACTTGATATCGTCCTCTTGATGTTCTAGGGGCATTTCATGTATGAGCTAAGGTACTTAGTCATAATTATTGCACCATTGTGACCAAAAAAAGCAGAAAAATCCCTGTGATAGCTATAGTGCCCCTTTAAGCAGACAGGTTTTGAGAATCAACTTACTAAGGTATGTAACTCCAAATTCTCCTAACTAACATTAAAAGAAATATATAACAATCATTTAGGAGAATTAAGACGGATTCCGCTCAACGTTCGAGCAATAAGTGCAAAAATTAATTACTAAAAAACTACTCATAGCACGGTAATATTTTGAATACTATTTGAAACATATCACTTTAATTCACTTCTCCAAGTGACCCCGCAATTAAATTCTCAAGCATTCTCGAGAAAATTAATGTCGAACCTCGTAAAAAATGATAAAAACGCACGCCATTTTGTTTGAACTGACATCTGAAGCGTCTTTTTAATTAACATATGTAATGACTTCTCTCGCGGGGTCAGCTTGGGAGCTAATTTATCGATAATTTCTTCTTAACTGTATTGGGAAATGTTACCGTACTATGAGTATTTTTTTTGGTAACTTAATTTTTTGCACTTTTTGCTCCAACGTCCAGCGGAAATCGTCTTAACAGTTTGAGATTGGGAAATTAGTGTCACTGTCCTCACTGAGTACAAAATTGGCAGAATTTTTTAAAACGAACACCGGGATTGTTTTTCAGGGAGGTATAATTTCCATCATGGTCGGTATTCGAAACCGACATCCCAACTGTTTTGTTATCTACCTTAATTTTATTTACATTCAGCCCTGCATTGCGTTGCAAAAAATAATTCAATTACCGGTATATCTACGATGTACTTGTTAGTAACGTACTTCTTCAGCGCATGCGTGAAATCTGAGCGAAATTCTGAGAAAAATACCTTTCTTTTTAGTGGCGCGAAAATTTTTAACAAACTCCCTGTAAATATAGTAAACGTCGATAACATACAGACTTTCTGCCGCCTAGCAAAACATGATCATAACTTCTTAGTGTAGCGTATCTTTTAGCTTATTATTGTAATTAGTATTGTATTAGCCTGTATTGCCACCCTGCCTAAATAAACATTTACCTTACCTTAGCGCCTTATTCCAATCTCGTTCCCAGAGTCCTCGTTATCCTTGTTCAGCGGCGGAACGGGCAACAAGGACCTCTGGGGGGAAGCGATCCGCCATGACAGGATTCTTGGACTTCTGGTTCTACTGCGCATGTCATGGCGCTGGGTACTGTGCATGTCGACGATGTTAGGCGACCTTTTTATATGGCTGAACGGAAATACGTTGAAAAAACAGTGTAGTGGATTATTTTGATATATGACATATATTAATTAAAATGAACCATGTTCAAACATGTACAAAAAGTAACTTAACGAATATTAACCCCAGTTCATCCACATGTAGTGACACTTCATTCTCGTCCCCAGAGTTGCACGTTTTTTCCTTTGAAGTCAAGAGAAACGAAGGCTTGGCGCTCGGCCGTTTGTTTTGACGCACTTTTTGGAACATAGCCTCGTTCCCGTTCAATGGTCGCCGTTTCTAAAATTTAGTTGTTTTCGACGTAAGACTGTGTTTCGAGAGATCGGTCTATTGACGATTGAATCACACAGAAAGGTAAGAAAATCATCCTTCTTGAGATTTAGTGTGATTTGAAAGCGCTGGCTGGGAAAGAAATATTTTAGCGAGCATTTAGAACCAGACCTCGAAAAACGGTTGGCGAAATGTTCAAATTTCTTTCCTACCTTGTTCTTCTCTTAAAGGGAATCTCGGCTAAAAAACAGTTTTAACTCCAACGTATACGTAATGTTTCTCTTTAACTAGTCTTGGGGTTTTAAGTCAATATATCCGTAACTGGTTCGAATGCGAAGTGTTCGGTTTTCCGTTTAAATATCCCGCGCGCCGCCATGTTTCATTATGGTAATTTTATGACGTCATTGCGTTGTCGGAGACTTTAATTTGGAGTCTACGGAAGAAGATTTCGCGGTTATTGACCCGGAATACACATTAAATGCACGTACATATCTCTAATTTTACACAAAGCTGACTTAAGCTGACGTATTGAAAATTAAAAGTGAATAAAGTGGCACGGCCTGTGAAAACTGTGAAAAAAATGTCTACGTAGGTTCTGTGCAAGATTTAATCAGCCAAAAATATAAATACAAATAAAGTAAGTAAGGCTGATACTACGTAGAACACTTAACGCGACAACGACATGATAGAGTCCAAACTGAAAGCCAAAATGCAACGCACGACAACTCAATGACGTCATAATCTCCCATCAAACTTTGCGAAAACAAACATGGCGGCGCGCGGGAAATCTGAAAGTAGAAAAAGCTGAACCAAATCGCCTAGTATTCAAACCAGTTAAAGAATTATCGACTTCAAACCCCTTAAACCAGTTTTACACAAACACACACTTATGATTTGGAGCAAAACTGTTTTTCAGCGAGCTTCCCTTTAATACGCTTAAGTGGCGGATTCGACCGTACGAAGAAATTCGCCCAAAGCAGCTTCCAGGAGCCTCCCATGCAGAAGCGATAAAAACACAGGAAAAAAACAACAGGTGAAGTTTTCACACTTTAATTCACATTTATATTTACAACTTTTCACAATTATTTTCGATCGAATTTCAGCTCCATACAAACTCTTATACAGCGCTTTGGTGACCTGTGGGTTCAGTAACTAAAAAACAACATTTGCAGTATGTTCAGTAACTAGTTGAATTCTTTTCTTTCTTCAAAGCTTAAGGGACTGTGCAATAATTACCAGGAGGGGGGGGGGGGGGGGGGGGGGGGGGTTGGAAAACCAGAGGGGGGCATAAAGTAAAATCAAAGCAAGGATGGGGGGGGGGCTCAAGGTAAAATAAGTCACTCAAGAGAGGGGGGCCTTAACATTTTACTTCAAGTACATATTACATTGGTGAATCCATACCTATTTATAAGATGGGAACCGAAAAATTTTCCGGCCCTTCGGGCCAGAAGATCTGAAAAATAACACACATACTCTTTTCCTTCTGCTATGGCTCTGTTGAACATTGCTACGGAGGTGATGTTTGTTCCAGACGCGGATATCCAACAATTAATTATAGTAGGAGTTCTTCTTTCTGTTATAAGATTTTAATCCACAGGTGCGTGTAGAGAAAATGTAGGGTACTTGTATAAAGGTGTGTGTATACTGTGAGGGGGGGGGGGGGGGGGGGTCGTACATAATTTCTGACTGATTAGAGGGGGGCAATAACTAAATTCACTCCTTTAGGAGGGGGGTATTACCTAATATTTGGCTACATGAAGCCCATTTTCCAACCCCCCCCCCCCTCCTGATAATTATTGCACAGTCCCTAAGCTTAAGCTTTAAGTTTTCATTAATTCATGAGTTGAAAACTATTTGAATGTTAACTCAGAGACTCAAAGGGTTGTGCAGAGTTAGAATGAATACATATGTAGGTGACACGTAGCTGTCAACCTCCGCCTATCCATTCCATCCCAATCTAAGCTGGTGGGTGAGAGTACAAACCCCATTGCTAGAAAAATATGGGCCTGTAAGGAGCAGACTATTAAAACTAGTAATACGTGACCCGCAGGTCCTCGCAAAGAGGGTGACAACAAGGCTTTAGATATTGACTGGAGTTCGTTACTCTCCTAACATGTGTGCGTACGCCTTTCCTGTTCACTACCTTGTTTTGGACTGTTCAACGAGGGAAGGAAAATCGACAACTGCGTGTTTTTGCTATCCTATACCGGATTTCTTAAGGTCTGTTTTGTTTTTCATGGCCCAAATGCCCCGCACTAACATCTAACAAAGTCGCACAATGCCGAGAAACTGTTGTTGAAGGTACGTCTTGAACTGAACGGATTAAACTTCCCCATATAAATTCGATCGATAAACACAAGCTAAGCTTGGAGCAATTCTTGAGTAGGCGTTCCTGTTTCTGCCTACATTTTGACGGCAGATTATGTCAAAGTCAGTGTTATTAACCAAAAAGAAAAAGAAAAATAGAAAGGAAAAAACAAACAAACCGGGAGGTTTAAATCCCACTACCCCCCCCCCCCCCACAAGCGCGCGCCGTGTGACGTCATTCCCGCCACACACCATCGTCAAGAAATAAACTGAGATATGACCGTAATTGATCCCACCCCGCCTGAGCTCTGACAAAATTATAAACCTCGCACGCCCGGCCTACGGCCTCGCTTCGCGAGGAATGAAAACATCTAGACTACGAGTAGTACCTCATTTTTCGCAGGGATCGGGCGAGCGCGCGCGAAGCGCATGGAAATCACCTCCCACGAGATCCACAATGCTATTCAGTATTCAGTGGCGAAATGACAAGAACACTAGAATTCGTCAACATGTCTGACATCGACAACACTTGGTAAATATGAGGATTTTGCCATGCAATTTCGAAAACGTCTTGACCAGCTGCAAAGAGCGCCTCCAGGGCTTCGATTTTTTTGTTGGCTAAAAATCGGAGATATGAAACCCCTTACGGGTAATGCGATGTTTTCGCGAGTGTTGACATCGAACCAATCAGAATTTTGCGTTGTGAGAGCAACGCAGAATTAAAACGATTTGGCTTTGGCTGTAGTCCCTCATTTTTTCTCGCCGCCGCGTGTCGCGTCTCCTCGAGGTGATTTTCGCGCGCGTTCGCGCGTTCGCGTGCTCTCCCACTTGACTATCCCTGAGTCTAAGTCTAGAAAACATCTGTTGTGCTAAACTTTCTCAGTGAAATTATAGTGAGGGTCCCGATGGGGTTTAACTGATAGCTGAGAATTGGCCAAAATTTGAACTGATAGCTAAGAATTAGATCTGTCAAAATTAACTGATAGCTGAGAATTGGCCAAAATTTGAACTGATAGCTAAGAATTAGATCTGTCAAATTAACTGATAGCTGAGAAATGGCTAAAATTTTAACTGATAACTGAGAAATGACCAAAATTTTAACTGATAACTAAGAATCCAGCACTCCCATCAGGGCCCTCTATAATCAGATAAATAATATAAATTAAGATTACAGACAATACAGATTACCATCGGCCTCTTCACGAAAATCTATCCTAAATGTGTATATTTCTTATTTGTAATAGTTGAATTGTATGTTTTTCAATTACGACTTTAATTACCTGGAAGCGTCGTTCATAACACAAGATTTTTACGCCATAAAATTTTAAATTGTATATTTACATATTTACAATAAACTTGCCAAACTTCCACCAGTTTAATTCTAGTTAGGCCCAGTTCAGACGCCGTACTTCACATGAGCCGAATCGAATTCGATGAATTAAGTTCATGTGGAGTACGGCGTCTGAATCAATTCGGAACGGCTGATTGAATTCAAATCGGCTCAGCCAATCTTCCCGCCAGGCTCAGCCGGGAATAACGGCTGTGGACCGGCTTTGATTCAGACGCCGAACTTCACATGAGCCGAAACAAATGCATGAATTATTATAATGAATTTTTCAATATAACAGCAATTTTCCCCTATTAAATTAAGTTCGGCTGAATTAAGTTCGGCGTCTGAATCAATTCAGTCGATCTAAATTAATTTGGGTCGGGCTAAATTCGAATTCGATTCGGCTCATGTGAAGTACGGCGTATGAACTGGGCCTTACCTTGTCTTAACAGAAAACGTACGATATTGACACGTATCAGCACTAACTGAGAAAGCGAACGCTTGGTTCAAGCTTGTATATTTGTGCGAGTAAATAGTTTGTCTCTTTTCCGCGTATTGATAAATAAAATTGCTAACGATAGGTAGGCCAAAAAACTGGAATCATTTTTTCGAATGGTACGATAATTTTGTGTAATCTTAAAGATACGTATTTACATATTTACAATAAACTTGCCAAACTTACTTGGACCTACGAACGCTTAGCGAAAAACTGAAATGGAAGCTTTTAATTCCTTCTTTGTTTGTCCATATATTTAAAATGCATTTGCTAATTCGTCGATCCAACCATTTTCAACTCGAATCAATATGATGAAACTTTTTTCAGTCCGTGCTGCTTTTCCATTTCAACGTTTATTTTCAGTTTGATCTTCTCGAAAAACTGAACATCCCTGCTTTTCACTTTTACAGAGGGAAAGCGAAGAATTTCCGTGATGCTTAGTATTTGTGTTCGGACAGATGTGGTGCAAATATATGCATTTTTGCTTTTGATATATCGTGTTGAAAATACCTGGCAATGTTTCTTCGACAACTGAAGTAGGCTGTGCTAACTTTTTCTCAAGACTGTCGCAACGACAAAACCGTTCTAATTGTCACAGTATTTTTCGGTAATTTCTTAATTTCACTGCCAACCAAACTTCCCGAACTTGAGTAGACATGGTAATTGAATCTTCTCGAATCCGAGACTCGACTAAGGCAAGAAAATAAATAAATTTGAAAATAAAGACAAGTATAAAACAACTAAATTAGGTGCAATTAACGTAAAGTGAATAAATCAAACGAGGCAACATTTGTAAACGAACCGGCCGAATCTCGATATTTTCGAGAGAAAAAAATAGAAGGAAATCAGTGAACTTCTCGGTTTCCCTTAATTCGGTCAATGGAACATATTTGTAGCTTTTATTTTGTTGCAATACAACTTTAGCCTTCTCTTCCCATCCCCTAGTTAACCTTATCATGGCTATTTGTGAATGTTCGTTTTATGAACAGGTCAAGTTCAAACAGTATGCTTGGAGCCTTCATATTATTTTTTCGATGTGCTTCTAAGACTCTTCTAAACCCGAAATCACGCGGAAGAGCTGGGAACGAGCGCAAAGAGGAACGCAGAGGGCGTATTGGTGGTTTTCATCTCACGTCATCAAAATTCTAAAATCTAAACTGTTTAAAATTCTACAAAGCTATTCTTTTCACATATTCTAGATATAGGAAACATTAATTTCTATGCAAAGTTTGGTACCGATTTAGTACTTCGTTTTTAAAATAAAGCATTTTGAAATTTGTGATGTCCCTGATGAATGTGTTTATGAACTGCCACAAAAACGGATATTTGTGTGTCATTTTTAAATTTTCAGACGTGATAATAATTGAGAAGTGATATCTAAGGAACTTTGAAGTGAAAGCTGATAATAATTACTGGTAGAATCTATATTCTACTTCTTGTGCAATTTTATGGCCGCCATATTTGTGTCCCTCTGAAGGACACCAACATGGCAGCTGCATACTAACTGTAATTTTCTGAAAATTATTTTCGTAATAACTCGGTTACAAAAAACGTCAAAAAGCTATAATTTGAACAAAACATTTCTGTCTTCCTCGTCTATAACCTGTTAATTTTCTGATGTTGTTCATGCAAGCAAATAGTTTTTGTAACATTGATGAAAACCACCAATTCCCAGCGAAAGACTGAGTACGAGTCAGCTTCAGAGCAGTTGGTTTGTCGCAGGTGTGTCGAAACCAATATCACTTTAAACTAAATTATTTATTTTAATTTAAAAAAATCAAATAATCGCACTAAAACAGTTCGATCGTTGCGAGTAAATAGTTTGTCTCTTTTCCGCGAATTGATAAATAAAATTGCTAACGATAGGTAGGCCAAAAAACTGGAATCATTTTTTCGAATGGTACGATAATTTTGTGTAATCTTAAAGATACGTATTTACATATTTACAATAAACTTGCCAAACTTACTTGGACCTACGAACGCTTAGCGAAAAACTGAAATGGAAGCTTTTAATTCCTTCTTTGTTTGTCCATATATTTAAAATGCATTTGCTAATTCGTCGATCCAACCATTTTCAACTCGAATTAATATGATGAAACTTTTTTCAGTCCGTGCTGCTTTTTCATTTCAACGTTTATTTTCAGTTTGATCTTCTCGAAAAACTGAACATCCCTGCTTTTCACTTTTACAGAGGGAAAGCGAAGAATTTCCGTGATGCTTAGTATTTGTGTTCGGACAGATGTGGTGCAAATATATGCAGTTTTGCTTTTGAAATATCGTGTTGAAAATACCTGGCAATGTTTCTTCGACAACGTAGTTTCCAAAATCATTTCCTTATTACACTAGCGTTTTCCAACTTCATCAAAAAAACAAACGTCCTAATCTTGACCTGGTTAATTGCCAAATTTGCGTGATTTTGTTTTTATTCGACGTAGACTAACATGTACTTCTTCGGTACGCGGGTACAACTTTCCTTTGGTAAATCAAAATAGTTAGTCATTCTCCCTTCCCAACCGAATTTAGATTGAAACAATGATATTTCTATTTCATATAATTATGTCCTAAAAAGTAAGTAAATGATTGATGGAAAACTGATACATGCACAATTATATCTTCAGTTTAGTTGCCCTTAAATTCCTTCTGCGTCTTTTTGGCCAACGAGCCTCCCCTAGAATATTCACTAGAATATTGGATTGAAAACACACAATAAACAAATTATAAATTACAAACCATTAGATACTACAGTTCAAGAAGTCGGTAGACTGACATACCAGCCAATATCAAGAATTTCGGTCCATCTGTGCATCGAAGTCCACTAACGCCGTTTGTGAATAAAATGTATGTTCTGATGTCATTAAGTTCAGTGTTTGAAGCTTGTTTGAGATTATGTGATTCTCTCATCATTACAAGTAGATTGTGTTGTTGTTCGCCATCTTCAAAACCTTGTCGTAAACCCAGAAGATGTGGTCAACGTTTCGTTAGGGACGATTACATTCGTTGACAGCCATGGTGCCGATTGTGATCTTCGAACGGCGGTCCTGTCTTGCATGTTTGGACAACAACGGTCAGCAAATTCCACGCCGATGGCGCTAGCATCTCAGGATTTCGATCTCGATAACTTGCGGAAAAGGTGTGCTGTACCTTGAAGCTTAGTTTTCACATCATGTTTCGGTAAATCACGATTACTCTTCTTCCCTTTATCTCGCGCGCCACTTTGGACATGGATTATCGCAGTTGTAGTCAGGATGGACGAGGTTTGCTCCTGGAGTAACTGATCATCGTAGCAGCTATTGCAAAGCATGGGAGCGGACATGGATCTCTTCAACATTAGCTCGTTATTTCTATGAGCAAAATCTAAAACCGTGACTGGATCGTAGGATTCTGATCTTAACAAGCGGGTGCGCTTCTCCGCCATTTTTATCTCTAGCTCATCTTCCACTGAACCTCTAGGAACCTTTCTTTTAACAGATCGCATAGCAGGAACTGCTCGATTAATTGCTTTAGGTTTTCTCATTCCTACCAGCTCTAACACAGCGTTCCTAAAACGGCGGTCCCTAAAACTGTACAGAAGCGGGTTCATCAAAGAGTTCAAATGTAAAATTAACTCCATTGACCGTTCTCCCGACATTGTTTGAAGGACCTCCGGCAAAAGAAAAAGGATTGCCATTGGAACATGGGAGAAAATCACCAATGCGGACAGCAAGCCACACGTCTTGGCAACTTTGGATTCCATTTTCGCTTTAACTAGGGCGGTCACTTGGGTGATTTGGTTTACTTTACGTTTTCGCACTTCAAGGTACACCATGACATAGAAGTAAACTAACAGGATTAACAAAACGCCTACCAAAACAACTACAAACACTAAAAAACCGTTTACAACATCATAGTCTACATCAGTTTGTTCCATCACAATAACAGGAACCGTTATAAATGTTGTTGCTAACCAGCCGGCTATGGCGAGCTTTTTGACGCGGCTTGCTGTAACAATTACCTTATACTCCATCCACTTTCTTATGGCCACGTATCTCTCCCAAGCAATCACAGTTAAATGACATAGAGAACATATGTTAAGAAAATCACTGAAGTAAATATAGACCCAATCTAAGGTACAAAAATGCGCAAACGAAATTTGGCGCAACCTTAATACATCAATAGCGACAGACAACGGTATACAAACAGCGCCAACAAGAAGATCCGTAACAGCCATACTGGAAAGAAGTATGGTCGATTGCTTTTGCAGCACTTTTTTTTTCTTCATAGTAACGATAACTACAATGTTCGCCAGAATGATACAAATGCATGCAATGCATCGGATGACGAGTAAACTCCAGGCAAAAGTGGTGTCAGTTAGGTCATATGTGAAGTATAGTCTGTCTAGGCAATAAAACTCTGACCTGATATTGCTGGAAGAGTTACTGGCTAATTCTGTGTCGTTGAAGTCCATGTTGATATGGTATCACGGGTAGAACTCTTTTGAAGACAGAAGAAGCGGCCGCATCTAGTGATTTTATAAGTGTTCACTGAGTTGTCTCTCACCAACTGTCTCTGTTATCCACATGTTCCGCGTTTTAAATACATTGCTTTCCGTCAAAGTTTTTTTTGTTATATCAATTGAACAAGCGCTGTTTCCTGATTCTATTCAAAGGTAAGGTTATTTTAAGGCAAGATTATCCATTGAACGCCTTCCTTTAAAATACCCCGTAACGTAACATTTCTGACGGTTACTCCTAATTTTATTTATTTATCTCAATGTTTAAACAGGATCATCCAATTCAGCATAGCTAGTTTAAATGGAGTCCTGTGTTAGTTATAAGTTGCATATTCCTTGTATTCGAGAAAGCGAAAACAATAACTGTGCGCTTTATTTCAAGGAGACTCAGTTCCTTGCCGAATCATTTGACATGGAAATTAGGGAAAAGGAAATCCAACAGTCTATTCTTTAAAGAGTACTTATTTCATTGAAGTAGTACAAGCCCCAGTAAATAAAGAAATGTTCAGAATACTGTAGTTGCGGCTTACAATTAAGCGTACAAAAATTGAAAGCAGCAAAGCCTCACTTTCCTAATTTGGAAGCCAAAAACGTTGGGGAATTGAAAGACCTTCCGCTTTTGGAAGAGTTCTTGAGATAAACAATTCAAGTTTTTGTTTTTGTACCATTCACAGTTTATCAGTTTACAGCAGCCATGCATATTTTAAAGCTAAGCTTTAGAGTTTGTTATGTCATGATTTGAATAGAAAAAAATTGCATATTCCATGTCACTGCTAGAACTCATTCATGCATTTCCTGCATTCATGAGTTAAAAAGGAAAGTTAACAAAAAAGGTGCGATAACACTAATCCATTATGGTGCGGGGAAAAGGGAGGAACTCTTGTGTGATTGTTTAATTAACTTCATTTAATATCTTGCTTGTACTCTTACATTTACCACAAACAACGGCAACTAATCCCACAAATCCGAAAACGGCACGGCTTGATGGAAATCCCGGGGGGGGGTATGTACTCCCCAAAAAATTAGGTGGGGGTGTGCGGCACGCTTCTTGAAGCCCTTACCCTATTTCAGACCAAAATATGTGATTTTCCCTACCCTATTTCAGACCTGACCCTTTAAATTTCGGGGAAATTTCCCCATTTTAAAGTCAAAATGGCAAAAATCTATACCCTATTTCAGACCAGTAGGCAAAACATACCCTATTTCAGACCAAAATGGTCAAAATCTATACCCGTTTTCAGACCAAAACGGCTCAAAAACCATGCCCTTTGGCGCCGCATATACCTATATAGCTTATATAAGGGAGTACCCCCCCCCCCCCCCCCCCGGGATGGAAATAAACTAAAACATTCACCATTTGTGTTCTGGTTCATCAAGAAATATTTGTGCCAGTACATGTGTAGTTTTTAAATAGTAAATTTTACTTCCTATAATTATATCAGAAAGGCCTTAGTGAAAGTCTGCTTAAAGCAAAGAGCCCAAAAGTGTGAACACTTTTGATTAATTCACATTCTTTCGTGCGTGCAGACTGCGCATGCGTCCTTGCTCCGACACTCGCTTTCGCCGCTTCCTGGCACAAATTCGTTTCATAAAGGCAAGAAAGAAAACCTCTGGGCCCAGGGTATTGAGAAGTGAGAATTTTTTTTAAAAATGTTTGCCACAAACTGTGGAAAATCTTGGACAAATATAGCCATAGTTTGGACTCTTTTTTTTTAGAACGGCTCAAAAGCGAAAAAGCTGCTGGAGACCGGAGAGAAACGATAACTTTCTTTCTACTTCTGTTCTAAACCGTAACAAACATAACACTTCGAAAACATCTGCTGTGGAAACCTTTCTCAGTTAGTTTATAATCAGATAAATAATACAAAGATTATAACAGATTACCATCGGCCATCCCAATAGTCACTATGCACGAAAATCTATCCTAAATGTGCATATTTTTAATTGTAATAGCTGGTTTGTATGTTTTTACCATTGTGACTTCAGTAATTACCTGGAGGTGTCCTTCATCACGGTTTACATCTTTAGATTACATCTTCGCTCTTAACTTGATTGCATACCACTTTACGCCAGAAAATTTTAAATTGTTTATTTACATATTCACAATAAACTTGCCAAACTTCCTTCCTTCACAAGTTGCGAAAAAAAGACGTGTTTTCTCTTTGTTTAAAACATATATTTAGCCAATTCGTGCAACACCGTAAAGACGATATATGGAGTTTTCTTATTACAAGTTAATTCTAGTTAATTCTAGCTATTCTACTTTTAATTCTGGTTATACCTAGTAGCCTGTTCATAACATTTGTCAGTAGTTTTGAATCTCGTCTTAACAGAAAACGTACGATCTTGACACGTATCAGCGCTAAATAATACAAAGATTATAACAGATTACCATCGGCCATCCCACACTCTGCACGAAAATCTATCCTAAATGTGTATATTTTTTAATTCAGTAATAGCTGGTTTTTACAATTGCGACTTTAATTACCTGGAGGTGTCCTTCATCACACTAGATTACATCTTTAGATTACATCTTTACGGCTTTTAACTTGATTGCATGCCACTTTTAATACGCCAGAAAATTTTAAATTGTATATTTTCATATTCACAATAAACTTGCCAAACTTTCTTCCTTCAGAAGTTGCGAAACAAAGACGTGTTTTCTCTTTTGTTTAAAAAATATATTTAGCCAATTCGTGCAACACCGTAAAGACGATATATGGAGTTTTCTTATTATATGTTAATTCTAGTTATACCTAGCCTGTTCATAACATTTGTCAGTAGTTTTGAATCTCGTCTTAACAGAAAACTACGATCTTGACACGAAAATATCTGGAACAGACACACCACACCTAACAGCTGATTATTATTCATCCAATATTGTAAGGGGCTACTCAAGCGAAATGTTTAGTAAAAGTCGTAAAAGAGATGCAGTGTTTCAACTGTAGGTATGTGATAGGGGTACCATTTTCTATGGAAGGCATATAAAAGGGTTACCTTTTCTGTCAAAAATGGTATATAAAAGGGTAAGGGTTTGGACCTCGGGGAGGAGCCTCCCCGTATAAAACTTTGTTGAGTACCACCCCCCCCCCCCACCCCCTCCGGGTGGCTTATATATTTGTGTCGAAACACCTGTCAACATCAATACGGAGTTGATGTTTTACAAATTCTTCTTACTGCGCCTCTGCGTACATGGGTCAACTTTTTCTCAAGACTGTCGCAACGAAAGAACAGTTCCAATTGTCACAGTATTTTTAGGTAATTCGACTAAGGCGAGAGAAAAAAAATTGAAAATAAAGACAAATATAAAACAAAAATAACTCATAGTCACTCACATCATAGACTCAAAGGATAGTGCAGAGTTGAATGTCACAGCAACGAGCTACCCATATCTCTCTCCCCCCCCCCCCCCACCACCACCCTACAAAGGATTTACATAGGACAAGGTGGTGGGTGGGAGTGTAAATCCCCACCCACCAATAGATGACTACTAGAAAAAAACTCAGAGACTCAAAGGATGGTGCAGCGTTGAATGTCACAGCAGTCATTTACCTACCACCACGCCACAACCACAACCATAGAGGTGGATTAAACCAGTCAAAATTATTCTATTTTTTTAAATGTTTGTTTAATTATAATAAAATGCAGATTGAAAATGCACAACTATTAAAATTAATATTTGCTGAAGAACTTGGTCTGTTCAGTTCAGTTCATCTGAAAGGAAACTATATTTATCAGACAAACTCATTGACAAGCCTCCAAGTCTAACTTAATTTTGTTTTGATATTCCAATGATTTAAAAATTAAAATCATTTGACAAACTAGTTTGTATGCCATATAGTTTTTGTTGAACACATGTGCTGTTTACTTTCATTTTGCCTGTTTCGGAGAAAATCGCATCCGAAATAGCGCTGCTTGACCTAGAATTCTCTTACATGAAATCAGAGATGCCTCAAAGTCTAATTTAATGTAATTTGCCGTTTTAACGTCAGGGAGTCTGCAGCGATATTTGAGAAGTGAAAAGTTTTAAAACATTTCTGCCACAAACTGTGGAAAATCTCGAGCAAATATAGATAGTTTGATTTCTTTATAAGCTGTTGGAGACCAGAGAGAAAAGATAACTTTTTTCTACTTCAGGTATTGGTCATCATGACAAGATTATTGTATAATTGTTTTTCTTTTCTTTGTGTGGTAGACATTCACATTCAAATACAACTTAAGAAATGAAACTTCCATACCAAAAAGGTAAGTAAATTGTTCACTAGTTAATTTAAATTATTTTAGTGTTTTGTAACGTAACAATTTGCGTGTGCGATGCGTGTGTACTGCAATGAAATGTCTCTGTACTGAGCGTGCTAATGGAAATATTTGTATATAATCTTTTCAAATTGATAGTTCCTACATATCTACTGCAGTTGCAGTACAGTTGTTACCAAAAGTTGGAGAATTGACCTGTGGAAATATATTTCAGGTAATATAAGACATCTGTAACTTTAAAGATTCTGTTGACAATTTTTCTGCCTTCATTTACCACCAAAAGGTACATCTGTACACGAAAATTATTTGCCCCTATTTAATATTGGCTGACCAAAATGCTAACAAAATGTTGCTACTGAGTCGTTCCAGGTTTTGGCGGCACCATGAATATTTTGTAACACTATTACTTCGTTTTGCGTTGTATGATTTTATTATGTGATCATGGCCGTCTTACATGGATCATGTCATTTTGTAATTTTTCCATCAATATATTTATACAGGTACTGCACATTTACGTTGGGTGTCCACCTCTAAAGAGTATTGTTATAAGGAATTGCACTTCACAAGCTGGCGGAGGACCTGTGCCATTCCTATCAGAGGTACCGTATGTGATGATAAAACTGGCTTTAAAGGACCTATAAAATAATAATATAAAATAAATAACAGTTTACTACGGTAGAAAAACACCAAAGAGGTAATAATAACTCAAAACGAAAGAAGGATGGCTAAAGATTGGGGAAGATTGAGACGGATTGCAAACAACGAACGTAAAGAATTTAGGATGCGCTCTCCGCGACGTAGCTCCTTTATCTGAGTAAACAGACGTTTCTCTTCGCGCGCTTTGTTACGATATTAATTTAGTCATTTTTTCCGATGCCCAAAATCACCTTCAAATCGAAGAAAACCATAAAATAATAGTTTACTAAGGTAGAAAAACACCAAATAGATAATAATAAACCAAACAGGAACAAGGATGGCTAAGATTGGGAAGATTGAGACGGATTGCAAACGACGAACTTGAAAAATTTCTGTAGCCTGAGTAAACAGACGTTTCTCTTCGCGCTCTCAATAGGTCTTATTGGCCATAATGTTTGCTTATAGATGAAGAATCCAGATGGACAACATTCCTGCCGTTTGAGTGGAGTTATTTCTGCAGGTTTCAAGTTGGTTGTGGATCTGTAAGTACCTATTGTAACAGGTTCAACTGTTCTATGACCTCATTCTTAAAATAATTATGTGTCAGTCAGTGCTTCAGTAAAATGAATTTTCATTGAAAATCAAAAGCAACTATATCAACTATGTTTTTGAAGTTAATGAAGACGACGTTTTTGGCGCAAACCCAAAACGATGATTTCATTGCCTTAAATTATGACCTTTTAAGAACAATTGTTCTGTTTCAACTGTGATTTGCTTGTAACTGTCTTTTTGTTTCCTTTTTCACTTGTAACATTATTTTATCCGATCGTGTGTGTATAAAATAATTTGTAACGACGTATCCGATGCTCTTAGATAAAAAAAACCGTTATATGTTATATTCGTCACCGATTTGTTCGACAAATTCATTGATATTGTAAAGATTGTGATCATTCTTGTTCATAAAAGTGCTTCGATGTCTTTGCCTGACAGGTATGAAGGAGATAGGTTTGTACAAGAAGTGCATACAGACTATGTAGTGTGGGAAGAAACAGGAAGAACAGACTATGGATACACTGCAACTATTAGTGAGGTATGTATAGTGAAGGCCTACTCTGGGACCTTAACTCGTCGCGAGATTGTGCGAGTTAAGGCGAGTTAAGGAAAAATTGAGCTTGCCTATCAGTTGCGAGTTTGTGCGAGTTAAGGCGAGTTTAGGCGAGTTAAGGAAGTTTGAACATAATCTCAAGTTGCGAGTTAAGGCGAGTTAAGGCGAGTTAAGGAAGTTTGAACATAATCTCAAGTTGCGAGTTAAGGAAGTTTGAACATAATCTCAAGTTGCGAGTTAAGGCGAGTTAAGGCGAGTTAAGGAAGTTTGAACATAATCTCAAGTTGCGAGTTAAGGAAGTTTGAACATAATCTCAAGTTGCGAGTTAAGGCGAGTTAAGGCGAGTTAAGGAAGTTTGAACATAATCTCAAGTTGCGAGTTAAGGCGAGTTAAGGCGAGTTAAGGAAGTTTGAACATAATCTCAAGTTGCGAGTTAAGGCGAGTTAAGGCGAGTTAAGGAAGTTTGAACATAATCTCAAGTTGCGAGTTAGGGCGAGTTAAGGCGAGTTAAGGAAGTTTGAACATAATCTCAAGTTGCGAGTTAAGGCGAGTTAAGGCGAGTTAAGGAAGTTTGAACATAATCTCAAGTTGCGAGTTAAGGCGAGTTAAGGCGAGTTAAGGAAGTTTGAACATAATCTCAAGTTGCGAGTTAGGGCGAGTTAAGGCGAGTTAAGGAAGTTTGAACATAATCTCAAGTTGCGAGTTAAGGCGAGTTAAGGCGAGTTAAGGAAGTTTGAACATAATCTCAAGTTGCGAGTTAGGGCGAGTTAAGGCGAGTTAAGGAAGTTTGAACATAATCTCAAGTTGCGAGTTAAGGCGAGTTAAGGCGAGTTAAGGAAGTTTGAACATAATCTCAAGTTGCGAGTTAGGGCGAGTTAAGGCGAGTTAAGGAAGTTTGAACATAATCTCAAGTTGCGAGTTAAGGCGAGTTAAGGCGAGTTAAGGAAGTTTGAACATAATCTCAAGTTGCGAGTTAGGGCGAGTTAAGGCGAGTTAAGGAAGTTTGAACATAATCTCAAGTTGCGAGTTAAGGCGAGTTAGGGCGAGTTAAGGAAGTTTGAACATAATCTCAAGTTGCGAGTTAAGGCGAGTTAAGGCGAGTTAAGGAAGTTTGAACATAATCTCAAGTTGCGAGTTAAGGCGAGTTAAGGCGAGTTAAGGAAGTTTGAACATAATCTCAAGTTGCGAGTTAAGGCGAGTTAAGGAAGTTTGAACATAATCTCAAGTTGCGAGTTAAGGCGAGTTAAGGCGAGTTAAGGAAGTTTGAACATAATCTCAAGTTGCGAGTTAAGGCGAGTTAAGGCGAGTTAAGGAAGTTTGAACATAATCTCAAGTTGCGAGTTAGGGCGAGTTAAGGCGAGTTAAGGTCCCAGAGTAGGCCTTAGTGAATATACAGCTCTCGCTCTCGTTTGGCCTGAAACTCTCATGCGCGCTGGGCGACTCTCATGCGCGCTGGGCGACTCTCGCCGACTCATAGAATTTGAACCTGCTCAAATTTTTCTTGAGAGTCGTTGAGAGTTTTACTACGTTTGGCCCGGGTTGGTGATAGTCCGGCGCTGCAATAGGTACTAAAGTCATGACGTCACAAAATTAAATTTGCGAAATTATGAAATTTGATCAGCTATTCAGAGGAAGCATGCAACAAAACGGCCACTTGCCAAAAATTAGATCTCCATTGCAATTTGCGGCCGAGATATGGGCACTTTTGAACCTCTATATCTCGGCCGCAAATTACAATGGAGATCTAATTTTTGGCAAGTGGACGTTTTGTGCCATGCTTCCTCTGAATAACGGATCAAATTACATAATTTCTCAAATTTGAAAATTTGTGACGTCACACTTTACCACTAGCTCTAATCTCGTTATCATTTGTCTTGGGCTTTATATCCAGATTAGACTGAAGTGCTAGGCGAGGTAACAGGTTAAGACGGATTCCGCTCAACGTTCGAGCAATAAGTGCAAAAATTAATTACTAAAAAACTACTCACAGCACGGTAACATTTTGAATACTATTTGAAACATATCACTTTAATTCACTTCTCCAAGTGACCCCGCAATTAAATTATCAAGCATTTTCGAGAAAATTAATGTCAAACCTCGTAAAAAATGATAAAAACGCACGCCATTTTGTTTTGAACTGACATCTGAAGCGTCTTTTTAATTAAAATATGTAATGACTTCTCTCGCGGGGTCAGCTTGGGAGCTAATTTATCGATAATTTCTTCTTAACTGTATTCAAAATGTTACCGTGCTATGAGTATTTTTTTAGTAACTTAATTTGTTGCACGTTTTGCTCGAACGTCCAGCGGAAATCGTCTTAATCAGTGAGCTTCAAGAGAGACGGTTAATTTCCTTATGACTGTTGTAATTTAACTGATTAAACAAATCGGACATTAACCTTTTTTTTGTTGGTTTGGCAGGCCAGGTGTTTGTCTGAGGCACAGTCGTGGAAGAAACTTGCAGGAAATAACTCTGAAGATTTAAGCAACATATGGACACAAAATGTAGGCTATATTCTGTGGCTTTTAGCATTAATTATTCACGTTTGCAAATAGTTTTATAAAAATAAGTCCAGGTGCCTTGTTCGTCGAGCCACACAGCGGTCAAACGCAAAAATTCAACGTCACTTCTGGTTTTCGCTACCTTGAATTTTGCAAGATTTTGAAGCGTTATGCGCAATAAACGTTACAAAACATGCAATGTCAGCCAAATATACGAGGCGATAAACAGCTTATAAACCTTGTGGATAACAAAATTTATTAAATTCACTATGCATATTCGGCGTTCAAAGCTTAAGTTTGCAGTAAAAGTTTTGGCTTGAAAGTGGAGGATTTTACATATTTGAGACATTTGGCAACGGCAGTTTTGGCGGGAACTGAGCGTGCTCACGGCAGTTTCGGCGGGAACTGCGCGTGCACAGTGCGTTTGACCGCTGTGAACTGTCGAACAGACTTTTTAACTTTGCGAAAGGTTCAGCCTGACTGTTTGATAACACCCAACGTAACCTAAAAACTGCATGTTTCAGAATTATCAAAACTGCTTTGAGTCATCCAACGATGGGAAGGCATTTGATGGAAGCCAACCGTATGAGATTCTAAACTCCACTGGAATCTCTCAGCTGGTGTTTCAAGGCTCGGGAACGTTTCAATTCCAACTAAGGGTTGTTGGTACTCATTTGAGGTAAGCATCTATTGAAAGTAGTTTCTGAAACTATTTACTTACTTAACTTACTTTATCACATAGCGGGCAAAATTACTGAATTCTGATTGGCTAAGACAGAGGGCATTTTTTCTTAATCAAGGGCACTTTTTGGTAATCAAGGGCATGATTACTTGATCCTGATTGGTCGAGCGGAAAAATTACTCGCTCCTAATTGGCTGAGCGCGCTGCACTTGGTTGGCTTCTTGACGGCGGGATTTTGAGCAGAATTTTCAAACACAGCGCTCGCTTGTACTTCGCTTCGGAGTTTGTCTTCAGTTTCCCGAGTTATTTGATGAGAAAGGAATGGAAACCGGGTGATAGCTTGAAACGAAATTCCGAAAGCTGAATCTCAGTGTTTCACTCGAAACAACAGAAGATTATTTCAACTGAAAAGTAGAAAACTTGCATCAGCTAGACGTCGACACTTGGCTAGTTTGCGACGAAATTCATTCATGGCGGCCAACTGACTTCTTCACTTCACTTCTGTGAAATACGGGCTTCATCACGTGCAAGCCAGAGTAAATAGCACAGAGTTTGTTCAAGGAAAGAAGAAGGTCAAATTAAACAGGAGAAGTCACCTTTACAAGTTTGTTTGGACTCGTCGTTTGCTGTTTTATCGATGTAGGATTGTACATGTCAAGCAGCTCGCATGCAGCGGAAAGCTTCAAAACATTCAAACAGGTAGGTACTTGGCTTGGATTGAGTGTATAAAGCTTGTCTTTATTTTTCACGACTTAGATTTTTGTTTTAAGAATTACATAACAGTCAGCGTTATCTTGTTCTGAACGTAATGTTTTGCTTGATCTTGTTGTCATTTTGCATGATTTTAGAAAGGAATATTTTCGTTCCGCAGGCTGAATTATTAGGTTATTAGGTTTTTCGAACATTTTGCCCTTTATGCGATAAACAAGTAATCGCATTGTTTCCTCGTGCAATTAGGGTTTAATTTCACTTGTATTTTCAAAGTTTTTACAAATTGCCCTCGTCGCTGCGCGACTCGGGAAATTTTGTAAAAACTTTGAAAATACTCGTGAAATTAATCCCTAATTGCACGAGGGCCCATGCGATTACCTATACGAATCCTCTTCGTGCTTGGAGCACATAAGGCCATGATAAGGCCTGAAACTATTTGCTAGATAAAAAATAATGGAGAAGTAGCGGAGCCTCCCCCCCCCCCCCCCCCCCGCCCCGGCCCGAAATGATTGTCGTACCTTTTAGGGGTTAAAAATTCCTAATTTGGTATCGCTTAGGGTGTTTAAATCTAAAATCACCACCTTTAGAGTTATCCCAGTACCTTTTAGGCACTGTATACACGCATTCAAGCTCTTAAATCTGAAAACCCCCTTCTCGGCTTTCATTCTCATCCTGCTTACTTTGATCGGGATGATAGTTAGAGACAAGAGTGTTTACAGTATTCCTGTGCTTAAAGAAGCTACGTGGCGGAAGGCGCGTCTTAAAATTTCAAGTTCGCTGTTCGCAATCCGTCTTAATCTTTTCCGTCCTCAACCATCCTTGTTCCTGTTTGGTGTATTATTGCGATCAACATCTCAAAGTGACTCCATCGTGAGACAAATGATTTTAATCATTTGTTTAAAAACGTTCATCTACATCTATTACCTCTTTATTATTACCTCTTAGTAAACTATTATTATTAGGTTTCTTTCAATTTGAATGCAATTTTGCACTTTGCAAAAATTACTTAAAATATCGTGACATGCATAGCTCCTTTAAGCTTCTCAGGCCATTTACACTGTGCTCATTTACCTCCACGTAGTTTTGGTGAGCTGACCACTCGATTCTCAGTGGATGTGACAGGCAGTGAAGCGAAAGATTTCTTGCCACAACTCGTGTCTGTTGCTGTAGTGACACTTGGTAGCACCGTGCTGCTTTACATCAGCTTCGCATATTATACAAAAAGAACACTGAACATACATCTAGAGGACGAGGAGGAACAACAAAGACTACAGGAACTCAAGTAAGCTGAAAATTTATTCTTTCAATCAGATCAAAGATGTTCTCTTACTCAGCAAATCATATGCAAAATCATAATTTGGCGACTTACGCGCGTTTTCCCGCGCTTGCCACTGGTTATATGTTTCCCCGCGCTTGCACTGGTTACGCGTTTTCCTGCGCTTGTCATTGGTTAAACGTTTTCCCGCGCTTATCACCGGTTACATGTTTTCCCGCGCTTATCACCAGTTACACGTTTTCCCGCGTTTATCGCCGGTTACACGTTTTCCCGCGCTTATCGCCGGTTACACGTTTTCCCGCGCTTATCGCCGGTTACATGTTTTCCCGCGCTTTCCATCAGTTACATGTTTTCCCGTGCTTGAGCCAATCAGTTTTTAGTGCAATACAACCTTTCAACTTAGAAATTAGTTAAAATTTTCTATTCTGCTCTGTAATATGCAATTGGTTTTTATTGTCTAAGAGCCCCGATTACAATTAATAGTCGCACTGTATATGATAGGGAGTCCATATGCGAGACTCTGAGGGATCGGCTCAATCAGCGTGTTTATGTAGTTTCTGGTTTAAAAAAAAATGTCTGCCTTCTTTACTGTATGGAGTTCTAGATGTTCTCTCTGCCTTGTGCGTTGTTCTACAGTTTAATGTATTTATCGTATTTAATTCTTGAGTATTTGAACAGATAAGCGGACAAAGCCCTTTCACTACAAATACATGCCGTGCTCGTTGCTGACTGGCTGAATAAAGTTAAACTGTTTACTTATGCAAACTCTTTTGTTGAACCTGTACCAGAACTACAGCAGTCTTTTGTTCTTTGTTACACTTTGCTGAACTGGAATTTATTTTTATCATGAATTTTACTTTTAATACAATATTTATTTCTCTCCCCACGGGACGTAATCTTGATATCGTAGTAAGTAACTGTATTTAGTTTGTCACGACGAGCGTAGGACAAAAAAAAAATCTGAGTCCCCGACGGGCCTTCAGTACTCCGGTCGGATGCTCCAACTACTGAGCTACGAAGTATCTCATGTAGTGAGCGCTCATATACTAGGTTTATATGTGACACGCGTCCTGATATCCTTCGTAATACATGCACAGTAAAGCCCCTTCCACACGAGCAAGTTTTCACTTGACAACTTTTCCTTGCTCGTGTGGAAAGAGAAATTTGGCAATTTTTTCCTTGACAAGTGTCCTTGTTCAAAAACTGACGTGCCAGTTTTTGAACAAGGACACTTGTCAAGGAAAAATTGCCAAATTGCGAAACTTGTTCGTGTGGACGCCTTGTGCAACAAGGAAAGGAAAACTTGGCAAGGAATCCCTGGTGCCCAGCGGCCTAATCTTGTTGCTCGCAACCTGAGTCCTATTAAAGATGATAATCCGCTGTAAAATATTATTGTTGTTACAAAGGAAAATTGTCATATAAAAAAAAAATTGTTTATCGTCCACACGAGCAAATAAAATTTGTCAAGGAAAAACTTGTCAAATTAAATTTGTTGTTTATCCACACGAGCAAATAAAAATTGTCAATGTTCCTTGTCAAGGAAAACTTGCTCGTGTGGAAGGGGCTTAACAGGGTTCACGCGCAGTATTTGCGTTTCTCTTTTGTTACAGGAGTCTGTTTTCCTCCGTCAAGCAAGGAGTGGATGACGCAGGCTTGTCCCATCGGCGATCCACCAGCACAGGACATAATGTGCGGCGCTTCACGGGCACAGCCATGCTTATGACCAATCAGCTACCGGAGGAAATTCGCGCAGACGCCGTCGCAATTTTAGAGTCTCCTGCGACGAGTCATGCTTCGCTGAGATCAAGAAAGTCTTCGCATACTAGCAAGTGATAAGTCAGAGAGTAGCAAGTTCAAGAGAGAGAGAGACAGTGTTTCCTCCTATTTCCAGACACCGAGAAGAGAGTTGAAAATACGACGCGTAGCGGAGTATTTTTGACGAAATTCGAGGTGTTGCATGGAAATCGGATGAAACACTATCTCGGGTGTTAAAAGTTTTGTTCATTAGGTTCATTAGATGCTAGAACCAACCTTGTGCAGCATAAAAAACAGCGCCACACTAAAGTTGCCAAATTATAACTGCTTCATCTAAATCGGATAAGCTAACCTATAGCTCCGAGGATTTTAGGACAAAATTGTAAATTTGTTAAATGTTTCTTTTCTTTCTAAATTTTCCCAAAAAGAGACTTGGATACAAAGAAAACAAGACCAAATATAGAAATTTATCCTGTTAGCATTTTGAGATAAGTCGCATGATTGCTACTTGGTCGTTGAACCTCAGT
Source organism: Desmophyllum pertusum (assembly GCA_029204205.1). Lineage (NCBI taxonomy): Eukaryota > Metazoa > Cnidaria > Anthozoa > Scleractinia > Caryophylliidae > Desmophyllum > Desmophyllum pertusum. The sequence goes on from MU827303.1 coordinate 2,701,787, forward strand.
CTCTGACAACCGATTGGTTGGTTGGTTATTTGTATACGCTGGATTTCACTTTGTTTATATAACAAGTTAATATTGTTTTATGAAACCGCCTATGCAACAGGTCTCCCAAAATGTTTATTTCACAATGTTTAAGTTATTGTTACTGTTTAAAAGTATTTCATTAAGAAGAACATTAAAATGTAAAATAAATGGATGAATGCAGTGATTTAAACCACGCGCGCGCGAAAAATCGATTAGTGTACGATAACCAATCGTTAATTGTTGATAACCCCGCCCACCCCTTGTCGCCTTTCCTCGTGTGCCATATATGGAACAAAGAGGTTCGTATTGACCTTATCAGCCATATCCGTCACACGGCTCTAAGGCGGATAATTTAGCAAGGCTCCCCCATAATTATACAGTAAAACACAGGCTCATGTTAATCTCGATTCAGCACATGCCTACGTAGTTGTTTATCTTTTGTGCTTGTTGCAAGAACTCAATAAAATAGTGTCGCAGGATTTAAGACTCTGGAACCCGGGCTTATGCGAAAAACGTCAAGAAGAATTTGCATGAATGGTCATGAATTGATCGGCCTTTCTCTCGAGTACAAAGTTTCCCAGCCAGCTCAATTTTACTCTGCAGAGCGGATATTTTGCAGAGTGGCTTTAACGGGTACTTCTGTTTGAAGCCTGGTATTCATATGCCCCCGGAATATCAGCGATGTCGTCGCAAGCACTGCCTGGGATACTCTCCCAACATATGAAAACAAGTGCTGGAATCACATAGTAGATGTAGCTGGGGCAATTGTCGGCGACGAAATCGCAGGTCTACCAGAGGCATATGAGAACAAGGCTTTAAGAAAACCTAAAAATAATAGTTTACTAAGGTAGAAAAACACCAAAGAGGTGATAATAAACCAAACAGGAACAAGGATAGTCGAGGATGGAGAAGATTAAGACGGATTGCGGAAGACGAACTTGAAAAAATTGGCCAATTTTTTCAAAATGCACCATCCGTGACATAGCTCTTAAATCGACCTAAATTGTCTGAACCTTGCGTTAACCACAGGTATCAGTAGAACCCTCCCGAGATCATCCATTATTCAGGACATATATATAATCTGGGGCACAGATTGATTGACCAAAACATCATTGATACAAAAGTCGTCGTTTTGCAAGATTTCACGAAAACTACAGCAACCAATGCAAGAGGAAGAGTTATGTGTCTTTCGCCGTTGTTCAAAGGCGGGGGAATGTAGCCTCAGTTTGTGGTAGTAGCAAACGGTTACCAGTTTTACTGCCAAACTTAATCGACAACTATATGGTTGCAAACACAATTGTGTTTTAATACCTAGCGTTCGTTCCATTACAATTGACTTCCAGTAGTAATGGTTTGTTGCATGTGTGACAAGCACATAATAAAGAAACAGAGAAATTAGATCAGCTCTCTCTATATATACACATGAATATTTTCATTTTCATTTTTAACTTCAAATTATTTGTATATGCCATACCATATACGGTCCAGACTAAGCGAATTCGATCACTAAAAAACGGAGAAAACCTCGCACAAAAATATCCATAAAATGTAGACGTACCTATACAAACAATGTGTAATCATAAGTTAAATACGTAAAACAGTGCCAGAGTCTAGACGTTTCGTCCACCTTTTCTGCTCATTCATATTTACTTGTAATTATTCCTTACCCTACACGTAAACGCCGCTGTTAGGCAAATTTTTAACGTTAATAATGTAAAATCATTCTGCCCATCAATCACCAATTGATCGAGTTAACATTGGTGAGTGCTTACAAGCAAATTCTACTCATATTGCTTCTGAACATTTTGTCCAAATTCGAGCGTGACGTCATCACCAATAAGAACAAACGGAGCCCAATATTTCACAGCATTAAACTTCTCTGACTCTCTCAGACATTTCATAGCTTGGTTGAGAGCCACACTGGCGCTATTTCCATCTCTTAGATGTTGGTAGAAACTCGTCATAAATTCCATAGTAGCCTTGTCATCAATTGCCCAGAGTGACACCAGAACAGAGCGAGCACCAGCACCCAAGAAAGCCCTTGCAATACCGACCACACCTTCAGCGCTAACCTTTCCTCGACCACTGTGACAGCAACTGAGCACAACAAGCCTTGCTCTTAGCTTCACAGCATGCACATCTTTCATTTTCAAAATGTAGTCCTTCTCTTCAGGAATCTTGGATTTCCGTGCGGGATTTGGAGCCAAGACAATTTCGCCAGTTTCCATTTTTCCATGTGCTGCAATGTGCACCAACGCAACTGAAGCGATCCGCTTAAGGACCTCGTCTTTAGTTGCTTCCCTTCCCATGAGAGGTGTGGTCTTGATAATATCTCCTATCATCTTTACTTCCTCTCTGGCAAATGGCAGCTGCGTGAACTTGAACTTACGTGAACTTACCTCGCCTTTTTGTAACTTCCTCCACACATGGATCTCCGACAAGCAGCGCTCCAGTCTTACTGTGGTAGCTCTCAGGACAATCTGTGATTAGTTTTAAAGCTGTCAGCGAGGGAATAATGCGGATCCTGGTAGATTCACTGAGGTTCCTTGATTCCTCATCTAAAAATGCAGCAAAAGGAGCGAGGCATAACGGACCTTCCGGGATAATGATTAATTCGTCGCCTTGAAGCAATTCTGCAATGGGACCAACAATGCAATCATACAGTAGGCGCAGAGACTTGGTTTTGTCATGAGATGCCTCTACTGTTTCCTCTCCAGGTTCTCTATTGCACGGTAATTCCTCTTCTAGCTCATCCAATGTACGATTCTCGCATCTAACGCGAACTCCAATGTGATTTTCTTTGAAAGCATGTTTCATTAAACCTTCCAAGAAGGAAGCCGCATCTTCAAGCTCATGTATTTTCTTTTTCCTAAACAGAACATTATTTCTTTGCAGAGTATCCAGATGCAGACTGTGCTTCTTTCAAGTGACACAAAAACAGTTTGCGTAGATATATCGCTTAACATGTCAGAGATTGTTTTCCCAGGATCAAGTGACGCAGAAGGAAGCCTTTCTAAGTTATATTGTATCTTCATGAGATCCATCAAGGCCTGCGCTCGACCATGCTCAGCGACATGAAGAGCCTCGTCAGTCTTTCCAAGCTGTATCAGAGTTCTCAACAGAGCCATGTATGCATGTTGACACGCATTACGGAAACTTATTTTCCACAGATCTTCAGACTCAAGACGATCTCTTATGTCGTTATACAGGTTTATACTGTCTCGATAACAAGGCACAGCCTTATTCAAAGCACCCCAGCATTCGTTATCACAGCCTAAGAGATAATGCGCACCTGCATCTCCATTTCTGTTTCCAACTTCTTTGGCAATTCTAAGATCTTGCTTGTGGTACTCTTTGGCTCGTTTATGATCTTTCAGACAGTAGTGAGCATTTCCAAGATTACCATAAGATATTCCTTCGCCAGCCCTGTCTCCGATTTCTTTGGCAATACTAAGATCTTGCTCCAAGTACTTTATGGCACGTTTAAAATCACCGAGTCTAGAATAAACATTTCCAAGGTTACCATAAGCTTTTCCTTCGCCAGTCCTGTCGTTCACCTCTTTGGCAATACTAAGATGTTGCTCGTGGTAGTTTATGGATTGTTCAAAATCACAAAGTCCATAATGAGCAATGCCCAGATTGCCATAGGCTGCTCCTTCTCCGACCCTGTCTCCTACTTCTTTTGAAATGCCAAGATGTTGCTCGTGGTACTCTTTGGCTCGTTGAAAATCACCGAGACCATCGTGAGCAATGCCAATACCGCTATAGGAGATTCCTTCCTCTTTCCTATCTCCTACTTCTTTGGCAATACAAAGATGTTTCTTGTGGTACTCTATGGCTCTTTTAAAATCACCAAGACTGTGGTGAGCATGGCCAAGACCAACATAGGAGTGGCCTTCCATATATCTATCTCCGACTTCTCTGGCTGTGTTTAGTTGTTGTTCATGGTACTCTATGGCTCTTTTAAAATGACAAATGCTGTAGTGAGCAAGGCCAAGACTGCCATAGGATTTTATTTCCATAGTCCTGTTTTCGACTTCTTTTGCAATGCTAAGTTGTTGCTCGTGGTACTCTATGGCTCTTTTAAAATCACAAAGACTGTAGTGAGCAAGGCCAAGACCGCCATAGGATTTTCCTTCCGTAGACCTATCACCGACTTCTTTGGCAATGCTAAGACTTCGTTCGTGGCACTCTATGGCTGTTTTGAAATCTCCCATACGGAAATTAGCATTGCCAAGATTGTAGTAAGCTAGTCCTTGTCCAGCCTTATCTCCAACTTCTTTGTCAAAAGTAAGATCTTTCTTGTGGTACTCTATGGCTCTTTTAATATCGCCAAGACCGAGGTGAGCAAGGCCAAGACCGTTATAGGATTTTCCTTCCATAGATTTATCTCCGACTTCTCTGGCTATGCTAAGACGTTGTTCGTGGTACTCTATGGCTCGTTTATGATCATTCATACGGTAGTGAGCAATGCGAAGATTACCATAGGATATTTCTTCGTTAGCCCTGTTTCCGACTTCTTTGTCAATGCTAAAAGCTTGTTTCAAGTACTCTATGTACAGTGCCCTACGTATATTAAATAGAATGAAGTAAAATAATTACACGTTGTTTACGTTTCCTTTTCTGTGCCTTTAACGGCGATTTGAAGCATGCAAGATCAGTTTTATGAGACTCTTATGGGATCAAAGTATGAGGGCAAAAAGGCAGCAAATACGACGCCAAATTAAAACTAATGTCAAGGTGTCTGTAGAAGTTATGATACCACCACTGAACTGATTAACTTCCGCGATGTGCTAAGAAGCTAAATTTACTTGTTATGTAATTGTTAATTTTAGTTTGTCACGTGTTGATCATGTGATCAATCACGTTTGTCCAGTTGTCAAGGTCAGCCCACATGTATGGTCATGTATCTTGTCTAGGCTCCAGTTTCATTTCCCGTTATTGAACGTTCTGACTGAGATAAGGTGATTTGATACTTCCTGAGAAACGCTAAGTTGGCACGGTCCGAAAATTATTCCCAAGAACATGTCAATAATTTTAGTATATAGCTACGTGCACTCCAACGTGTAAAGTAGAAAATAGAAATTGAAATAGCAGAAGTAGAAGCTGTTGTCGCTGAATAAAGAAGTTGTCCAAAGATCAGAGTCCAGTCTTCTCGCAGACGAAAACCCTCTACAGTGGAAAGTGAAAGTGTTGCGTGACGACACAAATAACGGCTGCGAAGGAGATTTCTTGAAGAGCCGTCATTTCCTCATTTGAAGACATGCTTTCAGTTTCTTCCATCATTTCCTTGTTACACACAAATCATGATTCGATATAATATAATATAATAATAATGAATTGCGTCATTATCTGGGCTCTCAAAACACGTCCTTTGCTTACCCGCTTTTTCACGACAATCCCGGCCGCTGAGAGCCTGGAACGGAAGCCTAGTGGGCGCGGGATATGTGCATCAACCAACAATGTAGCATGGCAATGCTCCATGCACAAGAATTACGCCGAAACGTCTTTGTTTGCCGAATAAAAAGAGCTCAGTTCATTTAAATGGAATAAAGTGATGTAAAAACACGAATTATTATTGGGCTCTATCTGAAAACTCGCGGGAAAATTACGCAATACAATTTCAAGATTTCAAAATATTACTTACTGACAATTCAAAAACGCGGCTGTTTACAATTTTAACTTTAATATGGATAAAATAATCAAGTCGATGTGTTACAAGGAACAAGCGAACTGGTTTGAAAGTTCGACAAATTTGATTTGAATGGAAGAAAGTTATCTAAGCTTTTTTCCATACAAATCCTCTAAATTTGTCAAACTTAAAATATGACAACCTTACTAAGTCATCACGCTACTGTATTTACATTTCTGACACCCATTTTGTACCATGACACCGCCTATTGTTATGATTGACAAGGTCACGTGATCTGCAAACGGCACGTTTGACTGTTACCCGCAGATTATCAGAATAGCGACAAGCGCGATTTCTTTTTCCAGTCCTGCCGTAGTCCAGTCCCTGAACTCTCTCTTACCCCGCCCATAGAGACAGGAACCCAGCGGGAAAAGAGAGAGTCTCTCTCTTTTCCCGCTGGGTTCCAGTCCCTATGGGTGGGGGTAAGAGAGAGTTCAGGGACTGGACTAGTCCTGCCGTTCAGGGGGAAATGGCGTGTAGCAATGTTTTAATTTTCCGACAATTTTCGTTTCTCACCCCACAATCCGTATAATGGAAAGATGAGCTACTCGTAATTTACTTCAACAGACTGTTCACAGCCTCTCTATTTTCTCGACGCTAAAAAAGCGAGCGCGTCGAGAACATAGAGATGCTGTGAACAGTCCAACTTCGACAAGCTTGGTTATACATTTTATTTCCAACTTGGGAAATGGTTTAGAGAGCTTTCAGTCATTTTAACTTCCTTTCAATTCAACTTTATTTATTTCAGTTTCCAACAATGGTAAACCTTAACATTACAATATTTTAGTATTTATTATTGAAATCATTATATATACACATGAATATTTTGCTTCCTTTTCATTTTCAACTTAAAATCATTTCTTTCTTCTACGCCATTCTAAGAGAATTCAATAAATAAAAAAGGATAAAACGTCGGACAAAAGTGTACATGAATCTATACAAACTATGCCGTAGTCATACATTAAATACGTAAAATAAAAGTGCCAACCGTCCAGACGGTTCGTCCAACGTTTCATGTGTAATCATTCCTTACACTGCACTTAAACGCCGCTGTTAGGCAGATGTTTAGTGTTACTCAATCAGGTAAAATAGTTAAATTCCAAGGGTAAGACCATTCTTCACATCAATCACCAATTGATTGAGTTAACATTGGTGAATGTTTACATTACTCGCATTGCTTTTATTCTTTTTGTCCAAATTCGAGCGTGACGTCGTCACCAATAAGAACAAATGGAGCCCAATACTTTACGGCATTAAACTTCTCTGACTTTCTAAGACATCTCATAGCTTGGTTGAGAGCCACACTGGCGCTATTTCCATCTCTTAGATGTTGGTAGAAACTTGTCATAAATTCCATAGTAGCCTCGTCATTGATTGCCCAGAGTGACACCAGAACAGAGCGAGCACCAGCACCCAAGAAAGCCCTTGCAATACCGACCACACCTTCAGCGCTAACCTTTCCTCGACCACTGTGACAGCAACTGAGCACAACAAGCCTTGCTCTTAGCTTCACAGCATGCACATCTTTCATTTTCAAAATGTAGTCCTTCTCTTCAGGAATCTTGGATTTCCGTGCGGGATTTGGAGCCAAGACAATTTCGCCAGTTTCCATTTTTCCATGTGCTGCAATGTGCACCAACGCAACTGAAGCGATCCGCTTAAGGACCTCGTCTTTAGTTGCTTCCCTTCCCATGAGAGGTGTGGTCTTGATAATATCTCCTATCATCTTTACTTCCTCTCTGGCAAATGGCAGGTGCGTAAATTTGGGCTTACCCCGCCTTTTTGTAACTTCCTCCAAACATGGATCTCCGACAAGCAGCGCTCCAGTCTTACTGTGGTAGCTCTCAGGACAATCTGTGATTAGTTTTAAAGTGGTCAGCGAGGGAATAATGCGGATCCTGGTAGATTCACTGAGGTTCCTTGATTCCTCATCTAAAAATGCAGCAAAAGGAGCGAGGAATAACGGACCTTCCGGGACAATGATTAATTCGTCGCTTTCAAGCAACTCTGCAATGGGACCTACAATACAATCATACAGTAGGCGCAATGAATTGGCTTTGTCATGAGATGCCTCTACTGTTTCCTCTCCAGGTTCTCTATTGCACGGTAATTCTTCTTCTAGCTCATCCAATGTACGATTCTCGCATCTAACACAAACTCCAATGTGATTTTCCTTGAAAGCATCTTTCATCAAACACTCCGGCTCTGTCGCCTTCTTCTTTGGCAAACGCAAGACCCTGCTTGTGGTACTCTATGGCTTTTTTAAAATCACCTAAACTTTGATACGCATTGCCAAGATTGCAGTAGACACGTCCTTTTACGACCCTATCTCCCACTTCGTTTGCAATGCTAAGACCTTCTTTATGGTGCTCTATGGCTTGTTTATAATCCTCAAGAAGTTGATAAACAGTGCCAAGGTTGTAATACGCACGTCCTTCTCCAATTCTGCTCCCGTTTTCTTTTGCAATGTTAAGATTTCGCTTGTGGTACTCTAAGGCCTCAGAACTCCTTTCTACCATGTTTACTACAGTAAAGAGCTTACTTGCATTTTGTCAGCTGGAGGACTGATACGTACCTAGTTGGTAGAATACTTTAAAATAAAACTTATTGAACGACATATAATTTTAAAGTGCAAATAGGCACCAGAGCAAATGTAAATTAATTATTAGGCCATTTAATTTTTATGTCGACATGCATATAGGATTAACCAGAGTTCATACAAACATGATTAACCCAAGCGCAAGCACAAGGATCAAAATATAATTATATATATTGGCATGACTTCAATTTAGTGAACACAGAACATTAATTTTCAGCTAAATTCTTACCACGGGCTCCAAAATACGCGCTTTGTAACGTAACTGTGCTAAAAAGGCAGAAAGTACGAGGCCAAGAACAGTCAACAAAAATGTAACTAATTTCAAAGTCGGAAGTGTCTGTGTGAATTTATGATAGTCCGGTTTTCACTCAATAATTGTTGCGTGATCGCCATTAAAGGCTTTCGATCTTGGAAAGTGAAATTTATTTCTAGAATGCAGTCATTTCCTTATTTGAAGAAACAAATGAGTTTATTTATTTTAACAGCTACAGTTACCTGCAGCATTTCGTTACACGACTACTGAAATGATTCGAAAATGGCATTATCATCCAATGATTTAAAAAAAGGTTACGGTATCATGGGTTCGTAACTGCGTAGTTGTGAAAGCGCATAAACCTATAAAGTATCTTTTTAAAGCTTATCCAAGAATGACAAATGGGCGTTTTTGTATCAGGCCCGAAAACGAAATAATTTGAGCTGCGTTCATTTCAATCGGAATGGTCGGAGAAAGGTTTGATCTCCTGGTTCATGTGCCAAAATCTCGCGTGAAAAAAAGCTAGCTCACGATACAATTTTCAAGATTAAAGAACAGTTTACCAGCAAATAACAACAGTCTAGCGACTAGGGTTTGTTGCTCAATTTTTACTAATGGATAAAGAAATCGAGCCGCTCTGATACAATAGAGAGAAATTAAATGAGATGAACCATCGATCAATCGAAATTGCTCATCGCCAAACGTTAGATACAAACTCCTGTATAAAATGCGCGAGGAGTAATTTTATTACGTGAAACCGGGCCAGACAAGCACAAGAGTTGCTGAGAGTTGGCTTTCATGAGAGTTTTTTTCAACTCTCATCGACCATCATCACCTCGGCCAAACGAGAGAAAACTGTCGACGACTCTCAAGAAAAATTTGAGCAGGTTCAGTTAAATTCGAGAGCGTGAGTTTGAATTCTCGGCGGCAACTCTCGTCCTTGATCTTTTTTTTTCTTGGCAGTTTCTTAATAATGTCAGTGTAATATGGTGACGTGCAGCATGATGCCACTACTTCACATAAAACAAGTGAGACATCAAATTCTTCCAAACAAGCTTAAAAGATTGACAAATAAGAAGAAAAATATACAAAATTTTAAGGAAGATAATTACACGCGCTAAAAGGCACGCCTTAATATAAACCTCCCACTTGTGTGTGTGTTTTTTTAATGGAAACTTTGAAATCAATAAACCTCGCAAAATGTAAGCAACAAATAGTCTAAACCACCACTCATACACAAAATTGGGATCTGGTAGTCTTTATTTATATAAAACAGAATGCGTACATGATGAAAGATATTGATGCTATATTGAATAAAATAAAATAGTCAATAATCAATAGATTAATGGAAATAGGATAACAAACTCTACACTGCCCTGGGAGTGAATGGGTGGGGCTAACTCGTTGCTCTGTTATTGTTACAAACTGTAGCTGATCTGTACGCGTTCTCTTCACAGCAATAATACTGATATTATAGAATCTATGGTCTAGTCTAGGTATATCTAGTATGTTGATTGTAGCTTCCTTATTGGCGGCAGATAATATTATGACCTTTAGGTGGATACCTTAGGTCCTAGATCATGGCTAATTGAATTAAATGCGATTCTCATGATTATCATGCAAATTCCTATGGTCCAATATCATACTGGTACTGGATACCTAGACTGGTGTACAATAACGCACTAGCTTGAGGGGATCGAGGGGGTGTACTGGAATAGAGACTGTCCCTCCAGTCCCTAAGTGTGCTGCTATGTTTGTGGTCTAGAGTTCATATTAATAACAAATTATCAACATGCACATACAGAAAACAGCAGTGTGAACATGTTTAAGTCAGTTGGTGTGAAAGCGATAAAAGATATAGTCAAATGTAAAGTACTATATGCGATACAATAATTAAAAGTTGCGTTGTTCGTGACTGTATTGAATGAACAGTCGCTAAAACCTAATTTTAAGTGCATGCGCAACTGATCTCAAATAAGATTCAAATTCACACTCTTTTTATTCTGTTCTCTGCTAACTACAGAAATCAAGATTTAAACCAGTTTTTGAGTGACGTAGTGTTCTGTACAGAACATTGCTTGAACTGTGACTCTTGTCAGAACTGCACCAGTCTTCGTGTCATCTCTGTAAGATAAAATGAATACAGGTTTCCACGGCCATTGAATAAATCTATAGATAAGCATCTTCAACAGAAATACGCCAAGACATAACAAGATACAACATCACTTATGGCAGTATCGCTACTCCTCCTGTTTGGGGTGCTAGTTAGTTGTTAACATTCAATCAAGTAAAATTACGTTATTTTCAAAGTAAAAAATCATTCCACACATCAATCACCAATTGATCGAGTAAACATTAGTAAAAGTTTAAAAGTAAATTCTACTCACATTGCTCTTTCTCTTTTTGTCCAAGTTCTAGCGTGACGTCATCACCAATAAGAACAAATGGAGCCCAGTACTTTACGGCATTAAACTTCTCTGACTCTCTCAGACATTTCATAGCTTGGTTGAGAGCCACACTGGCGCTATTTCCATCCCTTAGATGTTGGTAGAAACTTGTCATAAATTCCATAGTGGCCTCGTCATTGATTGCCCAGAGTGACACCAGAACAGAGCGAGCACCAGCACCCAAGAAAGCCCTTGCAATACCGACCACACCTTCAGCGCTAACCTTCCCTCGACCACTATGACAGCAACTGAGCACAACAAGCCTTGCTCTTAGCTTCACAGCATGCACATCTGCCATTTTCAAAATGTAGTCTTTCTCTTCAGGAATCTTGGATTTCCGTGCGGGATTTGGAGCCAAAACAATTTCGCCAGTTTCCATTTTTCCATGTGCTGCAATGTGCACCAACGCAACTGAAGCGATTCGCTTAAGGACCTCGTCTTTAGTTGCTTCCCTTCCCATGAGAGGTGTGGTCTTGATAATATCTCCTATCATCTTTACTTCCTCTCTGGCAAATGGCAGCTGTGTGAACTTGGGCTTACCCCGCCTTTTTGTAATTTCCTCCACACATGGATCTCCGACAAGCAGCGCCCCAGTCTTACTGTGGTAGCTCTCAGGACAATCTGTGATTAGTTTTAAAGCTGTCAGCGAGGGAATAATGCGAATCCTGGTAGATTCACTGAGGTTCCTGGAATTCTCATTTAAAAATGCAGCAAAAGGAGCGAGGCATAACGGACCTTCCGGGACAATGATTAATTCGTCGCCTTGAAGCAATTCTGCAATGGGACCAACAATGCAATCATACAGTAGGCGCAAAGAATTGGTTTTGTCATGAGATGCCTCTACTGTTTCCTCGCCAGGTTCTCTATTGCACGGTAATTCCTCTTCTAGCTCATCCATTGTACGATTCTCGCATCTAACGCGAACTCCAATGTGATTTTCTTTGAAAGCATCTTTCATTAAACCTTCCAAGAAGCAAGCCGCATCTTCAAGCTCATGTATTTTCTTTTTCCTAAACAGAACATTCTTTTCTTTGCAGAGTACCCAGATGCAGACTGTGCTTTCTTCAAGTGATACAAAAGCGGTTTGCGTAGATGTGTCGCATAATATGTCAGAGATTGTTTTCCCAGGATCAAATGACCCAGAAGGAAGCCTTTCTAAGTTATATTGTATCTTCATGAGATCCATCAAGGCCTGTGCTCGACCCTGCTCAGCGACATAAAGAGCCTGGTCAGTCTTATCAAGCTTTATCAAAGTCCTCCAAAGAGCCGTGTATGCATCGTAACACGCAGTACGGAAACTTATTTTCCACACATCTTCAGACTTAAGACTATCTCTTATGTCTTTATACAGGTTTATACTGTCTCGATAACAACGCACAGCCTCATGCAAAGCTCCCGACCATTCGTAATCACAGCCTAAAAAATAATGGGCACATCTCTCTCCTTTTCTGTCCCCGATTTCTTTGGCAATGCTACGATATTGTTCGTGGTACTCTATGGCTCGTTTATAATCACCAAGATTGTGGTGAGCAATGCCAAGATTCCCATAGCACATTCCTTCGCCAGCCCTGTCTCCGACTTCTTTGACAATGCTGAGTTGTTCCTCCAAGTACTCTATGGCACGTTTAAAATTGCCGAGACTATAATGCACACTGCCAAGATTACCATAAGCAATTCCTTCAGTAGCCCTGTTCCCCACTTCTTTGGCAATACTAAGCTGTTGTTCGTGGTACGTTATGGCTTGTTCAAAATCACAAAGACTATAATGAGCATTGCCCAGATTGCAATAGGATGCTGCTTCTTCGAGACTGTCTCCTACTTCTTTTGCAATGCGAAGATGTTGCTCGTGGTACTCTAAGGCTCGTTTAAAATCACCGAGATCACGATAAGCAACGCCGATACCACCATAGGATCTTCCTTCTAGTGCCCTGTCTCCGATTTCTTTAGCAATTGTAAGACTTTGCTCGTGGTACTCTATGGCTCGTTTTAAGTCACAGAGACTATAATATGCACTGCCAAGATTACCATAAGCATTTCCTTCCTCAGCTCTATCTCCAACTTCTTTGGCAATACTAAGATGTTTCTTGTGATACTCTACGGCCCTTTTGAAATCACCAAGATCGTAGTGAGCAAGGCCAAGACCGCTATAGGATTGTCCTTCCATAGACCTATCTCCCACTTCTCTAGCTATGCTTAGATGTTGCTCGTGATACTCTATGGCTCTTTTAAAATCATAAGTTCTGCGGTGAGCAATGCCAAGACTGCCATAGGATTCTCCTTCCATAGACCTATCTCCGACTTCTCTGGCTATGCTTAGACGTTGTTCGTGGTACTCTATGACTCTTTTAAAATCACAAAGACTGTAGTGAAGAAAGCCAAGACTGTCAAGGGATTTTCCTTCCGTAGACTTATCTCCAACTTCTTTGGCAATGCTAAGACTATGTTCGTAGCACTGTATGGCTGTTTTGAAATCCTCGAGATGGTAATAAGCATTGCCAAGATTGCAGTAAGCACGTCCTTCCCCAGCCCTATCTCCGAGATTTTTGGCAATGCTAAGATCTTGCTCGTACTCTATAACCACTGAATTCCTTTCTACCATGTTTTGATACAAGTATTGTGGTGAAGAGTTTCTATACTTGTTTCTTACCAAGTAGACACCTGTTATAGAAGTTATAGAAAAAGTATTAAAGCATAGTTAACGTTTGATCAGGTACATGAGTAACTAAGTAAAGCCTTTTCGTAGCCAAGTAGCTCAAGAGGCCGACTCTTATCTCCGATTTCCATAACATGAAGCGTCTATAGGAGTATACATAGATGGGATTCACCGATACCATAAGCAATTCCTGGATCGAGAGAGGTACTAAGTGAGAGTAAACTATCTTGTGCATGAACATATGTAACACAACACCGGTAACGTGACAACACAACACAGCGCAATTCAGCACACACAGCAGAACGCACTAATCATTACACCAACACGTCTTTCACAAGAGTTATGGTGATTGCATCATGTTTATAGCAACAAAAAGCATCCCAATCTTCCTAGGTTGTAAAGTCCAAAAGTGCGGAAAAATAAATTTCTCTTCCGAACGTTCTTCACTCAATGTTGTCTTGATGTAGAGAAAGGCTGCAAACTTTCGTTTTAGATCTGGTAGTTTAAATTATTTGCAGACAGGTTTCGAGGCATGATCTTTCAGTCAGTTTTATAAATGCGCCTCTTAAGGACATTGCCTCCTAATATGACTATTCGGGAAAAGCAGATCTTAGCAAAGGCTATCGGAATCCAAAAAGAAAATTGGGGGTAACCACGCATTTTCCAAACACGAGGAGCCGGAGACGGCAAAATTTTCGTCCCGAAAGCTAATTGGGATTTTATATTTTCAATTACGTTGATTGATGACAGAAGTACTTAAGATTAAAAGAGCCGCCCCTGTCAAGTGTAACACGTAGTGTCAATCCGGCAGACGCTAATGTCAATTAGCTTGTTTGTGTTGACAGATAAATTTTTCTTCGTTTCGCGATACAAAGTATTAAAAATAGCACTAACAAAATCGGGCCTCCTGATGTGTACAAAACCATGTACACTTTATAAACAATAGAATCTTCAGATCACGATCACATAAAACGTGACATCTGTTAAAAACAACTAATGATTAACTGCTGCTATACTCTAAACCAATCGGTAATGTACATTTGTACACAGCGCGAATGTACAGTACGAAGGCGCGAAGTTTATAATTTATTCGCAGTTCGCTTCGCGCGACACAGTTTTCGCACTCTCCTCGAGATCTACGTTTTTTCGCCTTTTTTTTTTCCGGAAGAAATCCAAAAGGTCTCGTACCATGACCTGACCCGTAGCAATGGCGATTCTCCTGATCCGGAATGGTTCGGGTTAAAGTACCAGAATCGAGATGTCCTCGTTACCTCGACACTTGGTCATTGTGGAGGGCTGTTTTTGAGATCCAGAGAAGGTACCGAGTGAAGCTCGAAAGATCATCGCTGAGATCGTGAACAAAGTGACCGAAAAAAAAGGGTTGAAAAGAGGTCTTGATGTTCTTGTGCCTGATGTCGCTACAGCAATATATGCAGCAGTTTCGCGTTCCGGATTGGGTTCTACTTTATTTTAAACTAGAAGCAAAGATACCAGATCGATGGATGGCAAGACCATGATCAATCTGACCAAGTTAGGAAGAACTGGGGTAGGTATCTGATCTAATCAGTACATAATTTTACATTCATCTAAAACCTTTCTTTTGTGTAGCGGCGGAGGGAGTTGGGGGGGGGGGGGGGGGGACTGGTGTGGGGGATAAGTGCATTTTCAAATGTCCATACTGGTTTCACATATTTTTATTCCCATCCACCACTATGTTTCAAATTGATCACAATTGGCGAGGGTGGTATCACTTTAAATAATACATTAAATGTAAAAATAATATAGTCAACACCAGGGGGAGGGGTGTTGATAGTGTGTCTGTTTTTTGATCGACTGATGGCCAGCGACCACAAAACTTGGGCCTAGTCAAATTTGATATAAATTAAAAAGCGATATAAATTTGACATACATAAGAAAGAAATATTTAGGCGGCACGCCCGCTCTCGCTGCTTTGAGTTTTCTTTTTTTATATTAGCATTTTTTTTTTGGGTCGTTTTTGTAGGTGACACGCCCGTTGAAGCGACTGAGGTGGCTGAGAGCTCAGGCGGCACGCCCGCTTTCGCTGGCTTTGAGTTTTATGTTTTTATATTAGCATTTTTTTTTGGTCGTTTTTGCAGGTGACACGCCCGTGAAGCGACTGAGGTGGCTGAGAGCTCAGGCGGCACGCCCGCTCTCGCTGCTTTGAGTTTTCTTTTTTATATTAGCATTTTTTTTTGTCGTTTTTGCAGGTGACACGCCCGTGAAGCGACTGAGGTGGCTGAGAGCTCAGGCGGCACGCCCGCTCTCGCTGCTTTGAGTTTTCTTTTTTTATATTAGAATTTTTTTTTTGGGTCGTTTTGCAGGTGACAGACGCCCGTGAAGCGACTGAGGTGGCTGAGAGCTCAGGCGGCACGCCCGCTCTCGCTGCTTTGAGTTTCTTTTTTTATATTAGCATTTTTTTTGGGGGGTCGTTTTTTTGCGGCTACGGTTTCTTCGTGGAACATGTGGAACTGAGCCAGTAATCAGCAGTAATTAATGAATGATAACTAACAATAGAATATGTTAATTTACCTAGAAAATACTCAAACTAAGAATTTCCTTTTATATTTAATTGACTTCCTTCGATTTCTTACATTTCTAAAATCCCAAATTTTGATTTGTTAAATTTTCATGTACTGTATAAAGTAATAATAAAAGTACTTTATTTTTCATAAATATTATATTTCAATCGTCACGTTTATTTTTTTTTGGGAGATTATCAAGCCCCCATGGACATCGGTACCGGTATAAGGGATGGTCAGAGCTGAAATCATCGATTTGAATACGTGCCATGTATTTTAATAGTGGGGTTAAATCGAAAGGTTTCTGGCTGTTCGAAATAAATATAATGTTTTCGCCATGTAATGTTTTCTCTCCCGACGTATTATTAAAATATGGTATTGAAATCATATTTCGTACCCGAACGTGCCCGAAAAGAATTAGCACAGGATCTCTCAAGTCACGCGCGACGTCCTGTACCAAATTAAGAACGGAAACCACATGAGAAATTATGTTGTTAGTTAAAAGTAATTAGTTCATCCAAGCGATCCATGAAAAAGCGCGATTTTGAGTGACATTTGGTTAGATGTCTTGCTGACTGTTTGACAGTCTCATCTTTTTTCCAGACATAAGCACCGCAGGAGATTTGGTCGATATTTTCCAAATTCTTTGATGTACGCGCGCTAAAATTTTTCATGGTTGCGGCTTCTCTCGTGTAATCAAGCTTCAATCTGGAAAAAATGCTGAAATAGCATTTTCTCGGAAAAAAAAGAAACATATTTTTTTTCGCAGATTCCCTTTGAATTTGCCTTGACATACACAAAAGCAACAATAAATATAAAAACCTTTAAAATACTTAACAAATGGTAATATAACAACTACTGTTTATGTGTTTTTTAATTAAAAATCATCGCAACGTAGCCATTATCAACCCTGACAGCTCTCCTCTGGTATACCAAAAATACAGTCTAAATAACTTTTGCACACAACAAAAAATTAAACATATGTTTAATAGGCTTATCGCTGCCATTTTATATCATAAAAAGTAGGGGTCACCACGCGTTTTTGTAAGTTATATGAAGAAAACGACCATATATTTCCCTGCTGAGCTTAGCCTGAAAGAGCTTTCCGCAATGTTCTGTATGTGCGCGCGCTCGAGCGCGCGCTAATGACGCCAGGAATTATGCGCAGAATGTATGCGCAGTAACAAAAGGAGGCACCGTCCTTAATTAAATGCTCGCGCAAACGAAGATTTTACATTGTTGTGGATTATCATGAACAATCTATAGTCCCCAGAGCCCGCGATTCTTTTGGTCAGCAGCAACATATCGCGAGGTCATCATGTCATCAGTCAAATGAAAATGAGTTTGATTTGCATGAAATTGAACACGCGAGTAAAACTCATCAGGTTTTGCACCAGGACTCGTTTTGAAACAGAGGCAAAAGGCAACTCGGAAATGGCCTATTGGTGGTTTTCATCAATGTTACAAAAACGTACGTTTTGCTTGCATGAACAACATCAGAAAACTAACAGGTTATGGAGCAAGCAGAAAGAAACGCTCTGTCCAAGTTAACCCTTTGTAGCGTTTTTGACAACCCGAGAAAATTACAGTATTTAGCAGCTGATTTAGTATGACCAACATGGCAGCCATAAAATTGTACAAGAAGAAGAGTAGATTCTACCATCAATATCATTAGCTTTCACTTCAAGACCTTCAAAGTTCTTTAGATATCATGTCTACAGTATGTTGTAAAAATATATGTTTTTGTTACAGTTGACAAACACGCTCATCCGGGACATCACAAATTTCTGCTTTATTTTCGAAACGAAGCACTGAATCGATACCAAACTTTGCATAGAGACTAATGTTTTGTATGTCTAGAATATGTGAAAAGAATAGCTTTGTTGGATAAAAAGTTTAGATTTCAGAATTTTGATGACGTCAGATGAAAACCACCAATTAATAACTGACCTTTACATAAGAACCACAGGATACCATCCTCTATATGTGTGGTCACAGCAGGCTACTATGAATTTCAAATTTCTTAGTAAATTCATGGACATTAAGCTTCCTAAAAGCCGTATTTAGGACTACACATGTTGTTTACGTTTGATTTTCTGTGGTAGTACGGCGATTTGAAGCATACGAGTGCTGTGGAATTAGTTCAAAGTTTGCACGCGTACGAGTCACTTTTTCAGAATATAAGCATGCAACTTCGAGCAGTTTTGGACCGGCGATAAATTTCGCTTTCCTAAGAGCTCCCGGTCCTCGAAAGATCAGTCCCCGATTAGTTCGGTCAGATTAAATCTACCAGCTGGGACAATTATGCACGTACGTTTTGCCGAAAAAATTGAATATGTACGTCAAAATTACTTTACAGAGCAAGAACTCCGTTCCACGACAATTACTCCCTTGCTATACAAACCGTAGGTGAGGAAACTATTTTACAAAAACATTCGATAGTTCTAACTGGTTTTTAAAGATCAATCCACGAATCAGTCGGACTCAAATTAGGCCAGATTGTAGTTCAAAGGAAAGCGAATCGCGGAAATGCTTTTTTGAGGGCAACATTTGAGAGGAGGTACCAATGCAAATTCATCGATCCGAAATGGCTCAAAAGTTGCATCAGTATTCTATTCTGGAAGTTAGCAACTCGCAAACTTTGAACTCATAAAATAGCCTGAGTACAGACGTGTTCTATTTCGTTCATGCGTCGGAAAAGAAATATTACGAGAGGTCCGCGCACAATGGACAATATTATAGAGAGCTTAAGCACAGACGTTTTTTTACGTTTTTGAGCCACGGATGGCATCCGGAAGTCGAAAATTCTCTTCTTTGGCGCGTATTATCGACTTTTCGCCCGTAACATCAAGTTTTAAATGCTAAAACGAAGGCTTTCCAACTAATTGGTGAGGATGAAAGCGCGCCAAAAACGAGAACATTTCTCTTCCGATTGCCGTCCGTGGCTCAAAAACGTCTGTGCTTAAGCTCTCTTTGGCGCGTATTATCGACCTTTTGTCCATAACGTCAACTTGTAAATGCTAAAACAAGGACTTTCCCACACATTGGTATGGGTGAAAGCGCGCCAAAAACAAGAACATTCGCCTTCCTGTTGCCGTCCGTGACTCAAAAACGTCTGTGTTTAAGCTCTCTAAGATTCTTATAACAAAAGAGTGTATTGCATTCAACGACTAAACAATGACTTACCGCGGGCTCTGAAACTGAACGCTTTGAGACGAAATTGTGGCAAAAAAGGCAGCAAATACGACGTCAAAACTAATGTCAAGAGGTCTGTAGAATAGCAGAGGAAGTCAATCAGCTCAATTTATATTATTGTCTCTTGGAAAGTGAAATGTATTGTCTTCTGAAGAGCCGTCATTTCCTCATTTGAAGACATGCTTTCAGTTTCTTCCATCATTTCCTTGTTACACACAAATCATGATTCGATATAATATAATATAATAATAATAAATTGCGTCATTATCCGGGCTCTCAAAACACGTCCTTTGCTTACCCGCTTTTTCACCACAATCCCGGCCGCTGAGAGCCTGGAACGGAAACCTAGTGGGCGCGGGATATGTGCATCAACCTAGCTTGTGGTACTGTACAGCTCCGCAAATGATCCCGGGACCGCAAATGATCCCCGACCGCAAATGATCCCCAAATTGGACCGCAAATGATCCCCGACCGCAAATGATCCCCAGAGTGGACCGCAAATGATCCCGCTAAAAATCGAGGAATGGCGTGGACGGTGGACGCGATTTTTTTCCTATTTTGAATATTTTCCCCAATAACTGAATCTGTGCACGCTAGACATTTTTATGACGGAAGTGATATATATTTTTTCATTACTTAAGGCATTGATGCAAATTTTAGTAAAAAAAATAAACTCAAAATCACTGAACGAAAATACCAGAGACATTCTAAAAATAGTTTAAAATTCGAGAAGGTGTTATGTTTGGTTTTCGCTGTAAACTTCATCCGCGTCTAGAATGATTGCAGATTTATATTGCTTTCGCGTCACCAAGATTCATTTATCTATAAATTTCGAGATTAAAGACGGTATTCTGCGCCATGAAACAAGCTATACATGGAAATTGAAACACCCGTTACAGCAAACTACTTCACGAAATCGGAAAATAACATTTCCGGTGAATTATCGTGATGATTTCATGCTGTTTTGGCGGCATGACTGCATTTAACACCCGGCCCGCTTTGATGAAGTGTGAAAACTGTGAATTTTTTTTCAGGCTAAACTCACTCTCAATCAACAACACGATTTTTTTTAATTCTCCTTTTTTATTTGTTAATAATATTATTTCATTTAATCTGTATTTCGAGCAGATTATATATGAAAGCGTTACATATCCTTTCTTTACTATAAAACGTTCATAAGTCCGACGTGACTTATCACACTTTGATATTTCGAGATAACATTGTACATTTCAATTATTTCAACAATAACATAACTGACCATAACTGGCAACTTCAACAGAGTGTAAAAAAGGTGACAGGCCTACACGACTCCCACAGTTCGTGACATAAGTATATTTGCCGTTTTCTATTAAATGTAGTATGCTTCAAGTGTGTTTCTAAACGGGCAGTATATGTTTAATTTGAGGAGGATTTTCCAATAGAGCCTTCGAATGTGTACATTCTAGCAAATTATTTACAAGAGGTAATGTTTGGCTTTCTGTCATGTAGTCTGCATGCCGCCAAAACAGCATGAAATCATCACGATAATTCACCGGAAATGTTATTTGCCGATTTCGTGAAGTAGTTTGCTGTAACGGGTGTTTCAATTTCCATGTATAGCTTGTTTCATGGCGCAGAATACCGTCTTTAATCTCGAAATTTATAGATAAATGAATCTTGGTGACGCGAAAGCAATATAAATCTGCAATCATTCTAGACGCGGATGAAGTTTACAGCGAAAACCAAACATAACACCTTCTCGAATTTTAAACTATTTTTAGAATGTCTCTGGTATTCTCGTTCAGTGATTTTGAGTTTATTTTTTTTACTAAAATCTGCATCAATGCCTTAAGTAATGAAAAAATATATATCACTTCCGTCATAAAATGTCTAGCGTGCACAGATTCAGTTATTGGGGAAAATATTCAAAATAGGAAAAAAATCGCGTCCACCCGGTCCACGCCATTCCTCGATTTTTAGCGGGATCATTTGCGGTCCACTCTGGGGATCATTTGCGGTAGGGGATCATTTGCGGTCCAATTTGGGGATCATTTGCGGTCGGGGATCATTTGCGGAGCTGTACAGGTAACTAGATAAAAATGTCTAGCGTGCACAGGTTCAGTTCTCAGGAAAAATATTCAAAATGGAAAAAACATCCGGTCTACCGTCCACGCCATTCCTTGCGGTCGGGGATCATTTGCGGTCCCGGGATCATTTGCGGAGCTGTACAGTACTCTACGTCCTCTGGACTCCTTTCTACCATGTTTACTATAGTAAAGAGTTTACTTTCTTCTTTTCAAGGACATACGTACCTAGTTGATAGAAAATAAATAATAAAACAATTAAACGACATATCATTTAAGAGTGCTCCATCCATGTAGATATTGAGGGTTTCTTTTGTTCTTTTACTTCAGTCAACTTTATTTTAAGCTCAGTTCGCTTCAACACAATTAAGTCAGTAAGCTTAATCCACCGTACGGAAAAAGATGGCGGCTGTCCATTTTACCACAATACTTTGCGAACCTAACACAGCCAATAGGCACATAGAAAGCCATATTTTTTGCGAAATTCGTCCCTGTACTAACAACAGTGTGTGTGCTAGGTTTGAAGCGTTTAGAACTTTTCTGTGCGTCTTTATGAGCGTTTTTAGGGTTTTTGTGCGCTACGAATTATGGGCAAATGTACCAGTCGCCATCTTTTTCAGAACGGTGGATTCTGTAGTCGCGCAAGATTGTCCCGCCGTATTAAACAAGAGAAACCTTTGGGCTCCGTTCAGCTGTCCGTCCAACTTGTAAAATCCACCATCTGCACAATTTTCCAGAATAAACGAAACTTTGGAGAGATTGAGCGAAGATTAATCCGCCGAAGAAAACTTTGTCTTGCTCTGACTTTTCATTCAACTTGCCAACTGGACACCGCGCCAGAAAGTTTTGCCGCCGTTTTCATACAAATCATGCTTCATTTAGATTGAACTGAAAAATCACTCAGTCGATTTATAGTTTTGCAAAAAGTAATACCGAAGTCTAACCTAAATTTATTGAAGTATTTAATAAAACAATTATGCCATTCTGCTGTGACGCTTTTTATTTTTTCGCTTTTCTTTGGCCAAAGTTTCTGCCTTTGCGTAGCGCGCGCATCAAAAATTGTTCAACGTGATTGGCTACTGGTTCGGCCTTGTTGCGTAGGTATGTGGTACCGCTCCACCGCTGGACAAGGGTAACGAGAAAATGGTCTAAAAATAGCCTAAACGTGAATCTGATGGGACAAGACCCAATACCAGAAATGGAAACATCTAGTTTTATAATATACTCACCACAGGATATTGCGATTTTGGACAATCTGATTGGTTGCCTACTCAAGGCATATGAGGCAATGTACCATTACTACCTTATTTGGGAATCCCACTAATTACGATAAATATCCCATTTTCCTCTGTTTTTTCCTTCCGTTCTTTCCCCAGTAATTTTTAATTACAATATCCTGTGGTGAGTATATTATAAAACAATTATTCCACTCAATCTCGTCGTACATGAACTCATAGCCAACTCGGCAAATAGACCTCTACTACACCTGGGTTTTGCATCTCTTGTTATAAACAATCTGAGATGCCGCTCCTGGAGCAGGCTCCAGGCTGGATACCAAAAAATTCACTAATTAAATATAACAATAGAGTGGCCCAATCAACAGAGTATCAGATCGGTTCAGGTTGTTTGCTCCGATAAGTTGCACTGTAGGTGTGGAGTACTTTAACACTGCATTTCGTCAAAATTAATTTTAGCCGCTGGAAATTCCCCTTAACATAAAGCTATATCGAGTGCAGTGGAAGTTCCCGTAAGCGGACACCCTCGTGAGGCACAAAAAGGGTCCGCTACTGGAGCTGGCCGCTTACTGGAATGTGTACATACAGAGTTTGTATGAGCTAGAGTTCAAACGGGGTTTTGTTAAGACGGCCGTAAGTAGAGCTGTCCGCTTACGACTATGTCCGCTCAGAGAGCTCGACGGTATTTTCAACATTTTAGTTGAAGTTTTGATGCTATTTTAATTAATTAAAGATAATTATAAATTACTTACAAGCCTTGCTCCAAAATAACGTTTCTTTGTAATGTCCGGTTAGGCGTTGCACAAACACTGAACCTGCAAATAGCAATTTTCGAGATCAAAAAATTATTATGATTGCGAGTCCATACAAACACTGACAAACCCAAGCGGTGCAAACACAATAGTGCATATAAACAGTGCTGAGAAACCCAAGCGCAAGCTCAAGGATCAAAACAATTCCATTGTAATTCATTAATTTTCAGCTAAATACTTACGACGAGCTCCAAAACACAAGCTTTGAAACGGAACTGTGTGAAAAAAGACACCAAAATGCGAGGCCAAGAACAGTCGACCAAAATATAACTAATGTCGAACCTTGAAGTGTCTGTATGAATTTATATATATTAGTCGTTCATTCTATAATTGTCATATGAGCGCAATTAAAGGCTTTCGACTTTGGAAAGTAAAATTGTTTTCCCCTAGAATGCAGTCATTTCCTTATTTGAAGAAACAAATGATTTGATTCATTCAGTCATAGCTGCATGCTTACAGCATTTCGACTACTGAATGGTTCGAAAATGGCATTATTATCCATAAAAAAAAGATTACGGTGTCACGGGTTCGTGGCTGCGTAATTGTGAAATCACATTAACCTATGAAGTATCATTTTAAAGCTTATACAGGAATGACATGTGGACGTTTTTGTATCAGGCCCGAAAACGAAATAATTTGAGCTGTGTTTATTTCAGTCAGAATGGAGTAATGAGGTTCGATCTCCTGGTGTGTCAAAATTTCGCGGTACAATTTCGATACAATTTCAAGATTAAAGAACCCTTTACCGGTAAATAACAAGCGCCAGTCTAGCGGCTGTGGCTTTATATTGCTCAATTTTACTAACGGGTAAAGAAATCGAGCCGCTCAAATAGAAAAGAAAGAAAATAAATGAATGGAACCATCTCAATCGAAACTATTCAGGCAGCATCACCAAACGTAAAATTCGCGTGAAGAGTATTTTCTATTTTATTACGTCAAGCCCGGGCCAGACGAGAACAAGAGTTGGCTCTCACGAGAGTTTTCGTAAACTCTCATCGATTATCATCACCTCGGGCCAAACGAGAGAAACTCTCGACGACTTTCAAGAAAACTGATTTGGGCGCGCAGGTTCAGTCAAATTCGAGAGCCTGAGTTTGAACTCTGGGCAACTCCCGTCCTCGTTTGGTCCGTGCTTACATGTAATATATATCTTGTTTTTATCTTCACAGGTTCCTTTTCCTTTTTCCATAGACGCGTTAAACAAACCCTACTTGCGAAAATGTGTAATGTTGTGACGTACAGGAGGATGACACCGCTACTTCACGTTAACGATACTGAAAAAAGGGAAACATCGAATATCTTCTAAACAACAATCTTTTTCATTATGGCTATGCTCGCCAGAGGGGTAAATGATCGTTTTCTCGTAAACGAGCGTGGTGACCTATCATTTTTTTTTCGCATATTTAAGTCTAGAAATCATCTTATTTCTATACAAGGAGTATATACCAATTCTCAGTGCAGAAAAATTAATAATCACTGAAAACGTGAAAAAATACATGTTTTTGGTTGATTTTGTAAGGAATTATGAGGTGTTTTTAGTCGATTATATCTCTTTCGCGAGGCTGGTGACCTATTCTTTTTATTCTATATTTTGAAACATTACATCACAATGTTCAACTAGGGAAAGTTTCAGAAACTTCCCAGTGTAACTTCTATTTCGATGGAATAACCTTAAAAGACTTAAAAGAGATTGAGAAATGAGAAGAAAAAATATAATAAGGTTGAGGAAGATAATTACACGGGCTCAAAAGAAACCACACTGTGACCAACCAGTGAAGGGTAAGATCAAGACACCCAAATTAACATCGAAGTGTCGTTAAGCCCAACAATTATTGTCGCGTGTGATTGCAAATGAAGGGCTTTGGATTTTGGAAAGTGAAATGTCTCTAATTTTTTTCATTTGAGGTTATGCTTTAAGGAACAGGGGTATACTCCCTCGACAGAGAGGTAAAAGATGGCTCGGGGAGGAGAGTAACCCTCCTACCAGGGACACCTTTTCTCCATGTAAATAGGCCCTTAATGGTCTATCGAAATTGAAATTTCATAAAACTATTTCTACAGTATCTACTGTTTGCAAGTACTCTACCCCTACCCCCCCCCCCCCCCCCTCCCACTCAATCACTGTCCAATCGAAAATTCCTTGATCCACCCCTGGTTCTAGCCTGTATTTCAGCCGTCGTAGCGTTTATATGAAAAACGTTGTCCCTGTTTACCGAGCCAAAAACGTGGCCCTCTCGCGCTCGCGCATGCTCTATATGTCCCGACTTGTCTCTGGTAGGTGAAACAGGGTCACCCCAGGGTCACCCTACTTTCAAAGCGAGTGACCCTCCACCCAGGGTCACCCTGTCCCCCGAGCCAACTTTGCGATTTCTCATGCACAACTGTAAACGGTTCGCTGCTATTTATAAAGAAATGTATGAAGAGTTCTCTCGCCTGGGGTTACTCGGTATGGAGGGTGACCCTCCTACCAGGGACAACGTTTCTCCATATAAACAGGCCCTTAGAGAGGAGTCGAAAAGGTGAAGAATTCGAACATGCCTCTCATTGAATAGGAGACATTGTTAACACATTGTTAGCTGAGTGGCAAAGTTTTATTTTCAAACAACCAGATAAAAGTTATATTAATAGCGATCCTTAAAATGCAAGAATTTTATTTTCAAAAATGTTTCGAAATGTTTTAATTAACCATTTTGAACCGCGACTCATACACTAGATTGTGATCTGGTAGTCTTTATTGTAACAATACTAACAGAACGCGTACGTGATTAAAACCTATTGATGTTACATTGAATTCAATAAAATAGTAAATAATCAATAGATTACTAGACAAGGGATAACAAAAACTGCTCTGCCCTGGGAGTGAGTGGGTGGGGCTAACTCGTTGCTCTCTTATTGTTACAAACTGCAGCTGATCTGTACGCGTCCTCAGTCTTCATAGCAATAATACTGATATTAGAATGAATGGCCTGGTCTAGGTATATCTAGTATGTTGAAACTTTACTGAAGCTTCCTTACAGAGAATCTGAGAATTGTGACCTTTAGGTGGATACCTTAGGTCCTAGATCATGGCTAATTAAATTAAATGTGAGTCTTAGGTATGTGCCCTTCAAAGGGCGTCTGTAAAAGGGTTATACGTTTTGTCTTTTTGTGCTGAAATCGTATTCCTGAGATCATAACTTCTTAAACTTAACTGATAATATTTAATAACAATAACAATTTATTCAAAAACTCGTTAATCAATCAATCAAAAAACTTTATTAATGTGCCAGTAAATGTTTTAGCTGAGGGAAAGCCCTCTACTAATAGGGGACACCTACCTAAAATTATATAATTTAAAAAATTAGTCTATTTACAAAGTTCATAAAATACTTAACTAAATATAAAATACTAAATACTTAAAATTGTATATACAAATAAATTCTTGAACAGGAAATCTAAAGGTCAACCCTATGTTAAGGATCCCCTAATATAAAAATAGTAAAAAAGGATGTGATTATTACAATCATTTAAAACTTGTGTAGGACTGAATATTATTTATATTCATCACAAGTTATCAATATACACATACAGAAAACAGTTGTGAACATGTTTAAGTTTTGGTGTGAAAGGAATATAAAATATGCTCAAATGTAAAGTACAATATGCGTTACAGTAAAAACCCGCATATAAGAACCTAGATTTTTCGAAGTCAGGCTAAACAGGTTCTTATATTTTGGGGTAGTTATTGACAATTCAGGCTAATTAGGTTCTTAAATAGGTTCTTAATTTCTTAAAGGGAGATTTAATTGTTGTCGACCAAAAAATCAACTACAAACATAGGTGTGGCCCTTTAACTGCAATATCATTACCGGTAATCAAAATTATGCTTATCAGGACTACATGCTTTAACAACACTGATCCTGCATAATTATTTTAACTTTAAAACCCAACATAACAATTCACCGTAGGAAAAAAGATGGCGGCGGTACATTTTACCACAATACCTTGCGAACCTAACAGAGCCAATAGGCACATAGAAAGCCATATTCTTTTAGAAATTCGTCCCTGTACTAACAACATTGTGTATGCTAGGTTTGAAGTTTTTAGAACTTTTCTGTGCGTTTTTATGAGTATTTTTAGGGTTTTGTGCGCTAAGAGTTATGGGTAAATGTACCAGTCGCCATCTTTTTTCCTACGGTGGATTGAATCATCAAAAATCTAGAGCGCTGGGACTAGGTAAAAGGTGATGACCTGTCAGTACTGTAATACTGTATATATATGTATATTTTGAACATCATAATTCAGTTGATTCTTTCATATAAGAACCTGTTTTTCTTTGCCAGGCTAAACAGGTTCTTATATTTTGGGTATTTAAATGCCAAATTAGAGGCTGTAGGTTCTTAATCCACTAGGTTCTTATATGCGGGTTTTTACTGTACTAACAATAATCCCTGACTGTATCGAATGAACAGTCACTCAAACACAATTTTAAGCGCATGCGCAACTGATCTCGGCTATGATTCAAATTCATACTCTTCTTTCTGTTCTCTGCTGACTGCAGACGTCAAGATTTAAACCAGTTTTTGAGTGACGTAGTTTTCTGTACGGAACATTGCTTGAAATGTTTCTCTTCTCAGAGCTGCACCAGTCTTCGTGTCATCAGATCTCTGTAAGATAAAATGAATACAGGCGTGACGAAAATATTATAGCGAATAATATAGACTTCTACTGTATGATCATATTTGAAACGAATCAAATTTAAAGGAAATGCTATCATACAAACTAGAAAATAGCTATAAATTAAAATATAATATATAACATGAACATAATACTAACGCACCGCAAGGTGGTTGGTATGGTTTTAACCGCATTTTATTTATTTTCTATTGGTAGTTACCCTGGGGTTACCAGAGGCGCACGTCAAGATCACCCGGAGGTCGACAAAACAAGCGGCGAAGCGCGGGTCACAATAGAAACTTGAGCGGAACCACAAACCGCTAACGAGAAGCCTTCCACACAAAAAGTAACGGTTAGTCAATATCAATCCAAACGAAGGAAAAAATACACGCCTTCAAGTAAGTGGAAATTCATTTTAGACAAAAATTACTCAACAAAATTGTTACGTACATGTATTCTGTGTAATTAGCATATTTCATGAAAAAGGCAATTTCTTTCGAAAATATAGTATGAAATAATATTGACTAAAGAAAACTGCATAAACAAATCTGATAGAAGCTAAGTCATACCGTAAGTTGCTTACATGCAAAACAGTTACCTGACCCTTAAAACAACTCAGTTAAAACATTCTGCACATCAATCACCAATTGATCGAGTAAACATTGGTAAACGTTTACAAGCAAATTCTACTCACATTGCTCTTTCTCTTTTTGTCCAAATTCGAGCGTGACGTCGTCACCAATAAGAACAAACGGAGCCCAGTACTTCACGGCATTAAACTTCTCTGACTCTCTCAGACATTTCATAGCTTGGTTGAGAGCCACACTGGCGATATATCCATCTCGTAGATGTTGGTAGAAACTTGTCATAAATTCCATAGTGGCCTCGTCATTGATTGCCCAGAGTGACACCAGAACAGAGCGAGCACCAGCACCCAAGAAAGCCCTTGCAATACCGACCACACCTTCAGCGGTAACCCTCCCTCGACCACTGTGACAGCAACTGAGCACAACAAGCCTTGCTCTTAGCTTCACAGCATGCACATCTGCCATTTTCAAAATGTAGTCTTCCTCTTCAGGAATCTTGGATTTCCGTGCGGGATTTGGAGCCAAAACAATTTCGCCAGTTTCCATTTTTCCATGTGCTGCAATGTGCACCAACGCAACTGAAGCGATTCGCTTAAGGACCTCGTCTTTAGTTGCTTCCCTTCCCATGAGAGGTGTGGTCTTAATAATATCTCCTATCATCTTTACTTCCTCTCTGGCGCATTGCAGCTGCTTGAACTTGGGCTTACCCCGCCCTTTTTTAACTTCCTCCACGCATGGATCTCCGACAAGCAGCGCTCCAGTCTTACTGTGGTAGCTCTCAGGACAATCTGCGAGTAGTTTTAAAGTGGTCAGCGAGGGAATAATGCGGATCCTGGTAGATTCACTAAGGTTCCTAGATTCGTCATCTATAAATGCAGCAAAAGGAGCGAGGCATAACGGACCTACCGGGACAATGATTAATTCGTCGCCTTGAAGCAATTCTGCAATGGGACCAACAATACAATCATACAGTAGGCGCAGAGACTTGGTTTTGTCATGTGATACTTCTACTGTTTCCTCACCGGGTTCTCTATTGCACGGTAATTCCTCTTCTAGCTCATCCAATGTACGATTCTCGCATCTAACGCCAACTCCAATGTGATTTTCTTTGAAAGCGTCTTTCATTAAACTTTCCAAGAAGGAAGCCGCATCTTCAACCTCATGTATTTTCTTTTGGCTAAACAGAACATGCTTTCCTTTGCAAAGTACCCAGATGCAGACTGTGCTTCTTTCAAGTGACACAAAAACGGTTTGCGTAGATATATCGCTTAACATGTCAGAGATTGTTTTCCCAGGATCAAGTGACGCAGAAGGAAGACTTTCTAAGTTATATTGTATCTTCATGAGATCCATCAAGGCCTGTGCTCGACCATGTTCAGCGACATACAGAGCTTCGTCAGTCTTTCCAAGCGTTATCAGAGTTCTCAACAGAGCCGTGTATGTATTTTGACACTCATTACGGAAACTTATTTTCCACAGATCTACAGACTCAAGACTATCTCTTATGTCGTTATACAGGTTTATACTTTCTCGGTAACAAGGCATAGCCTTATGCAAAGCACCCCAGCATTCGTTATCACAGCCTAAGAGATAATGCGCATCTGCCTCTCCATTTCTGTCTCCAACTTCTTTGGAGATTCTTAGATATTGCTCGTGGTACTCTATGGCTTGTTTATAATCACCGAGACGTCCGTGAGCAATGCCAAGATACAATACTAAGATCTTGCTCGAGGTACTCTATGGCACGTTTAAAATCACCGAGTCCAGAATAAACATTTCCAAGGTTACCATAAGCTTGTCCTTCGCTAGCCCTGTCGTTCACTTCTTTGGCAATACTAAGATGTTGCTCGTAGTAGTTTATGGCTTGTTCAAAATCACAAAGTCTACAATGAGCATTGTCCAGATTGCAATAGGCTACTCCTTCTCCGACCCTGTCTCCTACTTCTTTTGAAATGCCAAGATGTTGCTCGTGGTACTCTTTGGCTCGTTGAAAATCACCGAGATCATGGTGAAAAACGCCAATACCACTATAGGATCTTCCTTCCTCTTTCCTGTCACCGATTTCTTTAGCAATTGTAAGACGTTGCTCGTGGTATTCTATGGCTCGTTTTAAATCACCGAGACTTTGATAAGCATTGCCAAGATTACCATAGGATGCTTTTTCGTCAATCCTATTTCCTACTTCTTTGGCAATACAAAGATGTTTCTTGTGGTACTCTATGGCTCTTTTAAAATCACCAAGACCGTGGTGAGCATGGCCAAGACCGACATAGGATTTGCTTTCCATATGCCTATTCCCGACCTCTCTGGCTATGCTTAGAAGTTGCTCGTGGTACTCTATGGATCTTGTAAAATCACAAATTCTGTAGTGAGCATGGCCAAGATTGCCATAGGATTTTATTTCCATAGTCCTGTCTTCGACTTCTTTTGCAATGCTAAGTTGTTGCTCGTGGTACTCTATGGCTCTTTTAAAATCAAAAAGACTGTAGTGAGCAAGGCCAAGACCGCCATAGGATTTTCCTTCCGTAGACCTATCACCGACTTCTTTGGCAATGCTAAGACTTTGTTCGTGGCACTCTATGGCTGTTTTGAAATCACCCAGACGGAAATTAGCATTGCCAAGATTGTAGTAAGCGCGTCCTTCCCCAGCCTTATCTCCGACTTCTTTTTCAATACTGAGATTTTTCTTGTGGTACTCTATGGCTCTTTTAAAATCACAAAGACGAAGGTGAGCATTGCCAAGACCGTTATAGGATTGTCCTTCCATAGACCTATCTCCGAATTCTCTGGCTATGCTTAGATGTTGCTCGTGGTACTCTATGGCTCTTTTAAAATTACTAATTCCGTGGTGAGCAAAGCCAAGACTGCCACAGGATTCCCCTTCCATCGACCTATCTCCGACTTCTTTGGCAATGCTAAGACTTTGTTCGTAGCACTCTATAGCTGTTGTGAAATCACCGAGACTGTAATAAGCATCGCCAAGATTGTAGTAAGCACGTCCTTCCCAAGTCCTGTTTCCGAGATGTTTGGCAATGCTAAGATGTCGCTGGTACTGTATAACCTCTGGATTCCTTTCTACCATTTTTGATACAAGTATTGTGGTGAAGAATTTTCTATACTTGCTTCTTATCAAGTAGACACCTAGTATAGACAAAAATATTAAAGCATAGCTTAGCATGAGTAACTAAGTAACGCCTTTTCGTAGCCAAGTAGCATAAGAGGCCGGCCCTTAACTCCTGTTTCCGTAACATGAAGTGGCTATAGGGGTATACATATAGATGGAATCTACTGGTACCATAAGCAATTTCTGGGTCGAGAGAGGTACCTGGGGATGACGTGATCGTCAAAATGTTTTGAAAATAACCCCTAAAAGGTACCAGAATTACGTTTAGTTGGTGTGGCTCGAATTCGTGTTCACCCGTAATAGGTACTGAAACAAAACAAGTTCCTGTCATATTTTTGAGGCCTCATACAGTACCCTACGTATATTAAATAGAATGAAGTAAAATAATTACACGTTGTTTACGTTTGCTTTTCTGTGCCTTTAACGGCGATTTGAAGCATGCAAGAGCGGTTTTATGAGACTCTTATGAGGTCAAAGTTTGCACGAGTTGCTTCCAGAATAGAATAATCAACAAGGCATGCAGCTACGACCATTTTTGGGCCGACGAATTTGGTACCTCCTCCCAAATTTTTCCTTCAAAAGAAGAATTTCCTCGATTCGCCTTCCTAAGAGCTCTCAGTCCTCGAAAGACCAGTCTCTGGCCTAATTTGAGTCCCCAGAACAAGAAAAGCGTTCCACGACAAAAACTTCCCTTGCTTACCGAGTTGGAAGGATTCTACGACAAAAACTTTCCTTGGGTACAGAGTTGGAACGCATACTGACAAGTAAGTAGTACTACAGATCAATGTAAACTAATCTACAAAAGCATTCGATAGTTCAAGCTGGTTATTAAAGATCAATACGCGAATCGACTCAAATTAGGGCAGCTTGTAGTTCGAGGACTTGTCTTTCGAGGACAAGAAGCTCTTAGGAAATGCTTTTTGAGGGCAACATTTGAGAGGATGTACCAAATTCGTTGGTCCGAAGCTGCTCCAAGTTGCATCAGTATTATATTCTCTTTTTAAAGGGAAATTAGAAACGTCTACGCGCAATAGACATTATTTCATATATATTATTATAAAAAGAGTGTATTGCATTCAAATACTAAACAATGACTTACCGCGGCTCTAACACAGGCTTTGAGACGAAATTGTGGCAAAAAAGGCAGCAAATACGACGCCAAAACTAATGTCAAGGTGTCTGTAGAAGTTATGATACCACCACTGAACTGATTAACTTCCGCGATGCGCTAAGAAGCTAAATTTACTCGTTATGTAATTGTTAATTTTAGTTTGTCTCGTGCTGATCATGTGATCAATCACGTTTGTCCAGTTGTCAAGGTCAGTCCACATGTATGGTCATGTATCTTGTCTAGGTTCCAGTTTCATTTCCCGTTATTGAACGTTCAGACTGAGATAAGGTTTGCTTTGTGGGATTTGTTACTTCCTGAGTAACGCCAAGTTGTCACGGTCCGAAAATTGTTCCCCAAGAACATGTCAATACTTTTAGTATATAGCTACGTGCACTCCAACGTGTAAAGTAGAAAATAGAAATTGGAATAGCAGAAGTAGAAGCTGTTGTCGCTGAATAAAGAAGTTGTCCAAAGATCAGAGTCCAGTCCTCTCGCAGACGAAAACCCTCTACAGTGGAAAGTGAAAGCGTTGCGTGACGACACAAATAACGGCTGCGAAGGAGATTTCTTGAAGAGCCGTCATTTCCTCATTTGAAGACATGCTTTCAGTTTCTTCCATCATTTCCTCGTGACACACAAATCATGATTCGATATAATATATTATTAAATACTCAATCACTGTTATTGCATTTCTGGCCTTCTGATTGGCTCCTTGCGCCCATGTTATCAGCTCATAACACGGATTCTGCCAAATATGGTAGCTCATAACACCCTTGGTTACCAAATATGGTACATAACGCGCTTAGCTCGACAATTTTTGTTCAGGGTAATTCGTTCGTCGAGACAGTGAAACTTATTCAAAAACTCGTTAATCAATCAATCAAAAAACTTTATTAATGTGCCAGTAAATGTTTTAGCTGAGGGAAAGCCCTCTACTAATAGGGGACACCTACCTAAAAATATATAATTTAAAAAATTAGTACATTTACAAAATTCATATAATACTTAACTAAATATAAAATACTAAATACTTAAAATTGTATATACAAATAAATTCTTGAACAGGAAATCTAAAGGTCAACCCTATGTTAAGGATCCCCTAATATAAAAATAGTAAAAAAGGATGTGATTATTACAATCATTTAAAGCTTGTGTAGGACTGAATATTATTTATATTCATCACAAGTTATCAATATACACATACAGAAAACAGTTGTGAACATGTTTAAGTTTTGGTGTGAAAGGAATATAAAATATGCTCAAATGTAAAGTACAATATGTCGAAATATGCGTTACTAACAATAATCCCTGACTATATTGAATCAGAACAGTCACTCAAACACAATTTTAAACGCATGCGCAACTGATCTCGGCTATGATTCAAATTCACACTCTTCTTTCTGTTCTCTGCTAACTGCAGACGTCAAGATTTAAACAAGTTTTTTTGACGTAGTTTTCTGTACAGAACATTGCTTGAAATGTGACTCTTCTCAGAGCTGCACCAGTCTTCGTGTCATCAGATCTCTGTAAGATAAAATGAATACAGTCGTAACGAAAATATTATAGCGAATAATATTGACTTCCACTGTATAATTATATTTGAAACGAATCACATTTAAAGGAAATGCTATCATACAAACTAGAAAATAGCTATAAATTAAAATAAAATATATAAAATGAACATAATGCTAATACTAACGCACCGCAAGGTGGTCGGTATGGCTTTAACCGCATTTTATTTATTTTCTATTGGTAGTTACCCTGGGGTACCAGAGGAGCGCTTCAAGATCACCCGGAGGTCGACAAAACAAGCGGCGAAGCGCGGGTCACAATAGAAACTTGAGCGGAACCACAAACCGCTAACGAGAAGCCTTCCACACAAAGAGTAACGGTTAGTCAATATCAATCCAAACGAAGGAAAAAATACACTCCTTCAAGTAAGTGGAAAATCATTTTAGACCAAAATTACTCAACAAAATTGTTACGTACCTGTATTCTGTGTAATCAGTATATTTCATGAAAAAGGCAATTTCTTTCGAAAATATAGTATAAAATAATATTGACTAAAGAAAACTGCATAAAAAAATCTGATAGAAGCTAAGTCATACCGTAAGTTGCTACATGCAAAACAGTTACCAGACCCTTAAAACAACGTAAACATTGGTAAAAGTTTACAAGCAAATTCTACTCACATTGCTCTTTCTCTTTTTGTCCAAATTCGAGCGTGACGTCGTCACCAATAAGAACAAACGGAGCCCAGTACTTCACGGCATTAAACTTCTGACTCTCTCAGACATTTCATAGCTTGGTTGAGAGCCACACTGGCGCTATATCCATCTCTTAGATGTTTGTAGAAACTTGTCATAAATTCCATAGTGGCCTCGTCATTGATTGCCCAGAGTGACACCAGAACAGAGCGAGCACCAGCACCCAAGAAAGCCCTTGCAATACCGACCACACCTTCAGCGCTAACCTTCCCTCGACCACTGTGACAGCAACTGAGCACAACAAGCCTTGCTCTTAGCTTCACAGCATGCACATCTGACATTTTCAAAATGCAGTCTTTCTCTTCAGGAATCGTGGATTTCCGTGCGGGATTTGGAGCCAAAACAATTTCGCCAGTTTCCATTTTTCCATGTGCTGCAATGTGCACCAACGCAACTGAAGCGATTCGCTTGAGGACCTCGTCTTTAGTTGCTTCCCTTCCCATGAGAGGTGTGGTCTTGATAATATCTCCTATCATCTTTACTTCCTCTCTGGCAAATGGCAGCTGCTTGAACTTGGGCTTACGTCGCCTTTTTGTAACTTCCTCCACACATGGATCTCCGACAAGCAGCGCACCAGTCTTACTGTGGTAGCTCTCAGGACAATCTGCGAGTAGGTTTAAAGTTGTCAGCGAGGGAATAATGCGAATCCTGGTAGATTCACTGAGGTTCCTTGATTCTTCATCTAAAAATGCAGCAAAAGGAGCGAGACATAACGGACCTTCTGGGACAATGATCAATTCGTCGCTTTGAAGCAAGTCTGCAATGGGACCAACAATACAATCATACAGTAGGCGCAATGAATTGGCCTTGTCGTGAAATGCCTCTACTGTTTCCTCGCCGGGTTCTCTATTGCACGGTAATTCCTCTTCTAGCTCATCCAATGTACGATTCTCGCATCTAACGCGAACTCCAATGTGATTTTCTTTGAAAGCATCTTTTCGTAGGCACTCCAAGAAACTAGCAGCATCTTCATTTTCTATTTCCTTTAGTCTAAAATGGACATCGTTTCCGTTGCAGATGACCCAAAAATTTATTATTGCACTTTCAAGTACTATGAAAACTGTTTGTGTAGATACGTTACTTAATATGCCAGAGATTATTGTTTCTCCAAGCTCAAATGACCCGGATAGAGGTGATCCAAACTCATATTGTAACTTCATGAGATCCGTCAAAGCCTGGGCTCGTCCCTCCTCTGCAACACACAAAGCCTCGTCAAGCTTTCCCAGAATAATCAGAGTTCTCCACAGAGCTGTATGTGCGTGTTGACAGATGTTACGAAAACTTATTTTCCACACATCTTCAGACTGAAGCAGAGCTCTCACCTCATTAAAGAATTTTACACTGGATCGATAATAATCCAGAGCTTCATCCAAAGAATCCGATAGTTGAGCATCACATCCTAGCGAATAACACGCACGTCCTTCTCCCATCTTGTCTCCAACTTCTTGCGCAATGTTGAAATGCTGCGTGTGGTACTCTATAGCTTTTTTTAAATCACCGAGACTGTTATAGGCAGAACCAAGGTTTCCATAGGCAGTTCCTTCTCCAATCCTGTCTCCTACTTCTTTAGCAATACTAAGTTGTTTGTTGAGGTGCTCTATGGCTTGTTTAAAATCACCGAGACTCTGAAAAGCACAGCCAAGATGTCCATAACCAGTTCCTTCTCCAGCCCTGTCCCCAACTTCTTTGGAAATGCTGAGTCTTTGCTCGTAGTACTCTATGGCTTGTTCAAAATCACCGAGACTCAGAAAAGCACTGCCAAGATTTCCATAACCAGTTACTTCTCCAATCCTATCCCCAACTTCTTTGGCAATGCTAATTCGTTGCTCGTAGTACCATATGGCTTGTTTAAAATCACCGAGACTTTGATAATCATTGCCAAGATTAGAGTACGCACGCCCTTCTCCATCCCTGTCTCCCACGTCTTTGGCAATGCTAAGAGCTTGCTTGTGGTGCTCTATGGCTTGTTTAAAATCACCACGTTTTTGATAATCATTGCCAATATTTCCATAGCAATATTCTTCTCCAGCTCTGTTCCCCACTTCTTTAGCAATGATAAGACTTTGCTTGTGGTACTCTATGGCCTTTTTAAAATCACCGAGACGTTGATACGCATTTCCAATATTGTAGTAGGCACGTCCTTCTACAGCTCTATCCCCTTCGTCTTTGGCAAACGTAAGATCTTTCTTGTGGTATTTTATGGCCTTTTTAAACTCACCGAGACTTTGATACGCATTGCCAAGATTGCCATAGGCACGTCCTTCTCCAGCCTTGTCCCCCACTACTTTGGCAATACAAATACTTTGATTGTGGTACTCTATGGCCTGTTTATAATCCCCAAGAAGTTGATAAGCAGTGCCAAGGTTGTAATACGCTCGTCCTTCATCAATCCTGCTCCCGGTTTGTTTGGCAATGCTAAGGATAAGCTTGTGGTACTCTACGTCCTCTGGACTCCTTTCTACCATGTTTACTACAGTAGAGAGTTAACTTTCCTCTTTCCAAGGACATACGTACCTAGTTGATAGTAAAGAAATAATAAAACAATTATACGACATATCATTTAAGAGTGCGAAAAGGGCCACTGGGAGTGCAAATATGAGATCGTATTACGGGAACCGATCCGAAAACCGTGGACACAATGAAGCTTAATTCGTCCAAACAATGAGAACCTGTTTACAACACAAGTTTAGGCTTAGCCTATTCAGTATTGTTACTACTTTATTGTTATTTCAAAGAGGCTTGTCAATTCCAGCTGAATTAAGTTTTTAAAATCAGCACTATATAAATATCGGATACGGCACAAATACGGTAGTTCGTCAAGCGTTCGTGACGGTACAATCAAAGATCACTTCACAGTGAACTGATTCTCGAAAGATTACTCTCTTTCTCTCCATCCATGTAGATATTGAGGGTTTCTTTTGTTCTTTTACTTCAGTCAACTTTATTTTAAGCTCAGTTCGCTTCAACACAATTAAGTTTAAGGCTAATCTCGTACCCAGATCCCACTCTGTCCGACACTGAAAAGTGAGATCTGGTAAAATTCGAAATAACGCCGATTCTATATTGGATACTATAGAAAAATTCATTGCCTGACTCGTGAATTCCACGTTAAATTTCACGCGAAAAACCGATATCGCACGAATCGCGAAGCGATGAGTGCGATATCGGTTTTTCAAGTGAAATTTAACGTGGAATTCACGAGTCAGGCAATGAATTTTTCTTGAATCGCATAGCCTTTTACAAAAGGAATTATTTTTAAATACTTTAATACAACAGCGCTCGAGAAAGCCATTCAACGTCAAGTGTCAGGACTGTCAGGAGCAAGCGAACGAATAAGAATCAAGCTAAAGATTCTGTCACAAACTTTATATTTTATCCTCGTGGTAGAGGTTTTTCCATTTTAATATTTGTAGACATTTACGGGTCTGTCAGTAATTATAAGAACTCCGGCAAGTAGCAAAAACTACATAAGCTTACTGAAGACAGAATCATGAACACTTTTACTTCGGCCGCGGCACACTGAAATGAATCAAAAGAAAACCTGGGAAGAAAAGCTTTGGAAAAGACGTCAAGCAATGCTGTAAGTAAACTTATGCTTTATTCCTTGAAAGAACTTAAGCTTATTAGCATTCAATATTCTACGTTTTAAATTTCAATGGCTTAGGTCCATCCCTGGTTTGAGAGAAAGTTTTTAGACCTTGTTGACTTGTTTTCGTTTCGAATCGAATGCGAATTATTTTGTACTCAGTGCTGTGTAAACACTTGTTGATCTTCGAGCGGTTGTTTTTGAAGCTTCAGTTAGCAGAAGAGAACTATTACGGTCAAGCTGTCGAAAGTATTAGTTAAAGAATGTAAACAACTATTCTTTTAGCCGAAAATTTCGTTACAAACGGAACTGAAAAAAGTGTCTTCAAATGTGCTTTTAGCGAGTTTACCGATTTACCACGCGGTAATGATTGCTGTTTTCAAGTGGGTTTTAAAGTAAGATAATTTTATTACAGTCAAACTATCGACAATGTCACTTCAAAAAAATAGAAAGCTGTTCTATTACCGGAAAAATTTGGCGTATTTTTCTTTCTAGCGGACGTTTTGACGACGTTTTTAAAAGTACTATAAGCTCACATAAGCTTACGTGTTTTGAAATTGTTCGCGCGGAACTAAAAGCTTATTATTTTGTTTTCTTATCCGCTACATTTGTGGCTATAAATTTCTCTGACACTATGAAGTCAATTAAACGTTTTACTCTTTACTTTACTGTACTACCAACCTCGTCCGGTTGCTGTAATATTGTTTCTCCCATAGTTTTAGCCAGTCTCCTCTCTTTAGGTTTCTTGTACTTGCAAGCATCGATCGATGATTGCGCTTCTTCAATTTCTCGAGAGAGTTGAGTTTGAGTTCAAAGCTGACTAAATCTTGAATCTCACATTGGAAAAAACCCGCATGTTTGCTTTTGGCTTTTCTGACATTGATGCTGACATTGAAACCATACGAAAACCGCATTTTTATATTTTAATTTGCGATGCCGAAAGTAAACAAACACAATCTCGCGTTGGGCCTCGCTTTCAACTCACTTCATGCAATTCAGCTATGCAATTCAACTTCTCAGGCATGCAATTCCACGTTGAATACCCTCGCATCGATAGCCAATCAGAGTGCGAGAATTCTCTAAGCTATGCGATTCTACTTAAAATATCGTCTTATTCTAATGTGTGCTATGATTGGCTCTCGCTACTGAAACATTTTCGCATATTCGCGGGAACGCTAGAGATTTTCCGTAGCCTATCGGAAGAACAACTAAACAGTGTCAACAGTCCCTTTTCTTTAAAACGATCCCCTGAAAAGCTTCCTTTTGTTTTGCTTTTAAGCAAAGTTTTCCAGACCTCTGTCTCCAAGAATTCTCAGAATAACTCCGTCGAGTTCCAGGAATTCATCCATGTTTATGGATGAAGGAGGACAACTAAGAAGGACAAACTAACGAAGGACAACTAAGAACCACGGGAAGGCCCGTATATCGGGCCTTGAAATCGAACTTTACCAGATCTCCCTTTCGCGTGGCAGAGGGTGATCTGGGTACGAGATTAGTTTAAGGCTTAATTCTGTTGTCGCGCAAGATTTTCCCGCCGTATTAAACAAGAGAAACCTTTGGGCTCCGTTCAGCTGTCCGTCCAACTTGTAAAATGAATATAATGTTCAGCTCCATAATCATTTCGGATCTGCTAAACCATCTGCACCATTTTCCAGAATAAACGAAACTTTGGAGAGATTGAGCGAAGATTAATCCGCCGAAGAAAACTTTTTCTTGCTCTGACTTTTCATTCAACTTGCCAACTGGACACCGCGCCAGAAAGTTTTGCCTCCGTTTTCATACAAATCATGCTTCATTTAGATTGAACTGAAAAAATCACTCAGTCGATTTATAGTTTTGCAAAAAGTAATACCGAAGTCTAACCTAAATTTATTGAAGTATTTAATAAAACAGTTATGCCATTCTGCTGTGACGCTTTTTATTTTTTCGCTTTTCTTTGGCCAAAGTTTCTGCCTTTGCGTAGCGCGCGCATCAAAAATTGTTCAACGTGATTGGCTACTGGTTCGGCCTTGTTGCGTAGGTATGTGGTACCGCTCCACCGCTGGACAAGGGTAACGAGAAAATAGTCTAAAAATAGCCTAAACGCGAATCTGATGGGACAAGACCCAATACCAGAAATGGAAACATCTAGTTTTATAATATACTCACCACAGGATATTGCGATTTTGGACAATCTGATTGGTTGCCTACTCAAGGCATATGAGGCAATGTACCATTACTACCTTATTTGGGAATCCCACTAATTACGATAAATATCCCATTTTCCTCTGTTTTTTCCTTCCGTTCTTTCCCCAGTAATTTTTAATTACAATATCCTGTGGTGAGTATATTATAAAACAATTATTCCACTCAATCTCGTCGTACATGAACTCATAGCCAACTCGGCAAATAGACCTCTACTACACCTGGGTTTTGCATCTCTTGTTATAAACAATCTGAGATGCCGCTCCTGGAGCAGGCTCCAGGCTGGATACCAAAAAATTCACTAATTAAATATAACAATAGAGTGGCCCAATCAACATAGTATCAGATCGGTTCAGGTTGTTTGCTCCGATAAGTTGCACTGTAGGTGTGGAGTACTTTAACACTGCATTTCGTCAAAATTAATGTTAGCCCCTGGAAATTCCCCTTAACATAAAGCTATATCGAGTGCAGTGGAAGTTCCCGTAAGCGGACACCCTCGTGAGGCACAAAAAGGGTCCGCTACTGGAGCTGGCCG
The DNA here is from genome assembly GCA_029204205.1 of Desmophyllum pertusum. Classification (NCBI taxonomy): domain Eukaryota; kingdom Metazoa; phylum Cnidaria; class Anthozoa; order Scleractinia; family Caryophylliidae; genus Desmophyllum; species Desmophyllum pertusum. The sequence goes on from MU827303.1 coordinate 2,743,347, forward strand.
CTTACTGGAATGTGTAAATACAGAGTTTGTATGAGCTAGAGTTCAAACGGGGTTTTGTTAAGACGGCCGTAAGTAGAGCTGTCCGCTTACGACTATGTCCGCTCAGAGAGCTCGACGGTATTTTCAACATTTTAGTTGAAGTTTTGATGCTATTTTAATTAATTAAAGATAATTATAAATTACTTACAAGCCTTGCTCCAAAATAACGTTTCTTTGTAATGTCCGGTTAGGCGTTGCACAAACACTGAACCTGCAAATAGCAATTTTCGAGATCAAAAAATTATTATGATTGCGAGTCCATACAAACACTGACAAACCCAAGCGGTGCAAACACAATAGTGCATATAAACAGTGCTGAGAAACCCAAGCGCAAGCTCAAGGATCAAAACAATTCCATTGTAATTCATTAATTTTCAGCTAAATACTTACGACGAGCTCCAAAACACAAGCTTTGAAACGGAACTGTGTGAAAAAAGACACCAAAATGCGAGGCCAAGAACAGTCGACCAAAATATAACTAATGTCGAACCTTGAAGTGTCTGTATGAATTTATATATATTAGTCGTTCATTCTATAATTGTCATATGAGCGCAATTAAAGGCTTTCGACTTTGGAAAGTAAAATTGTTTTCCCCTAGAATGCAGTCATTTCCTTATTTGAAGAAACAAATGATTTGATTCATTCAGTCATAGCTGCATGCTTACAGCATTTCGACTACTGAATGGTTCGAAAATGGCATTATTATCCATAAAAAAAAGATTACGGTGTCACGGGTTCGTGGCTGCGTAATTGTGAAATCACATTAACCTATGAAGTATCATTTTAAAGCTTATACAGGAATGACATGTGGACGTTTTTGTATCAGGCCCGAAAACGAAATAATTTGAGCTGTGTTTATTTCAGTCAGAATGGAGTAATGAGGTTTGATCTCCTGGTGTGTCAAAATTTCGCGGTACAATTTCGATACAATTTCAAGATTAAAGAACCCTTTACCGGTAAATAACAAGCGCCAGTCTAGCGGCTGTGGCTTTATATTGCTCAATTTTACTAACGGGTAAAGAAATCGAGCCGCTCAAATAGAAAAGAAAGAAAATAAATGAATGGAACCATCTCAATCGAAACTATTCAGGCAGCATCACCAAACGTAAAATTCGCGTGAAGAGTATTTTCTATTTTATTACGTCAAGCCCGGGCCAGACGAGAACAAGAGTTGGCTCTCACGAGAGTTTTCGTAAACTCTCATCGATTATCATCACCTCGGGCCAAACGAGAGAAACTCTCGACGACTCTCAAAAAAACTGATTTGGGCGCGCAGGTTCAGTCAAATTCGAGAGCCTGAGTTTGAACTCTGGGCAACTCCCGTCCTCGTTTGGCCCGGGCTTACATGTAATATATATCTTGTTTTTATCTTCACAGGTTCCTTTTCCTTTTTCCATAGACGCGTTAAACAAACCCTACTTGCGAAAATGTGTAATGTTGTGACGTACAGGAGGATGACACCGCTACTTCACGTTAACGATACTGAAAAAAGGGAAACATCGAATATCTTCTAAACAACAATCTTTTTCATTATGGCTATGCTCGCCAGAGGGGTAAATGATCGTTTTCTCGTAAACGAGCGTGGTGACCTATCATTTTTTTTCGCATATTTAAGTCTAGAAATCATCTTATTTCTATACAAGGAGTATATACCAATTCTCAGTGCAGAAAAATTAATAATCACTGAAAACGTGAAAAAATACATGTTTTTGGTTGATTTTGTAAGGAATTATGAGGTGTTTTAGTCGATTATATCTCTTTCGCGAGGCTGGTGACCTATTCTTTTTATTCTATATTTTGAAACATTACATCACAATGTTCAACTAGGGAAAGTTTCAGAAACTTCCCAGTGTAACTTCTATTTCGATGACCTTAAAAGACTTAAAAGAGATTGAGAAATGAGAAGAAAAAATATAATAAGGTTGAGGAAGATAATTACACGGGCTCAAAAGAAACGCCTTAACCACACTGTGACCAACCAGTGAGGGTAAAAGATCAAGACACCCAAATTAACATCGAAGTGTCGTTAAGCCCAACAATTATTGTCGCGTGTGATTGCAAATGAAGGGCTTTGGATTTTGGAAAGTGAAATGTCTCTAATTTTTTTCATTTGAGGTTATGCCTTAAGGAACAGGGGTACACTCCCTCGACAGAGACGACGGCTGAAATACAGGCTAGAACCAGGGGTGGATCAAGGAATTTTCGATTTGACAGTGATTGAGTGGGAGGGGGGGGGGGGGGGGGGGGTAGGGGTAGAGTACTTGCAAACAGTAGATACTGTAGAAATAGTTTTATGAAATTTCAATTTCGATAGACCATTAAGGGCCTATTTACATGGAGAAAAGGTGTCCCTGGTAGGAGGGTTACCCTCCTCCCCGAGCCATCTTTTACCGAGCGTTTATATGAAAAACGTTGTCCCTGTTTACCGAGCCAAAACGTGGCCCTCTCGCGCTCGCGCATGCTCTATATGTCCCGACTTGTCTCTGGTAGGTGAAACAGGGTCACCCCAGGGTCACCCTACTTTCAAAGCGAGTGACCCTCCACCCTGGGTCACCCTGTCCCCCGAGCCAACTTTGCGATTTCTCATGCACAACTGTAAACGGTTCGCTGCTATTTATAAAGAAATGTATGAAGAGTTCTCTCGCCAGGGGTTACTCGGTATGGAGGGTGACCCTCCTACCAGGGACAACGTTTCTCCATATAAACAGGCCCTTAGAGAGGAGTCGAAAAGGTGAAGAATTCGAACATGCCTCTCATTGAATAGGAGACATTGTTAACACATTGTTAGCTGAGTGGCAAAGTTTTATTTTCAAACAACCAGATAAAAGTTATATTAATAGCGATCCTTAAAATGCAAGAATTTTATTTTCAAAAATGTTTCGAAATGTTTTAATTAACCATTTTGAACCGCGACTCATACACTAGATTGTGATCTGGTAGTCTTTATTGTAACAATACTAACAGAACGCGTACATGATTAAAACCTATTGATGTTACATTGAATTCAATAAAATAGTAAATAATCAATAGATTACTAGACAAGGGATAACAAAAACTGCTCTGCCCTGGGAGTGAGTGGGTGGGGCTAACTCGTTGCTCTCTTATTGTTACAAACTGCGGCTGATCTGTACGCGTCCTCAGTCTTCATAGCAATAATACTGATATTAGAATGAATGGCCTGGTCTAGGTATATCTAGTATGTTGAAACTTTACTGAAGCTTCCTTACAGAGAATCTGAGAATTGTGACCTTTAGGTGGATACCTTAGGTCCTAGATCATGGCTAATTAAATTAAATGTGAGTCTTAGGTATGTGCCCTTCAAAGGGCGTCTGTAAAAGGGTTATAGGTTTTGTCTTTTTGTGCTGAAATCGTATTCCTGAGATCATAACTTCTTAAACTTAACTGATAATATTTAATAACAATAACAATTTATTCAAAAACTCGTTAATCAATCAATCAAAAAACTTTATTAATGTGCCAGTAAATGTTTTAGCTGAGGGAAAGCCCTCTACTAATAGGGGACACCTACCTAAAATTATATAATTTAAAAAATTAGTCTATTTACAAAGTTCATAAAATACTTAACTAAATATAAAATACTAAATACTTAAAATTGTATATACAAATAAATTCTTGAACAGGAAATCTAAAGGTCAACCCTATGTTAAGGATCCCCTAATATAAAAATAGTAAAAAAGGATGTGATTATTACAATCATTTAAAACTTGTGTAGGACTGAATATTATTTATATTCATCACAAGTTATCAATATACACATACAGAAAACAGTTGTGAACATGTTTAAGTTTTGGTGTGAAAGGAATATAAAATATGCTTAAATGTAAAGTACAATATGCGTTACAGTAAAAACCCGCATATAAGAACCTAGATTTTTCGAAGTCAGGCTAAACAGGTTCTTATATTTTGGGGTAGTTATTGACAATTCAGGCTAATTAGGTTCTTAAATAGGTTCTTAATTTCTTAAAGGGAGATTTAATTGTTGTCGACCAAAAAATCAACTACAAACATAGGTGTGGCCCTTTAACTGCAATATCATTACCGGTAATCAAAATTATGCTTATCAGGACTACATGCTTTAACAACACTGATCCTGCATAATTATTTTAACTTTAAAACCCAACATAACAATTCACCGTAGGAAAAAAGATGGCGGCGGTACATTTTACCACAATACCTTGCGAACCTAACAGAGCCAATAGGCACATAGAAAGCCATGTGTATGCTAGGTTTGAAGTTTTTAGAACTTTTCTGTGCGTTTTTATGAGTATTTTTAGGGTTTTGTGCGCTAAGAGTTATGGGTAAATGTACCAGTCGCCATCTTTTTTCCTACGGTGGATTGAATCATCACAAATCTAGAGCGCTGGGACTAGGTGAAAGGTGATGACCTGTCAGTACTGTAATACTGTATATATATGTATATTTTGAACATCATAATTCAGTTGATTCTTTCATATAAGAACCTGTTTTTCTTTGCCAGGCTAAACAGGTTCTTATATTTTTGGGTATTTAAATGCCAAATTAGAGGCTGTAGGTTCTTAATCCACTAGGTTCTTATATGCGGGTTTTTACTGTACTAACAATAATCCCTGACTGTATCGAATGAACAGTCACTCAAACACAATTTTAAGCGCATGCGCAACTGATCTCGGCTATGATTCAAATTCACACTCTTCTTTCTGTTCTCTGCTGACTGCAGACGTCAAGATTTAAACCAGTTTTTGAGTGACGTAGTTTTCTGTACAGAACATTGCTTGAAATGTGACTCTTCTCAGAGCTGCACCAATCTTCGTGTCATCAGATCTCTGTAAGATAAAACGAATACAGTCGTAACGAAAATATTATAGCGAATAATATTGACTTACACTGTATAATTATATTTGAAACGAATCACATTTAAAGGAAATGCTATCATACAAACTAGAAAATAGCTATAAATTAAAATATAATATATAAAATGAACATAATGCTAATACTAACGCACCGCAAGGTGGTCGGTATGGCTTTAACCGCATTTTATTTATTTTCTATTGGTAGTTACCCTGGGGTACCAGAGGCGCGCTTCAAGATCACCCGGAGGTCGACAAAACAAGCGGCGAAGCGCGGGTCACAATAGAAACTTGAGCGGAACCACAAACCGCTAACGAGAAGCCTTCCACACAAAGTGTAACGGTTAGTCAATATCAATCCAAACGAAGGAAAAAATACACGCCTTCAAGTAAGTGGAAATTCATTTTAGACAAAAATTATTCAACAAAATTGTTACGTACATGTATTCTGTGTAATTAGTATATTTCATGAAAATGGCAATTTCTTTCGAAAATATAGTATGAAATAATATTGACTAAAGAAAACTACATAAACAAATCTGATAGAAGCTAAGTCATACCGTAAGTTGCTTTATTATATCTCTTATATAGTACGCGCGCTGTGATTGGTCAATTTTACGGGCCGTATTCTACGGTACGGTCCGCGAAATTTGAGAGTGCTACTGATCGTGACGCCATCTTTGCAAGTTACTTTTGATTAATTTCAAATTCTGCATAATAATGTCTCAAGAAGACGATTTTGAAACCTGCAATCCGGATGAAAGAGCTTTAGAGCGAAGCGAAGAAGATCTTCAAACGCGATTTATCGGTCGGGAACTTTTAGAAGCCGAAAATTAAACGTCCAAGATGTGCGAGCCGGCCGGACTCGATTCAGGAACTTGACAGTTTATCTCTGCCGAAAAGTCCGCAAACTGAATGTGAAGCAGACGAATGGAACATTTAACGTGGAAAAGATAAGTCTGACCTGTTGATGTTTTTGACAGGCTTCTCGGCAAATTTTTCACCAAGTTATTATGCGACTTCTGCAGCGAACACTTCTCAGGACTACACAACAAAGCGTCACAAAATGGACGGCAGTATCTGTTCTGAGAAGACTTTTGTCCCGTAGTTTCGTTACAATTTTAGTGTTCTCTCGTCCAGTATTTGTAAGAAACACTCGTATTTTCACTCAGTTTGACGAACACGCTGTAAGTTGATTGCGGTGCTTTCTTCTCAATCCGTGAATCAAATTTATTGTCCTTGTCTGTTTAACGAACTTCAAGAAGTAGTTTAAAAGTAAACTCGAACTGTACCTAGTTTTCATGCTTTTACAGAAAATAACTAGGTAAAAATTGTTTGAAGACGTTTGAAGTTTGGATTCAAATCGTGTTTACAACTCGTCGAACTCGAACAATCGACTCGTCCTTTGCCTGTGATGCGTGTCAGTCAAATGAAACCCCTTTCCTCGCGGGTGACTTGAAATGTTTTCCTTTTTCAAAAGGAAGAGATATAATAAATATCTTACTAACCTCGTCTTCTCGTTCCGTACTGTAAGTTACGGATCCTCGTTTTTTCCCGAGGAAAAAAACTGAAAAAAACTCGGTCCGTAACTTCCCGTACGGACCTCGAACTCGGTTAGTAAGAGGTATACATGCAAAACAGTTACCTGACCCTTAAAACAACTCAGTTAAAACATTCTGCACATCAATCACCAATTGATCGAGTAAACATTGGTAAACGTTTACAAGCAAATTCTACTCACATTGCTCTTTCTCTTTTTGTCCAAATTCGAGCGTGACGTCGTCACCAATAAGAACAAACGGAGCCCAGTACTTCACGGCATTAAACTTCTCTGACTCTCTCAGACATTTCATAGCTTGGTTGAGAGCCCCACTGGCGCTATATCCATCTCTTAGATGTTGGTAGAAACTTGTCATAAATTCCATAGTGGCCTCGTCATTGATTGCCCAGAGTGACACCAGAACAGAGCGAGCACCAGCACCCAAGAAAGCCCTTGCAATACCGACCACACCTTCAGCGGTAACCTTCCCTCGACCACTGTGACAGCAACTGAGCACAACAAGCCTTGCTCTTAGCTTCACAGCATGCACATCTGACATTTTCAAAATGTAGTCTTTCTCTTCAGGAATCTTGGATTTCCGTGCGGGATTTGGAGCCAAAACAATTTCACCAGTTTCCATTTTTCCATGTGCTGCAATGTGCACCAACGTAACTGAAGCGATTCGCTTAAGGACCTGGTCTTTAGTTGCTTCCCTTCCCATGAGAGGTGTGGTCTTGATAATATCTCCTATCATCTTTACTTCCTCTCTGGCGCATTGCAGCTGCTTGAACTTGGGCTTACCCCGCCTTTTTGTAACTTCCTCCACACATGGATCTCCGACAAGCAGCGCTCCAGTCTTACTGTGGTAGCTCTCAGGACAATCTGCGAGTAGTTTTAAAGTGGTCAGCGAGGGAATAATGCGGATCCTGGTAGATTCACTAAGGTTCCTTGATTCGTCATCTATAAATGCAGCAAAAGGAGCGAGGCATAACGGACCTACCGGGACAATGATTAATTCGTCGCCTTGAAGCAATTCTGCAATGGGACCAACAATACAATCATACAGTAGGCGCAGAGACTTGGTTTTGTCATGTGATACTTCTACTGTTTCCTCACCGGGTTCTCTATTGCACGGTAATTCCTCTTCTAGCTCATCCAATGTACGATTCTCGCATCTAACGCCAACTCCAATGCGATTTTCTTTGAAAGCGTCTTTCATTAAACCCTCCAAGAAGGAAGCCGAATCTTCAAGCTCATGTATTTTCTTTTGGCTAAACAGAACATTCTTTCCTTTGCAGAGTACCCAGATGCAGACTGTGCTTCTTTCAAGTGACACAAAAACGGTTTGCGTAGATATATCGCTTAACATGTCAGAGATTGTTTTCCCAGGATCAAGTGACGCAGAAGGAAGACTTTCTAAGTTATATTGTGTCTTCATGAGATCCATCAAGGCCTGTGCTCGACCATGTTCAGCGACATACAGAGCCTCGTCAGTCTTTCCAAGCGTTATCAGAGTTCTCAACAGAGCCGTGTATGTATTTTGACACTCATTACGGAAACTTATTTTCCACAGATCTACAGACTCAAGACTATCTCTTATGTCGTTATACAGGTTTATACTGTCTCGGTAACAAGGCATAGCCTTATGCAAAGCACCCCAGCATTCGTTATCACAGCCTAAGAGATAATGCGCACCTGCCTCTCCATTTCTGTCTCCAACTTCTTTGGAAATTCTTAGATATTGCTCGTGGTACTCTATGGCTCGTTTATAATCACCGAGACGTCCGTGAGCAATGCCAAGATTGCCATAGGATATTCCTTCTCCCTTTCTGTCTCTGACTTCTTTGGCAATACTAAGATCTTGCTCGAGGTACTCTATGGCACGTTTAAAATCACCGAGTCCAGAATAAACATTTCCAAGGTTACCATAAGCTTGTCCTTCGCTAGCCCTGTCGTTCACTTCTTTGGCAATACTAAGATGTTGCTCGTAGTAGGTTATGGCTTGTTCAAAATCACAAAGTCTACAATGAGCATTGCCCAGATTGCAATAGGCTACTCCTTCTCCGACCCTGTCTCCTACTTCTTTTGAAATGCCAAGATGTTGCTCGTGGTACTCTTTAGCTCGTTGAAAATCACCGAGATCATGGTGAAAAACGCCAATACCACTATAGGATCTTCCTTCCTCTTTCCTGTCACCGATTTCTTTAGCAATTGTAAGACGTTGCTCGTGGTATGCTATGGCTCGTTTTAAATCACCGAGACTTTGATAAGCATTGCCAAGATTACCATAGGATGCTTTTTCGTCAATCCTATTTCCTACTTCTTTGGCAATACAAAGATGTTTCTCGTGGTACTTTATGGCTCTTTTAAAATCACCAAGACCGTGGTGAGCATGGCCAAGACCGACATAGGATTTGCTTTCCATATGCCTATTCCCGACCTCTCTGGCTATGCTTAGAAGTTTCTCGTGGTACTCTATGGATCTTGTAAAATCACAAATTCTGTAGTGAGCATGGCCAAGATTGCCATAGGATTTTATTTCCATAGTCCTGTCTTCGACTTCTTTTGCAATGCTAAGTTGTTGCTCGTGGTACTCTATGGCTCTTTTAAAATAAAAAGACTGTAGTGAGCAAGGCCAAGACCGCCATAGGATTTTCCTTCCGTAGACCTATCACCGACTTCTTTGGCAATGCTAAGACTTTGTTCGTGGCACTCTATGGCTGTTTTGAAATCACCCAGACGGAAATTAGCATTGCCAAGATTGTAGTAAGCGCGTCCTTCCCCAGCCTTATCTCCGACTTCTTTTTCAATACTGAGATTTTTCTTGTGGTACTCTATGGCTCTTTTAAAATTACAAAGACGAAGGTGAGCATTGCCAAGACCGTTATAGGATTGTCCTTCCATAGACCTATCTCCGAATTCTCTGGCTATGCTTAGATGTTGCTCGTGGTACTCTATGGCTCTTTTAAAATTACTAATTCCGTGGTGAGCAAAGCCAAGACTGCCATAGGATTCTCCTTCCATCGACCTATCTCCGACTTCTTTGGCAATGCTAAGACTTTGTTCGTAGCACTCTATGGCTGTTGTGAAATCACCGAGACTGTAATAAGCATCGCCAAGATTGTAGTAAGCAAGTCCTTCCCAAGTCCTGTTTCCGAGATGTTTGGCAATGCTAAGATGTCGCTGGTGCTGTATAACCTCTGGATTTCTTTCTGCCATTTTTGATACAAGTATTGTGGTGAAGAATTTTCTATACTTGCTTCTTATCAAGTAGACACCTAGTATAGACAAAAATATTAAAGCATAGCTTAGCATGAGTAACTAAGTAACGCCTTTTCGTAACCAAGTAGCATAAGAAGCCGGCCCTTAACCCCTGTTTACGTAATATGAAGTGGCTATAGGGGTATACATATAGATGGAATCTACTGGTACCATAAGCAATTTCTGGGTCGAGAGAGGTACCTGGGGATGACGTGATCGACAAAATGTTTTGAAAATAACCCCTAAAAGGTACCAGAATTACGTTTAGTGGGTGTGGCTCGAATTCATGTTCACCCGTAATAGGTACTGAAACAAAACAAGTTCCTGTCATATTTTTGAGGCCTCATACAGTACCCTACGTATATTAAATAGAATGAAGTAAAATAATTACACAGTGTTTACGTTTTCTTTTCTGTGCCTGTAACGGCGATTTGAAGCATGCAAGAGCGGTTTTATGAGACTCTTATGAGGTCAAAGTTTGCACGAGTTGCTTCCAGAATAGAATAATCAACAAGGCATGCAACTACGACCATTTTTGGGCCGACGAATTTGGTACCTCCTCCCAAATTTTTCCTTCAAAAGAAGAATTTCCTCGATTCGCCTTCCTAAGAGCTCTCAGTCCTCGAAAGACCAGTCTCTGGCCTAATTTGAGTCCCCAGAACAAGAAAAGCGTTCCACGACAAAAACTTCCCTTGCTTACCGAGTTGGAAGGATTCTACGACAAAAACGTCCCTTGGGTACAGAGTTGGAACGCATATACTGACAAGTAAGTAGTACTACAGATCAATGTAAACTAATCTACAAAAGCATTCGATAGTTCAAGCTGGTTATTAAAGATCAATACGCGAATCGACTCAAAGTAGGCCAGCTTGTAGTTCGAGGACTTGTCTTTCGAGGACAAGAAGCTCTTAGGAAATGCTTTTTGAGGGCAACATGTGAGAGGAGCTGGATACCAAATTCGTTGGTCCGAAGCTGTTTGAAGTTGCATCAGCATTCTATTCTCTTTTTAAAACGAAATAAGAAACGTCTACGCGCAATAGACATTATTTCATATATATTATTATAAAAAGAGTGTATTGCATTCAAATACTAAACAATTACTTACCGCGGCTCTAACACACGCTTTGAGACGAAATTGTGGCAAAAAGGCAGAAAATTGGACGCCAAAACTAATGTCAAGGTGTCTGTAGAAGTTATGATACCACCACTGACCTGATTAACTTCCGCGGTGCGCTAAGAAGCTAAATTTACTCGTTATGTAATTGTTAATTTTACTTTGTCTCGTGTTCATCTTATGATCAATCACGTGTTTGTCCAGTTGCCCACATGTATATGGTCATGGGTATTTTGTCTAGGCTCCAGTTTCATTTCCCGTTATTGAAAGTTCAGACTGAGATAAGGTGATTTGTTTAATACTTCCTGAGAAACGCTAAGTTGTCACGGTCCGAAAATTATTCCCAAGAACATGTCAATAATTTTAGTAACTATATAGCTAGTATATGCTATGGACTGTAGGGTTTGTTACTTCCTTAGTAACAAGTTCTCACGGTCCGAAACCCAAACATTTCTATAATATTAGAATATAGCTACGTGCACTCCAACGTGTAAAGTAGAAAATAGAAATTGGAATAGCAGAAGTAGAAGATGTTGTCGCTGAATAAAGAAGTTGTCCAAAGATAAGAGTCATCAACCAACAATGTAGCATGGCAATGCTGCGTGCATAAGAATTACGCTGAAACGTCTTTGTTTGCCGAATAAAAAAAGCTCAGTTCATTTAAATGGAATAAAGTGATGTAAAAACACGAATTATTATTGGGCTCGATCTGAAAACTCGCGGGAAATGACGCAATACAATTTCAAGATTTTAAAATCTTACTTACTGACAATTCAAAAACGCGACTGTTTACAATTTTAACTTTAATATGGATAAAGTAATCAAGTCGATGTGTTACAAGGAACAAGCGAACTGGTTTGAAAGTTCGACAAATTTGATTTGAATGGAAGAAAGTTACCAAAGCTTTTTTCCATACCAATCCTCTAAATTTGTCAAACTTAAAATATGGCAACCTTACTAAGTCATCACGCTACTGTATTTACATTTCTGACACCCATTTTGTACCATGACACCGCCTATTGTTATGATTGACAAGGTCACGTGATCTGCAAACGGCACGTTTGACTGTTACTCGCAGATTATCAGAACAGCGGCAAGCGCGATTTCTTTTTCCAGTCCTGCCGTTGAGGGGGAAAATGGCGTGTAGCAATGTTTTAATTTTCCGACAATTTTTTCTCACCCGACAATCCGTATAATGGAAAAGATGAGCTACTCGTAATTTACTTCAACAGCCTCTCTATTTTCTCGACGCTAAAAAAGCGAGCGCGTCGAGAACATAGAGATGCTGTGAACAGTCCAACTTCGACAAGCTTGGTTATACATTTTATTTCCAACTTGGGGAAATGGTTTAAAGAGCTTTCAGTCATTTTAACTTCCTTTCAATTCAACTTTATTTATTTCAGTTTCCAACAATGATAAACCTTAACATTACAATATTTTAGTATTTATTATTGAAATTATTATATATACACATGAATATTTTGCTTCCTTTTCATTTTCAACTTAAAATCATTTCTTTCTTCTACGCCATTCTAAGAGAATTCAATAAATAAAAAAGGATAAAACGTCGGACAAAAATGTACATGAATCTATACAAACTATGCCGTAGTCATACATTAAATACGTAAAATAAAAGTGCCAACCATCCAGACGGTTCGTCCAACGTTTCATGTGTAATTATTCCTTACACTGCACTTAAACGCCGCTGTTAGGCAGATGTTTAGTGTTACTCAATCAGGTAAAATAGTTAAATTCCAAGGGTAAGACCATTCTTCACATCAATCACCAATTGATTGAGTTAACATTGATGAATGTTTACATTACTCGCATTGCTTTTATTCTTTTTGTCCAAATTCGAGCGTGACGTCGTCACCAATAAGAACAAATGGAGCCCAATACTTTACGGCATTAAACTTCTCTGACTTTCTAAGACATCTCATAGCTTGGTTGAGAGCCACACTGGCGCTATTTCCATCTCTTAGATGTTGGTAGAAACTTGTCATAAATTCCATAGTAGCCTCGTCATTGATTGCCCAGAGTGACACCAGAACAGAGCGAGCACCAGCACCCAAGAAAGCCCTTGCAATACCGACCACACCTTCAGCGCTAACCTTCCCTCGACCACTGTGACAGCAACTGAGCACAACAAGCCTTGCTCTTAGCTTCACAGCATGCACATCTGCCATTTTCAAAATGTAGTCTTTCTCTTCAGGAATCTTGGATTTCCGTGCGGGATTTGGAGCCAAAACAATTTCGCCAGTTTCCATTTTTCCATGTGCTGCAATGTGCACCAACGCAACTGAAGCGATTCGCTTAAGGACCTCGTCTTTAGTTGCTTCTCTTCCCATGAGAGGTGTGGTCTTGATAATATCTCCTATCATCTTTACTTCCTCTCTGGCAAATGGCAGCTGCGTAAATTTGGGCTTACCCCGCCTTTTTGTAACTTCCTCCAAACATGGATCTCCGACAAGCAGCGCTCCAGTCTTACTGTGGTAGCTCTCAGGACAATCTGTGATTAGTTTTAAAGTGGTCAGCGAGGGAATAATGCGGATCCTGGTAGATTCACTGAGGTTCCTTGATTCCTCGTCTAAAAATGCAGCAAAAGGAGCGAGGAATAACGGACCTTCCGGGACAATGATTAATTCGTCGCTTTCAAGCAACTCTGCAATGGGACCTACAATACAATCATACAGTAGGCGCAATGAATTGGCTTTGTCATGAGATGCCTCTACTGTTTCCTCTCCAGGTTCTCTATTGCACGGTAATTCTTCTTCTAGCTCATCCAATGTACGATTCTCGCATCTAACGCAAACTCCAATGTGATTTTCCTTGAAAGCATCTTTCATCAAACACTCTAAGAAGCTTGTCGCATCTTCATTTTCTATTTCCTTTCGTCTAAAATGGACATGGGTTCTGTTGCAAGTGACCCAAAAATTGATTGATCGACTTCCAAGTGCTACGAAAACTGTTTGTGCAGATGTGTCACTTAATATGCCAGAGATCGTTTCTTTAAGCTCAAATGACCCGGACGGACGTGATCCAAACTCATATTGTAACTTCATGAGATCCGTCAATGCCTGGGATCGTCCCTGCTCAGCAACACACAAAGCCTCGTCAGGCTTTGAAAGTCTTACCAGAGTTCTCCAAAGAGCTGTATACGCATGTTGACAGATATTACGAAAGCATATTTTCCACACATCTTCAGACTGAAGAAGAGCTCTCACGTCATTAAGCAATTTTACACTGGATCGATAATAATCCAGAGCGTCATCCAAAGAACCCGATTGTTCCGCATCACATCCTAGCAAATAACATGCATCTCCTTTTCCCACCCTGTCTCCAACTTCTTGCGCAATATTAAATTTCAGCTTGTGGTACTCCTTGGCTTGTTTTAAATCATTGAGACTTCGATAAACAGTACCAAGGTTTCCATAGGCAATTCCTTCCCCAGTCCTGTCCCCTACTTCCTTGGCAATACTAATTTGTTTGTTGAGGTACTCTATGGCTTGTTTAAAATCACCGAGACTCTGAAAAGCAGTGCCAAGATTTCCATAACCAACTCCTTCTCCAGTCCTGTCCCCTACTTCTTTGGCAATGCTAAGTTGCTGCTCGTAGTACTCTATGGCTTGTTCAAAATCACCGAGACTTTGATAAGCACAGCCAAGGTTACAAAAGGAAGTTCCTTCTCCGGCCCTGTCTCCCACTTCTTTAGTAATTCTAAGAGCTTGCTCGTGGTGCTCAATAGCTTGTTTAAAATCACCAAGACTTTGATAATCATTGCCAATATCTCCATAGGAATGTCCTTCTCCAGCTCTGTCCCCCAGTTCTTTGACAATGCTTAGACTTTGTTTGTGGTACTCTATAGCTTGTTTAAAATCACCGAGACTTCGATAAACAGTGCCAAGATTACTGTACGCATGTCCTTCCCCAACTCTGTCCCCAACTTCTTTGGCAATATCAAGGCGTTGGTTTTGGTATTCTTTGGCTAATTTGAAATGACCGAGACTTAGATGAGGAATGCCCAGATGTCCGTAGGCACTTCCTTCTGTAGCCCTGTCCCCCACTTCTTTAGCAATGCAAAGTTCATGCTTGAAGTAATCTATGGCTTGGTTAGAATCGCCAAGACTTAGATAAGCATTGCCAAGATTTCCATAGGAAGTTCCTTCTCCAGCCCTGTCTCCCACGTCTTTGGCAATGTTAAGATCTTGCTTATGGTACTCTATGGCGAGTTTAAAATCACCAACATTTTGATATGCATTGCCAAGATTACAGTAGGCACGTCCTTCTCCAGCCCTGTCCCCGACTTCTTTGGCAATGCTAAGATGTTGCTTGTGGTACTCTATGGCTCGTTTAAAATCACCTAGACCTCGATGAGCAATGCCCAGATTTCCGTAGGTGCTTCCTACTCCAGCCCTGTCCCCCAGTTCTTGGACAATGCTAATACTTTGCTTGTGGTAGTCTATGGCTTGTTTAAAATCACCTAGACATTGAAAAGCACCGCCAAGATTGCCATAGGCTCTTCCTTCTCCAGCCTTGTCCCCCACTTTCTTTGGCAATACCCAGACTTTGCTTGTGGTACTTTATGCCTTGTTTAACATCACCAATACTTTGATGAGCAATGCCAAGATTACTGTAAGACGTTCCTTCTCCAGCACTGTCCCCCAACTCCTTGGCAATGGTAAGATCTTTCTTGTGGTACTCTATGGCTTGTTTAAAATCACCTAGACTTTGATACGCATTGCCAAGATTGCAGTAGGCACGTCCTTTTCCGGCTCTGTCGCCTTCTTCTTTGGCAAACGTAAGACCCTGCTTGTGGTACTCTATGGCCTTTTTAAAATCACCGAAACTTTGATACGCATTGCCAAGATTGCAGTAGGCACGTCGTTCTCCAGTCCTGTCCCCTTCTTCTTGGGCAAACATAAGATCTTGCTTGTGGTACTCTATGGCTTTTTTAAAATCACCTAAACTTTGATACGCATTGCCAAGATTGCAGTAGACACGTCCTTTTACGACCCTATCTCTCACTTCGTTTGCAATGCTAAGACCTTCTTTATGGTGCTCTATGGCTTGTTTATAATCCTCAAGAAGTTGATAAACAGTGCCAAGGTTGTAATACGCACGTCCTTCTCCAATTCTGCTCCCGTTTTCTTTTGCAATGTTAAGATTTCGCTTGTGGTACTCTAAGGCCTCAGAACTCCTTTCTACCATGTCTACTACAGTAAAGAGCTTACTTGCATTTTGTCAGCTGGAGGACATACGTACCTAGTTGGTAGAATACTTATAATAAAACTTATTCGCAAGCACAAGGATCAAAATATAATTATATTGGCATGTCTTCAATTCAGTGAACACAGAACATTAATTTTCAGCTAAATTCTTACCACGGGCTCCAAAATACACGCTTTGTAACGTAACTGTGCTAAAAAGGCAGAAAGTACGAGGCCAAGAACAGTCAACAAAAATGTAACTAATTTCAAAGTCGGAAGTGTCTGTGTGAATTTATGATAGTCCAGTTTTCACTCAATAATTGTTGCGTGATCGCCATTAAAGGCTTTCGATCTTGGAAAGTGAAATTTATTTCTAGAATGCAGTCATTTCCTTATTTGAAGAAACAAATGAGTTTATTTATTTTAACAGCTACAGTTACCTGCAGCATTCGTTACACGACTACTGAAATGATTCGAAAATGGCATTATCATCCAATGATTTAAAAAAAGGTTACGTATCATGGGTTCGTAACTGCGTAGTTGTGAAAGCGCATAAACCTATGAAGTATCTTTTTAAAGCTTATCCAAGAATGACAAATGGGAGTTTTTGTATCAGGCCCGAAAACGAAATAATTTGAGCTGCGTTCATTTCAATCGGAATGGTCGGAGAAAGGTTTGATCTCCTGGTTCATGTGCCAAAATCTCGCGTGAAAAAAAGCTAGCTCACGATACAATTTTCAAGATTAAAGAACAGTTTACCAGCAAATAACAACAGTCTAGCGGCTAGGGTTTGTTGCTCAATTTTTACTAATGGATAAAGAAATCGAGCCGCTCTGATACAATAGAGAGAAATTAAATGAGATGAACCATCGATCAATCGAAATTGCTCATCGCCAAACGTTAGATACAAACTCCTGTATAAAATGCGCGAGGAGTAATTTTATTACGTGAAACCGGGCCAGACAAGCACAAGAGTTGCTGAGAGTTGGCTTTCATGAGAGTTTTTTTCAACTCTCATCGACCATCATCACCTCGGGCCAAACGAGAGAAAACTGTCGACGACTCTCAAGAAAAATTTGAGCAGGTTCAGTTAAATTCGAGAGCGTGAGTTTGAATTCTCGGCGGCAACTCTCGTCCTTGATCTTTTTTTTTCTTGACAGTTTCTTAATAATGTCAGTGTAATGTGGTGACGTGCAGCATGATGCCACTACTTCACATAAAACAAGTGAGACATCAAATTCTTCCAAACAAGCTTAAAAGATTGACAAATAAGAAGAAAAATATACAAAATTTTAAGGAAGATAATTACACGCGCTAAAAGGCACGCCTTAATATAAACCTCCCACTTGTGTGTGTGTTTTTTTAATGGAAACTTTGAAATCAATAAACCTCGCAAAATGTAAGCAACAAATAGTCTAAACCACCACTCATACACAAAATTGGGATCTGGTAGTCTTTATTTATATAAAACAGAATGCGTACATGATGAAAGATATTGATGCTATATTGAATTAAATAAAATAGTCAATAATCAATAGATTAATGGAAATAGGATAACAAACTCTACACTGCCCTGGGAGTGAATGGGTGGGGCTAACTCGTTGCTCTGTTATTGTTACAAACTGTAGCTGATCTGTACGCGTTCTCTTCACA
Source organism: Desmophyllum pertusum (assembly GCA_029204205.1). Classification (NCBI taxonomy): domain Eukaryota; kingdom Metazoa; phylum Cnidaria; class Anthozoa; order Scleractinia; family Caryophylliidae; genus Desmophyllum; species Desmophyllum pertusum. Next base: position 2,761,008 of record MU827303.1, read on the forward strand.
GCAATAATACTGATATTATAGAATCTATGGTCTAGTCTAGGTATATCTAGTATGTTGATTGTAGCTTCCTTATTGGCGGCAGATAATATTATGACCTTTAGGTGGATACCTTAGGTCCTAGATCATGGCTAATTGAATTAAATGCGATTCTCATGATTATCATGCAAATTCCTATGGTCCAATATCATACTGGTACTGGATACCTAGACTGGTGTACAATAACGCACTAGCTTGAGGGGGATCGAGGGGGGTGTACTGGAATAGAGACTGTCCCTCCAGTCCCTAAGTGTGCTGCTATGTTTGTGGTCTAGAGTTCATATTAATAACAAATTATCAACATGCACATACAGAAAACAGCAGTGTGAACATGTTTAAGTCAGTTGGTGTGAAAGCGATAAAAGATATAGTCAAATGTAAAGTACTATATGCGATACAATAATTAAAAGTTGCGTTGTTCGTGACTGTATTGAATGAACAGTCGCTAAAACCTAATTTTAAGTGCATGCGCAACTGATCTCAAATAAGATTCAAATTCACACTCTTTTTATTCTGTTCTCTGCTAACTACAGAAATCAAGATTTAAACCAGTTTTTGAGTGACGTAGTGTTCTGTACAGAACATTGCTTGAACTGTGACTCTTGTCAGAACTGCACCAGTCTTCGTGTCATCTCTGTAAGATAAAATGAATACAGGTTTCCACGGCCATTGAATAAATCTATAGATAAGCATCTTCAACAGAAATACGCCAAGACATAACAAGATACAACATCACTTATGGCAGTATCGCTACTCCTCCTGTTTGGGGTGCTAGTTAGTTGTTAACATTCAATCAAGTAAAATTACGTTATTTTCAAAGTAACAAATCATTCCACACATCAATCACCAATTGATCGAGTAAACATTAGTAAAAGTTTAAAAGTAAATTCTACTCACATTGCTCTTTCTCTTTTTGTCCAAGTTCTAGCGTGACGTCATCACCAATAAGAACAAATGGAGCCCAGTACTTTACGGCATTAAACTTCTCTGACTCTCTCAGACATTTCATAGCTTGGTTGAGAGCCACACTGGCGCTATTTCCATCCCTTAGATGTTGGTAGAAACTTGTCATAAATTCCATAGTGGCCTCGTCATTGATTGCCCAGAGTGACACCAGAACAGAGCGAGCACCAGCACCCAAGAAAGCCCTTGCAATACCGACCACACCTTCAACGCTAACCTTCCCTCGGCCACTGTGACAGCAACTGAGCACAACAAGCCTTGCTCTTAGCTTCACAGCATGCACATCTGCCATTTTCAAAATGTAGTCTTTCTCTTCAGGAATCTTGGATTTCCGTGCGGGATTTGGAGCCAAAACAATTTCGCCAGTTTCCATTTTCCATGTGCTGCAATGTGCACCAACGCAACTGAAGCGATTCGCTTAAGGACCTCGTCTTTAGTTGCTTCCCTTCCATGAGAGGTGTGGTCTTAAGGATCTTTCCTATCATCTTTACTTCCTCTCTGGCAAAAGGCAGCTGCGTGAACTTGGGCTTACCTCGCCTTTTTGTAACTTCCTCCACACATGGATCTCCGACAAGCAGCGCCCCAGTCTTACTGTGGTAGCTCTCAGGACAATCTGCGAGTAGTTTTAAAGTTGTCAGCGAGGGAATAATGCGAATCCTGGTAGATTCACTAAGGTTCCTTGAATTCTCATCTAAAAATGCAGCAAAAGGAGCGAGGCATAACGGACCTTCCGGGACAATGATTAATTCGTCGCCTTGAAGCAAGTCTGCAATGGGACCTACAATACAATCATACAGTAGGCGCAAAGAATTGGTTTTGTCATGAGATACCTGCACTGCTTCCTGACCAGGTTCTCTATTGCACGGTAATTCCTCTTCTAGCTCATCCATTGTACGATTCTCGCATCTAACGCCAACTCCAATGTGATTTTCTTTGAAAGCGTCTTTCATTAAACCTTCCAAGAAGGAAGCCGCATCTTCAAGCTCATGTATTTTCTTTGCCTAAACAGTACATCCTTTCCTTTGCAGAGTAGCCAGATGTAGACTGTGCTTTCTTCAAGTGATACAAAAACGGTTTGCGTAGATACATCGCTTAGCATGTCAGAGATTGTTTTCCCAGGATCAAATGACCCAGAAGGAAGCCTTTCTAAGTTATATTGTATATTCATGAGATCCATCAAGGCCTGTGCTCGACCCTGCTCAGCGACATAAAGAGCCTGGTCAGTCTTATCAAGCTTTATCAAAGTCCTCCAAAGAGCCGTGTATGCATCGTAACACGCAGTACGGAAACTTATTTTCCACACATCTTCAGACTTAAGACTATCTCTTATGTCTTTATACAGGTTTATACTGTCTCGATAACAAGGCACAGCCTCATGCAAAGCTCCCGACCATTCGTAATCACAGCCTAAAAAATAATGGGCACATCTCTCTCCTTTTCTGTCCCCGATTTCTTTGGCAATGCTACGATATTGTTCGTGGTACTCTATGGCTCGTTTATAATCACCAAGATTGTGGTGAGCAATGCCAAGATTCCCATAGCACATTCCTTCGCCAGCCCTGTCTCCGACTTCTTTGGCAATGCTGAGTTGTTCCTCCAAGTACTCTATGGCACGTTTAAAATTACCGAGATTAGAATGCACACTGCCAAGATTACCATAAGCAATTCCTTCAGTAGCCCTATTCCCCACTTCTTTGGCAATACTAAGATATTGCTCGTCGTACTTTATGGCTTGTTCAAAATCACAAAGACTACAATGAGCATTGCCCAGATTGCAATAGGCTACTCCTTCCTCGAGACTGTTTCCTACTTCTTTTGCAATGCGAAGATGTTGCTCGTGGTACTCTAAGGCTCGTTTAAAATCACCGAGACCACGATAAGCAATGCCGATACCACCATAGGATCTTCCTTCTAGTGCCCTGTCTCCGATTTCTTTAGCAATTGTAAGACTTTGCTCGTGGTACTCTATGGCTCGTTTTAAGTCACAGAGACTATAATATGCACTGCCAAGATTACCATAAGCATTTCCTTCCTCAGCTCTATCTCCAACTTCTTTGGCAATACTAAGATGTTTCTTGTGATACTCTACGGCCCTTTTGAAATCACCAAGATCGTAGTGAGCAAGGCCAAGACCAATATAGGATTGTCCTTCCATAGACCTATCTCCCACTTCTCTAGCTATGCTTAGATGTTGCTCGTGACACTCTATGGCTCTTTTAAAATCATAAATTCTGCGGTGAGCAATGCCAAGACTGCCATAGGATTCTCCTTCCATAGACCTATCTCCGACTTCTCTGGCTATGCTTAGACGTTGTTCGTGGTACTCTATGACTCTTTTAAAATCACAAAGACTGTAGTGAAGAAAGCCAAGACTGTCAAGGGATTTTCCTTCCGTAGACTTATCTCCAACTTCTTTGGCAATGCTAAGACTATGTTCGTAGCACTGTATGGCTGTTTTGAAATCCTCGAGATGGTAATAAGCATTGCCAAGATTGCAGTAAGCACGTCCTTCCCCAGCCCTATCTCCGAGATTTTTGGCAATGCTAAGATCTTGCTCGTACTCTATAACCACTGAATTCCTTTCTGCCATGTTTTGATACAAGTATTGTGGTGAAGAGTTTCTATACTTGTTTCTTACCAAGTAGACACCTGTTATAGAAGTTATAGAAAAAGTATTAAAGCATAGTTAACGTTTGATCAGGTACATGAGTAACTAAGTAAAGCCTTTTCGTAGCCAAGTAGCTCAAGAGGCCGACGCTTATCTCCGATTTCCATAACATGAAGCGTCTATAGGAGTATACATAGATGGGATTCACCGGTACCATAAGCAATTCCTGGATCGAGAGAGGTACTAAGTGAGAGTAAACTATCTTGTGCATGAACATATGTAACACAACCGGTAACGTGACAACACAACACAGCGCAATTCAGCACACACAGCAGAACGCACTAATCATTACACCAACACGTCTTTCACAAGAGTTATGGTGATTGCATCATGTTTATAGCAACAAAAAGCATCCCAATCTCCCTAGGTTGTAAAGTCCAAAAGTGCGGAAAAATAAATTTCTCTTCCGAACGTTCTTCACTCAATGTTGTCTTGATGTAGAGAAAGGCTGCAAACTTCAATCGTGTTAGATCTGGTAGTTTAAATTATTTGCAGACAGGTTTCGAGGCATGATCTTTCAGTCAGTTTTATAAATGCGCCTCTTAAGGACGGTGCCTCCTAATATGACTATGCGGGAAAAGCAGATCTTAGCAAAGGCTATCGGAATCCAAAAAGAAAATTGGGGGTAACCACGCATTTTCCAGAGATAATCAAGCTTCAATCTGGAAAAAATGCTGAAATAGCATTTTCTCGGAAAAAAAAGAAACATATTTTTTTCGCAGATTCCCTTTGAATTTGCCTTGACATACACAAAAGCAACAATAAATATAAAAAGCTTTAAAATACTTAACAAATGGTAATATAACAACTACTGTTTATGTGTTTTTTAATTAAAAATCATCGCAACGTAGCCATTATCAACCCTGACAGCTCTCCTCTGGTATACCAAAAATACAGTCTAAATAACTTTTGCACACAACAAAAAATTAATCATATGTTTAATAGGCTTACCGCTGCCATTTTATATCATAAAAAGTAGGGGTCACCACGCGTTTTTGTAAGTTATATGAAGAAAACGACCATATATTTCCCTGCTGAGCTTAGCCTGAAAGAGCTTTCCGCAATGTTCTGTATGTGCGCGCGCTCGAGCGCGCGCTAATGACACCAGAAATTATGCGCATAATGTATGCGCAGTAACAAAAGGAGGCACCGTCCTTAATTAAATGCTCGCGCAAACGAAGATTTTACATTGTTGTGGATTATCATGAACAATCTATAGTCCCCAGAGCCCGCGATTCTTTTGGTCAGCACCAACATATCGCGAGGTCATCATGTCATCAGTCAAATGAAAATGAGTTTGATTTGCATGAAATTGAACACGCGAGTAAAACTCATCAGGTTTTGCACCAGGACTCGTTTTGAAACAGAGGCAAAGGCAACTCGGAAATGGCCTATTGGTGGTTTTCATCAATGTTACAAAAACGTACGTTTTGCTTGCATGAACAACATCAGAAAACTAACAGGTTATGGAGCAAGCAGAAAGAAACGCTCTGTCCACGTTAACGCTTTGTAGCGTTTTTGACAACCGAGAAAATTACAGTATTTAGCAGCTGATTTAGTATGACCAACATGGCAGCCATAAAATTGTACAAGAAGAAGAGTAGATTCTACCATCAATATCATTAGCTTTCACTTCAAGACCTTCAAAGTTCTTTAGATATCACGTCTACAGTATGTTGTAAAAAGATATGTTTTTGTTACAGTTGACAAACACGCTCATCCAGGACATCACAAATTTCTGCTTTATTTTCGAAACGAAGGACTGAATCGATACCAAACTTTGCATAGAGACTAATGTTTTGTATGTCTAGAATATGTGAAAAGAATAGCTTTGTTGGATAAAAAGTTTAGATTTCAGAATTTTGATGACGTCAGATGAAAACCACCAATTAATAACTGACCTTTACATAAGAACCACAGGATACCATCCTCTATATGTGTGGTCACAGCAGGCTACTATGAATTTCAAATTTCTTAGTAAATTCATGGACATTAACTCTTTATCTCCCAGCCAAAAAAAACAGGCAAAATTGACGAATGTCCTTATTTATTTAATATCTCTACAGGTATTTACAACAGTGTGCAAAGATATACCTCATTTGAAAGAGGTATAAATAAGCTTTCAAAAAAGCACATTTTCCCCTCTAGAAATTCATTACAGTTAAAAAAAAATTATAATTACAATACCAAAATTTTCATAATTTATGCAAAAATGTAAACAAAAATAAAAAATTTCAAAGCTGATGTGTAGTTACAGGAAAAAGTTTAAAACACATTTGTTCCTTGTTTTGTTGGCAAAATATCCACCAAAATCTGCCTGAAAGGAAACAAACACGTCCCCTCGTAGCACGTGCCCTAGTCCCCAAGTCGGCGTCCCCTCGTGGCATCTCCACGCAACCACGCTACTTTCGTGTTTCCGCGTGTGAAGTACAAAGTTGATTTACGGCCAAAAATCGAGCTTTAGAAACATGAAGATCAAGTTGGAGATAGAGTTGGACAACTATTTCATGTAAAAGACGAGGTTTCGAACATAAAAGGCCGATCTACATAGCATATAATTACATTTTGAAAACGTGTTTCAACATGGCGATTTCGAAGTGAGATGTTTGAAAGTTTACTTATCGCTAACCTCAATTCTCGGTCCATATCGTACAGTTCGTTATCCAAAACACTTTCCTCGTCACTTGACATACATTCTCCATCATTCATTTCTTCATCTAGCATACGTAAAACATCCTCAACATCGAACGTGTTGGTCCGGAAATTTCTAGCCTTTGTCGGCCATTACTCTCACAAATACAAAATGGAGACGACTACCATATATGGGGTAAAACTTGGCTAAACGTATACACTTCCTGTTTGCCAAATTTGGTGGCAAGAGGATTTTTTTCCCCGATCAATCCTGGAGGAGTGAAATAATTTACAGGGCCGTTTGTTTACGTTTGATTTTCTGTGGTAGTACGGCGATTTGAAGCATACGAGTGCTGTGGAATTAGTTCAAAGTTTGCACGCGTACGAGTCACTTTTTCAGAATATAAGCATGCAACTTCGAGCAGTTTTGGACCGGCGATAAATTTCGCTTTCCTAAGAGCTCCCGGTCCTCGAAAGATCAGTTCCCGATTAGTTCGGTCAGATTAAATCTACCAGCTGGGACAATTATGCACGTACGTTTTGCCGAAAAAATTGAATATGTACGTCAAAATTACTTTACAGAGCAAGAACTCCGTTCCACGACAATTACTCCCTTGCTATACAAACCGTAGGTGAGGAAACTATTTTACAAAAACATTCGATAGTTCTAACTGGTTTTTAAAGATCAATCCACGAATCAGTCGGACTCAAATTAGGCCAGATTGTAGTTCAAAGGAAAGCGAATCGCGGAAATGCTTTTTTGAGGGCAACATTTGAGAGGAGGTACCAATGCAAATTCATCGATCCGAAATGGCTCGAAGTTGCATCAGTATTCTATTCTGGAAGTTAGCAACTCGCAAACTTTGAACTCCTAAAATAGCCTGAGTACGAACGTGTTCTATTTCCTTCATGCGTCGGAAAAGAAATATTACGAGACGTCCGCACACAATAGACAATATTATAGAGAGCTTAAGCACAGACGTTTTTTTACGTTTTTGAGCCACGGACGGTATCCGGAAGTCGAAAATTCTCTTCTTTGGCGCGTATTATCGACTTTTCGCCCGTAACATCAAGTTTTAAATGCTAAAACGAGGGCTTTCCAACTAATTTGTGAGGATGAAAGCGCGCCAAAAACGAGAACATTCCTCTTCCGGTTGCCGTCCGTGGCTCAAAAACGTCTGTGCTTAAGCTCTCTAAGATTCTTATAACAAAAGAGTGTATTGCATTCAACGACTAAACAATGACTTACCGCGGGCTCTAAAACTGAACGCTTTGAGACGAAATTGTGGCAAAAAAGGCAGCAAATACGACTGACGTCAAAACTAATGTCAAGGTGACTGTAGAATAGCAGAGGAAGTTAATCAGTTCAATTTATATTATTGTCTCTTGGAAAGTGAAATGTATTTTCTTCTGAAGAGCCGTCATTTCCTCATCTGAAGAAATGCTTTCCGTTTCTTCCGGCCCTAGTCCCCACCGGGGGAGAAGGAACTGAGCTTAAGCTTTCCGTTTCTTTCAGCATTATCAGTAATACATTTCCTTGCCTTTCCTTGAACAGATCATGATTACAAAGTGGCGTCATTATTCACTTGCATCATTTTCCAGGCGCTCAGATTCTGTGAACAGTTATACGTCCTTCGCTCGCCCGCGTTTGCCCCACAATCCTCTGAGAGCCTATAGCTGGAACTGAAGCTTAGTGGGCGTAAAATATATTGGGAAGACCTATGTGTCATTTTAAAACCCTTTGGGACTTCACACAGTAGATACTGTAAAAACTGTTTTACAGCTAAAAATCCCTCGCGATTAACAGTATTTTCTGCAAAATTTCAATTTAGGTAAAGGAGTAAAAAAAATTAAGAATTCAAACACGCGAAAAAATAAAGAATTCAAACACGCCTTATTAAAATGAGACATTTTGTTTCATTTTAAAACAACCAGATAAGAGTCGTATTAAAATAGCGATCATTCAGATGAAAAGACACTGAATGTTTCAAGAACTATCCTGTATTAGCCAGTTTTTCACTAGCAAGCACAGCAGTCCATACAAACATTGATGAACACAAGCGCCAGCGCAAGAATGAAAACATTTTGACTCCTGTACTTGCGCATGCGTCGCTGGTGAACGCATTAACCTAGCGCGGGTCCCGCTCCTTCCCTGGTAAATTTGAAAGAAGGCGTGAAGAGTTCTTTTGATCTCGTGTTAACAATCTACACAAAAACATAGATCTACACACCAACCAAACACAGCTAAACCAAGATATATAAAAAAATATTGAAAAACAGTTGCAGAAAGCTAGACGCCGCAATATTATACAGGGTTGTATTAAGATATTGAAGCTCCCACTTGTGTGTTTATTCTATGGAAACTTTGAAGTCAATAAACGTCACACACTGTAAGCAATACCTATTCTAAACCACCACTCATACACAAGATTGCGATCTAGTAGTCTTTATTCTAACAATAAAACAGAATGCGTACATGATCATAACCGATTGATGTTACATTATAGACATAGGATAACCAAAACTAAACTGCCCTAGGATGGGTGGGGATAACTCGTTGCTCTCTTATTGTTTCAAACTGTATCTGATCTGTATTCGTTCTCTTCACAGCAATAATACTGATATTAGAATCTATGGCCTAGTCTAGGTATATCTAGTATGTTGAAGCTTCTTTATTGGCTGCAGAGAATATTATGACCTTTAGGTGAATACCTTAGGTCTTAGATCATGGCTAATTGAATTAAATCATCTGAGTCTTCAGTGACAATAATGTACAATGACGCCCTTGAGGGGGAAGGGGAGAGGGAACGCTGTACTGGAATAGGGACTGTCCCTCCAGTCCCTAAGTGTGCTGCTATGTTTGTGGTCTAGATTTTATATTTTAAATAACAAGTTATCAATATCGACATACAGAAAACAGTTGTGAACATGTTTAACCTTTGGTGTGAAAGGGATTAAGATATTCTCAATTGTAAAGTACAATATGCGTTACAGTAATTAAAAGTTACATTATCCGTGACTGAATTGAATGTGGACAGTGGAAGTGCACAGTTGATCTCGGCTAAGATTTACACCCTTTTTATTCTGTTCTCTGCTGACTACAGACGCCAAGATTTAAACAAGTTTTTGAGTGACGTAGTTTTCTGTACGGAACATTGCTTGAATTGTGACTCTTGTCAGAGCTACACCAGTCTTCATGTCATCTCTGTAAGATAAAATGAATACGTCAGGAGTACACGCATTGAATAAATCTATGAGATAAGCATCTTCAACAGAAATACACCGAGACATAACAATACCGGTTACCATTGTAGCCGGTACCTATTTACACTCCAGGGTGGAGTACCCTGGGGTACCAGGGACGGTATAGGCGGCAGGGGAGGGGAGGGGGGTGATGGGGCAGAAAATGAGCGATGAAGCGCGGATCACAATAGAGACTTTACCGAGACCAGAAACTGCTAATAAAAAGCCTTTCGCACAGAGGGTAATTGTTAGTCAATATAAATCCATTAACGACAGAAAATTAATCCACGCCTTCAAGAAAGTGGAAAATCATTTAAGACAAAATTATTCAATATTCTGTGTAAACAGTATATTTCCTGAAGAAGGCAATTTTTTTTTCAAAAATGTACTACGAAATAATATTGACTAACGAAACCAACAGAGGCAAATCTGATAAAAGAAAAATAAATCGAGAATAAATGCAGGCAGCTCAGTAATACAGTAAGTTGCTTCAGGTCAAACAAGTTACATTTTAACTGCGCATTTGAACGTACATATCTGGTAAATGTGCTATATAAATACAATTAACGTACAGCTTCTCAGGGAAAATTCCGTTCTTTTCAAAGTAAAATCTTTCTTCGCATCAATCACCAATTGATCGAGTAAACATTAGTAAAGGTTTACAAGCAAATTCTGCTCACATTGCTCTTTCTCTTTTTGTCCAAGTTCGAGCGTGACGTCATCACCAATAAGAACAAACGGAGCCCAATACTTTACGGCATTAAACTTCTCTGACTTTCTAAGACATTTCATAGCTTGGTTGAGAGCCACACTGGCGCTATTTCCATCTCTTAGATATTGGTAGAAACTTGTCATAAATTCCATAGTGGCCTCGTCATTGATTGCCCAGAGTGACACCAGAACAGAGCGAGCACCAGCACCCAAGAAAGCCCTTGCAATACCGACCACACCTTCAACGCTAACCTTCCCTCGGCCACTGTGACAGCAACTGAGCACAACAAGCCTTGCTCTTAGCTTCACAGCATGCACATCTGACATTTTCAAAATGTAGTCCTTCTCTTCAGGAATCTTGGATTTCCGTGAGGGATTTGGAGCCAAGACAATTTCGCCAGTTTCCATTTTTCCATGTGCTGCAATGTGCACCAACGCAACAGAAGCGATTCGCTTAAGGACCTCGTCTTTAGTTGCTTCCCTTCCCATGAGAGGTGTGGTCTTGATAATATCTCCTATCATCTTTACTTCCTCTCTGACAAATGGCAGCTGCGTGAACTTGGGCTTACCCCGCCTTTTTGTAACTTCCTCCACACATGGATCTCCGACAAGCAGCGCCCCAGTCTTACTGTGGTAGCTCTCAGGACAATCTGTGATTAGTTTTAAAGTTGTCAGCGAGGGAATAATGCGAATCCTGGTCGATTCACTGAGGTTCCTTGATTCCTCATCTAAAAATGCAGCAAAAGGAGCGAGACATAACGGACCTTCTGGGACAATGACTAACTCGTCGCCTTGAAGCAATTCTGCAGTGGGACCAACAATGCAATCATACAGTAGGCGCAAAGAATTGGTTTTGTCATGTGATACTTCTACTGTTTCTTGACCAGGTTCTCTATTGCACGGTAATTCTTCTTCTAGCTCATTCAATGTACGATTCTCGCATCTAACGCCAACTCCAATGTGATTTTCTTTGAAAGCATCTTTCATTAAACCCTCCAAGAAGGAAGTCGCATCTTCAAGCTCATGTAATTTCTTTTGGCTAAACAGAACATGCTTTCCTTTGCGGAGTACCCAGATGTAGACCGTGCTTCTCTCAAGTGATACAAAAGCGGTTTGAGTGGATACTGTGCTATCGCTTAACATGTCAGAGATTGTTTTTTCAGGATCAAGTGACGCAGAAGGAAGACTTTCTAAGTTATATTGTATCTTTATGAGATCCATCAAGGCCTGTGCTCGACCTTGCTTAGCGACATAAAGAGCCTCGTCAATCTTTCCAAGCTTTCCCAGAGTTCTCCACAGAGCCGTGTATGTATATTGACACGCATTTCGGAAACTTATTTTCCACACATCTTCAGACTCAAGACTATCTCTTATGTCGTTACACAGGTTTACACTCTCTCGATAACAAGGCACAGCCTCCTGCAAAGCACCCCAGAATTCGTAAGCATGGCCTAAGAGATAATGCACACCTCTCTCTACATTTCTGTTCCCGACATCTTTGACAATGCTAAGATGTTGTTCGTGGTACTCTATGGCTCGTTCATAATCACCAAGATTGTGGTGAGCAATGCCAAGATTGCCATAGCACATTCCTTCGCCAGCCCTGTCTCCTGTTTCTTTTGCAATGCTAAGATCGTGCTCCAAGTACTCTATGGCACGTTTAAAATCACCGAGACCAATATGAACAATGCCAATATTACCATAAGCATCTCCTTCCCTACCCCTGTTTCCCACTTCTTTGGCAATACTAAGATGTTGCTCGTAGTACTTTATGGCTTGTTCAAATCACGAAGCCTATAATAAGCATTGCCAAGATCGCAATAGCCTTCTCCTTCTCCGACCCTGTCTCCTACTTCTTTTGCAATGCGAAGACTTTGCTCGTGGTACTCTTTGGCTCGTTTATAATCCCCGAGACCAAAATAAACATTGCCAATATCGCCATAGCAACTTCCTTCCCATGCCCTGTCTCCGATTTCTTTAGCTATTGTAAGACATTGCTCGTGGTATTCTATGGCTCGTTTTAAATCAGAGAGTATGTAATAAGCATTGCCCAGATTACCACAGGATGTTCCTTCCTCAGTCCTATCTCCGACTTCTTTGGCAATACTAAGATGTTTCTTGTGGTACTCTATAGCCCTTTTCAAATCACCAAGACTGTTGTGAGCAAAGCCAAGACCACCATAGGATTTTCCTTCCATATACCTATCTCCGACTTCTCTGGCTATTTTTAGATGTTGCTCGTGGTACTCTATGGCTTTTTTAAAATAACCAAGACTGTTGTGGGCAAAGCCAAGACCGCCATAGGATTCTCCTTCCATAGACCTGTCTCCGATTTCTTTGGCAATGCTAAGACTCTGTTCGAAGCACTCGATAGCTTTTTTGAAATCAACGCGACGGTAAATAGCATTGCCAAGATTGCAGTAAGCACGCCCTTCCCCAGTCCTATCTCCGAGATGTTTGGCAATGCTAAGATGTCGCTGGTACTGTATAACCTCTGGATTCCTTTCTACCATTTTTGACACAAGTATTGTGGTGAAAAATTTTCCTATACTTGCTTCTTATCAAGTAGACACCTAGTATAGACAAAAATATTAAAGCATAGTTTAAGTCTTTTTGTAGCCAAGTAACTCCTGTTTCCGTAACAGGAAGCGGCCATTGGAGTATACATCAGAGATGGGATTTACCGGTACCACAAGTAATTCCTGGGTCGAGAGAGGTACTGTGAGAGTACACTATCTTGTGCATGAACACATGCAACACAACACATCACAACGCCGGTATATATGTGTACCGCAGGGGGGCAGAAAACTGCTGAAATTTTCGTATCTCAATCATCCAACAAAATATGACGTCACATCCGGTAAAAATTGCCTCGAAGAGTCGTTTTCGCGACTACCGAAATCAAGTTTCGAATAGACATGATTTCTTCGTTTTTTTGAACCTATGGTTTGGTTGAATTTTATACTATGGATATAAATAAGTTGCAGAGATATTGCTTCGACTTTTTCAGCAAAGATTTCGGCAAAAGAGAAAGGTTTAGTATTGTTTTGAAGGCAAATAACACAACGCGAAGTGCCGTGTCATGGCGGATATTTCCCGTTCTCAAAACAAGTGGCGTTCCATCTTTTGGCTCTAATAGTTCCTGGTTCTGTGATAACATCGATTTCTATAGCCCACTCGATTTACAGCAACATGGATGAAACATTGGTGGTCATAGTATGTAGTGTATACTCCGGGAAGGTAATTAGCACTCGCCGTAAAGTGTTGGAGGTCGATGTTTTTGCTCTTGACCCGTGTGTGTTTAATTGAAGACACAAGCGAAATCTTATACTGAAGGTTGGTATTTTCTTTTTCTACATCTCCTTGTTGAAGATTGTTGTTTCCAGTAAGACACAATACATGTATGCCCATGTATATTCCGGATTTGGGGTCATCAGTCGCTTTTGTTCCGTGAATTAATTTTAATTATCATGATCAAAGAACCATTGAACCAAGTATTGAATCCGAATTATTATTCGAATCATGTCTTAGCATCATGACCATTTACTTACAATTCTACTGTACAAAGTAGATCCAAAAATTTATCAAACCCTTCATAGGGTAAATAATATGTAATTATGGCAAAATGACTAAATACTGCAGGGGGCTAGATTTTCCCTTGACACAAAAATAAAGTTTATTATTATTATAATAAGCTTAATTACCCTCAATAATAGTTGACTGCTATATTAAGACCTGGTCTAGATCTTGGAACTCTCTCGACTGTGGCAGAAAAAGACTTCTATCATTCCCATATCATTGTTGGAGCCCAGCTGGGATGCATGAGATACAGTATACTCAATAAATTAATCCCTCCAACATCTGGGCATCAACAATGCATACAAATGCCGCAGCGACAGGATCCAGAAAACAGCAGTCCTGGCCTCTGCCCACATCTTGCAGATATTTCTATCATGCTACTAGGCTTATAAGGCTCATTGGGACTGGTTGTCCGCTGCCTAGCAGGTGTTTTTAGCCAGTGCATCCCCCAACTGCACTGTAAGAGACATGACATAATAGTACAGTGGAACCCGGTTAATACGGACACCAAAGGGACATGAAAAAGTGGCCATATTATCCGGGTGTCCGTATTAACCGGGCTGATATAAAAGAAAATATGTGTCGTCGGGACAAACAAAACTGTCCGTAATAAGCGGGTGTCCATATTAACGAGTGTCCGTATAGCGGGGTTCCACTGTAATCATTATTATCCCCTATATTCTTATAAAATAACAGTGGGAGGGGGAAAGGGGATTTTAGAGCCAAGAAGGGCAAGCAATTTGAGGAATTTGTAAGGATTGTGTATAGGTAAAAGTTGTCATTTTCTTTTTGTTTTCTTTTCAGAAAATGTATGTTTCCTGTTTCCCTAACTGATTAGACGAGATATGCACAAGACTTAACAGCCCAAGAAAAAAATGAGAAAACGATTTGAAAAAAGAAAGTCTTGATACATTGCTGATAGTAAAAAAGGGCTATTTTTCATCTTGACCCGGGGTGGGGGCGGGTTCTCAACCAAAGTTTGAGTGGGGGTGTGCCGCCCAGGCTGTCAAACCCTGACCCTGTTTATGACAAAAAATTTCCACTTCCCCTACCCTGTTTATGACATGTATTTACGGAAGAAGGTGTTTATTTGAGCATTTGATTCCCGAAAGTGATCTGTTTGTTTTTCAACATTGATATCATTTTGTCGGACACAAGGTTGGATGGCAGCCAGGCCTGCAGAAATTGTCGGGGGAAATAATTCCTTGTGACTGAAGGGCACCGATGTACCCTGTCTATGATAGCATTGAGTCAAAAACCCATAGCCCTGTTTATGAATCTAGGTCGAAAACTCATACCCTATTTGGTGGCACATCCCCGTATAGGCCATATATGATGGGAGTATCCTCTCCCCAACCCCCCCTGGACATCAGTTGACAAGACAGCTTATGAGGAAAAGTCTACTGACTCTATTGATAATATATTATTTATAACAATGACCACAGCGCAATTACCTTATTGTATAGTGTGTTTTATTGTCTGTATTAATGTTTAGTTAATCAGGGTTTAAACTAGCCTAGTTAAGCTAGCTAAATTAATTAGATGCTCCTGTATAACCTGCAAACCTCCAAAAGGTCTAGAGGCACAATTGATTTAGTATCACCATTTAGAGTAATTAAAACTTGATTTACATTGACTCGACAAAAGTAGAATATTATTGAACTAGCTAAATCACAATTTAAATTTTAAAAGCCTGTAAAATATTGATGTTATTAAAATCAGTCTGCAATACAGACAACAAATATATAAAAAAGTAGTTAACTATATTTATGTATTACATGTATAACTCAATGATCAAACTTTAAAAATGACACTGCAAAGATCAAAGTGCCTTTCAATAACATAAATTCTGAAGTTCAAAAACCTCAGTGATCTTCTCTCCATCTCCCTCCTCTCCGAACCCCCATCCCGCACTCTAAGGAATTAGGCTTGATACTCAGGTTAGAGCTGTGTAAGCAGTCAAGCCAATCAGAATGAGCTGACTTCACACCGGTCTCATTCATACTCCTTAAATTGACATTCTGGTATTTACAACAGCAGTATTTAGCATAGTGCTACATGCACATATGGAGGATTGACCTACCAAAAAATTAATAAAACAAGAGAGCCTGCTTAGCTTGCACTGGCTAGACCTCTAATAGTAACAATTAAGTTACATATTTCCACATTTAGGGCCACAAAATGTTCACTTTGGTACAAACTGGTCATTAATAATTTTTATATCATATAACTCCAGTTATTATTGCGAGTATGAAGGCTTATAATATTCTATCACCTTCGTTATTTTTATTAAGACAGAACAGTTTTGTTCCTTTACTTTTTATTCAGAACAAAATAATATTAGCATTTTAATGTTGACATTTTTTTAAAGACCAATGAACTCGGAAAGGTGATTGCATGACACTAATATATAATACTGGATAAGTTCAAAATTGAAAATACATGTACATGTATGTCACATTACTCACATATAATTTAGACAAAGAGACAGGTTTGTACATGTAACAGGACTATACATGTACTGTCCAATTTGGGAAATAATTGGATGATTAAGGGCCTGTTTACATGGAGGGAGTGACCCGGGTCACCCTCCTAGCCGGGCTAAAACATAGCCCGCCTTTACATGGGCGGGCTATTAGGGCGGGCTATCATATATGCGAGCTATCTTTTTTGGTGGGCTCTTGTTTTGGTGGGCTCATATTTTGGCGGACTATTTTTATTGCAACGGCGCGATTTATTTACGCTTAAAAGCACTACATAACAAACATGGCAGCAAGAAGAAAGGCTATAGCGGCGAGTTTGCTGTTTTTATTGCTTGTTCCGCCATTATCGCGGGTTTTGAAGTCAACAGAGATAGCCCGCCTAGGAGGGTGACCCGGGTTGACCGTTTACATGCAGAAAAGATAGCCCGCCTAGCCGGGTGACCCTGGCAAGCAGACAGTGTGACCCGGGTAGGCAGGCTATCTTTTCTGCATGTAAACACTTCAGTGTGCTTTGTAAAGAAATGTATGAAAAGTTGGCCCTCCCAGGGTAGCCCGGCTAGGAGGGTGACCCGGGTACCCGGGTCACCCTCCCTCCATGTAAACAGGCCCTAAAATTCCGAGGACTGCTTAATTGGATGAGGCTGTAAATACGCCGAGTCCAATTTGGCAGTACGAGGAATTTTTTGAATCCAATTATTTCCCAAATTGGACAGTATGTAGTCGTATTACGTGTTGATTATATTGTGCACGGAAACTTGCGCTGTCCAATTTGGGAAATAATTGGATAGTTGCTTGAATAGGATTTTGCAGTAGTAATATAATTAGCAATAAAATTATTGGTCAGTCTGCAGTTTTTGTTTTACCAGCAGGTGCATTGCGTGTACATGCCACACCAAAGTACCCTGCGAGCAGGCTTATATATATAGAGTCCCCTGCTCCAAGAAGCCAAGTCTGTTGTAAGATTACTCCAACTACTGCCTTGATTACATGTCAGTATACGCCAAAGACTATGATCGCATGCCAATAGACCCTTCCACGGTTTTTTCAACTTTTGATATTGTCCAGTTTAGCAAACCTTGAAATTAGTAAAATGGCCTGAGGTGCTCTTTCCAGCTGCAGTGTAGATTTTTGCTAACTGGCCAATATCAAAAGTTGAAAAAAAAACCCGTGGATACACCACACACTTTTGAAACCCATGGAAGATTTCATAAACCCTTCTAAAATGTACTCTGGGCATTTATTTATACCTACATATTTGTATGCCTTAAGTTCTTTTAAAAGCCTGCAAATTATCTGAAAACATGCAGACTCGGCAGTCAATCTGCAGTCTGTATTTTATACTGACCGACCCTGTCAAGGGTTTGATAATTCAAAACTGTTTAAACTTAAGGATCTACTTTGTACAGTAGAATTGTAAGTAAATGGTCATGATGCTAAGAACATGATTCGAATAATAATTCGGATTCAATACTTGGTTCAATGGTTCTTTGATCATGATAATTAAAATTAATTCACGGAACAAAAGCGACTGATGACCCCAAATCCGGAATATACATGGGCATACATGTATTGTGTCTTACTGGAAACAACAATCTTCAACAAGGAGATGTAGAAAAAGAAAATACCAACCTTCAGTATAAGATTTCGCTTGTGTCTTCAATTAAACACACACGGGTCAAGAGCAAAAACATCGACCTCCAACACTTTACGGCGAGTGCTAATTACCTTCCCGGAGTATACACTACATACTATGACCACCAATGTTTCATCCATGTTGCTGTAAATCGAGTGGGCTATAGAAATCGATGTTATCACAGAACCAGGAACTATTAGAGCCAAAAGATGGAACGCCACTTGTTTTGAGAACGGGAAATATCCGCCATGACACGGCACTTCGCGTTGTGTTATTTGCCTTCAAAACAATACTAAACCTTTCTCTTTTGCCGAAATCTTTGCTGAAAAAGTCGAAGCAATATCTCTGCAACTTATTTATATCCATAGTATAAAATTCAACCAAACCATAGGTTCAAAAAACGAAGAAATCATGTCTATTCGAAACTTGATTTCGGTAGTCGCGAAAACGACTCTTCGAGGCAATTTTTACCGGATGTGACGTCATATTTTGTTGGATGATTGAGATACAAAAAAAGTCCCAGGCGTCGCGGAGTGTTCTCCCCCGCCCCTGGTGTACCGTCACAACACAACAATCGCAACACGCAACATAGCACGGCACAATACCGCACAGCACAACCTAACGCTAAGGTACGGATTTCAGTGAAAGATAAATTCTGCTCCGAACGAAACCATTTAAATGAAAACGAGTTTGATTTGCATGAAAATGAACATGCGCGAAAACTCATTTTCACATGAACGGCTATGAAAGACCAGTCCTTGAACGACAATCTGACCTAATTTGAGTCCCCTGCAGAGAAAGAAAAGCGTCCCACGACAAAAACATATAATTTGAGAGGAAGTACCAAATTCGTTGGTCCGAAACTGCTCGAAGTTGCATCAGTAAATGAAATAAGAAACGTCTACGCCCAATCATACATTCTTATAAAAAAAGAGCATTGCATTCAAATACTAAACAATGACTTACCGTTTAAAACACGCTTTGAGACGAAATTGTGGCAAAAAGGCAGCAAATACGACGCCAAAACTAATGTCAAGGTGTCTGTAGAAGTTATAAAACCAGCGGAAGTTTAATTTATACAGCTGTTGATACTGTTTTTATGGAGCTAAATTTACTTGTTATGTAATTGTTAATTTTAGTTTGTCTCATGTTCATCTTGTGATCAATCACGTTTGTCCAGTTGTCAAGGTCAGACCACATGTATGGTCATTTCCCGTTTTGTGTCAGTAGTTTGGCATCTATGATAGTTCCGACGGAGTTTATGATTTATTATAGAAATTTCTGTGTAAAACTCGCGCCGTGATTGGTTTAGAGCTGTCATCTATTAGGGTACAGACGGACGAATGACGTCACGAATGGCAGGAAAACACGCGCGGGCGCCCTGCTCCAACAAATCCTTCGCATCGCCGTCTCAAAACAGACAAAACTTTTCATCAAACTGGAAATATTCCGTAGGAAATTCAATGTAGATCAATTAATACGAATTTTAAATCGGCTGTTCAAGTTTGGCTAGAACTTGGAGGCAAATATGATGGACTTTTAGATCATTGTGAACAGAATCAGAGAAATTAGAGCGGGATTAATATCGTTTGCCTTGAAGCGACTTGCTGTAAAAATAATTCAGATTGTGGAAGAAATAAAGGTTAGTTTCTAAATATATTTTTTTTCGAAACATTCGCTGAGTTGAGCTGTAGATCCACGGTATATATGCTATGGTCTGTAGGGTTTGTTACTTTCTGAGTAACGCCAAGTTCTCACGGTCCGAAACCCAAACATGTCTATAATATTAGAATATAGCTACGTGCACTCCAACGTGTAAAGTAGAAAATAGAAATTGGAATAGCAGAAGTAGAAGCTGTTGTCGCTGAATAAAGAAGTTGTCCAAAGATTAGAGTCCAGTCCTCTCGCAGGCGAAAACCTTCCAACAATTGTCTCTACAGTGGAAAGTGAAAGCGTTGCGTGACGACACAAATAACGGCTGTACTCGAAGAGCCGTCATTTCCTCATTTGAAGACATGCTTTTAGTTTCTTTCATTATTTCCTTATTCGCACAGATCATGATTCGATAATTGCGTCATTATCCTTATCCAGGCTTACATACAGAACACACGTCCTTCACTCGCCCACAATTCGCTGAGAGCCTGTAACGGAAGCTTAGTGGGCGTGGGAAATGTGCATCAACCTAGCATGCATCTTTTCAAAGCTTTTAGAACCAAGAATTACGCTGAAACCTTTTTTTTTGCCGAATAAAATGAGCTGAGTTCATTTTAATGGAGTAGAGTGATGTTAAAGACACGAATTATTATTGGGTTTGTTCTCCTTTAGTGCTGAAAATCCGCTGGAAAATTATACACTTTCAAGATTTACAAATATTGTTAACGGACAATTAAAAAACACGGCTATGATTTCTTCCTTACTAATTTAAGGTGGGTAAAATAATCGATATGCTACAAGGAAGAGAAGTAACAAGCGAACTGGTTTGAAAGTTCAACAATTTAGAGAATTTGTATGGAAAAAAGCTACCGAAGCTTTTCAGTTTCATACAAATCCTCAAACCGCGTTAAAATATCACACTGAAACATTTGCAGTCTCACTAAGTCATCGCGCTATTTACATTTCTGACAACCATTTTCCACCATGGCACGACGCTAAAAAAAACGCTAGCGCGACCTAGCGCGTCGAGAAAATAGAGATGCTGTGAACAGTCACCTTCAACAAGCTTGGTTGTACACTTTATTTTCAACTGGGGAAATGGTTTAGAGAGCTTTCAGTCATTTTAACTTCCTTTAAATTCAAGTTTATTTATTTCAGTTTCCAACAATGGTAAACCTTAACATGTGGGGGGGGGGGGGGGGGACTAACATCACAATACAATTTATTATTGAAATCATTATTTTCTTTCTTGTAATTGACTGAGTGCAAACAAGAGCGAATTCCCATTGGTGGAAATAAAATACAAAAGTTATATGAACTCAAAAAAGCGGCGGCTTAGCCTGCTCATTATGGTGGCTCTTATATAAAAAATATATTTTTTTATGATTTCACGAATATATTTTTATTACTTAGTTTTCGTTTTTCTTAACTTGATTTGGACATATAGCGGTGTTCTTAACCCAGAAATGTCATATTCACATGAAATCATTCCTAACACTGAACTGTTTAACAATACTCAATCAGGTAAAATTAAGGTAATTTAAAAGTAAAAACACTCTGCACACCAATCACCATTGATCGAGTTAACAGTGGTGAAGGTTTACAAGCAAATTCTACTCGCATTTCCTTTATTCTTTTTGTCCAAATTCAAGTGTGACGTCATCACCAATAAGAACAAACGGAGCCCAATACTTTACGGCATTAAACTAATTTTTTTCATTTAAGGTTATGCTTTAAGGAACAGGGGTATACTCCCTCGACAGAGAAGACGGCTGAAATACAGGCTAGAACCAGGGGTGGATCAAGGAATTTTCGATTGGACCAGTGATTGAGTGGGAGGGGGGTTAGGGGGAGAGTACTTGCAAACAGTAGATACTGTATAAATAGTTTTTAGGAAATTTTAATTTCGATAGACCATTAAGGGCCTATTTATATGGAGAAAAGTTGTCCCTGGTAGGAGGGTTACCCTCCTCCCCGAGCCATCTTTTACCGAGAGTTTATGCTCTATATGTCCCGACTTGTCCCTGGTAGGTGAAACAACAATAGCCGAAGTGTTTATATGGGGAAAAGTTGGACCGCCCCCAGGGTCACCCTACTTTCAAAGCGAGTGACCCTCCACCCAGGGTCACCCTGCCCCCCGAGCCAACTTTGCGATTTCTCGTGTAAACGGTTCGCTGCTATTTATAAAGAAATGTATGAAGAGTTCTCTCGCCTGGGGTTGCTCGGTATGGAGGGTGACCCTCCCTCGAACATGCCTGTCATTGAATAGGAGACATGGTTAGCTGAGTGGCAAAGTTTCATTTTCAAACAACCAGATAATAGTCATATTAATAGCGATCCTTAAGAAGCAAGAATTTTTTTTAACATTTTAACCGCGACTCATACACTAGATTGTGGTCTGGTAGTCTTTATTGTAACAATACTAACTATTTCAAACAGAACGCGTACATGATTAAAACTATTGATATTACATTGAATTCAATAAAATAGTAAATAATCAATAGATTACTAGAAATAGGATAACAAAATCTGGACTGCCCTAGGAGTGAGTGGGTGGGGCTAACTCGTTGCTCTCTTTTTGTTACAAACTGTAGCTGATCTGTACGCGTCCTCTTCACAGCAATAATACTGATATTAGAATGAATGGCTTAGTCTAGGTATATCTACTATGTTGAAATTTCACTGAAGCTTCCTTACAGAGAATCTGAGAATTGTGACCTTTAGGTGTATACCTTAGGTCCTAGATCATGGCTAATTAAATTAAATGTGAGTCTTAGGTATGTGCCCTTCAAAGGGCGTCTGAAAAAGGGTTATAGGTTTTTGACTTTTTGTGCTGAAATCCTATTCCTAGATCATTAAACGTTAACTGATAATATTATAATAACAATAACAATTTATTCAAAAACTCGTTAAAATTATATATGCGAATAAATTCTTGAACAGGAAATCTAAAGGTCAACCCTATGTTAAGGATCCCCTAATATAAAAATAGTAAAAAAGGATGTGATTATTACAATCATTTAAAACTTGTGTAGGACTGAATATTATTTATATTCATCACAAGTTATCAATATACACATACGGAAAACAGTACAATATGCGTTACTAACAATAACCCTGACTGTATTGAATGAACAGTCGCTCAAACACAATTTTAAGTGCATGCACAACTGATCTCGGCTATGATTCAAATTCACACTCTTCTTTCTGTTCTCTGCTGACTGCAGACGTCAAGATTTAAACCAGTTTTTGAGTGACGTAGTTTTCTATACGGAACATTGCTTGAAATGTGACTCTTCTCAGAGCTGCACCAGTCTTCGTGTCATCAGATCTCTGTAAGATAAAATGAATACAGGCGTAACGAAAAATATTATTGTCATGATATGTTACGTCATCACCTAGTCACGTGGTCTTCTTCAATAAACATGGCAATTATAGCGAATAATATTGACTTCCACTGTATGATTATATTTGAAACGAATCAAATTTAAAGGAAAATACTATCATACAAACTAGAAAATAGCTATAAGTAAAATATAATATATAACATGAACATAATACTAACGCACCGCAAGGTGGTCGGTATGGCTTTAACCGCATTTATTTATTTTCTATTGGTAGTTACCCTGGGATACCAGAGGCTAGTGCGCGCGTCAAGATCGCCCGGAGGCCGACAAAACAAGCCGCGAAGCGCGGGTCACAATAGAAACTTGAGCGGAACCACAAACCCCTAAGGGAAGCCTTCCACACAAAGAGTAACGGTTAGTCAATAAGTAAGTAATAAGTAAGTGGAAAATCATTATACACAAAAATTACTCAACAAAATTGTCACTTACATGTATTCTGTGTAATCAGTATATTTCATGAAAAAGGCAATTTCTTTCGAAAATATAGTATGAAATAATATTGACTAAAGAAAACTGCATAAACAAATCTGATAGAAGCTAAGTCATACCGTAAGTTGCTACATGCAAAACAGTTACCAGACCCTTAAAACAACTCAGTTAAAACATTCTGCACATCAATCACCAATTGATCGAGTAAACATTGGTAAAAGTTTACAAGCAAATTCTACTCACATTGCTTTTTCTCTTTTCGTCCAAATTCGAGCGTGACGTCATCACCAATAAGAACAAACGGAGCCCAGTATTTTACGGCATTAAACTTTTCTGACTCTCTCAGACATTTCATAGCTTGGTTGAGAGCCACACTGGAGCTATTTCCAGCTCTTAGATGTTGGTAGAAACTTGTCATAAATTCCATAGTGGCCTCGTCATTGATTACCCAGAGTGACACCAGAACAGAGCGAGCACCAGCACCCAAGAAAGCCCTTGCAATGCCGACCACACCTTCAGCGCTAACCTTCCCTCGACCACTGTGACAGAAACTGAGTACAACAAGTCTTGCTCTTAGCTTCACAGCATGCACATCTGCCATTTCATAATGTAGTCTTTCTCTTCAGGAATCTTGGATTTCCGTGCGGGATTTGGAGCCAAAACAATTTCGCCAGTTTCCATTTTGCCATGTGCTGCAATATGCACCAACGCAACTGAAGCGATTCGCTTAAGGACCTCGTCTTTAGTTGCTTCCCTTCCAATGAGAGGTGTGGTCTTGATAATATCTCCTATCATCTTTACTTCCTCTCTGGCAAATGGCAGCTGCTTGAATTTGGGCTTACCCCACCCTTTTTTCACTTCCTCCACACATGGATCTCCGACAAGCAGCGCTCCAGTCTTACTGTGGTAGCTCTCAGGGCAATCTGCGAGTAGTTTTAAAGTTGTCAGCGAGAAAATAATGCGGATCCTGGTAGATTCACTGAGGTTCCTTGATTCTTCATCTAAACATGCAGCAAAAGGAGCGAGACATAACGGACCTTCTGGGACAATAATTAACTCGTCGCCTTGAAGCAATTCTGCAATGGGACCAACAATGCAATCATACAGTAGGCGCAAAGACTTGGTTTTGTCATGAGATGCCTGTACAGTTTCCTCGCCAGGTTCTCTATTGCACGGTAATTCTTCTTCTAGCTCATCCAACGTACGATTCTCGCATCTAACGCCAACTCCAATGTGATTTTCTTTGAAAGCGTCTTTCATTAAACCCTCCAAGAAGGAAGCCGCATCTTCAAGCTCATGTAATTTCTTTTGGCTAAACAGAACATGCTTTCCTTTGCGGAGTACCCAGATGTAGACTGTGCTTCTCTCAAGTGATACAAAAGCGGTTTGAGTGGATACTGTGTTATCGCTTAACATGTCAGAGATTGTTTTTCCAGGATCAAGTGACGCAGAAGGAAGACTTTCTAAGTTATATTGTATCTTCATGAGATCCATCAAGGCCTGTGCTCGACCTTGTTCAGCGACATAAAGAGCCTCGTCAATCTTTCCAAGCTTTCCCAGAGTTCTCCACAGAGCCGTGTATGTATATTGACACGCATTTCGGAAACTTATTTTCCACACATCTTCAGACTCAAGACTATCTCTTATGTCGTTACACAGGTTTATACTCTCTCGATAACAAGGGACAGCCTCCTGCAAAGCACCCCAGAATTCGTAGGCATGGCCTAAGAGATAATGCACACCTCTCTCTACATTTCTGTTCCCGACATCTTTGACAATGCTAAGATGCTGTTCGTGGTACTCTATGGCTCGTTCATAATCACCAAGATTGTGGTGAGCAATGCCAAGATTGCCATAGCACATTCCTTCGCCAGCCGTGTCTCCTATTTCTTTTGCAATGCTAAGATCTTGCTCCAAGTACTCTATGGCACGTTTAAAATCACCGAGACCAATATGAACAATGCCAATATTACCATAAGCATCTCCTTCCCTACCCCTGTTCCCACTTCTTTGGCAATACTAAGATGTTGCTCGTAGTACTTTATGGCTTGTTCAAAATCACGAAGCCTATAATAAGCATTGCCAAGATCGCAATAGCCTTCTCCTTCTCCGACCCTGTCTCCTACTTCTTTTGCAATGCGAAGACTTTGCTCGTGGTACTCTTTGGCTCGTTTATAATCCCCGAGACCAAAATAAACATTGCCAATATCGCCATAGCAACTTCCTTCCCATGCCCTGTCTCCGATTTCTTTAGCTATTGTAAGACATTGCTCGTGGTATTCTATGGCTCGTTTTAAATCAGAGAGTATGTAATAAGCATTGCCCAGATTACCACAGGATGTTCCTTCCTCAGTCCTATCTCCGACTTCTTTGGCAATACTAAGATGTTTCTTGTGGTACTCTATAGCCCTTTTCAAATCACCAAGACTGTTGTGAGCAAAGCCAAGACCACCATATGATTTTCCTTCCATATACCTATCTCCGACTTCTCTGGCTATTTTTAGATGTTGCTCGTGGTACTCTATGGCTTTTTTAAAATCACCAAGACTGTTGTGGGCAAAGCCAAGACCGCCATAGGATTCTCCTTCCATAGACCTGTCTCCGATTTCTTTGGCAATGCTAAGACTTTGTTCGAAGCACTCGATAGCTTTTTTGAAATCAACGCGACGGTAAATAGCATTGCCAAGATTGCAGTAAGCACGTCCTTCCCCAGTCCTATCTCCGAGATTTTTGGCAATGCTAAGATCTTGCTGGTACTCTATAACCTCTATATTCCTTTCTACCATTTTTGACACAAGTATTGTGGTGAAGAATTTCCTATACTTGCTTCTTAACAAGTAGACACCTAGTATAGAGAAAATATTAAAGCATAGTTAAAGTCTTTTTGTAGCCAAGTAACTCCTGTTTCCGTAACAGGAAGCGGCCATTGGAGTATACATCAGAGATGGGATTTACCGGTACCATAACTAATTCCTGGGTCGAGAGAGGTACTGTGAGAGTACACTATCTTGTGCATGAACACATGCAACACAACACATCACAACGCCGGTATATATGTGTACCGTCACAACACAACAATCGCAACACGCAACACGCAACATAGCACGGCACAATACCGCACAGCACAAGCTTCACAGGCAAAACTTATTACGCCAATCGGCACCTTATGATGAGTTATGATGACTGCACCACGTTTACAGCAACAGAAAGGTCCCCACATCCCCCTGTTTAAGTTGGAAAGTCCATGATGTAGAAAGAGAAAGGCACAAGCGTCCGTTGCAGTCCCGAATGGGAAGTTAGAACCTTAACTCAAGGTACGCATGGGAAGTTAAAAAACTCTACCTAACGCTAAGGTACGGATTTCAGTGAAAGATAAATTCTGCTCCGAACGAAACCATTCAAATGAAAACGAGTTTGATTTGCATGAAAATGAACATGCGCGAAAAACTCATTTTCACATGAACGGCTATGAAAGACCAGTCCTTAAACGACAATCTGACCTAATTTAAGTCCCCTGCAGAGAAAGAAAAGCGTCCCACGACAAAAACATATAATTTGAGAGGAAGTACCAAATTCGTTGGTCCGAAACTACTCGAAGTTGCATCAGTAAATGAGATAAGAAACGTCTACGCCCAATCATACATTATTATATAAAAAAAGAGCCACTGTATTGCATTCAAATACTAAACAATGACTTACCGTTTAAAACACGCTTTGAGACGAAATTGTGGCAAAAAGGCAGCAAATACGACGCCAAAACTAATGTCAAGGTGTCTGTAGAAGTTATAAAACCAGCGGAAGTTTAATTTATACAGCTGTTGATACTGTTTTTATGGAGCTAAATTTACTTGTTATGTAATTGGTAATTTTAGTTTGTCTCATGTTCATCTTGTGATCAATCACGTTTGTCCAGTTGTCAAGGTCAGACCACATGTATGGTCATTTCCCGTTTTGTGTCAGTAGTTTGGCATCTATGATAGTTCCGACGGAGTTTATGATTTATTATAGAATTTTCTGGGTAAAACTGGCGCCGTGATTGGTTTAGAGCTGTCATCTATTAGGGTACAGACGGACGAATGACGTCGCGAATGGCGGGAAAACACTCTCGGGCGCCCTGCTCCAACAAATCCTTCGCATCGCCGGCTCAAAACAGACAAAACGTTTCATCAAACTGGAAATATTCCGTAGAAAATTCAATGAAGATCAATTAATACGAATTTTAAATCGGCTGTTCAAGCTTGGCTAGAACTTGGAGGCAAATGTGATGGACTTTTAGCTCATTGTGAACAGAATCCGAGAAATTAGAGCGGGATTATCGTTCGCCGTGAAGCGACGGTCTGTAGGGTTTGTTACTTCCTTAGTAACGCCAGGTTCTCACGGTCCGAAACCTAAACATGTCTATAATATTAAAATATAGCTACGTGCACTCCAACGTGTAAAGTAGAAAATAGAAATTGGAATAGCAGAAGTAGAAGCTGTTGTCGCTGAATAAAGAAGTTGTCAAAGATCAGAGTCCAGTCCTCTCGCAGGCGAAAACCTTCCAACAATTGTCTCTACAGTGGAAAGTGAAAGCGTTGCGTGACGACACAAATAACGGCTGTACTCGAAAAGCCGTCATTTCCTCATTTGAAGACATGCTTTTAGTTTCTTTCATCAGTTCCTTATTCGCACAGATCATGATTCGATAATTGCGTCATTATCCTTATCCAGGCTTACATACAGAACACACGTCCTTCACTCGCCCGCGTTTTCCCCACAATTCGCTGAGAGCCTGTAACGGAAGCTTAGTGGGCGTGGGAAATGTGCATCAACCTAGCATGCATCTTTTCAAAGCTTTTAGAACCAAGAATTACGCTGAAACCTTTTTTTTTTTGCCGAATAAAATCAGCTGAGTTCATTTTAATGGATTAGAGTGATGTTAAAGACACGAATTATTATTGGGTTTGTTCTCCTTTAGTGCTGAAAACCCGCTGGAAAATTATACACTTTCAAGATTTCAAAATATTGTTAACGGACAATTCAAAAACACGGCTATGATTTCTTGCTTACTAATTTAAGGTGGGTAAAATAATCGATATGCTACAAGGAAGAGAAGTAACAAGCGAACTGGTTTGAAAGTTCAACAATTTAGAGAATTTGTATGGAAAAAAGTTACCGAAGCTTTTCAGTTTCATACAAATCCTCAAACCGCGATAAAATATCACACTGAAACATTTGCAGTCTCACTAAGTCATCGCGCTATTTACATTTCT
Organism: Desmophyllum pertusum; assembly: GCA_029204205.1. Classification (NCBI taxonomy): domain Eukaryota; kingdom Metazoa; phylum Cnidaria; class Anthozoa; order Scleractinia; family Caryophylliidae; genus Desmophyllum; species Desmophyllum pertusum. Next base: position 2,789,696 of record MU827303.1, read on the forward strand.
GACAACCATTTTCCACCATGGCACGACGCTAAAAAAAACGCTAGCGCGACCGAGCGCGTCGAGAAAATAGAGATGCTGTGAACAGTCACCTTCAACAAGCTTGGTTGTACACTTTATTTTCAACTGGGAAATGGTTTAGAGTTCAGTCAGATTTTAACTTCCTTTCAATTCAAGTTTATTTATTTCAGTTTCCAACAATGGTAAACCTTAACATTACAATACAATTTATTATTGAAATCATTATTTTCTTTCTTGTAATTGACTGAGTGCAAACAAGAGCGAATTCCCATTGGTGGAAATAAAATACAAACGGTTATATGAACTCAAAAAAGCGGCGGCTTAGCCTGTTCGTTATGGTGGCTCTTGTATATAAAAATATATTTTTTTATGATTTCACGAATATATTTTTATTACTTAGTTTTCGTTTTCCTTAACTTGATTTGGACATATAGCGGTGTTCTTAACCCAGAAATGTCATATTCACATGAAATCATCCCTTACACTGAACTGTTTAACACTACTCAATCAGGTAAAATTAAGGTAATTTAAAAGTCAAAACACTCTGCACACCAATCACCATTGATCGAATTAACAGTGGTGAAGGTTTACAAGCAAATTCTACTCGCATTGCCTTTATTCTTTTTGTCCAAATTCAAGCGTGACGTCATCACCAATAAATACAAACGGAGCCCAATACTTTACGGCATCAAACTTCTCTGACTCTCTCAGACATTTCATAGCTTGGTTGAGAGCCACACTGGTGCTATTTCCATCTCTTAGATGTTGGTAGAAACTTGTCATAAATTCCATAGTAGCCTCGTCATCAATTGCCCAGAGTGACACCAGAACAGAGCGAGCACCAGCACCCAAGAAAGCCCTTGCAATACCGACCACACCTTCAGCGCTAACCTTCCCTCGGCCACTGTGACAGCAACTGAGCACAACAAGCCTTGCTCTTAGCTTCACAGCATGCACATCTGACATTTTCAAAATGTAGTCTTTCTCTTCAGGAATCTTGGATTTCCGTGCAGGATTTGGAGCCAAAACGATTTCGCCAGTTTCCATTTTTCCATGTGCTGCAATGTGCACCAACGCAACTGAAGCGATTCGTTTTAGGACCTCGTCTTTAGTTGCTTCCCTTCCAATGAGAGGTGTGGTCTTGATAATATCTCCTATCATCTTTACTTCCTCTCTGGCAAATGGCAGCTGCGTGAACTTGGGCTTACCCCGCCTTTTTGTAACTTCCCCCACACATGGATCTCCGACAAGCAGCGCCCCAGTCTTACTGTGGTAGCTCTCGGGACAATCTGTGATTAGTTTTAAAGTTGTCAGCGAGGGAATAATGCGGATCCTGGTCGATTCACTGAGGTTCCTTGATTCCTCATCTAAAAATGCAGCAAAGGAGCGAGACATAACGGACCTTCTGGGACAATGATTAACTCGTCGCCTTGAAGCAATTCTGCAATGGGACCAACAATGCAATCATACAGTAGGCGCAAAGACTTGGTTTTGTCATGAGATGCCTGTACTGTTTCTTGACCAGGTTCTCTATTGCACGGTAATTCTTCTTCTAGCTCATCCAACGTACGATTCTCGCATCTAACGCCAACTCCAATGTGATTTTCTTTGAAAGCGTCTTTCATTAAACCCTCCAAGAAGGAAGCCGCATCTTCAAGCTCATGTAATTTCTTTGGCTAAACAGAACATGCTTTCCTTTGCGGAGTACCCAGATGTAGACTGTGCTTCTCTCAAGTGATACAAAAGCGGTTTGAGTGGATACTGTGTTATCGTTTAACATGTCAGAGATTGTTTTTCCAGGATCAAGTGACGCAGAAGGAAGACTTTCTAAGTTATATTGTATCTTTATGAGATCCATCAAGGCCTGTGCTCGACCTTGCTCAGCGACATAAAGAGCCTCGTCAATCTTTCCAAGCTTTCCCAGAGTTCTCCACAGAGCCGTGTATGTATATTGACACGCATTTCGGAAACTTATTTTCCACACATCTTCAGACTCAAGACTATCTCTTATGTCGTTACACAGGTTTATACTCTCTCGATAACAAGGGACAGCCTCCTGCAAAGCACCCCAGAATTCGTAAGCATGGCCTAAGAGATAATGCACACCTCTCTCTACATTTCCCCCGACATCTTTGATAATGCTAAGATGTTGTTCGTGGTACTCTATGGCTCGTTCATAATCACCAAGATTGTGGTGAGCAATGCCAAGATTGCCATAGCACATTCCTTCGCCAGCCCTGTCTCCTGTTTCTTTTGCAATGCTAAGATCTTGCTCCCAAGTACTCTATGGCACGTTTAAAATCACCGAGACCAATATGAACAATGCCAATATTACCATAAGCATCTCCTTCCCTACCCCTGTTTCCCACTTCTTTGGGCAATACTAAGATGTTGCTCGTAGTACTTTATGGCTTGTTCAAAATCACGAAGCCTATAATAAGCACTGCCAAGATCGCAATAGCCTTCTCCTTCTCCGACCCTGTCTCCTACTTCTTTTGCAATGCGAAGACTTTGCTCGTGGTACTCTTTGGCTCGTTTATAATCCCCGAGACCAAAATAAACATTGCCAATATCGCCATAGCAACTTCCTTCCCATGCCCTATCTCCGATTTCTTTAGCTATTGTAAGACATTGCTCGTGGTATTCTATGGCTCGTTTTAAATCAGAGAATATGTAATAAGCATTGCCCAGATTACCACAGGATGTTCCTTCCTCAGTCCTATCTCCGACTTCTTTGGCAATACTAAGATGTTTCTTGTGGTACTCTATAGCCCTTTTCAAATCACCAAGACTGTTGTGAGCAAAGCCAAGACCACCATAGGATTTTCCTTCCATATACCTATCTCCGACTTCTCTGGCTATTTTTAGATGTTGCTCGTGGTACTCTATGGCTTTTTTAAAATCACCAAGACTGTTGTGGGCAAAGCCAAGACCGCCATAGGATTCTCCTTCCATAGACCTGTCTCCGATATCTTTGGCAATGCTAAGACTTTGTTCGAAGCACTCGATAGCTTTTTTGAAATCAACGCGACGGTAAATAGCATTGCCAAGATTGCAGTAAGCACGTCCTTCCCCAGTCCTATCTCCGAGATTTTTGGCAATGCTAAGATCTTGCTGGTACTCTATAACCTCTGAATCCTTTCTACCATTTTTGACACAAGTATTGTGGTGAAGAATTTTCTATACTTGCTTCTTAACAAGTAGACACCTAGTATAGAGAAAATATTAAAGCATAGTTAAAGTCTTTTTGTAGCCAAGTAACTCCTGTTTCCGTAACAGGAAGCGGCCATCGGAGTATACATCAGAGATGGGATTTACCGGTACCATAAGTAATTCCTGGGTCGAGAGAGGTACTGTGAGAGTACACTATCTTGTGCATGAACACATGCAACACAACACATCACAACGCCGGTATATATGTGTACCGTCACAACACAACAATCGCAACACGCAACATAGCACGGCACAATACCGCACAGCACAAGCTTCCACAGGCAAAACTTATTACGCCAATGCACCTTATGATGAGTTATGATGACTGCACCACGTTTACAGCAACAGAAAGGTCCCCACATACCCCTGTTTAAGTTGGAAAGTCCATGATGTTATTGTAGAAAGAGAAAGGCACAAGCGTCCGTTGCAGTCCCGCATATTCCCGTAATTCAAGGTACGCATGGGAAGTTAAAAACTCTACCTAACGCTAAGGTACGGATTTCAGTGAAAGATAAATTCTGCTCCGAACGAAACCATTCAAATGGAAACGAGTTTGATTTGCGTGAAAATGAACATGCGCGAAAAATTCATTTTCCCATGACGGTTGTAGTACACCAGGACTCATTTTAAAACAGAGACAAAAGGCAAATTGTAAAGGACCTTTTTATAACTCACAGGTTACTATGAAACCAGTCCTTGAACGACAATCTGGCCTAAGAAAAGAAAAGCGTCCCACGACAAAAACCTCCCTTGCTTACCGACTTGGAATGCATAGGCAGTAATTGGAAAACATGCATAACTGTCCACAACGTGCATAATTGTCCCAGCTGGTGGTACAGATCATGGGGAATAAACTAATTTAAAGCATTAGATAGTTCAAACTGGTTTTTAAACAGGGGCACCCAATGACAACATTTTCCTGTAGGTGTCGGAACGTAGTTTTTTACGTTATAACTGTGCTTTTTGTGCAGTTTAATGGCTTATTTTTAAACGCTAAGAAAAATGTATCTGTTCGGATACGTTAGCTGAACTTTCAAACTTCAGAAAATTTTAGGGATTGAAATCTTATTACCCGAATTTATGAGCTTCTTTTGCCTTTCGGAAAATCCTAGCTGACCTGTTTTTGTACCCAAAACGACATTTTATCTCTCCGAAAACAAAAGGCATGAATTTTTCCATATTTAGAAAGTTTGAGATGACATTTCCCTAACCGAATATCTGAGGCGATTATAGGCCTTCCGAACAGATATTCCACCGAAACGATCCGTTGGGTGCCCCTGTTTTAAAGATAAATCCGCTAATCAATCAGACTCAAATTAAGCCAGATTGTAGTTCGAGGACTAGCCTTTCGTGGAGCGCGAGCTCTTAGGAAAGCGAAACGCGGAATTTATTTTTTAGGGCAAAATATAATTTGAGAGGAAGTACCAAATTCGTTTGTCCGAAACTGCTCGAAGTTGCATCAGTAAATGAAATGAGAAACGTCTACGCCCAATCATACATTCTTATAAAAAAGAGCATTGCATTCAAATACTAAACATATGACTTACCGTTTAAAACACGCTTTGAGACGAAATTGTGGCAAAAAGGCAGCAAATACGACGCCAAAACTAATGTCAAGGTGTTCTGTAGAAGTTATAAAACCAGCGGAAGTTTAATTTATACAGCTGTTGATACTGTTTTATGGAGCTAAATTTACTTGTTATGTAATTGTTATTTTAGTTTGTCTCATGTTCATCTTGTGATCAATCACGTTTGTCCAGTTGTCAAGGTCAGCCCACATGTATGGTCATTTCCGTTTTGTGTCAGTAGTTTGGCATCTATGATAGTTCCGACGGAGTTTATGATTTATTATAATTTTCTGTGTAAAACTCGCGCCATGATTGGTTTAGAGCTGTCATCTATTAGGGTACAGACGGACGAATGACGTCGGCGAATGGCGGGAAAAACACGCGCGGGCGCCCTGCTCCAACAAATCCTTCGCATCGCCGTCTCAAAACAGACAAAACTTTTCATCAAACTGGAAATATTCCGTAGGAAATTCAATGTAGATCAATTAATAACGAATTTTAAATCGGCTGTTCAAGCTTGGCTAGAACTTGGAGGCAAATGTGATGGACTTTTAGCTCATTGTGAACAGAATCAGAGAAATTAGAGCGGGATTATCGTTCGCCGTGAAGCGACGTCTGTAGGGTTTGTTACTTCCTTAGTAACGCCAAGTTCTCACGGTCCGAAACCTAAACATGTCTATAATATTAGAATTATAGCTACGTGGCACTCCAACGTGTAAAGTAGAAAATAGAAATTGGAATAGCAGAAGTAGAAGCTGTTTGTCGCTGAATAAAGAAGTTGTCCAAAGATCAGAGTCCAGTCCTCTCGCAGCGAAAACCTTCCAACAATTGTCTCTACAGTGGAAAGTGAAAGCGTTGCGGACGACACAAATAACGGCTGTACTCGAAAAGCCGTCATTTCCTCATTTAAAGACATGCTTTTAGTTTCTTTCATCATTTCCTTATTCGCACAGATCATGATTCGATAATTGCGTCATTATCCTTATCCAGGCTTACATACAGAACACACGTCCTTCACTCGCCCGCGTTTCCCCACAATTCGCTGAGAGCCTGTAACGGAAGCTTAGTGGGCGTGGGAAATGTGCATCAACCTAGCATGCATCTTTTCAAAGCTTTAGAACCAAGAATTACGCTGAACCTTTTTTTTTTTTTGCCGAATAAAATGAGCCTGAGTTCATTTTAATGGAGTAGAGTGATGTTAAAGACACGAATTATTATTGGTTTGTTCTCCTTTAGTGCTGAAAACCCGCTGGAAAATTATACACTTTCAAGATTTCAAAATATTGTTAACGGACAATTCAAAAACACGGCTATGATTTCTTGCTTACTAATTTAAGGTGGGTAAAATAATCGATATGCTACAAGGAAGAGAAGTAACAAGCGAACTGGTTTGAAAGTTCAACAATTTAGAGAATTTGTATGGAAAAAAGTACCGAAGCTTTTCAGTTTCATACAAATCCTCAAACCGCGTTAAAATATCACACTGAAACATTTGCAGTCTCACTAAGTCATCGCGCTATTTACATTTCTGACAACCATTTTCACCATGGCACGACGCTAAAAAGTGCTAGCGTGACCGAGCGCGTCGAGAAAATAGAGATGCTGTGAACAGTCACCTTCAACAAGCTTGGTTGTACACTTTATTTTCAACTGGGGAAATGGTTTAGAGAGCTTTCAGTCATTTTAACTTCCTTTCAACTCAAGTTTATTTATTTCAGTTTCCAAATGGTAAACCTTAACATTACAATACAATTTATTATTGAAATCATTATTTTCTTTCTTGTAATTGACTGAGTGCAAACAAGAGCGAATTCCATTGGTGGAAATAAAACTCAAAAAAGCGGCGGCTTAGCCTGGTCGTTATGGTGGCTCTTATATAAAAATATATTTTTTATGACTTCACGAATATATTTTTATTACTTAGTTTTCGTTTTCCTTAACTTGATTTGGACATATAGCGATGTTTCTTAACCCAGAAATGTCATATTCACGAAATCATTCCTTACACTGAACTGTTTAACACTACTCAATCAGGTAAAATTAAGGTAATTTAAAAGTCAAAACACTCTGCACACCAATCACCATTGATCGAGTTAACATGGTGAAGGTTTACAAGCAAATTCTACTCGCATTGCCTTTATTCTTTTTGTCCAAATTCAAGGTGACGTCATCACCAATAAGAACAAACGGAGCCCAATACTTTACGGCATTAAACTTCTCTGACTCTCTCAGACATTTCATAGCTTGGTTGAGAGCCACACTGGCGCTATTTCCATCTCTTAGATGTTGGTAGAAACTTGTCATAAATTCCATAGTGGCCTCGTCATCAATTGCCCAGAGTGACACCAGAACAGAGCGAGCACCAGCACCCAAGAAAGCCCTTGCAATACCGACACACCCTTCAGCGCTAACCTTCCCTCGGCCACTGTGACAGCAACTGAGCACAACAAGCCTTGCTCTTAGCTTCACAGCATGCACATCTGACATTTTTAAAATGTAGTCTTTCTCTTCAGGAATCTTGGATTTCCGTGCAGGATTTGGAGCCAAAAACGATTTCGCCATTTCCATTTTTCCATGTGCTGCCAATGTGCACCAACGCAACTGAAGCGATTCGTTTTAGGACCTCGTCTTTAGTTGCTTCCCTTCCAATGAGAGGTGTGGTCTTGATAATATCTCCTATCATCTTTACTTCCTCTCTGGCAAATGGCAGCTGCGTGAACTTGGGCTTACCCCGCCTTTTGTAACTTCCCCCACACATGGATCTCCGACAAGCAGCGCCCCAGTCTTACTGTGGTAGCTCTCGGACAATCTGTGATTAGTTTTAAAGTTGTCAGCGAGGGAATAATGCGGATCCTGGTCGATTCACTGAGGTTCCTTGATTCCTCATCTAAAAATGCAGCAAAGGAGCGAGACATAACGGACCTTCTGGGACAATGATTAACTCGTCGCCTTGAAGCAATTCTGCAATGGGACCAACAATGCAATCATACAGTAGGCGCAAAGACTTGGTTTGTCATGAGATGCCTGTACTGTTTCTTGACCAGGTTCTCTATTGCACGGTAAATTCTTCTTCTAGCTCATCCAACGTACGATTCTCGCATCTAACGCCAACTCCAATGTGATTTTCTTTGAAAGCGTCTTTCATTAAACCCTCCAAGAAGGAAGCCGCATCTTCAAGCCATGTAATTTCTTTTGGCTAAACAGAACATGCTTTCCTTTGCGGAGTACCAGATGTAGACTGTGCTTCTCTCAAGTGATACAAAAGCGGTTTGAGTGGATACTGTGTTATCGTTTAACATGTCAGAGATTGTTTTTCCAGGATCAAGTGACGCAGAAGGAAGACTTTCTAAGTTATATTGTATCTTTATGAGATCCATCAAGGCCTGTGCTCGACCTTGCTCAGCGACATAAAGAGCCTCGTCAATCTTTCAAGCTTTCCCAGAGTTCTCCACAGAGCCGTGTATGTATATTGACACGCATTTCGGAAACTTATTTTCCACACATCTTCAGACTCAAGACTATCTCTTATGTCGTTACACAGGTTTATACTCTCTCGATAACAAGGGACAGCCTCCTGCAAAGCACCCCAGAATTCGTAAGCATGGCCTAAGAGATAATGCACACCTCTCTCTACATTTCCCCCGACATCTTTGATAATGCTAAGATGTTGTTCGTGGTACTCTATGGCTCGTTCATAATCACCAAGATTGTGGTGAGCAATGCCAAGATTGCCATAGCACATTCCTTCGCCACCCTGTCTCCTGTTTCTTTTGCAATGCTAAAGATCTTGCTCCAAGTACTCTATGGCACGTTTAAAATCACCGAGACCAATATGAACAATGCCAATATTACCATAAGCATCTCCTTCCCTACCCCTGTTTTCCCACTTCTTTGGCAATACTAAGATGTTGCTCGTAGTACTTTATGGCTTGTTCAAAATCACGAAGCCTATAATAAGCACTGCCAAGATCGCAATAGCCTTCTCCTTCTCCGACCCTGTCTCCTACTTCTTTTGCAATGCGAAGACTTTGCTCGTGGTACTCTTTGGCTCGTTTATAATCCCCGAGACCAAAATAAACATTGCCAATATCGCCATAGCAACTTCCTTCCCATGCCCTATCTCCGATTTCTTTAGCTATTGTAAGACATTGCTCGTGGTATTCTATGGCTCGTTTTAAATCAGAGAATATGTAATAAGCATTGCCCAGATTACCACAGGATGTTCCTTCCTCAGTCCTATCTCCGACTTCTTTGGCAATACTAAGATGTTTCTTGTGGTACTCTATAGCCCTTTTCAATCACCAAGACTGTTGTGAGCAAAGCCAAGACCACCATAGGATTTTCCTTCCATATACCTATCTCCGACTTCTCTGGCTATTTTTAGATGTTGCTCGTGGTACTCTATGGCTTTTTTAAAATCACCAAGACTGTTGTGGGCAAAGCCAAGACCGCCATAGGATTCTCCTTCCATAGACCTGTCTCCGATATCTTTGGCAATGCTAAGACTTTGTTCGAAGCACTCGATAGCTTTTTTGAAATCAACGCGACGGTAAATAGCATTGCCAAGATTGCAGTAAGCACGTCCTTCCCAGTCCTATCTCCGAGATTTTTGGCAATGCTAAGATCTTGCTGGTACTCTATAACCTCTGAATTCCTTTCTACCATTTTTGACACAAGTATTGTGGTGAAGAATTTTCTATACTTGCTTCTTAACAAGTAGACACCTAGTATAGAGAAAATATTAAAGCATAGTTAAAGTCTTTTTGTAGCCAAGTAACTCCTGTTTCCGTAACAGGAAGCGGCCATCGGAGTATACATCAGAGATGGGATTTACCGGTACCATAAGTAATTCCTGGGTCGAGAGAGGTACTGTGAGAGTACACTATCTTGTGCATGAACACATGCAACACAACACATCACAACGCCGGTATATGTGGTACCGTCACAACACAACAATCGCAACACGCAACATAGCACGGCACAATACCGCACAGCACAAGCTTCACAAGGCAAAACTTATTACGCCAATGCACCTTATGATGAGTTTATGATGACTGCACCACGTTTACAGCAACAGAAAGGTCCCCACATACCCCTGTTTAAGTGGAAAGTCCATGATGTTATTGTAGAAAGAGAAAGGCACAAGCGTCCGTTGCAGTCCCGCATATTCCCGTAATTCAAGGTACGCATGGGAAGTTAAAAAACTCTACCTAACGCTAAGGTACGGATTTCAGTGAAAGATAAATTCTGCTCCGAACGAAACCATTCAAATGGAAACGAGTTTGATTTGCGTGAAAATGAACATGCGCGAAAAATTCATTTTCCCATGAACGGTTGTAGTACACCAGGACTCATTTTAAAACAGAGACAAAAGGCAAATTGTAAAGGACCTTTTTTATAACTCACAGGTTACTATGAAAGACCAGTCCTTGAACGACAATCTGGCCTAAGAAAAAAAGCGTCCCACGACAAAAACCTCCCTTGCTTACCGACTTGGAATGCATAGGCAGTAATTGGAAAACATGCATAACTGTCCACAACGTGCATAATTGTCCCAGCTGGTGGTACAGATCATGGGGAATAAACTAATTTAAAGCATTAGATAGTTCAAACTGGTTTTTTAAACAGGGGCACCCAATGACAACATTTTCCTGTAGGTGTCGGAACGTAGTTTTTACGTTATAACTGTGCTTTTTGTGCAGTTTAATGGCTTATTTTTAAACGCTAAGAAAAATGTATCTGTTCGGATACGTTAGCTGAACTTTCAAACTTCAGAAAATTTTAGGGATTGAAATCTTATTACCCGAATTTATGAGCTTCTTTTGCCTTTCGGAAAATCCTAGCTGACCTGTTTTTGTACCCAAAACGACATTTTTATCTCTCCGAAAACAAAAGGCATGAATTTTTTCCATATTTAGAAAGTTTGAGATGACATTTCCCTAACCGAATATCTGAGGCGATTATAGGCCTTCCGAACAGATATTCCACCGAAACGATCCGTTGGGTGCCCCTGTTTTAAAGATAATCCGCTAATCAATCAGACTCAAATTAAGCCAGATTGTAGTTCGAGGACTAGCCTTTCGTGGAGCGCGAGCTCTTAGGAAAGCGAAACGCGGAATTTATTTTTAGGGCAAAATATAATTTGAGAGGAAGTACCAAATTCGTTGGTCCGAAACTGCTCGAAGTTGCATCAGTAAATGAAATGAGAAACGTCTACGCCCAATCATACATTCTTATATAAAAAAGAGCCACTGTATTGCATTCAAATACTAAACAATGACTTACCGTTTAAAACACGCTTTGAGACGAAATTGTGGCAAAAAGGCAGCAAATACGACGCCAAAGCTAATGTCAAGGTGACTGTAGAAGTTATAAAACCAGCGGAAGTAAAATCAGTTCAATTTATACAGCTGTTGATACTGTTTTTATGGAGCTAAATTTACTTGTTATGTAATTGTTAATTTTAGTTTGTCTCATGTTCATCTTGTGATCAATCACGTTTGTCCAGTTGTCAAGGTCAGCCCACATGTATGGTCATTTCCCGTTTTGTGTCAGTAGTTTGGGCATCTATGATAGTTCCGACGGAGTTTATGATTTATTATATAATTTTCTGTGTAAAACTCGCGCCATGATTGGTTTAGAGCTGTCATCTATTAGGGTACAGACGGACGAATGACGTCGCGAATGGCGGGAAAACACGCGCGGGCGCCCTGCTCCAACAAATCCTTCGCATCGCCGTCTCAAAACAGACAAAACTTTTCATCAAACTGGAAATATTCCGTAGGAAATTCAATGTAGATCAATTAATACGAATTTTAAATCGGCTGTTCAAGCTTGGCTAGAACTTGGAGGCAAATGTGATGGACTTTTAGCTCATTGTGAACAGAATCAGAGAAATTAGAGCGGGATTATCGTTCGCCGTGAAGCGACGGTCTGTAGGGTTTGTTACTTCCTTAGTAACGCCAAGTTCTCACGGTCCGAAACCTAAACATGTCTATAATATTAGAATATAGCTACGTGCACTCCAACGTGTAAAGTAGAAAATAGAAATTGGAATAGCAGAAGTAGAAGCTGTTGTCGCTGAATAAAGAAGTTGTCCAAAGATCAGAGTCCAGTCCTCTCGCAGGCGAAAACCTTCCAACAATTGTCTCTACAGTGGAAAGTGAAAGCGTTGCGTGACGACACAAATAACGGCTGTACTCGAAAAGCCGTCATTTCCTCATTTAAAGACATGCTTTTAGTTTCTTTCATCATTTCCTTATTCGCACAGATCATGATTCGATAATTGCGTCATTATCCTTATCCAGGCTTACATACAGAACACACGTCCTTCACTCGCCCGCGTTTTCCCCACAATTCGCTGAGAGCCTGTAACGGAAGCTTAGTGGGCGTGGGAAATGTGCATCAACCTAGCATGCATCTTTTCAAAGCTTTTAGAACCAAGAATTACGCTGAAACCTTTTTTTTTTTGCCGAATAAAATGAGCTGAGTTCATTTTAATGGAGTAGAGTGATGTTAAAGACACGAATTATTATTGGGTTTGTTCTCCTTAGTGCTGAAAACCCGCTGGAAAATTATACACTTTCAAGATTTCAAAATATTGTTAACGGACAATTCAAAAACACGGCTATGATTTCTTGCTTACTAATTTAAGGTGGGTAAAATAATCGATATGCTACAAGGAAGAGAAGTAACAAGCGAACTGGTTTTGAAAGTTCAACAATTTAGAGAATTTGTATGGAAAAAAGTTACCGAAGCTTTTCAGTTTCATACAAATCCTCAAACCGCGTTAAAATATCACACTGAAACATTTGCAGTCTCACTAAGTCATCGCGCTATTTACATTTCTGACAACCATTTTCCACCATGGCACGACGCTAAAAAAGTGCTAGCGTGACCGAGCGCGTCGAGAAAATAGAGATGCTGTGAACAGTCACCTTCAACAAGCTTGGTTGTACACTTTATTTTCAACTGGGGAAATGGTTTAGAGAGCTTTCAGTCATTTTAACTTCCTTTCAACTCAAGTTTATTTATTTCAGTTTCCAACAATGGTAAACCTTAACATTACAATACAATTTATTATTGAAATCATTATTTTCTTTCTTGTAATTGACTGAGTGCAAACAAGAGCGAATTCCCATTGGTGGAAATAAAAACTCAAAAAAGCGGCGGCTTAGCCTGGTCGTTATGGTGGCTCTTATATAAAAATATATTTTTTATGACTTCACGAATATATTTTTATTACTTAGTTTTCGTTTTCCTTAACTTGATTTGGACATATAGCGATGTTCTTAACCCAGAAATGTCATATTCACATGAAATCATTCCTTACACTGAACTGTTTAACACTACTCAATCAGGTAAAATTAAGGTAATTTAAAAGTCAAAACACTCTGCACACCAATCACCATTGATCGAGTTAACAGTGGTGAAGGTTTACAAGCAAATTCTACTCGCATTGCCTTTATTCTTTTTGTCAAATTCAAGCGTGACGTCATCACCAATAAGAACAAACGGAGCCCAATACTTTACGGCATTAAACTTCTCTGACTCTCTCAGACATTTCATAGCTTGGTTGAGAGCCACACTGGCGCTATTTCCATCTCTTAGATGTTGGTAGAAACTTGTCATAAATTCCATAGTGGCCTCGTCATCAATTGCCCAGAGTGACACCAGAACAGAGCGAGCACCAGCACCCAAGAAAGCCCTTGCAATACCGACCACACCTTCAGCGCTAACCTTCCCTCGGCCACTGTGACAGCAACTGAGCACAACAAGCCTTGCTCTTAGCTTCACAGCATGCACATCTGACATTTTCAAAATGTAGTCTTTCTCTTCAGGAATCTTGGATTTCCGTGCAGGATTTGGAGCCAAAACGATTTCGCCAGTTTCCATTTTTCCATGTGCTGCAATGTGCACCAACGCAACTGAAGCGATTCGTTTTAGGACCTCGTCTTTAGTTGCTTCCCTTCCAATGAGAGGTGTGGTCTTGATAATATCTCCTATCATCTTTACTTCCTCTCTGGCAAATGGCAGCTGCGTGAACTTGGGCTTACCCCGCCTTTTTGTAACTTCCTCCACACATGGATCTCCGACAAGCAGCGCCCCACTCTTACTGTGGTAGCTCTCAGGACAATCTGTGATTAGTTTTAAAGCTGTCAGCGAGGGAATAATGCGGATCCTGGTAGATTCACTGAGGTTCCTGGATTCCTCATTTAAAAATGCAGCAAAAGGAGCGAGACATAACGGACCTTCCGGGACAATGATTAATTCGTCGCCTTGAAGCAATTCTGCAATGGGACCAACAATGCAATCATACAGTAGGCGCAAAGACTTGGTTTTGTCATGAGATGCCTCTACTGTTTCCTCGCCAGGTTCTCTATTGCACGGTAATTCCTCTTCTAGCTCATCCATTGTACGATTCTCGCATCTAACGCGAACTCCAATGTGATTTTCTTTGAAAGCATCTTTCATTAAACCTTCCAAGAAGGAAGCCGCATCTTCAAGCTCATGTATTTTCTTTTTCCTAAACAGAACATTCTTTTCTTTGCAGAGTACCCAGATGTAGACTGTGCTTCGTTCAAGTGATACAAAAGCGGTTTGCGTAGATGTGTCGCTTAATATGTCAGAGATTGTTTTTCCAGGATCAAATGACCCAGAAGGAAGCCTTTCTAAGTTATATTGTATCTTCATGAGATCCATCAAGGCCTGTGCTCGACCTTGCTCAGCGACATAAAGAGCCTCGTCAGTCTTCCCAAGCTTTACCAGAGTTCTCCACAGAGCCGTGTATGCATATTGATTCACATTACGGAAACTTATTTTCCACACATCTTCAGACTCAAGACTATCTCTTATGTCGTTACACAGGTTTATACTGTCTCGATAACAAGATACAGCCTCGTGCAAAGCATCCAAGCGTTCGTAAACACAGCCTAAGAGATAATACGCACATCTCTCACCATTATTTGTGTCCCCGATTTCTTTTGCAATGCTAAGTTGTTGCTCGTGGTACTCTATGGCTCGTTTATAATCACCGAGACATCCGTGAGCAATTCCAAGATTGCCATAGCACATTCCTTCGCCAGCCCTGTCTCCGACTTCTTTGGCAATGCTAAGATGTTGCTCCAAGTACTCTATAGCACGTTTAAAATCACCGAGTCCAGAATAGACATTTCCAAGGTTACCATAAACTTGTCCTTCGCTAGCCCTGTTTCCCACTTCTTTGGCAACACTAAGATATTGCTCGTAGTACTTTATGGCTTCTTCAAAATCACAAAGACTATAATGAGCATTGCCAAGATTGCAATAGGCTGCTCCTTCCCCGACCCTGTCTCCGAGTTCTTTTGCAATGCTAAGATGTTGCTCGTGGCACTCTATGGCTCGTTTAAAATCACCGAGACCACGATAAGCAATGCCAATACCGCCATAGGAACTTCCTACCTCTGCCATGTGTCCGATTTCTTTAGCAATTGTAAGATGTTGCTCGTGGTATTCTATGGCTCGTTTTAAATCACAGAGACTAAAATAATCATTGCCAAGATTACCATAGGATGCTCCTTCCTCAGCCCTGTCTCCAACTTCTTTGGCAATACTAAGTTGTTGTTCGTGGTACTCAATGGCTGTTTTGAAATCACCAAGACGGTAATGAGCATTGCCAAGACCGTTATAAGATTGTCCTTCCATAGACCTATCTCCGACTTCTTTGGCTATGCTTAGATATTGTTCGTGGTACTCCATGGCTCGTTGAAAATCACCAAGACCGTGGTAAGCACAGCCAAGACCGCCATTGGTTTTTCCTTCCATACACCTATCTCCGACGTTTTTGGCAATGCTAAGACTTTGTTCGTGGCACTCTATGGCTGTTTTGAAATCACCGAGATAGTAATTAGCATAGCCTAGATTAAAGTAAGCACGTCTTTCCTCAACCCTATCTCCAACTTCTTTGGCAATACTAAGATGTTTCTTGTGGTACTCTATGACTCTTTTAAAATCACCAAGACCGTGGTGAACAAGGCCAAGACCGTTATAGGATTTTCCTTCCATAGACCTATCTCCGACTTCTCTGGCAATGCTAAGACTTTGTTCGTAGCACTCTTTAGCTGTTTTGAAATCACCGAGACGGTAATTAGCATAGCCTAGTTTGGAGTAAGCACGTCCTTCCTCCGCCCTTTCTCCGAGATTTTCGGCAATGTTAAGATCTTTCATGCCTATGAATTTCCTTTCTACCATCTTTGATACAAATATCTGTTGAGGTGAAGAATTTTCCTATACTTGCTTCTTCTCAAGTACACACCTAGTATAGAAATAATTTTAAAGCACAGTTTGATCATATACATGAGTAACTATATAGTAAAGCCTTTTCTTAGCCAAGAAGATCAAGAGGGCGGTGCTTAACTCCTGTTTACGTAATATGAAGCGGCTATAGGAGTATGAATATATGGTTTTTACCGGTACCATATAAGCAATTCCTAGGTCGAGAGGGGTACTGTGAGAGTAAACTATCTTGCACCGGTACCGTGACAACACAACACAGCACAGTACGACACAGCTGGTGGTATAGATTATGGTAAGAAAAACGAATTTACAAAAGCATTCGATAGTTCGATTAAATTGGTTTTACTGTAAAGATCCTGCCTCGTTACTAGTCGCCCTCGTCCCTAGTCGTCCGCGCCCACTCGCCCTAGAAAATCCTGTGGAGGAGGCAAGTAAAGATCAATCCGAGAATCAATCGAACTCAAATTTGGTCACATTGTTTTTCGAGGACTGGAAGTTGCATCAGCAAGAGACGTCTACCCGCAATATACATTCTTACAAAAAGAGTGTGTTGCATACAAATACTAATCAGTGACTTACCGCGGGCTCTAACACACGCTTTGAGACGAAATTGTGGCACAAAAGGGAGCAAATACTGCAACGCCAAAAATGTCAAGGTGTCTGTGGACGTTGTATCAGCGGAAGTTAATCAGTTCAATTTATACTATTGTCTCTTGGAAAGTGAAATGTATTTTTCCAGAAAAGCCGTCATTTCCTCATTTGAAGACATCGGTTTCTTACAGCAATATAATACATTACCATACTCAAATTCGGAATTAGCCAATCAGAAGCTCTATCTACTGACCTGATATCCTACGTTATTATATAGACACGAGTGTTTTACTGGAAAATAGACCACTCGTAAAATTCATACGAAACTACATCCGGGACCCGAGTGGCGTATTTTCCATATCCTCACTAGTGAGGATATCGATGACGTAATTTCCTGCTTTTGCATGGCTTTTTGTGCAAAGCTGCCAAACGCCGGTTGAAAAATGGCGAGCGATAGATTCGTGAATTCACTTGAAGCTGACACGGAAATCGTTCACTGAGGAGTAGGAAAATGCTAAAACGAAGAGAAAAACTTCATGACTTAAAATTATTCAAGGAGTTCCTTGAAAGTGAAGACGAAAGGAAAGAAATTCAAGAAAGTCCAGCCATCGAGTTGCAAGAGTTCGCGGATAAAGTTTGTGCTTTTGTGGTTTGTCTATATAATAAAAAGAAAATTACACGGTGGCTTGAAGATATGAATTTTATTTTCTCGTGGTAAAAACAATATTTTACTCATTCGCTGCGCTCATTCGTAAATATTGTTTTTACCACTCGAAAATAACATTCATATCTTCGCGCCGCCGTGTAATATCCTCTATATATTAAGTCGTAGTGTATCATCAAGTCGTACTGTAGAAACTGTTTTACAGCTAAAAAAATCCCTCGCGATTAACGGTATTTTCTATAAAATTTCAATTTCGATAGACCATTTAGAGAGGAGTCGAAAAAATGAAAAATGCGAACACGCCTGCCATTAATTAATTAATGGGAGACATTTAGCTGATTGGTGAAGTGTACACGAGACAGAGATTTACTCCTCTTTCGGCGCGCGCGCGACGAGAAGGAACCTCTGCACACAACCGCACGATCCTTTGATCTTGCCGCGTCCCAAATCTGGGATAAATAAATTAACAAAATACTGGTTTTTAACCAGTTAAAACCCGTTAAAACCTAGAAGTGCGCGCGCTTGCACGCGCTTCATCACGCGTACGGGCCACTTGTATGCGTCAGTACAAAATTGTCCTTTCAAAAACTGCTTCAAACTCGCCAAATCAGCAGAAACAATAATCATCTATTGAAAAAACTATATTCTACTAACTGAACTAACCATTTTCCTAAGAATTTACCGAGAAAATTGCCAACAGATGCAAAGAAATTCAAAAGCTTACGCGTACAATTAGAGCGCGCGTGCTAAGCGCGAGTACTAAAACTGACGTAGTTCGCGCATGCACGATAGGAAATCGTGCGGTTGTGCGCAGAGGTTCTTTCTCATCGCGCGCGCGCCGAAAGAGAAGTAAATCTCTGTCTCGCAGGGTAGGTGAAGTGCAACACAAGTTTCACTTTCAAACAACAAGATAATAGTCATCAGTAATATCGATCCTTCACATGGAAGAATTTATTTTCAAAACTTTTTTTTATTACCTAGAAATATAAATAAAAAGACACAGAGGGCCGAATATTTAAACAAGGTTTAGACGGGGTTTTAATAACAAAACCGTGGCTTAACCCGACTTTAAACTGGCCAACCTCAATGTGTTAACGCCATTTACAGTAAACACAGTAAACCCCGTTTAGAAGGTGTATAACGTCAACACAGACTAAAATAGCAATTAGCTACTTAGACTGACCTGCTTATAAGTAGATTTAGCCGGACCTCATTAAATTCTCTTAAACCACGGCCTAACTTAGGCTTCGTTTAAATACTCGGCTTTGAATGTTCTTAGAACTATCCTGTAGTAGCCAGGTTTTCACTAGCAAGTACAGGAGTCCATACAAACATTGATGAACACAAGCAAAAGGATGAAAACATTTTGATCCGTGTGCTTTTGCTTGCGTTTCTTAGTGTTGATACGGAATCGGATCGATAAACCTCGCACCGGCTGTAAGCAACAACTATTCTAAACCACGACTCATACACAAGATTGGGATCTGGTAGTAGTCTTTATTGTAACAATACTAACTGTTTAAAACAGAATGCGTACATGATTAAAACTAGTGATGTTAAGAATTCAATAAAATAGTAAATAATCAATAGATTACTAGACATGGGATAACAAAATCTGCACTGCCCTGGGAGTGAGTGGGTGGGGCTAACTCATTGCTACGCGTCCTCTTCCCAGCAATAATACTGATATTAGAATCTATGGCCTAGTCTAGGTATATCTAGTACACTATGTTGATTATCAACTCGGAGTTGATAAAGGTAAATTAACCGCCGTAGCGAATTTCTAGAAGCTATGATTTATTTCTAGAAGCTTCTAGAAATTCGCTACGGCGGTTAATTTACCTTTATCAACTCCGAGTTGATAATCAACATCGTGTTTCATCATATAAATTGTAATTATTCCTGTCCTTTCTGGGTACAAATAAATGGTTGTTGTTGTTGTCACTTTCCCGCCGACGCAGCACCACAGTTTCAGTAGAAACTAATCACTTTGTATATCTAGTACAGTCGAACTTCTCCTTACGGACACCTCTCTATTACGGACAGCCTTGGTCCCGGCAAAATTCCCAAATATTCTCTATAAAGAAAACCTCTATAATACGGACCCTCTCTAATACGAACAACCGACACTAAATCTCGGCCCCAGAGAGTAAATTCGTGTAAACTTAACCTCTTTATTACGGACACTCCAGTGATAATAGTTCCTATTCGATACAATTTCCAGTTTGTTGTTACAGATCATAGTTAATCAATTGTCCCATTGTCCATACAATAAAAGTTTATCGACATGTTATTTTCCATTTACCATCAAGATTAAAACTGTGAGTCTTATGACCATCAGGCAAATTCCTTTGTTCCTAGATCATAATTGTGCTGCTCGTGCACCCTAGTGTACAATAACCTGCGATCAGGCCATTTTTCGCGCTCCTTACATTCTCTTTACGGGCGTCAGCGCGACCACGTAAAGACGAAGAGTAAAAGAGAGCGCGGAAAAATTCGCCTGATATTCTATATAGATTCTATATTTAAATAGCAAGTTATCAATATCCACAAACCGAAAACAGTGGTGAACATGTTTCACCTTTGCTGTGAAAGAGATATAAGTCATGCTCAAATGTCATGCTCAAATGTAAAGTATGATGTGCCGTTATAAGAATTAAAAGTTGCGTCAGATCCGTGACTATATTGAATGGACAGTCACTTAAACCCAATTGGTAAGTGCGTAGTTCATCTCAGCTAAGATTCACATTCACAATCTTCTTTCTGTTCTCTGTTGACCGCAAATGTCAATATTTAGACAAGTTTTTGACATAGTATTCTGTACGGAAAATTGCTTGAACTGTGACTCTTGTCAGAGCTGCACAAGTCTTCGTCTCATCTCTGTAAGATAATAAGATAATGAGAAAAGCATCTTCAACAGAGATACACTGAGACAGTACAATATACAACATCACTTATGACAGTAGCGAAAATATACCATTGAATCCCACTATGTGATTATATTTAAAACGAATCAAATAAAATATGAAAAATTTAAATTTAAAAATAAGGTTAGAAAAATTGCTAGCAATTAAATATAGCACACTGGTAAGATGGCGTATGGATGGTATGGCGTAACCGCATTTTATTTCTTTTCTATTGGTAGATACCCTGGGTTACCAGAGGGTTTTTTCTCGCGCGCGTCGGGATAGGCTGGGGGCCGACAAAACGAGCGGCGAAGCGTGCGTCACAATAGAAACTTGACTGGGAACAGAAACCGCGAAAGAAAAGCCCGGGTTCACACAGAGAGTAACTGTTACTCAATATAAACCCAAGTCACGACAAAATATTCATGCCTTCAAGTAAGTGGAAAATCAACACAATTACTCAATATTCTATGTAAACAGTATCTTTCCTTAAAAAAGGCAAACAAAATTTCCGAAAATGTATAGTATAAAATAATACCAGCAGAAGCAGATCTGATAAAAGAAAAAATAGATCGAGAATAAACGTAAGCAGGTAAGTCATACCGTAATTTCCTACATGCAAAACAATTACACGACCCTTATAGGGGTGTTTATTTTCAGTTGTTAACTGTTTTACACGCTATTCAATCAAGTAAAATTGCGTCATTTTCAAAGTAAAATTATTCTACACATCAATCACCAATTGATCATGCAAGTAAAACATTGGTAACGGTTTACAAGCAAATTCTACTCACATTGCTCTTTCTCTTTTTGTCCAAGTTCTAGCGTGACGTCATCACCAATAAGAACAAACGGAGCCCAATACTTTACGGCATTAAACTTCTCTGACTCTCTCAGACATTTCATAGCTTGGTTGAGAGCCACACTGGCGCAATTTCCATCTCTTACATGTTGGTAGAAAGCTGTCATAAATTCCATCGTGGCCTCGTCATCAATTGCCCAGAGTGACACCAGAACAGAGCGAGCACCAGCACCCAAGAAAGCCCTTGCAATGCCGACCACACCTTCAGCGCTAACCTTCCCTCGACAACTGTGACAGCAACTGAGCACAACAAGCCTTGCTCTTAGCTTCACAGCATGCACATCTGCCATTGTCAAAATGTAGTCTTTCTCTTCAGGAATCTTGGATTTCCGTGCAGGATTTGGAACCAAAACAATTTCGCCAGTTTCCATTTTTCCATGTGCTGCAATGTGCACCAACGCAACTGAAGCGATTCGTTTAAGGACCTCGTCTTTAGTTGCTTCCCTTCCAATGAGAGGTGTGGTCTTAATAATATCTCCTATCATCTTTACTTCCTCTCTGGCAAATGGCAGCTGCTTGAATTTGGGCTTACCCCACCCTTTTGTAACTTCCTCCACACATGGATCTCCGACAAGCAGCGTCCCAGTCTTACTGTGGTAGCTCTCAGGACAATCTGCGAGTAGTTTTAAAGTGGTCACCGAGGGAATAATGCGGATCCTGGTAGATTCACTGAGGTTCCTTGATTCCTCATCTAAAAATGCAGCAAAAGGAGCGAGACATAACGGACCTTCCGGGATAATGATTAATTCGTCGCCTTGAAGCAATTCTGCAATGGGACCAACAATGCAATCATACAGTAGGCGTAAAGACTTGGTTTTGTCATGACATGCCTCTACTGTTTCCTGACCAGGTTCTCTATTACACGGTAATTCCTCTTCTAGCTCATCCAATGTACGATTCTCGCATCTAACGTCAACTCCAATGTGATTTTCTTTGAAAGCATCTTTCATTAAACCCTCCAAGAAGGAAGCAGCATCTTCAAGCTCATGTAATTTCTTTTGGCTAAACAGAACATGCTTTCCTTTGCAGAGTACCCAGATGTAGACTGTGCTTCTTTCAAGTAATAAAAAAGCGGTTTGCGTAGATATATCGCTTAATATGTCAGAGATTGTTTTCCCAGGATCAAGTGACGCAGAAGGAAGACTTTCTAAGTTATATTGTATCTTTATGAGATCCATCAAGGCCTGTGCTCGACCATGCTCAGCGACATAAAGAGCCTCGTCAATCTTTCAAGCTTTATCAGAGTTGTCCAAAGAGCCGTGTATGGAGCTTGACACACATTACGGAAACTTATTTTCCACACATCTTCAGACTCAAGACTAACTCTTATGTCGTTACAGAGTTTATACTCTCTCGATAACAAGGCACAGCGTCATGCAAAGCACCCCTGCATTTGCAAGCGTAATTGCGGCCTAATTGATAATACGCAAGTCTCTCTCCATTTCTGTCCCCGATCGCACTTCTTTCGCAATGTTAAGATGTTGCTTGTGGTACTCTATGGAAAGTTTATGATCACCGGCCTGACGAAAGTGAGCAATGCCAAGATTACCATAAGCATTTCCTTCGCCAGCCCTGTCTCCGACCTCTTTGGCAATGCTAAGATTTTGCTCCAAGTATTCTATAGCACGTTTAAAATCACCGAGTCTAGAATGAACAACGCCAAGATTGCCATACGCACCCCCTTCTGAAGCCCTGTTCCCGACCTCTTTGGCAATACTAAGATGTTGCTCGCAGTAGTTTATGGCTTGTTCAAAATCACCAAGCAAATAATGAGCATCGCCAAGATTGCAATATCCGTCTCCTTCTCCGGCCCTGTCTCCTACTTCTTTTGCAATGCAAAGACGTTGCTCGTGGTACTCTATGGCTCGTTTAAAATCACCGAGTTCACAATAAGCAGTGCCAATACCGCCATAGGAGCTTCCTTCCTCTGCCCTGCCTCCAATTTCTTTAGCAATTGTAAGACATTGCTCGTAGTATTGTATGGCTCGCTTGAAATCGTAGAGACTATTATAAACAGCGCCAAGATTACCGTAGGATGCTCCTTCCTCAGCCCTATCTCCAACTTCTTTGGCAACACTAAGATGTTTCTTGTGGTACTCTATGGCCCTTTTAAAATCACCAATACTGTAGTGAGCGAGGCCAAGACCTTATAAGCTTTCCTTCCATTGACCTATCCGACTTCTCTCGCTATGCTTAGAAGTTGCCGTACTTAATGGCTCTTTTAAAATCACCAAGGCTGCAGTGTGCAAGGCCAAGACCGTTATAGGATTTTCCTTCCATAGACCTATCTCCGACTTCTTTGGCAATTCTAAGACTTTGTTCGTGGTACTCTATGGCTGTTTTGAAATCACCGAGACAGTAATTGGCGTTGCCAAGATTGCAATAAGCACGTCCTTCTCGAGCCCTATCTCCGAGATTTTTGGCAATGCTGCAATCTTGCATATTGTACTCTATAACCTTTGAATGCCATTCTGCCATTTTTTGTGATAAGTATTGTGGTGAAAATTTTCCTTCACTTGCTTCCTATCAAGTAGACACCTAGTATAGACAAAATATTAAAGCATAGTTTGATCACCGAGGTACATAAGTAACTAATTAAAGCCTTTTCGTAGCCAAGTAGCTCAAGAGGCCGACGATTCGGAGTTAACTAGGCCCCAGAGCAAGAAAAGCGTTCCACGACAAACACATCCCTCCCTTACTGTGTTGGACGTTTAGTTAGCAATGGACGCACATATTCAATTTTTTCCTCAAACGTGCATAATTTTTCCCAGCTGGTGGTACAGATCATGGTGAGAAAACGAATTTACAAAACTATTTTGTTCGTTTAAAGATCAATCCAAGATCAAATTAAGCCAGATTGTAGTTCGAGGACTTGTCTTTCGAGGACCGGAAGCTCTTAGGAAAGGGAGTCGCGGAAATGCTTTTTTGAGGGCAACATTTGAAAGACCGTACCAAATTCGTCCTCCGAAGCTGCTCGAAGTTGCATCAGTATATTATGGAAGTTAGCGACTTGCAGACTTTGAACTCATAAAGTAGCCTGAGTACAGACCTGTCCTAGTCGGAAAGGAAATAAGAGACGTGTGCATGCAGTAGACAGTCTTACCAAAAAAAGAGTGTATTGCATTCAACAACTAAACAATGACTTACCGTTTAAAACACGCTTTGAGACAAAATTGTGGCCAAAAGGCAGCAAACACGACGCCAAAACTAATGTCAAGGTGTCTGTAGAAGATATGAATTTATATGATACCAGAGGAAGGTTCTCAGTTCACATTACTATTATATATTGTCTCTTGGAAAGTGAAATGTATTTTTTCCTCATTTGAGGACATTCTTTCGGTTTCTTTCAGCATTATAATACATTTCTATACACAAATCATGATTCGTAAATGGCATCATTATTCAATGTTTTGTATGCTGTTCCAGGCTCTCAGCTGATTGTGGCGAAAACGCGTCGTTCGCTCGCCCGCGTTTTCCCCACAATCCGCTGAGAGCATGAAAGGAAGCTAATAAAGCCGAATAAAATGAGCTGAGTTCATTATAATCCGGTATAATGGTATAAGGGACTGTGTAATAATTATCAGGAGGGGGAGGTTGGAAAATGGGCTTCATTTAGCCAAATATTAGGTAATACCCCCCTCCTAAAGGAGTGAATTTAGTTATTGCCCCCCCTCTAATCAGTCAGAAATTATGTACGACCCCCCCCCTCACACAGTATACACACACCTTTATACAAGTACCCTACATTTTCTCTACACACACCTGTGGATTAAAATTTTATAACAGAAAGAAGAGTTTCTACTACATGTTTAATTGGTGGACATCCGCGTCTGGAACAAACATCACCTCCAACAGAACCATAGCAGAAGGAAAAGAGCATGTGTTGAAATTTTTCGGTTCCCATCTTATAAATAGGTATGGATTCACCAATGTAATATGTACTTGAAATAAAATGTTAAGCCCCCCCCCCCTCTCTTGAGTGACTTATTTTACCTTGAGCCCCCCCCCCTATCCTTGCTTTGAAGAAGAGTTTCCGAATCATTTCATCCAATCAAAATCACGAACAATCGCGCCAGCAAATACGTCATGATCACGTTGCTTAGCAACCTCAGGGAAGAAATCCGCGGGCTTGGATTGGAAAACTCCCGTCTCGGAGGCGGGATTTCGTCATCAACTGGTACGTTTTCCCCCGCCTTAGCGGTCTCAAAATATTAGCAACCTCACTAATTTCATAACGCTCACTCATTTTGTACTACCACCTACTTTTTATGATTGATAAGGTCACGTGATATGCAAGCGCGTTTTTTTTTTCCGTCGAGTGAAAATGGCGTAGAAATGTTGTAATTTTCCTACAAGTTTTGATCGCGCGCATAAAGGGAAAGATGAGCTACTCGCACTTTACTTCAACAAACTTGGTTACACATTTTAGTTCCAACTGAGGAAATGGTTTAGAGAGCTTTGAATCATTTTAACTTCGAATTCCTTTCACTTCAAGTTAATTTATTTCAGTTTCAAACAATGGTAAACTTTGACATTTCAGCATTTATAAATATTATTGAAATCATTACAGTATTTTTTCTTGTAATTGACTGAGTGCGAACAAGAGTGTATTCCCATTGGTGCGAATAAAATCCAAAAGTTATACGAACTCAAAAGTGTCTGTCATTTCATTAATGGTGGCTCTTATATATAAATCTCTTTTTATGATTTCACGTATATAATTTTATTACTAAGGTTTCATTTTTCTTGACTTGATTTCGACATAGCGATTGTTCTTAATCCAGACATGTTGACCATTGTGGCATGTTCGTTGTGGCATCAAAACAGAGCGATAGCCTGGGACGAGAGTCAGTGTGCTACCATACATGGCAATGTTTTGGCAAAGGAATGAAATGTTTGGTCAAGGTCCCCGAGGGGGGGGGGGGGGGGGAGGGGGGAGATACTTCCCTAAATAAACCTATAACCCTAATAGTTTGCCAACCTCGATTCCAGGCTCTCTCTCTTTTCTCCCTTGTCGTTACTCAACGACAATGGAAAGGAGAGAGAGCCTGGAATCGAGTTGATAGTTTGCTTTTTTGGTCTGAAAAATGGCATATTGTAAATCACATATTTTGGGTTGAATTATGGTAAGTTTTTTGAGATCCTGACAGCACATCCCCATTAAAAATTTCAACGAGTAACCCCCGCTGGGGTTCAAGTCTGAAGAAAATAGTGCTAACTACTTATATAGTCGAAAAATGATAGAAAATGTTGTGCAAATGTAATGTAATTCCTGGAGCGATTTGCTCTGTTAACTATGTACATCAGTCTTTGTTTATTCCAGTGAGCTGTTCACTTTGTTTCCATAGCTCGTCAGCTAAAGTTTCATCTTTACCCAAAGTACTGCACTTGGTTGATGCACAATCCTTGAAATATTCCCCAGAAACATCCTTCAATTCCTCCGCAACTGCACAATATACTGATGTCTGGGCGCCGCTGTTTGCCGTCTTAAAAAAGAAATACATCACAAACCAAAGAAGTGGCCTGATAATCCACATTTGCAGAAGCCGGAAATTGCGCGTAATTTCAGTTTGCACAACTCCAGGATGAAGGGCATTCACTGTTACTCCTGATCCTAAACAAGAAACAACAAAGACGAGTTTGTAAAACAATACATGTACACAATTTGCACATTTAGCTACGCTATTGCCCTGCCCCTGATACTATAGGTACCCAGTAAATTGCGCCGCTGAACATGGTATCATGGCATTTTAGTCTGGAACGGGGTATCAATTAGCCTGAGATCAGGCTCCGAGAGAAATCAGCGCTGGCGCGGGAACGAAGGCGACGACTTCGTTCCCGTCCCAGTCCGCGCTCGGTGATTTCTCTCGGAGCTTTTTTGTTATTTATTTTAGCTAAAAACAGCAACAATAATTTTATTTTTACACCTACCTACGTAAATGACTTTCCAGAAGGAAATATCGGATTTAGCTTGGCATAGGGGGTATAGGAAAAAATGTTATGGAATAGGGTATACATGTATGTTTACCATATTTTATAGCCTGGAATACAGGGTTGTAAAAAACAGCATTCTTTGGCCTTCCTTGGTCTGGCACACTCGGTCTTGTAAGAGTTTCAAGGGTCCAGTGACACCCACTCACCAGTTTTATGTAGAGTTTTATGCAGTTTTATACCTTAGTACATGTACATGTATAGCGTGTGGCATGAAATTTTCGCGGGAGTTTAATTTCGCGGATTGCCGACTTTTTGCGTTTCGCGGGAACAAATTTTCGCGAATTTGGAATCAGACTTTACCGCTGGAAGCAAACTTTCGCGGATCTCGGCAGGTTCCTGTCCGGTTTTACTGTACCTACGGTACTTGTAATATTGTTTGCAGTCAATTTAATTGAATCCAGCACTCTAAATAAATAGAGTAATTTACGCATAATTTTTTACGCAGGAGTTCTAATTTTCGCGGATCGTTGGAAAACGCGCGAAATTCGCGAAAATTAGTTCCCGCGAAAATTTCATGCCACACGGTACCCTCCAGGACTAATGCATGACACGTGACAACTGACAAGCCTAAGTCTTCCAAAGGAAACAGGTTCCAAAATTAGCAACAAACACATTGAGTACTGTAAACTGGATGAACCAAAGCAATGGAAGAACCATACGGAAATGGCACATACCTGACCTAAAATGACATAAGCACACCCTTTTTGCCAGGCTATTATTTATTAAATTATTAACTTACCTTTTATTCTCTTGCTCATCTCCAAGGTGGAAAGGATCTGGCACAGTTTACTGTTGTTATAGACTTTGAACATTCCATAATCCTCCTTCGTTTGTGACAAGACCTTGTTGATATCAAAGTGCGACACCTCAGAATGCTGCCTAGAGGACACATTAATAATGCGGCTTGGTGAACAGGCCTTTAGCTTATCAAGTAGAAGATGAGACAATAAGAAATGACTCAGATGGTTCACTTGAATAGTGTTTTCGAGTCCATCAACTGTTGACAGAAATGGTCCTAAGTAACCGGCATTATTTATCAAGACATCCACCCTTTCTTCTTCTTCGTTAATCTCTTCTGCAAATTTTCGTACTGAATTGAAAGAAGACAAGTCCAATTTTTTCACTTCCACTTTTCTATTCCCAGTGTTTTCTATGATGTCCGCAGCAGCTTGTAATCCCTTTGTGATGTTTCGACAGCCGATGATCACTCTTGCCTTTCTCCATGCTAGGATTCGTGCCGTTTCCTTACCAATACCAGTGTTTCCACCTGTTATCACCACAGTTTTACCTAAAATTGTATGAGAAAATGGAATTAATAATATCTACTGTCTTTGCACACATTGCGTGCCTACAATGCTATTATAATACTTGGATGTCTTAGCAGCCAACAAACTGATTTGCTGACAATATTTTTAAGCATGAAATATTGTCTTCAACTACATATATTTGACTCAAGCCACTAAATAACTTAGATATCTTTTTTTTTCAAATGCAACGCTGTAGATGTAACTAATGATGCCCAGAGAAGGGAGGTTTGTCACCAGAGGGGAGGGGCTTGGATGACTGGGAAGGGACTAAAACATTTACATCCTAAAGAGTATCAATGTATAAATTTTACAAATCTGAATTTCCACTTGACACTTAGGCAAAAATAACAAAACAAACAGCACCACAGGAAAGTACTCCTTGTCTTTTGATAGCTTTCATTTGAATGGTCACACTTCAGGATTTCATAAGGGAATTAAAATTATTACATGACTCGGTAGGTTTGACTCTCTGAAGGAAATAGCTACATGTAAGACATCTCAAGAAGAGTAAAACACAGCTTAAATTATGCTGCCTAGTAGCTAGTACCCTGCCCTCTCCCCCAGGGATAGAAGGCAAATGAGCTTGAATAGAAGTAAGAAAGCTACTAAGAGAGGAAAAACGGAGAGAAATGTGATAGAGTTTTAGGGTACAATGTCTACCTCTTCTTCTTAAAGTTATACCTGCCAACTTTTCCAAAGTTGAATGCGTGTGATTTTCATATCCATATTACCGGAATTTACGAAACATTTACGACAACTTCCGAACATTGCTGAAGATGTTCCGACGACTTCCGAACATTGCCGAAGATTCCCGAAGATGTTCCGAAAGCTGCAGAATGTCGCGGTACAAAGCTCAAAATCTTCACGCGATCTTGCCAAGATACATTTATCTCAAACGTGACATTTAGCGCCGTTCATTGGACTATTTTGGGTGGAAATTGAATCCAGTTTTTCACGTTAATGGTTAATGAACAAGTAGTCCGGAATTGTGAGTCAGGCGTGTGAAATGTCATGTATGCGTGTGATCGATGTTTCGATCCGCAGGCGTGTGACACACGCACAATGCGTGTGAGTTGGCAGATAAGTATGCATAATGATGATTTACCTGTCATTTTGGCATGGCTTGGACAGGATGGTCCTTCAAAGTATATCCTGATGAACGTCCCTGCTACAACTACGATGACAATGCCGATAAGCAGATATAAGCCTCCATGTGTCTCCACTTTGGCTTGTTTATAAAGATCGTGAACATTGGCTGTGTAAGATATTAAAAACACTGAATGAATAATAGACCACAGACCTTCCGTGACTTTGCAGATGTGTAACCGCTTTGGGGAGATATGTAAACTCCAGGATAACAATTAACAAACCCCTCAAAAAATTTTATTGTGGTAATTAGCTTCAATTGCAAAATATTGCCCCTACAAAATCAAACATGGCCTATGCAAAATACTGGAGTGAGGAGTGATGACAGCGGCGGTGACGATGATGATGATATCAATTTAATCTTCTTATAATTTGACTGCCATGCAAGGCTGCTGCCTAACGGGCGCCCGGTCGCCTGGGGCGCCTAGGTTACTAGCTCGGGCGACTAAATTTCTGTGCAGGGAGCCCGCACGGGCGCCTAACATTTCCACAGTAATGGCCGCAGTTTGAACTTTCCCCTGCAAGTTTGGTTCCATTCCTTGGGTTGTAAGTTAATATGGAACCATGCATCGATTCGCCGAGAAGCCAAATACAATCATTTTCCACATTTGAAGCATCAAAACATCCTGTAGTTTATCGTGAAATTCAAAACATTTTCGATATTTGCGATGTTATGTTACCATAAGCAGTTGGGGACTGGGTCAAAGATGAATCTCCCAAATATGGAAAAGCAAAATTATGGGATGTTGCTCTTGTGTTGTTTGGTTCGAAGACGTTGGAATGTTCTGTGTTAGTAAATGTGGTCGTGAGTTGCGAAGTAAATGTTTGACGCGGATGGGAAGCAGTTCAACACAATCGACTGACCTCAAGGACGTGCTTGATGATAGATCAACACTGCAATATTTTTTCAACTGCAAAGTTTGCTTCAGAAATGTCAGAGGATTGAAACTTGGTCATGGGTTTGTGTGTTTTACTTCTTGCTTTAAATAAAGCTGCATTGTTTTATAATATAAGCTTATTGCAAGTGTTTGTTGCATTCTTTGCCGCTCGTTTCCACGCGTGCACAGCGCTTTTTTCCCGCTAAATTGTCAATGGTTTGGCGAGGTTTGTCTGACTTTTGGCCGACGACTTTTTCAACCCAAACTGCAGTGCCTTCATTTGACTGTATTAGCGTTGATGTTGAAATGAATCCAGTAAGCTTACTGGTCCCGGCTTATCGAATTTCAGTTTGTAAATTAACTAGTTAGCGCTCCGACAGTTTTGCGATATTTCAGTGCCTCTGAACAAAACATTGTAACGTCATTCTTCATTTGGTGTTTGTTTTGTAAAGCAACAATGAGTGAAATGTACATGTATGGCTAAGCTTCACTGCGAGAGGTCCACAATAAAACTGAAATAAATTAGCTTACAAATAAAAATGAGTGTTCCGAAACCAAGAGTCAAAGAACAGTCCACCTGCAACAATTTAAACTTGTTCCTAGTTATAAAAAAGTAATGTTGTATTATTATGACATACATGTATGTATTGTCATTTTGAGTAAATTGTTATTCTCATTAACATGGTTTATGAAAACCCACAAATGGAGATCAATAAGGTACAAGATCCAACATTACAGGATAGTGAGAAATGGACAATGTTTTGTGACAGGATTTAAATTGAAGGGCAGGGCCGTAGCTAGCGGGGGGCAAGGGGGGCAGTTGCCCCCCAAGAATGGGTAATGCTTTCTGAAAAACGAAAACTGCGTATGTTTTTTTCGCGTTCAAACAGCCGCCTTCTTGATAAAAATATATGCCGAGGGTCTTTCAAAAACAAGATTGAACATTTCAAAGGCTTGGCATGGTACTCTCCCCAGATTTTGCTCGGCATATTAAATCAAGATGATGGGGAACGAAGAGGCGAGAACTTCTTACTTCTTAGGTAACTAAGTAAGAAGTTATATTTTGACTGTCCGGTACCATACTAACTTGAACATTTACGATTGATTGAGAAATATATTTTGGAGCGGAAATCCAACTGGAGACATCTTTTACACACGAAATAGACTAATGTTTAGTGTACTAAGGCCGATATATGGTATGTATCAAGTTAACAAAACCCGGAAATATTGCTGTGAGCACTAAAAATACCTGTCATTTTACACTTGATCGAGATTGATTTTTTGACAAAATATCTCATGGAGAATGCTGAAAATAGCATTTCCGAGCCTCTAGATTTCAAAATTTTCTGAGGGGGCATGCCCCCAGACCCCCCTAGCGGCTCGCGCCTTAGGCACTCGCTTAATTGCCCCCCCATTCAAAAAATTCTAGCTACGGCCCTGAAGGGGTTAAGTTCCGGAAAAAAATTTTGGGCTCCTAAAAAATGTGATTCGGGCTCCTAACTTTTCATTTCACTTTTCATATAAAATTTCTCTTAGGCAGCAGCCTTGGCCATGCATTTCATTTAAAGGTTAAGTTCTGAGAATTTGGTGTTACATCAAGACCCTTTAGTTGACGATTTTCTAATATATAATTATTCTCATCTGTCGCTTTACAATGTATAATAATAATAATCATATTTAAAACCAGGAGGCTCTCTCACCAAAGTGATTGATATTGGCTGTTTTCACACTAGAGACGGGAAACTTGTCCAAGTGTGAATTAGAGATGAGTCTAACTACTTGCCAATTTCACTTTGAAGCTGAGGCGCGGTTACCTTTCCTTATTTCTAAGATGAGTTATCCGTCACAGATGGGAAACTCATCTTAGAAATCCATCTAAAGTGACGGAAAAGTAGACGGGTAAAATCAGACGAGTTACCCGTCTAAAATTATAACTGTCCTGTTTTCATGCTAGGACAGGAAATTTGTCTGAGACAGGTAACCCGTCTCTAGTGTGAAAACGGCCATTGACAGAGAAAATAGATGTTGATCAATGTTCATATTTCACACTGTACATTGTACCTTGAGCACAGTAGCCACAGCTAAGTCGGCAGTGCTTTGACATCCACTTGACATTTTTCTTGCATTCATCTTTCGATGCCCAGTGACCACATCTTGGGTGATGATCCTCACATGGCACTGCTCCTGAAATGACCACCAATAAAATGATATTTTACAATTCAGGCTTGATGGATTTGAAATGCAGTGCCTACAAGTTTACTGACCACATAAAATAATATGAATCAGTTATAACGATCCATAAGTCAACAAGTCCACAGACGTGGACGAAAAACAAAGCTCAAGTGAACTTTATTGAACTAATCATTTTGTTGGTGTACATTGTAGCTCCAGTTCATTTTCACAACTAAGGTAAAGCTGTTTGGTACTGAGCCAAACTGGCCCACACTGCCAGAGCTTATCCCGGTTGCCGCAGCATGAAGTTGACTAGGAGTATTTGCTACTCCCCATGGGTGGGATGGTAGTCCAATGCCGGTTACACCAAGCATTTTGTCAGGTTGCCCTAACAGTTTGCCGGTACCCATTTATACTTCCGGGTGGAGAGAGGCACTGTGAGAGTTACATGTAAGTATCTTGCCCAAGAACACAACACGATGACCCCAGCCAGGGCTTGAACCCGGAACGCTTGGTCCAGAGTCTAACGCGCTAACCATTAGGTTACTGTGCCTCCCAATAACTAACTATCGCATTGTAATTAGTGTAAGTATTGTATTGTAAGCATTGTATTGTAAGTAGTGTAAGTATTCGTGTTTAAAAGGTGGTGGGGGGGGGGGGGGGGGGCAAAAAATTTTCCTGTGGGGGCCCGAAAAAATGTTCTACCCTTGGGCAGAGGGGACCCATGCCTCCCACCTAGATCTGCCACTGCATTGTACACGTAGAAACATAAATTATTTAGTACCCATATTGTTTGTTGGTGTGTACACTGTATATAATATGAGCTTACACTGGAAATGTTTGAGTGTTGGAAATTTAAAAGTCCCGAAATTTTCTGGGGCTTGTTTCCAATACAGTTAAAAATACTGCAGCCGTATGTAAAACTACATTAACTATTTTTTATCTTTCAACTAAACATGTTTTGATCACATTGGGCTGGCCTGCATACAGTTTGGTTTTGCGATGGATCTAAAACTAATGGAAAATCGAGCAAACTTGTGGCTTCTGCAGATCACAGTTGACATCCAGGAATCTTGTGAAAAAAAAGAGTTTTCAAAGGAAACCCTGAAATTGATTCACTAAATTTTCCTTCCCTATGATCGAAAAATACACCTGTGCAACAAGCTTGATGACAGCTGCAAACGAAGAACAAAGAAATTCAACAGTAGATCTATACGCCGAAAGTATGTCTAAACTATTACCATTTATCTAAGAAGTCACGAAATTAACGAAATTTCTAGGATATAAAAAGTTACAAATCGATTTGTCATTATTCGCAAAGTCCCCGGCCGGCTCGATCAACATGAGCTCTTTCAATTCAGGTATAGCTTCGATCCATCAGTGTTTGTTGTCTAATGTAGCTTCAGATT
This sequence comes from Desmophyllum pertusum, assembly GCA_029204205.1. Classification (NCBI taxonomy): domain Eukaryota; kingdom Metazoa; phylum Cnidaria; class Anthozoa; order Scleractinia; family Caryophylliidae; genus Desmophyllum; species Desmophyllum pertusum. The sequence continues at coordinate 2,823,698 of MU827303.1, forward strand.
TTACGCTTATAACAAGATGCCAAGGTTAGGATATACAGATTACACTCACCAGATGTATATGCGAACGATTTCTGAAAGAAACAACAAAAGAAACAGCGCAATTCCGGTCCACTTTTGGGCCATGTTGAAACGGATATATTAAAACTTGACGGCGTTCCAAGTACATGTAAGAGTGGAGACTGGATACTACAGTACAAACGCTTGATCGCGCGCGAGTCGCGTGTATCCGCGCGTGTATCTGGTATCTTGTTACGATGACGTAATTATAGCATTTGGAAAAGCGGTCAAGTGGACTTGTCAACAAAATTCTGTTCACAAAAAATTTGCTATGGTAATTTCGTCCTGTTTGTTGCATTGATGTGACTTGCCAATTTTATTGGCAATTATATCTACCACAGTCGGAGATGACAGGGGATATGAAATTGAGACGGCAAAATCACTTGGCTGAAAGTTCAGTTTTCAGTTTTTTAGTATTACAAACAATTTACAAAGAAATGAATTAGGTAGAAATACAGGGAATTCATTTACATAAAAATATAAAAATTAGGAGAATTGAAAAAATTAAAAAACATTATAGTTGGTCACTGCCATGTGTAGGTTAATTGGTGGCTAATTAAAATAAATACTTATTACAATAATTATTATTAATTCTCAGCAAAATAAGTAATTACAAAGTAAAGAAAAGGAAAGGTGATCCTCTGGAACAGGGTCGCAAAATTAGCGTTTTGTGGTCTGGTACAGGGTAAGGGTTTTTATAGCCCAGCGGCACACCCCCACACCGTGAATTGTTTTGGGAGTACCCCCCCAAGATTAGCGAGAATTTTGATTCAGTTTTGCAGCTTTTCAGTGAGGTTTCTTGTTTATCTTTTTTGTCTTTTTGTTTTGACTTTGACTAATCTTAAACTTAACAAAACACGAGAAGAGAAAAACACTTTTATACAAGGGAAATTAAAAGCTTGTTTAACTTTTAATCCTGGATTAGCGTTAATCGACTTTCGAACAACCGGGCCAGCTGGTTTGATCACATCTATCAGTTCATCAAGACTGGCCTGTTAAACCTGTGAAAGGTTTGAATAAACATCGAGTTCATCTATAAACAATTTCACATTTACATTTCGAATTTAGGGGAGTTCTTATTTATCATTGCCATTTAATATTTGGGTAGGCTTTTTATTAAATTATCATAAAAAATCCTTTAGGAATCTCTTGTGTTTTACTCTCTGATTGACAGCTTTCACAAGGCTCCTTGCTGCCGTCTGTAGGGAAGATTGGGTCAATAGCTTTTCGCACAAGATCTTGAGCCAGGGATGGCAACAATACCCTAAATAAACAGAACAGAAGAACAGTTTACCATTTCATTTTAATCCAACCAAGGCACGTTTGGTTTCTAAAATTTATAGGCGGCATTCATCACCATAAGAGAATCAACTGCAGACTTAATTTTATTAAACCTTTTTGGTCAACCTCGTTTAGGGGAAGAGATACCCTGGGAACAAGGTTGCTTTTTGGAAAGCTAGAGTTAATTATTCTGACTAATGATGTAATTTCTGGTATTCATAGTTTACACTCGGGAAGCAATAATGCTAGCAAACAAACTATTGCAAAGCTGAAATATTATTATTTCCCTGCTCAAGAGATGTCCATGCTCTCGTCGACTCTTGTGGTGTAAATGTGTGCTTTCTTATGAGCTTTCATCATCAAATTTTCATTAGAGTTGACTAGAGGTTTTGCTTGTTGACAGACAGATGTCAACTCTTGCGTTCTCTCAGCTCATTTGACCGTGGTGCTGATGATAGCCCTCATTCCTCAACTCCCATCATCTCTCATTTGATCTAGACTTCGATCAGTGTTTCAAAGCGTCATTATTTGACATATTACAGTATTTTTGTAACAAGATCTTACTTAGCACAAGCAGGTGCACCATTTACTTCCAGTAGCCACACACGGAACTCTGCATCAACCATGAAGTCAAATCCAAAAAGCTGAAAACTGTGATATCCTAGACCGTCTGTTGTCAATTCCTGCATTGAATTAGAAACAGAAATTCAGGTCTCCTCTTTGACGTCAATCACTATTTCTCTACTGAACTCCCCTTAGCCACCAACAAAAGATCAGAGAACCAATAATTGAGAAAGATGTTATTCAGTCATTGGCACAAGCTACTTGGAGTTTGCCCAACAGGAGTCAAACCTATGACCTTCTGCACACGTGTCGGACACTCTACCACTGAGCTACAGGAGACTTGAGGGAGCTTAGGTCATATAACTAGGTTCAAATGTGACAAATGTCCCGCATACTGCTATGGATTAGTTTTGCCGATATGTGAGATGTGTGGAAAGAAATCATGGTGAATTTTAAGCTTGGTAGAAATAGAAATATGTTAATCAGTCAGTGACACAAGCTACTAACACTGGTCGGACGCTCTACCACTGAGCTTTTTTCCGAGTAGCTTGTGACTGATTAAGGCGGGACTTAACCTGAATGCCATTTTTCCGCCACTTAACATGAGTTTAATGGAAATATCTCATTCACGTTTTAAGCAAACCAAAAACTCTCTGCTCATCCCTTGAATCTATGTTATGGGGTGTTTTTTAAATTTTTGGGTGATTTTGGGGTATGTTTGGGAGGAAATAGTTTTTTCTCAAAGGAGTTGTAAAATTTAGGGAAATAAGAAATATTGAAGATTTAATGTAGCTTTAAAATTAGAATTTGAAGTTAAAAATTAGTAGATTGACACCAACAGACAGTTGATACCCATGCAAGAGCACCCGCGTGGGTATCAACTGTCTGTTGGTGTTCCAAAAATCATTTTCTTTATTCCATCCCTTCTTTAAACCTCTTAAAATTTCATTGAAATTCAGGTAGAATCCCCCCTTAACATATCTTTCTCACATTTCTACCAAGCTTAATTAACATTAATCATCACATCTTTTCACACAAACCCATAATAATAAAAATGTGGAAAATGACAAGTAAATAAAACAAAAGCACAACACCATTTATCTGGAATTCTCACCTCTTTGAGTCCAAGCAGACATTTCTTAACAATGAAGTTTATCTGAGGTAAAATGTCTGTTGATAGGGATATCTGGTGTGCTTCTTCAAGATACCTATCATTAATAATTTAAAATGTCAGTAAATTTGAAGCTTCTTTAGATCTTGAAAAAATAATGTGAAACAGGATTTGTGTAATAATGAAATTATATGTTCTTATTGAATGAGCAGAAGGGGAAATTATGACTTACAGACCACATAGAGGGACTGGCAGTCAAACGTAGGCTCGATTACCAGCAGCTGTTCTCAGGGAGGAAATGAAGACCAGACTCGAGAGAGCAGTGGAAATTGAGCCTACTACAAACTCAGTTAATACGTCCATCATCATCACCCCTTATTTATATTGTAATGGTTGGAAAATAATATTGTATTATTTTACAACATCTCTAACAAATTGTGTGTTCGTCTTGGTCAGTAATAAGTTATGATTCAGTTGATTTCTGTGTCTAATCATCATCGCATGTTGATCTAACCTTGAAAACTCATTGAAGAACATTTCATTTCCTTCTTCATATTGTCCAAAATTTCCAGAGTGTTCCTCCTGCAAATAAAATAATGAACTCTTAGATTTCACATAGACAAGTGATTGCAAGGCCACAAATATATTCCTGATATTTACCGCTAAGTGAAAGGTGGCTAATTACTATGTGCCAAGGGTAGAAGGAGGTAAAAAGGTAAAGCCGCACTTGGGTGAAACTGGCCCACACTGCTGGAGCTTATCCCAGTTTCCTTAGCATGAAGCCTACTAGGAGTACTGCTACCCCACCCCACCCCCACCCAGAGGACAAGGGCAGATAAATACTCTCCTTCACAATGTTACGTTATTGGGATCGTCATGCAACGCTTCTCTTATTGGGGAGAAGCATTCTGTGTTGACCCAAATAATGCATGTGAAAGACTAGCAGAGAAGGAAACTAACAATAAAAAACTAATAAAAAAATATGATTTACCTGTATACAGTGGTTTGTCAGATGACTAGTAATATTTTTAAGGTCATTAGCATCGTATGGTTCAGATGAAGTTCTCAGCACTCCCTCTGAGAAAATATAAATGTTGTATTTATGATCCACTAGCACCCAACACCTAACAAACAAACAACAAACAAACATAGTTTTCATAAATAATTTTGAAGAAAACCTAGGAAAGAAATATGAGATAATTAAACCCAATTTTCTATTTTTCCTTTAAAGATGATTTACAGTCCGTATTGCGCAATCTCCACCAGCAATGTTTACATGAGTCTCATACGAAGGAATGTTTACTAGCCAAAATAAAAATTCTGGGACAAACTTACCTTTTCCCTCATTATGGGCCTTAATCACAGCCCGCCATGTTGGTAAAAACTTATAACTTTTTATTCCCCAAGGTCCCCCAAGCCTCGCATTCAGACGTTTCACAACAAGTTTACGTGGGGTTTCAGATGCAGAAACAAAGGTTTTAAATCCTCTGAGATTTAAGATGGCCGCCGCGTGATTAAGGTCCATTAACGCCAGATATCCTTGCCAAACAATAATAACGAGTAGAAGAGCCTTGAAGTTGTCCCAAACCGACGTTTCAGCTCATCGAACAGCGGACTCAAAAACTTCATGTACGCTATTACCAAAGTGCAATGTATCAACAAATTCAAAACAAACATGAAAACAAACCCTGAGCATGCGCAGTACGGACTGGAAATCATCTTCAAGGCAAGGTAAAAATTATTAAAATACTAACCTTATGTCAAATTTTCTATTTTTATCCAGTAACATAGGGTCTTCGATGTACTTTTGTACAACAAAACCCTGTGTCTGCTCATCAACAAAGACCAGGATGGCTTCAATGTCGTCAGAAATGAAAATGTTCTTCCCTGTTTAAAAACAAATGGAAGAAGATATTATTATTTCTGTTCTGAGCTACACTCCTCTGACAACTGTTACTCAGTAATGACCAGCTGACAACATGTTATGGTTAAAAAAATGAATTTAAAGAGGATTTCCTCTTCTTCTAAAAGGCTGAAGTCTGTTCTAACCAAAGGATAAGAGGAACCAGAGAGGCTAAATAATTTCCACCACATACATGTACAAAGCAGATGGCATCTTATTCTATGCAGTGCTGCTTTAGTGACTTACAAGCACTGCAGAAAGGTTGCAGCTACATGTATATATTTCCACTTTCTGTAGCTTGAAGCAATTACATGTACATGTAGGACTAATTTGCTTCTCCCTCTAAATAGATTGCTATTACTGCTCCATCACAGGCAACCCCATAGCATTTGGTTGCCCCAACTGAAAGCCACTACTGTGAGAAATGTATTGCCCATGCTTGAACCCGGATCCAGCTTAATCCAGAGTTCAATGCACTAACCATTAGGCCAATGTACCTCCCACTCATCTGTCAAGACTGACACTGATTTTGCCATTGGCTGATAATGTCAACAAGAAATGTATTATACAGGTGCACATGTTACATCGACACTGTAATGTCAGCATCACCTTTTGCTCCAGATGATGACTTTGCTATCCAAACTTTCTTATCAAGGCTCTTTGAAAAGGCCATCAGATCGTCTCTCTCATCAGCATATTTCACATTAAATTTTCTTCTTGACTCAGATTTTGATCTCACTTGTTTTGGTAAAATGATGAAAGAAACAGGCATCCAGTGATACATTTCAGCTTCACTCTCGGCTAATGATCGAACAAGTCTGGAGATAAGATAAGAAAAAAATAATAGCTTTTACATGAATTGCAGTTATTACAGACGGTCAGCGGTTTGACATGCAAACGAGGCGAAAGGGTCTATCTGGTATTGTTAGCCGTTTGACGTGCAAACAAGGCGAAAGGGTCAATCTGGCATTGTATTGGCCCATTAGCCTCATTTGTAGGCTCGATTACCAGCCGCTGTTCGGGAAAATGAGCCAGAATGAAGACCGGACTCGAGAGAGTGGCGGAAATCGAGCCTAATTCGTCTGCATACTTTTTAAGAATATTTGACTGTGGGCTCAACTGTAATAACTGCTATTGTGGTTCCATTTATATTCATATTGTTGATTATCCAGACTAATTTGACACAGTTTTAATTTTCCCAGGGCAGTATAGGGTGGTGTAGAAGGGAAAGGGTTAATTTGAAAGTCGTAATGAGTGATTTCTGGATAATTAAATTGGAATTTGACTGTATATAAATATTAGCATGATGTTGAAATAATACACTTTAAATCAAATAAATATTTCCTGAAGTTTTGTTTCACATCCAGATCAGAGATCTATTAATAATTAGATGTAAATTTATTAGAGAATCAATTACTGAATCTCTAATAAATTTACACTAGCCTTGGTAAACAGACATTGTTTTGTGCACCACTTCTGGTAGTCACGACGGCCAGAAGTGGAGCATGAAACAACATCTGTTTACTCGGGTTAGGTTTCCACTTTAAGCCTGGAAATGCAGCGCACATCTCATTGCATGCCATAACTTCTAGTGGTGACATGCACAGTGCAGTGAGAGACAGCTGCGGCTGTATTTGCAAGGCTCACTAATGACGTATGACTGGTTTGTACACTGACTCTACTTTTCATATTACTCAATTAAATTAAATTATATTTCTAAAGGCCGAATAATACAGGCAACATTTTCTTTCAACCTGTCACTCACACAACATTGTTGCATTACAAGACGAAAAGCGCTGTTGTGCATAATACCACCCATGTTACAAGTTACAGCAACATGTTGCACAAAGTTGAACTAATGTCTACTCCACGCAACATATTACCGCAACTTGCAACACGGTGGTAATATGCGCAACAACACTTCTCAACTTGCAATGCAACAATGTTTGCACAACAAATTGCAAGAAATTGTTGCCGTATTACTTGGCCTTAACCCACTTACTTCACTAAAGGTACCTTTTTACAAAGAAGTTTCTCTGAGCCACGGTAGTAATTGACCACTTGACACAACCCTGAAATATGACCTAGAGAACAACAAACTTGAGTCGATTAAACTGTTGTCACCGCTTCTTTTGCCCCATATGCCCTGCATCAATGTCAAAATTTTGACTCTCCTTACCTCCCCCACATGACCCCTCATGTCAGTCCATTGTGATGTTGAAAAAATCTGAGAACAGAGGCAGACCACCAGCACCACAAGGCAAGGACAGGTGTAGTTTGTGCCAGTATACGAAGAGTGTGCATGGTTTTACATCTTATAACTAGCGGTTCCATATTGGAAGTGAAGTGCTACCACATTTGTAAGCGCAGCCTTAAGTGAATTTCATTATCATCGTAGTTGGATAGTCTTGTAGTTATCGTGGTGCATATCTTTGATGGGACACTGTACCTCGCATATAAACACATCGGGATGTGTGGTCTCGAACGCTCTTTCTAGCACTAACTCGTAGTAAACTAATTGTGAACACAATGCAATGTGTGTGCATGAAATCGTAGAACAAAGGAGCATGCAACTCGGATCTAACTGATAAAGGCATAACTTGGTATCAGTTTACAGAGTACCAACAATGCAGGCTTGTTTATAAAGAGGCTATAGGCCAAAGGTCAGTTCATGTTGTATGCTAGAAACAAGGCGGCTTGGTAATAAAACAATCTCACGCAAGATCCTTTCGTGCAATAGCGTCTCAAAACAGCTGAAAACAACAATCAAGCGTCTCAAAACAGCGTCTCTTCTCGTGTGCACAAAACAACGCCTGAAAACAACAATCGAGCACCTCCTCTTGAGTGTGCAAAACAACAATAGAAATAATTGTCACCAATCAGACTTTTCACACAGAGGGGACTGGGGTACTGCTAACAAACATCCACCTTCCAGAAATCCAGAAATCCAGAAATCGAAAAAATCGAGTCTCAGGACAGAATTAGGAGGCTGCCCTGTGCGGGCAGCAATTACACATGTCATGATAATATTAGAATATTTCTTCTTCCAAATTTAAAGACATCATTATAAATTGATTGACCTACATATCTAACTGACTGAAAAATTTCACAAACAACACTTAAAAAAAAAAAAAAAAAAAAAGACAAAAGTTGAGACAGACTGAAAATTGTCGGTGAACTCGAATCATAAGCTTACCTATTCTTGTATAGTCCGATTCCCTTCCTTTCACCAAACATCAAATTGAATCGCTGGTAATCTTGTTGGGCTTGTGTCCATTTTCCTTTCTCCTCCAGTGATCCTTTTAACAACAGATCTTTGATATAATTATACACTGAACTACCTTCATCTCTATTTACAAGAGTATACATTACTACACAGTTGTAGATGGCAAAAAGGCCACAATTTGTGTTACCCGCCATTTTCACACAGGGAAGCCATTTTGAATTATCTTGAAACACCGCTGGACAAGAATTTTGATGAGCAAAACTCCCCTCGTCCCCAGGGCTATCCGCGTTGCGCCAACTCCCTTCTCCCACCCCTCCCCCATTCCGGCGGAAAAGAAAAAATGCGCGAGAGGAGAGAGATACCTCCACTTTCCTCGAATTTCTAGAATATAACAAGAAATAAAAGTGTCTCGAGGTGTTATCCATGTTGCCAGAATTCTTGCAAAAAGAACCTGATTTTTATTGTTTTATCTCGTCAAATAAATTTAGTTACCTGAAAACATTTCTCTGCCAATCAATCCACACAAGATCGAATATTTTAAATTACCCAAAGTTCCAGGAAGAAATTTAAAATTTCACTTTAAAACTTCACTTGCTAAAAACATGAAAACACTCTCTTCACGCAAATGTTGGAAAACTTTTAACCAATCAACGCGCGATGTGGTCTTCTCAATTGCCCAATCACGAGAGACTTGGTTGGCGCGCCCTGCAATGGCGGGAAACTTGTGAACTCGGTACGTAAAATTTTATGCGCTAAAGATCTGCGCTAAATGGTATATTTTATATCAACAACAGGTTTATAATTGCCAGTTTTATAAAGCAAGCTCAACTTAGAAATGCAGTTTTTCATTCTGACATCACTAATTAATTAAATTCTCGATAAATATACGTCACAGATATCCAATCATCCTTCATTGAACTGACGTCGGCTCCTTTTCAAAGGTAGGCCATTTTCTCTTTCTCGTGATTTGTACAACTATTTAAAGCTTACTAAACTTTCACACTGTTTCATGAATGTATGCAGCAAGGAATTTGAATAGAATATTGCCATCTCACCTTCCCATAACACGACCGATAAATTAGAGCTACAAAGCAGGATTAAGCTTTATAAATATAAAATACAATGGCGATCGAAGTTTTAACACGATTCGATCGTGCACTCGAGCGCGAGCTGAAATGAACCTTGTTGAAAATTTCAATTAAGCTTAACTTACCGTAAACATGAACTTGAGGAATAGAAGAACAAGTGAACCTCTCCATTAGCTAAACTTAAATATAAGTAATCTTCTATATATTTTCATTTCTTTCAGAGTGATTTCGATCCGCAAAGAATATGGTGAGTACTTTTTCACTATATATTAAAACAAAGAAAAAGGCCTTCAAAATAAACGAGAGAATAGAATCGAAGTGTGAAATAGAACTCTCAGAAATTAGAGGAGCGATCGAAGTGGGAGACTGTTTCAAGCCATCATGATGCACACTGGTTTAAATTTTATATTTTGAAACTACATGCAGTGTAGAGATGGGCAACTTTAATACTTTTTCTCATATATAATTTTAAAACTGATTAATGATCTCACAAACTATTGCATTCTAGTCAGTTGCGGATGTGAAAATAATTAATAATTTTTTGGTGGCCTCTGCCTAAATTAATTTAAGGCCCGAAGCATCGGAAAATTTTTCGGACCCCTCCATATACGTAAACATGTCTGGATCCGCCACTGCTAGTTTATCTGGCAAATTCTGTCTCCCTCCCAGCCTCAAGAAATCCAGCGAATTTGAGGTTTCTTTACAAAAGCGAGGATTAGAGTTGCTGAGAGTTTTCTTTAACTCTCATCGATTATCACTGTACTACCACGGGCCAAACGAGAGAAAACTCTCCACGACTCTCAAGAAAAGTTTGAGCAGGTTCAAATTCAACGAGAGCGCTGCTGAGAGCACATGAGAGTTTCAGGCCAAAACGAGAGCGAGAGTTGAACTCTCACCAGCTTCACCAGCTCTCATCCCAACCTCGTTCTCAGGGTCTCTGGGAAAGAGACCCTGGGAACGAGGTTTGCTCTCATCCTTGTTTGGCCCGGGCGTAACGGCCTGTCCTCAAAAGGTGTTGAGCTCCGGCGAAACTATTCGCAGTCTGTGAACCAAGTGGCACATAAGGCCTGTGGTAGAAAAAAATTACTGATGAAATATTTTAAAGAGATATGTATATCTAATAAAGAAAGAAGTATGGTAAATTTAGATCTAATAAATGTACAGACTGTCATTTTGATATTGGCAAGATCACGCCGTGACTACAAGCTAAGAGGGCATGCATGTTAGAATCTAGAAAGCCAATCAGATTGAGGATTTCAATCGAGCGTCGAAAGTAATCCCAAATTTATTTGGTTTTGCTTCAGACTCGTACCAGTCGCTATATATTTACATGTTTTTTGGGATGAGAGAAGATTGGATACGAGAGTAAATTGAGGCGCGCGGCGAATCATGGGAAGGGACGAGGGAAAATTAGCGTCCCTTCCCATAATTTATGTATTTTTATGTTATAGTGTTCCCAATTAGCTTTACAGCTAAATATTCAGACACTTAAATAAAGTTTATATATGTATGTATGTACGTATGTATAACCCCGCGCGCCTCAATCCACTCTCGTATCCAACAACAACAACAACAACAACAACAACTTTATCCAATCTTCTCTCATCCCAAAAACATATAAATAGCGACTGGGTACATGGATACGAGTCTGGTTTTTGCTTTACTATTCCCTGTGATTATTGGTTGAAAAAATCAACCAATCAGAAGATGCAAAACCCAAAACCAATCGCGACTTGGTCGGGTGTCAAGCGCGGGAAAACGCGTGCATTTGCTCCTAGTTCTGATTGGCTGATTGTGTTATTTACGGCTGTTTGGTTTTACTTTGTTTGTTTGTTTTTTCAGTCTTCTGGAGTGGAAGTTGACCAAACTGTCATCGATGCCTTTAACGACATCAAGTTAAAAGAAGGCATGCATACGTAGTGATGATGATAAAAGACAAGAAGAAGATCGTTGTCGAGAAATTGGGTGATAAACTTCCGCCGAACTGCTCTCAATCCAGAAATGAAGACATCTTTAATGACATGAAAAAGGCGTTCGGAAAGGAGCCACGTTACATCCTTTTCGACTTCTGTTTTACCAGATCAAACCAGACCGTGGCACAGAAATTAGCGTTTATCAGTTGGTAAGAAATAAATTACACGATTATTTATCGTAAAAAAACTATTTTATGCCCCCCCCCCCCCCCCCCCCACCGACCGGGGCTTGTTTCCTTTTAGGGCTTTTTGAACTTGATGGGGGTATCAGTTGGCATAACTCATGTCTCAAAATTCTAACTTATCAGTGGCGGATCCAGGAGGAGGGCCGGCGGGGGGTCCAGATCCCCCCCCCCCCCCCCCCCAATCAGACCTGAGGATTGTTTTTTGCTTTCACCATCATCCATAGCAAAACCATCTCCAGGATCCACCAAAATGTACTTTTCAGAGCCTGAAATATCAAAACTTGCTCCCCAAACACCCTCAATTGAAAGGGAGCGTCCTCCATCCATCTCTTGTTATCTTACAGGTGCAGCGATGATGTTGCAATTGGCAAGAAGATGATTTATGCGAGCTCCAAAGATGCGTTGAAGAAACGCTTCACTGGACTCAATACGGAGTTCCAATGCACGGACACCACGGAACTCCAGCATTGTGAGCTGGTCAAGGAGATGGTTCATAAAGACAGGGTATAAACGTCCATTGACGTCAAACTGAAGTCACTTCTGACACTTATCTGTTCGGCTTTGTTGAAAGAACTCAAGAAAACTATTTGCTGTAATTTAAAGGCAGGAATTGAACTCACAAAACTTTATTAAGTCTGTAACAACGAAGTGCTCGCACGCCATTAATAAACCCTTGTTGCTTCTCTTCTATCTTTTTGTACGACGATGAAAGGCGTTGAACTTGCCATGTAGAGTCAGTCATCTTGTTTCTTGATCTGTGAGACATTAAACTATTAAACCTGTTATTAAATTCCTTTGCGGAATATTGTGTTTTTATACCCCGAGTAGGCCCGAGTAATAAACCGTATGCAAAACCAATCAAATTGGCAGATTTGCAATAGAATACGAAAAGTTTCTACTAAGATCTGCTAGAATCATGACAGGCGCGAATCTAGAAAAAAACTACGACCGACTAAATTTTGGTGCCGTCAAGAGTCTGGGTTTACTTGTAGAGGGGAGAGGAACGGTTTAGGGTGGGGGGGAAGTGAGGGGGAGGGGTTGGGGAGAAACAGCCAAAAAGGGAGGAGGGAGAAATATGAGTTAACAGGAGCCATCACTAAAATAGGGACGGAGATGAGATATTTAACTTCCTGTTCCTCTCCTCTCCTTGTGGGTCATGCATACTACTACAGGCAAATAGTGTTCAGTCTTTCTAAATGGGGGAGGGGGTCAACCTCGTTCCCAGGGTCTCTCTTCCTGATGCTTTTGGCGGAGTCGGTTGGGAGGGTTGAACTTTCCGCTTTCCCTCTCTTCCTTTGATTCTCTTTGGGCTTTTCCTAGTTACGATCAATTTAAATTGCGAAATTTGTTCCTATTTCTCCCGCGCATTAGGCTTGGAGACACAGAGACCCGCAATCCCGCATTACCGCTTCCCGCCCTCACTTTTCGCGCCTGATTTGACGTCGAAATTATTTTGGCGGGAAAGGCGCGAGAAACGAGACTAATTAGTGTCCCATCGCACATTGCGTACCGCATGCCCCAATGAATCAATATGGCGGCTGTCAGTAAAGGGGAAAGCTTGGCGAATTTATTCGAATTACAAGACAGGGAAAGACTTCTAGAGTTCAACCTCTATGTTTCAGGTGGAACTAGGTACAAGGGAAGAGAAAGTAATGCTCTTTCGCTGTTAAACAGATTCAGGCTTGAAGGAGAAGCGGGCTTTTGCGATGTGACCTTGAAGGTAGAGGGACGACAGTTGACAACTCATCGTTGTGTATTGGCGGCGAATAGTCAGTTCTTTTACACCATGTTCAGCAGTGGGATGAAAGAATCAAACCAAAAACTTTTGAGCCTGCAGTCGGTGAGTTTCACGTCCATGTCGCTTATGCTGGATTATTTTTACACCCGAGAAATTGTCATAGATGACGAAAACGTGCTCGATTTGCTCAACGCTTCAAGCTTCTTGCTTGTGACGCCCGTGAAAAACGCGTGTATACAGCTTCTCTCCAAAAGTCTAGGCGGTGAGAACTGTTTCAGTGTTTTACAGATAGCCGAGCAGTTTGGTGCAGTGGAACTTGCAAAAAGGGCAAAAGATTTCATTGAAACTAACTTTTCCATTGTGGTGAACAATGAAGAATTTGTCTCCATTTCACAGAAGGATTTAGTTCACTTGATATCCAGTGATGATATACAGGTAGAAAAGAGGAGGAAGTCTACCAATCTGTGCTGAAGTGGGTGAAACACGACGAGGAAAAGCGCGCCCCTGTTCTACCTGAGCTGCTGAAACACTTACGAATGGACTCGCTGCCGAAAAGGTTCCTTGAAGCTGAGGTGACTAGAGAGCCACTCATGGTGGCAAACAGGCAACCTGCCCCTAAGAAAACCAGAAAAGCAAAGTGGTCAAAAAAATCCAAAAAAGCAAATGCTGCAAAATCTGCGGTGGAGAAGCAACTGAGGTCATCGACAGAGGTTCATAATCTCATGATTGGAGTTGGCACTGGGAATTGCCGTAAAGTGTTTTGTTATGATTTGGAGAAAAAGGAAATTCTGCCTCTTGACGACTTATCATTGTTGCAGTATGGTCCACATGTGGCTGTAGTCGGACGGACACTGTATTTAGTAGGAGGACAAAAATACAACAATGAAGCCGTCAAGAGGGTGAGTGCAATGTGTTTTGATGAAGCAAAAAAACTGAGGTTTTCATCGAATGGAAGGACGCAACTGGAGTGGAAATCAAAGGCAACTTATGAAGAACCCAGATTAAGAGCATCTCTAGTGGCGCTAAATGGGCTCTTGTATTACATTGGTGGATGGCATGTGCCAAGTGGTTGCAGCAACACAGTGGAGTGTTACAATCCTGAAATGGATGAGTGGAAATCCTGTGCAGGACTTAACACATCTAGATGCAAGACTGGCTGTGTCGCAACTGACGAGCACATTTACATTATTGGTGGAGGAATAACCTTTGGAGCTCACAGAAATTCAATGCTTTCAAGTGTTGAAAAATTTGATCCAAAAAAATTCTTGGTCATATGTTGCCCCTTTGAAAGAAGCAAGGTCACAACCTGGATGTGTTTATTGGCATAAAAAGATCTATGCCATTGGAGGAATTGATGCAAGTGGATTCCAAACCTCCAGTTGTGAAGTGTATTCTCCCGTGACTGACAAATGGGAAACCATTGCACAGCTGCCTTACCCTCATTGTGCCGTTAACAACGTCATCATAGTCGGAAACCAAGTTACAGTTCCCCTCAAGATCGAGACGACAGATTTCTCCTGTGATGCTTTGAAATACAACATGCGGTCCAAGAAATGGAAGAAGGTCATGGGTCTTGGTCCAAGTGACAAGATAGTAAACTTTACTCTCTGCACCCTGGAACTTCCTGTGATGATTTTGCGAAGAATGCCAAAAGAGTATTGTCAAATAGAGTTTTTTGCGGATTGGCGGAATAGCGACGACGATGCATATTACGAGAGTAGTGACAGTGACGGTTCTAGTTTCTTTGGAATAGGATGGGATTCCATTTCTGAAGATTTTGTCGAGTCTGAAGACAGTGATGATTATTTCTGAAGAGTCAGAGTGTCATGTATTGACATTAGTACTTAATCTTTAATCCCAGAGGTTATCAACTTCTTGTCACTGTATCAGGCAGGTCATGAGAATTAAGAACTTCATCATAATCTTAGGGGAAAAAATATTGATTCAAAACATCATTCCCCCCCAAAAAAATTATATGAAATGTTTGAAAGGTTATAAGGGAAATTTCCTTTATTTGGATTTTGATTTGGGATCAAAAAGTTATTGGGATAATGCTTTAAAGATTGATAACACAGCTACATGTAGGTCGACGCTAGGCTCGGCGCTTGGCTCATGCTTATTCAATTAATTTTGTGGCATTTTACTAGTGGAACTACCGTATATGAAACTCGCTGAAAAGAAATATTACATGTAGGAAATCCATTGAGGAGAATGGATAGTAGAATTTGTGGTTCCAGAAAATATCCATACCATGTCTGAGATTTGACCCAAAAATGATGACGTAATTCTCTTTGTGAGTTTCAGTGAAGTAGAGAAAAAAATCAGCTTCATGTTTTGTTTTCCGCTACACTAGTTACTTCTTAAGGTGCTTTGGTGTGTATGGCTTTTTATTATTATTAGTGTTACTGTTCATTGATCAGGGCGACATGTATGATTTATATACTGTAATCAAATGCCTTTATCATTGAAGTCGGCTGTTTTGGGCATTCATTTTCCTGCCAGGCAAAACATAGAATTGATGAGGAAGTTGTCAAACACATTCCAAAAAATAACTAAATTTATGTAGTTATGTTATTTTCAGATTACAGGGTATTATTATTGAAATA
Organism: Desmophyllum pertusum; assembly: GCA_029204205.1. Taxonomy (NCBI): domain Eukaryota; kingdom Metazoa; phylum Cnidaria; class Anthozoa; order Scleractinia; family Caryophylliidae; genus Desmophyllum; species Desmophyllum pertusum. The sequence continues at coordinate 2,839,430 of MU827303.1, forward strand.
GAACAATAATTCTTAGTTTTGACAAAGTCATCTATTGTGTGGTTCCAGAAAATATCCATACCCTCCACAGAAGCTATTTGGTTTGAAACCAGCTCTCCCCCCCCCCCCCCCCCCCCCCCCTGGAAAACTCCAGTTTAGATTCACACTTTCCTTTAGAAATTTTGGTTTTTGAGATACCCCTCCCACGCGGAATTTCCAATGACCCTCCTTTGGGTGGGTATGGATATTTTTTGGAACAGCACTTTAGTTATTTTGATGTTACTATTTAGAAACATAAATTTAACCGCATGTAATAAGCAACTTTTCGCAATATTAAAATTCTAACTCGGTTCAGAGGCTCAGATAAATAAAACAAAATTAATTAGTTATTCATCCCTCTGTATCAATGTGATTTCTTTTTGTTTTATGTCCTTGAGCCTCAGAACCAAGTTAGAATTTTTATATTTTGAAAATTGCCTATTCATTGTTTGGGATAATAGATTAGTAGAGTTACAAGATTTAAAGCCTGGTTTTCACCAGCGATGCAAGCACAATATACGCAGATGCAGTGTTGATTTGTCATAAACAAAAGGCACTGGATGATCAATGCGTTACTGCGTCTTGTATGTTGCGTGCGCTTATGCTTGCGTCTCTAGTGAAAACCAGGCTTAACATAACATTTTTTTGACATTACATCAGAGAAAATTAAAAATTTATAACTGAGTATAATTATATTTGAAATAAAATGATAATAAACTGATATTAAAAGTTTTTGTTGTGCTTCTTGCTTTATTAGACCACAACACCTAAGTTATTTTTCAGTCGGGGGAACAAGTGCAGCACTCAAAGAGTTTCCGATTGTTATTATGATATCCAATCAAGAAACAACGTGGGGGCTTAATACAGGTTTTACAGTATTCAGGGGCTTATTTAGTTTTAGGCCTCAAGAAGAAGGGGCTTAATAGAGAGGGGGGGGGGGGGGGCTTATTTCAAATCATAAATTTTCGAGAAAATTCACATTAATTTTTCAAACTTTACTGTTATACCACTTACACTTACAAATGCAACGTAATTTATACCCTAACTCAATGATAGTTCTTGAAATTAAAGACCACGTTTCATGCAATACAAAGTGACTGAAACGCCAGAAAATATTGCTGAAAAAGTCATTTACATTTACTGACGGAAGGGGGGGGGGGGGGGCTTATTACAAAATCTGACTTCCAAAGGGGGGCTTAATAGAGAGGGGGTGCAAAATAGAGCTTTTACGGTACTCTGAAAATTGTCATGCTAGCAATAGGTCATGTTGCTTAGCAACTTTGGATACAAAAATAGCGGGCTCTTTAATTACCCTCTCGGATATCAAATGGTTCCCGATCAGTTCCTTCCTGAACACCCTAAGTGAAACCGAAATCCATAATTTACACTCCTAAATAAAGAACGAGCATCCCCGCCCCTTTTCACATGGCAGACGAGTTCGCCCGTCTGTTAAAGTTTGTATGTAACCATTGTCTGAACCACTTTATTTTCTCGACAGTCTAGTCATGATCGGATTTTTAGGTTCAGAAAAAAATTGTTGAAAATTTGTGAAGTCACCCGGCACTCTTCGACCTGCGCCGCGAAAAATTAAAGCTTCTAGCTGGCTTTATAAGAGTACGGAAATATTTCCGACGCAAACAGGAATACCTCAGGAAGGAACTCATTTCATAAAATATTTTTCGGGAAATGTTCGAAAAATGTCATTTCTACTTCCGGTCCCTGTTGTTTTGGCTCAATCCGAGCAGAAGCCGGATCCTCCCAGGTCACGCAGACGTCTGACTGGGAATTGAAATGAGTAAGCCCCCCGCGGGGGGGGGGGGTGAGGGGGGGGGGGTTATTCCCATACGAAAGTGACGAGGATGCTCGTCGTCCCGTTTAGGGGTGTAAATAATTACGGATTTTGGGAGATCAGGACGGAACGCCGATATTTTTAGCCATCGCGGTATCATTTAGAGCAATGCACGCGAAGAAATTAAAAAAAAAAAACATTGTCTTACTGTGTTTGTGGTCCAATTGCAACTGAGCCACTCCCAGATTGGTCTCCTTTAGGGGTTTAATTCAAAATTTCCGACGAGCATTCCCGTCCTTTCATATGGGAGTCCCTCCTCGTTCCCCCGAGGTAAAAACGATGTGAACTTAAGGCCGTGGCAAACGAGGAAACATTGTTGCGGAAACATGTTTCCCCGTTTGTCCGCGCACGCAAAAAATGTTTCTGAATTCTTTCAGAAACATTTTGCGTCCGCAACAAATGTTTTCCCGTTTGCTCGGGGAAACATTTGCGTCCGCAACAATGTTTCCGCAACAATCTTTCCTCGTTTGCCACGGCCTTACTAATAGTGGATGAGTTCGGTTTTTCGCATCCCCTTGCTCGAAAGCCGATTAACGCTAATCCAGGATTAAGAGTCAATCGAGGTTTTAATTTCTCTTGTAAAGTCAAAATCAATATTCACGCTAATCCTGGACTAGTCGTCCTTTGAACAGCCCGGCCCTGTCTGCAAACTGACGTATATGTTGCAAAGCAAATAAAACCAAACTAATTGCAAGCTGGCACTACAACAAATGGGAAGGTTTATTAGCCTATATATTCAACCTAATAGTGCCAGTCTTCTTCAGGGCCAGAGCTATACTATAGTTAGGTAAATCCTAGTTACACTTCAAGTGACGTCTCAGCACGTGCATTTCTATCAAGAGTACCGGCAGCCAGGGGATTTATTTCTACGTTGTTGGTCCTATAGTCTTCATTCAAACGTTTCATTTTTGCTAAACCAACAATTAGAGTAAGCAAGAAGCTCGAAAAGCGAATTCCCATTTTGTTATATTCATTTTTTTTTCTTTCTGAAAACTAGAGCCGTCTTGGTTTCTGACATTCCGGATTTCCGGTAATCTTGGTTTTAAGAGTTTTTAGACAAAAATGGGCACGGGGCACCCTCTGCTAACTAAAGGATTTTTGTGAATCTTAGTTTAATAGGAACCCCAACATGGTTCGGTAGTTAACTCATGTTATGTTTCAATTAAATGCAATTGATACAGCTTTATTTTGATTAATAGCTCTTGTCCAGACCAGCCGGTCCAGACATTTTTTTGTTGACGGCGAGGTAGATTTACATATATTATTTTTATTTTTACACTTATGTTTCTAACACCATTTAAAATTACTTCTTCACTATTGATTCTTCGATATATACCACAGAATCGATTCCTAATTTGTTTCAAAATCAGAAATTTGTGTATTATGGTAGAGTTGTCGTGGAGACAAAATCTAAGTACAGCTGATCGGTGCGTACTTCCGGTGGCGTGCTGAACGCTCATTGGTCGAAGCGTTTTTTCACGTGTCAATCAATATTGCACGCATGCTCGATGTTTGGGATGTGCTTTCCTCTAAGTTTTTACTCTGTAGCCGAAAGTCTGTTCATTTCTTCCTGAAAAAAGGTTTTGGCTTTGAGCTGAAACCGGGCGTGTTTTTCTCTGGCTGAAAGGCTCTTTCGAGCATCATGATGCAGCAACTCGATCCTATAACTCTAGCTATTATTGCTGTTGTGGTAGCCATCATCCTTTCTGCACTTCTGTTACTTCTGTTTGCAACTCGCGAGGAGAGATTCGAAGATGTTTTAGCGGCACAGCGCTCTGAACAAGAGGCTTATCTGTCTCGCACCGCGACTGCAAAACCGGCAAAGCAACGCAAGAAATTGGGAAAGGGCAAGAAAAAGTATTCAGACGATGGAGAAGTATTGGAGGAAATTTCGCCGCCTCAAGTCGAAGAATCGATCGAGGCTAGCGCAACGAATGTGGACGACGAGGGTTATCTCCCATCCGATGATCAGTCTGGTATACCGAGCGAGGAAAAAATTCCTTTGGCTGAAGAGAAGCCGAGCTCTGGTGTCGTGAAAGAACGCCAAGGGAAAAAGAAGTCGAAGAAAGTTGCTCCAAAAGAGGAGGCGAGTTCCGTGACCGATCACGATCGCCATGCAATTTTCGAAAGGCCACGTGAGGTGGAAGAGGTTGTTGCTGAAGTTAATGTGGTTCAAACCGTGGAAAGCGAGCCAGAGAAACCGGAAGATTTCGAAATGGAGGAGCAGAAACTTCCAGAAAGCAATGGAGCAACACATCCAGTCAAGAAGTCTAAGAGCAAACCCAAAATAACGAAGGACAAGGGGCCTATTCAAGGTGAGCTCACTTTGATTTGACTACAAGTCATTGCAATTGATCGTATTATATTTCGACTTCTTCACATTTGATTCAATAATTCCATTTTCCAAAAGCTTGTTGTGTGTTATATCAAGTAACGCTGAACAGGACATAATCCATTTTATAGGCCTTGACAAGTTTCGAGCCCTTCCACTGCGGAAGTAAGAAGTTAAATAATTTCTTTTAAACGATGGATAGTCTGAATTCAAATCAAAGTTGTGCACTTTAACGATGAAAAGTCAACGTGGCAAATTTTGGAAGAACTCTGGTAAAGAGAATTATTTCATTGGGTATTAATTAAAAATATTTATTAAAATTGGCGAAAATCGGCCATATGATCTTGTAAAAGTTATGAGATCCTTTGAATTCTCGATTTTTCGTGTTCGACAGTGCGTCTTCATATCGCTTTATTTGAATGAATAAATAATTCAATCAAATTGTTGGATTGTATATATACACGCTGTGGTATATGTTATGGTACTATTGAATGCATTTCTTTGTACTGTATATTTAGGGACGTTTGTTTTATACAACGAGCTGTTGAAACAAGCTTGAAAAGAACCTTGTACATTTAATAGTTTCGAAATCCAAGATCTTTTATTCCTTAGCTACAGTAGATCTCCCGACAATATATTTTATTGCTGTGTAATTTTTCTAGACGCTATTTTGAAACACAAGAACCCATATCTGGCAAAACATTTTCAAATTAGCCTTTTTGCGATATAAAATAGCGTATTCATGAACCTTTTTCTCATAAAAAAAATCTCGTAATGATTTTTCAATGGAAACTCGTTTAGTTTACACTGGATTTTAATAACTGAAAATGCACACTGATTTCCATATTGCTAATATTCAATGAATAATGGATATATCCTGCGGTTGTAAATTTCTAGCAATAATATTTTTGTAAATGGTTGTTTAAATAACCTTTCCAGAGGTTTTCAAGATTTTAAAATTTTGTGATGTTGCAATATTTAATTCTACATTTTGTGTTGCAAGAAAGATAGAAAATTAAATGTGCCATTGTTTATGTAAACAATTATTTTTTCCTGAAATTGAAGTGGAATTTATTTTGTAAGAGGCTTGTTTTATTAACTCCTCAGAGTTTGCTTGGAATACATGGTTACGTTACCTACCCAAATGCTACCACAATTAATTAAAAATACATAAATGGCTATATTTGATAAATAATTTTGGCAAACCAGAAATATTCCAAATTCTTTTGGGGAGGCTGTTTATTTTGTTGAAAAACAGGATGTCAATACTTTAAATATCTATAAGCTTGGATGATTACCGTTTTGAACGTTAAACAGTCCTTTCTGTACAAGTTTAGTGTGGAATCCCGATTTCTCAAACCTCCAAGAGAAACGAAAATTAGTTTGGGAAATCGGGAGTTCGAAATATCAGGGGTAAAATTACAGTGAAACAAAACCAAGGAAAACAACTTTTGGTTAGAGTTATTGGGTTTATGAGAAATCGAGGGTTTGAGAAATCGGGATTCCACTGTACTTGATAGGAAAACAACGTATATTTACTGGGGAAATTCATTTGATGTGTGTGTTAGCCCTCTGTTAAAATACTCTTTCAACAGATGGCTAACATTACATCGATATGGATCTTAACTAAACTGATGTTTCCACAACAATGTTTCCTTGTTTCTATTATTCTGAATGCTACAATCACATCTTCAACTTGAGCATTTCCTTATACATGAAAATAACATTTTTATGTTGGTTTGTCACTTGATAGGTGATGTGAGTTCTAAGCGACTTATGGAATTGGTGACATATTCCAACCTCAACTCGACGGAAATTCAAGCTATGATTGATGTTTTGTTGAACAAACAAGGAGACAATAGCCAGTGGAAGAAGGTACAGTGTATGGCAATACAACAAGAGGCAGGAAGTGATATAATCATGGAAAAATAAATTTACTGATAACCTAAATTTTTTCTAGTCTGAATTTCTGAATTTCTAGTCTAAATTTTTCTAGTCTGAATTTCAGCCATCTCCTCTGTCACATACTCCCTCGAGAGACGTCTGAATCACTTTCGAGGACGTCTGAATCACTCTTGAGGGAGTATGTGACAGAGGATCGGAGACGCTGAAATTCAGGCTAAAATTTTTCAAGTTCATTGCTCACTATCCGTCTCAGTTGAAACCATCCCTGTAACTTTTTGGTTTATTATTACCTCTTTGGTCTTTTTCTACCTTAAGTTACTAACTATAAAGTTGATTCCTTCAATTTTTTCGTAATGTGCATGTCTTGCATCGTGACACAACTTGTTCAGTTTGTGCTACATGTATCTATACATTTCGTAGATAGCTTCACTTATGCACTGTTACTCGTTAAGTTTAATTGACCAGTTACATGATCCATGATACATTGATCAGTTACATGATCAACAGGGTAGCGTCTTTGATAATCATATACAGCTGTTTCGAGAAACGTTGTCGGTCAGGAAAAAAGCGCACGCGACACCCCGAAAGGTAATCTGGGATATGATCAGCAAGGTACGTTCCTGACACTGTAGCTGTCGAACCTACTTTTGTTGCTTTCTTTTAGCACTCACAAACATACGTCCATGGCGTCTTGTGCCATTTTCTCAGATTTCCCTGAAATGCCGAAGTCAAGGAACCGTGAACTTAAAACTACCTACAATACCTTTTGGGATTGTCGCGTGCACTTGTTTCCGACAACCTTTCTTGAAACAGCTGTATATTTTTTATTTACACCTAGCAATTAAATCCAGCTAGTTGGATTGTACAGATTTTCTAATGTTTGTTTTGATGTTTTTGCCACAGTCATCCTCCAAGGGCGATACTTTAGAATTGTTGAAGAAACAACTTCAAGAAAAGAGAACCAGATTTTACAAGGTATGTAAGAGATATTTTAATTAAAGACCTACACAAGCGGCTCGTGATATTTTGGACAATTTTGAAATATTACTAGTGTACCATCATCTTGTGAGCATAATTAAAATATTATGGGACACTAGAAAACAGGGCGGCTTCATGGACAATAACTAACTTAGTGAGGATTATAATTCATCTTTTGTAACATTTCAAACTACAGTCGAACCTCCCGTAAGCAGACACCCTTGGCACCAGAAAAAGGCTCAGCTTAAGGGGATATAAGCCTGCGAGCAGGCTCGAGCTGGCTCATGTTTGAGGGCTGTGTGCGAGCAGCGAAAGTTGCAACAATCATGCGTGAGCTGGCGGGAAAGTTTGCTGGCTCTTACGTGATTCTCGCTGCTTTCGCTGCTCGTGTATAGGCCCCAAATGTGAGTCTACTCGCAGGCTAGAGAGTTGTCCACTTATGGGAGGTTAAAAAAAATAATGTATAGACCTTATTCATAAATGGCGGCCGATTGATTATTCTTTTATATTCATGCTAATCAGCCTACCTAACCTCGTTAGCATGTGCAAAATTCAAAAGAGCTAGGTAGGCTGATTAGCATGAATATAAAAGAATAATTAATTGGCCGCCATTTATGAATACGGTCTATTATAGTGTTTGTATGTAGCTGGGAACATGACTAAGTATCCACTTAGAGAGTTGTCCGCCTTCTGGAGTTGTCCGTTATCAGAGTTTGACTGTTATTCCCATGATCTTAGCCACAGATGCTGTACTGTAGTTCTGTGGTTATACGCATGGGATAAAGAACTACATCTGAATGCCAGTTGTGGAAGTTAGATAGCTTCAGTGAACTTCTCATGCCTGGTCATTCAGACACTTTATGGGAAATACCACTGGCTCCTTCATGCCAGCATACTCCAAATTATATGTAAATAATGTCACAGAAAGTTTTAGAAAATGTTTATTATTTTGTCTTTTCAGAGCGCCAACAGTCGCAAAATGCTGCTAATAAGTTAAGGGAGATGAGGTAAGAGCAATGCACTGGGGTATTTCCAGCTTAGCTACATATAACACGTCATTTAAACCCCTTTTACACTGTAGTTTTGACTTTTATCAAGTGTTGAGGTTGGACTACCTCTTGGTCAGATTAAAGTCTACATGTGGTTCAGGTGCCCCACATACTGTATAACAAGACAGCGTAAAAGTGTCTTTGAAAAGCCTGGGCATCAACACTGAGTCCTGGGAACACCTTGCGCAGAACAGGCCTATGTGGCGCATCATTGACTTGGTCATTGTTTACAAAGGATAGAGAATGAGTAGGTGCCAGAGAGTTTGAAGAATGGTTATTTAGAGGATTGCTTATTTTATCTTGAAGGGACGATCTTCAGCAAGAAAAACAGAAGCAGAAAAATCAGCAAGCTAATGCTACCAGCAAAATCACTGCTCAGGTAATGTGCTAAGCTTCGTGTCTAAACGCTGTTAATGTTGCAGTTCCTTTATACATGTAGCTATATTTCATAGATAAATGCAACACAATGTTTGAGCACCATCTCTTGGCCTCTCAATTTCCAGTCTGGGGCGAACCCCTCGCTGTCCAAACAAGGTTTGTTATTAGCTCACTAAACAACAGATAAATGACTCAAACTATGACCGTATCCCTAAAATCAATACCACCTACAGGTTACAGGGACCAATGAAAATAGTGGTCTGGAACAGCTACAGGATTGATGGCAGTCTAACACACTATCCGTTAGTCTACTGCATATCCTACACCCTTTTCTTCTTCCTTGTAAATATTACAAATAATAAATATTTATGCATACACTGCAGTTCACATGTACGTAACCATAGTTAATAGAGAGAAATGGTTATGAAGCCGGCAAACTTCAAAGGAGCAAACAAAGAGGCCAAGATTTATGTTAGAAGGTCCACGACCATGCACAATCTTTTGTTTTGCGCTCATACACTATGCATGAATTACGAAACCGAAACGTTTCTATTGGTTAATTGCTTGAACACACGTAAACACCTATTGTATTTTGTCAGGCTTTGTGCACGGTGAAGGCCAAAAAAGTGAACAAAAAGATATTCATAACCATTTCGCTCTATTAACTATGATGTACATGTAAGTGAGTGTAAAAATATTGTTCCCCTTAGGCTAAAGAGATCCAAGCTCTTCAGGCACGAATGCAGGCCTCTCATGAAAGTCATGCTGTAGAGTTGCAAACTGCACAAACTCAGATGTGTCAGTTACAGGATGCGGTCGCATCATCGTCCATGAGCAGTCTGCAGCGTCTTCAAGAGGTAAATTGATACACAAACTGATTTGTGTTTACTTGAATCTACATGAATCCTTGAAAAGTACTCGTGAAATAAATGTTACCTCTGCCTGCCTGCCAACTATCTACCAACATTACCTACTTACATGTACATACCTTCCTTCGTTACCTACCTACCTAATCCTACCTTCCTATCTTGCCTGGTAGGCCCAGGGGGGTACTCAGGTATATTAGCGACAGGGAGGTGTGAAGGCCTTTTTGGGGTTTAAAATTAGCGATTCCTGGAGTTTTTTTAGGTTAGAAATTTTCTGGCGGATTTTTTCAGGTAGAAATATTTTGACAGGGACCTTTTTTGGAGTTGAAAAAAAAAGCATACAATGTACACTGTCTAGCATTCTCAATTTTTAGGTAGACACAGGCCCATATACAGGATTTTGAATGGGGGGTGCGTTAGAGATGAAAAGTTGGGATCGTACAAGCGCCGAAGGCGCAAGCTACTAGGGAGGTCCGGGGGCATGCCTCCCGGGAAATTTTGAAAGATTAGGTTGTCTGAGACTGCATTTTGAAGGCAGTTTGATATGAAACCAGGCAGCCAAAAGCGAACGTAAAAACATGAATATTTCGGGAACTGTTCAGTTAAAGAAAATATTGATGCTAGAATACTTAAATACATATTGCAGACCTTCGATTAAAGACACTTTTTAGGCCAAAAGAGTGAATATTTAGATGAAGAAAATGACTCGCTTGATGTTGTCTTTGTCCATGAAGACGATATGTAAACACGTTCAAAGCTGCGCTTGTTTTGATTCAGACTTCATTTTCAAACTACACCTGTCCAGTTATCAAATTAGGGCACAAGCACTACTATTTCACTTTCTTTTGAACCGTCGGTCCACTACTGAGGTGGACCTCCACAGCCCGTGGGGGGGGGGGGTGCGGATGCACCCATCGCACCCCCCTCCCTACGGGCCTGAGACACATGAACTATCTTGCACTCTCTTAATGTTTTTTTTTTTAACTTTTTTTTTGTGCGGAGATTTTTGGGGTTAAGTTCTGGGCCGTTGGACTTTTTTGGGGTCTTGTTTTAGCCGTCACGCCGTCATTATATACATTACATGTACAGTACCTGAATACCCCCTGGGCTGGTATGTGGGAAGTTAAAAGGAAAGCAGGCAACCACCTACCTACAAACCTACATGTTCCTAACTTGCTTTCTTCGAGCTCACCTTTTTTCTTTGTTGTAAAAATAGGAAAATGTTCAGCTGAAGAATGCATCCATGAGGGCGGCACAACTGTAAGTTTCTAGTGCTGTTTCTGACTTTAATTAATGATTGATGTGGAGGCACATTGGACTAATGAAGAAGAAGAACAATAATATATGTATAGAATAATCTTGGGTCATTGGTAACAGCAGAATTTGGGTAATGCGCACATAATATTATTTTGAGCCTTAAATGGACAGTAGTATGTTTCTTTTTAGAACTGCAGACAAAGAATCGCTTACATCAGAACTGACCAAGTTGCAGCAGTCATATCGGCATATCAAGGGAGAACTTGGCAGTAAAATAGAACTGTTGACACAGAGTGATGAGAAAGTTCGGCAGCTGACCATTCACCAGAACAGTGTGGTAAGAGACTTTGGTTAGCCTTATTCAAGACTCTATGAGTATTACAGGTGTGGTTTGCAGTGTATATGAATTGCTTTTATCCACAGAATATAACTCACTGCAGCATGGTTTTTCTTACAGAAAGAAGCAGAGAATGTGTTATCAAAGCGACTAGCTGAAGTAAATGAAGAACTTCATAAGTCCCAGGCTAGAAACACTGCATTGCAAAAAGATCTCAACACTACTGGGCAGGTACTACGGACAGAAGAGGCCAAAACGTCGGAGCTGAGTGCGCGTCTGAAAGAACTAGACACAAATCAAGCTGATGCCATGAATTCATTGACAGCTAAGCTTCAGGAGGCAACCGCCAGGGTTTCAGAGCTACAAAAAATGTTCACTGACGTGGAAAATCAGTTGAAGGACTCGCAAGTGATTCAGATGCAAAAAGATAAAGAGATACAGGTAACTGATGATTTCTTTAGACCAACAAGGCCTATTCCATGAGGTGACAGGTCTGAACTTCCAGCTTCCCGTGCCTTGTACTCCCGGTTGCTTCTCCTTCTGTTGTGGTTCCCACCCTCTCTCCTTCGCAAAGGCTTTTTGGGATATCGGGGATAACGGGGATAGGGAAGATAGAGGGAAAGAAACGCGTGTAGGCTGAGAGAGAGAAAAATCAAGCATGCACTCTTTCTCCCCTTTCTTTCTCCCTTCTCCAAAGGGAGCCTCTGCGGAGGAGAGAGGTTCCCACCTCTTTGTGCTTTTTCTATTGGAAAATGTTTTCCTATCTCGCCACCCTCGGAATCCTGCTTCCCATCCTCTCTTGTCCCATCTCCCATAGACTTTCCGCCGCCGTTAATCCCAGTTTCTTGCCCCCCTCTGCCTCCCTACTTCCATCTGTCCAGACAAGTGATAGTTTCCTACTGACCCTTTTATGATGTAATTTAATAGGTACTTCAAGAAGAACTTAGATTGGCAAAGGAAAGTGTGCAAACTTCTGTCAGTAATCATGTCAACAGTGCGGCCCCAGCTGAGGTAAGATCACTTTTTAGAGTTCAATAAATAGTTATTAGTCTACCTGGCAAGTGTTCCTTTAAACACTGAACTGTTACTGATTGATACCTTTCCCTTTATGTCATCGTTTAGAATGGCAAAGAACCCAAAGTGTCTGCCAAGATCCAGGAAGATGCGTAAGTACATTTACATGGCATGTGGCAACTAATGTAAAACTTTGTTGAGTGGAAATGTAGCGTGATCTTCACTGTAATTTCTTTCTGTGTTTTTTATTCTTCTACAACTTTATTTGAAAAGGAAAACCCTTGTGAACTGTCATTATTGGGGGGAGGTTGGTTGACTACTGCGTAAACTGAATGGAGAGTTGTTAGTCTTGTACCTGAACCATAAGCCAAAAGTGTCATCAGAGAATGTCTTGTTTCTGTGAATTACAGGTTGAAGGTTAAAGAAGATGTCATTGCGGAGCTGCATGGTAACGTGCTCAAGAAAGATGAGGAGATTGCCAGTCTTAAAAGCCTGTTAGATGAACAAAAGAACAAGAATAATGTGAGTAATATGTTCTGTGACATGTGGTAGGCAGTGTTGTTGGGATTTTTTTTTTCATATTTCCAACATGAATGTTCAAGGAACCAAAACCAACGTAAGGGGAAAATAATATTGGAAAGGGCTTTTAGAAAGTCTAGTTCTATACATGTAAGTCCTATTTTGAGCAGCTGCAAGTTCATTTAGAGTTGTCACAGATTTCACATCTTGAAATAATTAGCGTACATGTACATGTAAGTTGTTCATTTCGTTTGCAATCCGTCTCTGACAATCTTCCCCATTCTTAACCATCCTTCATTTTGGGTTCATTATTACCTCTTTGGTGTTTTCTTTGACCTCAGTAACTATTATTGATTGGAAGGTAATGTTGTACATTGCAAAAAACCTGACTTTATATTATTGTGACAATGCCTGCATGAAACTACCAGTGATTGATCTCCCTTTATGTACTTACACTGTATCTTACAGGGAATTATTTTCTTTTGTCCACTTTCTATAGTTGATTACTGTTAGTGTGTTGATTTGTTTGCAGACAAAGTACAACAGTTTCTATAGAAACTAATCTCCTTGTTATGCATGGTGACTCTATGTCGTAGTGACTCGACACACGCTCCTTCCATAATACATTTTTTTCATCATCCTGTTTTCATCTCTTCCTTCTCATTTCCAGTCTCCTATGCTTAACCCTTTAATTCCCAAGAGTGATCATCGTTTAATTTCTCCTTATAATATCAATACATTGTCAAGCAGACAGGTGATGAGAATAAAGAAAATCATCATTGTATTGTCAATAATTATCTAGCATCTTTGCACGCATTGCGGGCCTATTGACACTAGATAATGATGGATGTACAACCAATTTATCCAAACTAACATGAAAAGAATGGTGTACATGTAGCAGTCAGTAAGGGAATTACTATTCTGATCAGATTGGGAGTGAAAGGGTTAAGTAGAACAGAACTGTTACATCTCTCTGAATGCTTTAATACAATACAGTGTTCTTTTGTAACTCAGGATCTACGTAAGAAGAACTGGAAGGCTATGGAAGCCCTAACTGAAGCCGAGAAAAATGCTCAGGCACAAATTAATAAGGCTCTTGAGGCAGCCAAGGTAGCCACGACGACCTTCTGCCACTCACTTAACAATAATTATTAACAACTCTTCTTCATTCGTAACATGTCATGTTATCCAGTCATGAATACATGTCACACTCAATAACTCTCCAATATTAATTACTTGTTAATAATTAACTTGACAGTCTCAAAGTTATGTAATATCTATTCTCTTAGAATATCACTGTTATGCAGGGTGTAGCAAAGTTGTGTCCAAACACCTGGGCCTGGAACCCTGGCCAGTCTCAAACCCTGAACTCTTAGTCCAAAGTCCAGTGCTTTAACATTTAGGCCACAGCGTCTGGCAAAATACTGCATTCTCACAGTGCTTCTCTCCACCCAGGAGTATAAATGAGTACTGGTGAACTGTTAGGGCAACCTGACAAACATGCTGGGGGGGGGGGGGGGGGGTAACCTGCGATGGACTAGCATCCCATCCAGGGGGGGTAGCATTTTTCCTAGTTGCTTTGTGCTACAGGAACCGAAGAAGTGCCGACACCCCGGTGAACCTTCTGGCTCATACCACGTTTCATTTCACTGAAAGGGAACCTCTTACTGTCAACTTTCCCCAAGATGAAGCTGTAAATGTCATACTCCTGGCAACCTGAATTATGCATTGTTGCATTTTATGTGCATGCATCAGATTTCCTTCTTCTTGTCTGAACATCTCCTTATGTCTGTACTGCCGATTGCATTCTTCGATACTCTGGATAAGGCCCCAGTTAGATATATTGCTAGAACAGTGAAGTGTTTTAAAACACAGACACTCTTGACAAAACTGAACATGTAAAACTGATTATTTAGTTTCAAGACTGTCCTTAAACTGTATAAAGTGGGCATAACTCTTGACAACTGGCTGAGGTGTTATGTTGATTTTTTTTTATCAGATTGCAAGTGATAGTGTGGCTAATGGACAAAATAATGTGTAAGTAGTTAACCTTCCTGCTAGAGCTCCAGTAGTAGGGTTAGCCCTTGGGTTAGGGTTTTTATAGGGTTACAGTTACTGTCACGGTTAAGCCTTAGGGCGAGGTTAGCCTTAGGTTGCGGGTATTAGGGTTAGGTTATGGTTAAAGTTAGCCATGGGTTAGCCTTTGCATCAAGCTAAGTTTGCTTCCAATCCTGATTATTTGGTTATTGTTAAATTTCAGCTTGAAGGAGAGGGATGAAACGATAGAGAAACTCGACCTAGAACTCAAGGATAAAAAGATGAATGTACAAATTTGGAGACAGTTATACAACAACAAAAGGAAAAGAACAATGTGAGTGTCAGATCATCAATAATAAATTAATTAACAATCATTAATAATAATTAATAATAAATTATTAATGCCTTCAGAATGGTCATCAACGACATCTCTTATCCACCCCTCTCTTAATCTGCCATCAATTTAACACATTTAAAGTAGGAGGGGAATACCGTAAAACTCCATGTATAAGCCGCACCTTTTTACTCAAAATTTGGGTTCAAAATCGGGGGTGCGGCTTATCTACGGCACCATCTGCAATTGGGGTTCTCAGCAGCCTAATTAATATTCATAAAAATGTCTTAAGATGTTACTGAATAAACATAATAACAAACTGAAAGTATGTTGCTGTTAATCATTGTATTTATGATCGGTAGTTGCTCAAGGAGCAGTTTGTGTCAAAACTTTCATCGGCACATCTTGTTACTCGGTAGTTCTTTCATGGTTCTTTCAAGTTTCGTGGTAAATGGCCGTCCATTTCAATGTTTTTTACTTCTTGCATGGCAACTTTATCCACTGGATTTTTGAATTATTGTCCTGCTTCAAGTTTTCTGCTATTGAAAGTTCCCAGACATCTCAAAAGATCCTCGGACCACCGAATACACGAATGCAAACTCTTACGATCCCACGATGTGGTGCCCAGACTTCTCTCTACTTGTAAATGCTTGGTTACCAAGCTATCGCTTCGTATATTTCATTTGAATGCGTTTTGAAGCAACAATGCAGAAAATTTAAAACAAAAGAGCATTTTAAGTTCAAGACATGGTGATCTCGAGCGTACAAGGTATGACAAGTAAGATTTTACCGTATAAAGAGTTAAATTATAAATGTGAAAGTTTGTAACAACCGCATCATTTAGTGTTCTGAAACTGTACTTGTTTGTTTACCAAACGCAACTTGTCTCATCTTTTTCCCCAAAAATTGAGCTTCCAAATTGGGGGTGCGGCTTATACATGGAGTTTTACGGTACCATTTTAGAAGACCAAATCTTAAGGATTCGTGGCAGCAAGTAAAGAAAAGTAACATATCAAAGAACTAAATTTCACGGATCTCTGGGGCTTCTGCAAAATACCATAGACTGTAGGTTTGGGACTAGTAAACATTGAGAAACGGTAAACATTTTGATTCCTTACTAGTGTATATTTTTGTATACTGACTCCCTGTATTTTTGCCGTGTTTAGGAATTACGCGAGAAGAACTGGAAGGCAATGGATGCATTATCAGAAACTGAGAAAAATCTGAACAATAAAATTAAGAATGCTGTACAAAGTGTCAAGGTATTTTTCACCCTCAAGAGTTGTTATGTAAATGAAAGCAATATTTGAAAAATTAAGTGAAATTTGTTTGTGATGCCTAGCCTTTAAACCTTATCTGGAACCCTGGTTGTGTGACAAACTAAATCAGTTATTATTGTTTTTATTGGCAGGATGAGAACAAGACTTTACTGATTGAAGAGCAAAATGTGACAAAGGTAACTTTTATTAAACTATTGCTTGAACTTTTTCTTCTTGTTTTTGTGTGCCATTGTTGCCCGCACCCAATGAAACGACAACTCACAGATTTTCAGCACTTAAAACATTGTATTGCCGTTACATGTAGAACAACACTCGTACATCGCTTTTGCTACGTTCTTCACTCGTGTACACTGTGCCGGATGTAGTCTATGTTATGTGTTCATGAACTTCCATTTCCGGCTACTTCTGCTTTTCCGTTTTCAGTTGCTTTTATTTCTCTCTTTTCTTATACAATATTTACACTCTAACACCATTGATTGTGATTGATTTTGAGAAAGATATTAAATTCATTCAGTGACACAAGCTGCTCAGAAAAAATGTCAAGTTCCCCCAACAGGAGTCGAACCTATGACCTTCTGCACACCGGTCGGACACTCTACCACTGAGCTACAGGAGACTCGTGGGAGCTTAGGCCATATAACTACAGTAGAATCCTGCTAACTCGAACCCGGTCCCCGCTATCTCGAACACAAACCCATTCCCCTTGCCCTTGTTTTCCAGTCATTTACTATCGGCTAACTCGAACCCCCGCTATCTTGAAATATTTTTTGTTTCCCTTGGGAGTTTGAGTTAGCGGGGTTCTACTGTAGGTTGAAATGTGACAAACATACTTCTAGGATTAGATTTGTCGATGAATGTGAATTCCTGTTAATGTTGGGGGAACTCAGAATTTCTTCCTAGTAGCTTGTGTCGCTGACTGAATAATACATAAAATCTTTCTCATATTTCTCAATGATGATTTTGTTTTCAGACTGTACTTTGTAGAGTTCACCCCAATGTCATGGTAGACTCCACTTTGGTGAGTCAAATGAATACTCGTCACTACTTCTGAGGTTTAATGTCTTTCAACCAATCACAGCTCATGGAGTAACTTGTTTTTTTTCTATATTACACAGCCGTACAAAAAGTGGCTTGGCGAGTTTGAGACACAAGCATCAAAAGCTTCTGGTGATAGTGAAGAGGTCAGTAACTGATGCAAATGATGTGCAGTTTATGTTGCTATAAAATAGTATACCTGGCGCGTTTTTGGACACTCAAATTTGCGTAGAAATTTTCGTAGCGTCTACAGCTGTACGCCTATTTAATTCAATTTAGTGAAAATAATCGTAGAGATGTAGAGTCGTAGTATCAGTTTAACTTAGTCAAGTGTATTAATTTTCGAAGTCATAGCATCGTACAATCGTAGTTTAAGTCCTTAGCAAATTTGTCTTACATGGTTTTAATGTTCTAGTGTTAAGTAGATTAAACATGGCGATGTGGCCTTCTTCAAGAGTATGTTGCTGTGGCTCATCTATTAGTAGTAACGTTATCTACATTATAAACTGTACGCTTCTACAGCTCTACGTTTCAGTAATGACTCGGCATCCACATTATAAATGTACGCTTCTACGGCTCTACGTTTTAGTAGTAACGTTATCTACATTATAAACTGTACGCTTCTACGGCTCTACGTTTTCAGTAATAAACGTTATCTACATTATAAACTGTACGCTTCTACAGCTCTACGTTTCAGTAATGACTCGGCATCCACATTATAAAATGTACGCTTCTACGGCTCTACGTTTTAGTAGTAACGTTATCTACATTATAAACTGTACGCTTCTACGGCTCTACGTTTCAGTAATGGCGTTATCTGCATTATAAACTGTACGACTCTACGTTTTAGTAATAACGTTATCTGCATTATATACTGTACGCTTCTACGTCTCCACATTTTCGTAATAACGTTATCTACATTACAAAATGTATGCTTCTACGGCTCTACGTTTTAGTTATAACGTTATCTGCATTATAAATTACTCCACACTCCTACGTCTCTACATTTTTGTAATAACGACGGTTATCTACATTATAAACTGTACGCTTCTACGGCTCTACGTTTTAGTAATAACGCTATCTACATTATAACATTTACGCTTCTACGGCTCTACGTTTTAGTAATAACGTTATCTACATTATAAAATGTACGCTTCTACGGTTTCACTCTAAAACCCTGATTTCTTAATTTGAGAACGAGTTTTAATTTTTTTCTAAAACAAGAAACTGGCGCTTCTTATTTTAAAGTTGAGTACTTAAAATAAGAAACGGGCGCTTACTACCGGAAAAAAATTAAAACTCGTTCTCAAATTAAGAAATCAGGGTTTTAGAGTGTTTAGTAATAACGTTATCTACATGATAAAATGTACGCTTCTACGACTCTACGTTTTAGTAATAACATTATCTGCATTATAAAATGTACGCTTCTACGGCTCTACGTTTTAGTAATAACGTTATCTACATGATAAAATGTACGCTTCTACGACTCTACGTTTTAGTAATAACGTTATCTGCATTATAAATGTACGCTTCTACGACTCTACGTTTTAGTAATAACGTTATCTGCATTATAAAATGTACGCTTCTACGACTCTACGTTTTAGTAATAACGTTATCTGCATTATAAAATGTACGCTTCTACGACTCTACGTTTTAGTAATAACGTTATCTGCATTATAAAATGTACGCTTCTACGACTCTACGTTTTAGTAATAACGTTATCTGCATTATAAAATGTTAGGGGTCTACGTTTTAGTAATAACACTATCTAGTTTTTCCTCTGGCGAAATCGGCTGGCTCTTCAGTCACTGTGTCTCTCTCTAGTCGGTCCTGAATACAGCTTAAAATAAAACAAAAAGTTTCTCGATACACCCGAAGAGTTTTCTTAAAGCGTGCATCAGAATACGTACTTTCTGCCACCAGTCAGTATTTCAGCTTAAATCAAATGTCGAATTTAATAATTTGAGTCAACCCAAATAGGTATTAAATTCGGCACATGTGAAATGCGACGTTTAAACCGGGCCTTAGTTTTAGTAACAATGTTATCTGCATTATACTAGGAATAGTTCTCACTACAGCTGCCCCCGCTGTAGACTGAACAAGCTGTGAATCTGATTCAGCAACTTTTAATATCCCATTTGTTCGGCTGATTTGAGATCTCTTTACTAGTAATTTGTTTGTTGAACAAGTGAAAATATAAATGCTTGTGATCTTGGAAGATATTGTTGTTGTGCGGGTCTCAGCTCTTTTCCTACAGAACTTCATCGTGGAATACGAACATTCTCTTTTTCTGTTTTCATTTAGCCTGCGTAGCAGGCGTAGAAAGGGAAGGGATGAGGGAGTTTGAGCGCGAGCGCAAAAAGCGAGGAGAGCGCGCGCAAGAAACCGGCGTATCAATGGCGTATATATCAAAGGTTTCTGCTCTGCGATCCGTTGTCAAATCGATGTCACCGAACTTCAAGGTCCAATGTATCAATGGAAAAAACTTACCGACAAGTACAAAAAACGATCCGCGTTTATCTATCATTCCCTTATGTTATCGAAGGTTTGATTCATTGCGTATCTTATCAAAGGCTTGATTTATTTGGTAACATCGAAGGCTTGATTTATTGCGTATCTTAAAATGTGTATCATTTATCGAAGGCTTGATTTATTGTGTACGGTTCATCGCAATCGTATCGAAGGCCGGCTTGATTCATCAGTTGCGTATCTTATCGAAGGCTTGATTCATCAGTTGCGCATCTTATCGAAGGCTTGATTAATCAGTTGCGTATCTTATCGAAGGCTTGATTCATTGCGTATTGATCCTACGTCATCATTTCCCGATACACCCCCACGATCTCAGTTTTGACAAATCGATATTTTATCCAGTATACGAACTATATTTTCAAAAATCAAACTATTACGCGGGACTCCAATGATGCCTCCCTGCGGGGGCAAAAATTGTTACTGATTGTTATGTCTTGTTACTGATTGTTACGTCTTGTTACTGATTGTTACGTCTTGTTACTGGATTGTTACTAATTACGTCTTGTTACTGATTGTTATGTCTTGTTACTGATTGGTTACATCTTGTTAATGTTTCGTTACGTCTTGTTACTGATTGTTACGTCTTGTTACTGATTGTTTATGTTACGCCTGTCTTGTTTCTGATTGTTACGTCTTGTTACTGATTGGTTACATCTTGTTAATGTTTCGTTACGTCTTGTTACTGATTGTTACGTCTTGTTACTGAGTGTTACGTCTTGTTACTTATTGTTTGGTCTTTGGTCTCTGATTTTTTTAGACTGCGAGCAGTCCCTCTTTCCGATTAGCAGTCTAATTAACAATTCCAGATTGTGACTGCACCATAAGAATACTACAGATTGTGACTACACCTTCTTGAAAATTCCAGATTGTGACTACACCATATTGAAAATTCCAGATTGCGACTACACCATATTGAAAATTCCAGATTGCGACTACACCATATTGAAAATTCCAGATTGTGACTACACCATATTGAAAATTCCAGATTGTGACTACACCATATTGAAAATTCCAGATTGTGACTACACCATATTGAAAATTCCAGATTGCGACTACACCATATTGAAAATTCCAGATTGTGACTACACCATATTGAAAATTCCAGATTGTGACTACGCCATATTGAAAATTCCAGATTGTGACTACGCCATATTGAAAATTCCAGATTGTGACTACACCATATTGAAAATTCCAGATTGTGACTACACCATATTGAAAATTCCAGATTGTGACTACACCATATTGAAAATTCCAGATTGTGACTACATCATATTGAAAATTCCAGATTGTGACTTCACCATATTGAAAATTCCAGATTGTGACTACACCATATTGAAAATTCCAGATTGTGACTACACCATATTGAAAATTCCATATTGTGACTACGCCATATTGAAAATTCCAGGTTGTGACTACACCATATTGAAAATTCCAGATTGTAACTGCACCATATTGAAAATTAAAAATTAAAAAATAGGGAAGATCGTTTTTGTGTTGTGTTACACAAACACAACACCTTAGTTTATGTGGAGCTTTTGTCATGGCTCACTCAATCACTCTCTCCTAAGATGTTGACTTTTGGAAATTTTAAAGAAATGTATGGAAAATTAAATTACGAGATTTTGCTTCTAACATCGCTTCAAATACTACTGCAACAGCGCAAGGTATATATTTTTTCTTTTGTGTCGCGGTTATCATTAGACGGAAAAGCGGGAAAACAGTGCATCATTTTCCGAAACTAAGAGCGCTACGATTTATTACACACACATTGTGTTGACATTGTACGTTTACCGGTATTTGCGCTGCAATTTGACATCTGATATATTATTATATCTCTAATATGGTACGCGCGCTGTGATTGGTCAATTTAGCGGGCCGTATTCTACAGTACGGCCCGCGAAATTTGAGAGCTACTGATCATGACGCCATCTTTGCAAGTTAGTTTCGATAGCCGTTTCGATTAATTTCAAATTCTGCATAATAATGTCTCACGAAGACGATTTTGAAACCTACTTAAAAACGTTTGCAATCGGATGAAGAGCTTTAGAAACAAAAGCGATGCGAAGAGGATCTTCCAAACTTCAAACGCGATTTATCAGTCGGGAGCTTTTAGAAACCGTAATCGTCCAACGGCGAGACGGACTCGATTCAGGAACTTGACAGTTTTATCTCTGCCGAAAAGTCCGCAAACTGACTGTGAAGAAGAGGAATTCTGAATGGGAAAGGTTTGAAAAGTTCTGTTAAGAGCAGACGAATGGAACATTGAACGTGGAAAACGTAAGTCTTACCTGTTGATGTTTGACAAGATCCTTGGCAAATTTTTCACCAAGTTATTCTGCAGCAAGCACTTCTCAGGACGACACAACAAAGCGCCAAAAAATGGACGGCAGTATCTTAGAAGACATTTGTCCCGTAGTTTTTTGACAATTTTAGTGTTCTCTCGTTCAGTATTTGTAAGGAACACTGTCGTATTTTCAAGTTTGACTAATCACGCTGTGTTAAAGTTGATTGCGGTGCTTTCTTCTCAATCGGTGAATTGTCCTTGACTGTTTAACGGACTTCAAGAAGCAATTTAAAAGTAAACTTGAACTGTACCTAGTTTTCATGCTTTTACAGAAAATATTAAACTAGGTAGAAATTGTTTGAAGACGTTTGAAGTTTGGATTCAAATCGTGTTTACATGCCAAACTGTTTTCGAAAGCCAATAAACTTCGCTCGTCCTTTGCCCGTGATGCGCGTCAGTCAAATGAAACTGCTTTCCTCGCGCTTGACTTGAAATGTTTTCCTTTCTCCAGAGCGAGAGATATAATAAATATCTTACTAACCTCGTCTTCTCGGTCCGTACTGTAAGTTACGGATCCTCGTTTTTTCCCCTTCGATTTATGGCCCGCGCGCTTCGCGCTTGGGCCATAAATCGAAGGGGAAAAAACTCGGTCCGTAACTTACCGTACGGACCTCGAACTCGGTTAGTAAGAGGTATATACTGAAGTTTGAAAGTTACATTTTATAGAATCGCTGGGAGGTACAAAATTGATTCACTCTCAGACGACCGGAACCGATTCAGTATTAAAGGCAACTGCATTGCCATATAAAAGTGACAGTTTTAATATAAGGCCATACATTGGGAGGGACATTTGACCGTCAAATCCGGCACTTGGGTAGGGCATTTGAACGCAATTTTGGCCCAGGGGCGCGGGAATTTGAACGAGCAAATCTTCAAAAGTTCAAATGCCCGGTGGGTTGCCCGGGATGGTGAAGCTTCGAATTGATCGGCGCATAACACCTTCAATTCGATTCGATATGCTTCCCAGACTTCACAGTAAAAAAATATATTCGCGGCTTATTCACGGCATTGAAAAAAGGAAATATGTTTTTAAATGTTTCCTTAACAAGAAAAGGAAAGGTTCTTTGCATGAAATAATTATAATTGATGCAAATCTGTAGTCGGAAATTCAGGACATAATATTATTCTAAGCAGTGTCACGCAAGTTACTCGTCCAGTCAGTCGTTCGTCGAAAACAAGACCGTCAACAGGAAAGGGCAGATGTTGGGAGACCAGCGAACTCCAGTCGATCTCTAAAGCCTGATTATCACCCTCACACCCCAACAATAATCAAACTCCATCACAGATTTGTGAGGACCCATGCGAGTCACATATTACTAATAATAATATAATTTAATATTTGTAATGCGTAGGTTCCATACTCACCGGCGTATAACAGAACTATCTGTAAAACTTACTACCTTATCCTCACTTATTTTCGCGCGTACTTAATTTCGCGAAATCGACAGATCCGTATTTCGCGAGGGTTTATTTTCGCGATTTCACAGTAAAAAGGGCTCAAAAGCTTTAACATTTTACGAAAATATCGTCTTTATTTTCGCGTTTTTTGCTACATCGCGAAAATCGCGAAAATTAATACTCGCGAAAATAAGTGAGAATAAGGTAGATGAACCCTACATAATTATTATTATCTATATATAAAAAACCCCTAATACTTACAAAATACTAATTATACTAATAAAACGCTTTTTTATTGGTATAAAAGGTTTCACGGATGCCACGCAATTACAAAACTGTCATTAGCTATAAATTTAAAACTAAAGTTTAATTGCTTTCCTGGTTAACAATAGCTAATTAAATAAGCTGTCTGTCAACAAATTAAATTACAGTTCCATTGCTTTTTTATAGTCTATTATATTTTATTTATTTTATTATGCAGTTAAATGCAATTTAACTAAGTTAACAACAGGAGCGGTTTGCAGCACCTTCTAGCGGTCAGCGGTACCTTCGTCCAGCGAATGCTCAGGCAGGTCAGCGCATGCTCAGGCAGATCAGTGAAGCACATGGTAGCGTTTTGTAGTGCCACTGAACGTTTTACTTGGTTTCCTTTTGCACACCCCTTCCCTTCCCCTTTCCACTGCTTAGCCAGTGTGACGAGTGCCTGGAGGTCCTGTGTGGGGGCTCATGGCTAGGTTGCGGGGATTGCCAGTCATGGGAGCGGTATTCGGTCTAGGGGCTGGCTGGCTTCCAGTGGAAGCCCCTGGACATCCTAGGCACCCAACCTCCATTAAGCGATAAAGTTGTTAATTAATGACAAAACCTAACCATACCTAAAAAATTTCATATCTGATGCTTGGTCCGGGGTGAGTCACTACCAAAAATTACGGGAAAAAACCCTCGAGCGTTTCATGAACCGGGCTAGCCACCAGGCTGCCCAGTTAACAAGCCGTAACAATCAGTAAGAAGAGGTAACAATTAGTGACAAGAAGTAACAACCAGTAAGTAAAGAAGACATAACAATCAGTAGCAAGACGTACAATCAGTAAGAAGCCGTAACAATCGGTAACAAGATGTAACAAGACGTAACAATCGGTAACAAGATGTAACAAGACATAACAATCGGTAACAAGATGTAACAAGATGTAACAATCAGTTTGAAGCCGTAACAATACAATAACAATGTAGAGTTGTAGAAGCGTAGAAGCGTACAGTTATAATGCAGATAACGTTATTACTAAAACGTAGAGCCGTAGAAGCGTACGTTTTATAATGCAGATAACGTAATGTTATTACTAAAACGTAGAGCCGCAGAAGCGTACAGTTAAACGTAGCGCCGTAGAAGCGTACAATTTTATATAATGTATAACGTAATTACTAGTCTCGTTTCAAAGTCACGACATCCTCCCCTCTTGATCAGTCAGGAGCTGATCAACCTGAAGTCCGCATTAATAGCCGAAACTCTTCTTGGGACTCTTCTCGTAGGTATTGATTCCTCTGCTACTTGCTCGCTATCGGTCACTGTCTGCCTGGTCTGCACTGGTCCCTAACTTCTAGTGGGTACAGCTTTTGCACTGGCCTGTTGAGGTACGTTGGTCTTCCTTTCTTCGTCAACATCTTTACCTTTGCACCTCTGGTCTCGCCATCTTGGCCAGTTATCAATTCTTCGACCTTTCCTAGTCTCCACTTCCCATGTGACACTCCTTCCTCGGCTACAGTCACAACGTCTTCCATTTCAGTGACTGTACCACCTCTTGGCAAGTTTCTCTTGTGGTGTTCTCTCAATTCTGTCAAATATTCTTTCCTCCATCGTTTCCAGAAATGTTCTAGCTTAAGGCTTAGGTATTTCATTTGCTTGTTCCGTGACAGTCCTTTCGAAGAATCTTCATCTTGAACTGAGGGGTTTAGGCGGTAGCAGTCAATCGTCTTCAATACATCAGATGTGCCGGGGTTAATGCTTCTTCTGGATCACCTTCTTCGTAGTCATACATCAAGGGTCTCACATTCAATGTACTTTCAACTTCAATCACTAAAGTAAGAAGTTCATCGTGCGACACCCTTGCATTTCCTAGGGTCTTTCGAAGACATCTTTTTACTCCCTTCACCATTCTTTCGTAGAAACCTCCCCACCACGGGGCCTTCTCCAAATTGAACCTCCTGGTAATTCTCTTATCCTATAAAAAGGCTTGGACATCTGGATGTTTGTAGAGTGCCGGCGCCAACTCCTTTGCGGCTGCTTTAAAAGTCTTCGCATTAATTATCTGATATTATCAGCTGTGGGACACCTCTTCTTGCTGTGAACTTCCTTAGCCATCTGAGAAAGGTTCCTGTCTACAAATCCTCTGTGAGATCCACATGTATATAGCTCTAGTCACTGCACATGAAAATAATGCAATGTACACTTTCTGCATTTGCGTGCCATCTGTTTTCATGTATAACGATCCTTCTAAGTCTATGCCAACCTTCGAAAATGGAGGAGCTTCTTGTGTTCTAAAGCTTGGTAATTGAGCAGTCATTGGAGCTGGATAAGCAGTTCCTTCATATCGTTTACAAACAACGCATTTCCCGATACTCTTCTTCACTGCCTGCAGCTGTCTTCCCTTGCTCACCCAAAACCGTCTTCTTAACTCTGTTAAGGTGTCTCTTACTACGTTATGGTGACCTTTCTTGTGACATTGATTAATAAAGAGATTGGTTAGATGGTGATCTTTAGGCAGTAGTGCTGGATGCTTCGATTGGCATTCCATGACTGTTTCGGTAATTCTGCCACGGCATCGATAAAGTCCGAGATCTCTTTCAAGCTGTTTAAAGTTCTTTTGATCTTTAAAGTGCCCCTACGATCAAATTGTTGATATTCATTTTTTTACATTTCCGTGTACAATATGACTTTCTTACTCATCTTGCCAAATTTCAATCCATTACGAACATTAGAAGTCATTGTTTTTGGACTTTTATTTCTGAGAATTTACGGCCGCCATTACTTGACCTTGTTCCAAGGCTTGGTTGCGAATTTGAGAAAATGACGTCAGATGCTCAAAAATACCCCACGGGTTGAAATTATAATAACAATAAGTATAATAATTGTTGTTATTATAATTTCAACCCGTGAGGTATTTTTGATTATTTTTTTTGGAAATAAAAGTCCAAAAAAACGGATTTCTAATGTTCGTAATGGATTGAAATTTGGCAAGATATGTAAGACAGTCATATTGTACACGAAAATGTAAAACAAATGAATATCAACAATTTGATCGTATAGGGGCACTTTAAGGCTGGACTGTGCTCCTTTCA
Source organism: Desmophyllum pertusum (assembly GCA_029204205.1). Classification (NCBI taxonomy): domain Eukaryota; kingdom Metazoa; phylum Cnidaria; class Anthozoa; order Scleractinia; family Caryophylliidae; genus Desmophyllum; species Desmophyllum pertusum. The sequence goes on from MU827303.1 coordinate 2,866,219, forward strand.
CCCATGAATTCTCTGTTCTTCCTACCTCTGTGGCCGTCAAGTTTCCAATCTCAAGACTCTTTGCTTTCGCCGGCTACCTTTAACTTGAGGTTTCTTACAAATCTCTTAGCAATCTGTTTCCTTTCACCACCTCCGTGGGAGATTTCGAGTTTCATGTCATCAGGTAGTTTCGAAAGGAGAACAGGTACTAACAGTGTCCCATATGAGTCAGCTTCAATCCCCATACTTTGCAACCCTCTGATCTGTACTTCGATTCCATCGTAGAGCTTTCGGAGTTTACCGGTTTCTTTCCCGTTGTATACCGGAGGTAACTTCAGTAACATTTCCAAGTGGGCGCAGATAATTTTCTGCTCATCGCTGAAACGCTTCTTCAATATTTCAATCGCGGCGCCATAATTCCCTTGTGCTAATGACAAACCAGCAATGGCCGTACCAGCTTCTCCTCTCAACAAACCTTTCAAATATGTAAAATTTATCTATTTCCGAGTACTGCATTCCTAAAGGCGTCCCAAAAGCTCTGCCACTCAGCAATGGATCCATACAGGGGGGGGGGGGGGGGGGGGGGGGGGGGTAGAAACTCCTTATAAATGGTTTGCATAATTAATTGGTGTGATATCTGTAAAGATTTTACCGACTAAATAAATGTAGATGTAGATAATTACGGACATAACGGTGCCGGGCAACCGACTGTGCGCAGAAGCACTCAACTAGTTGCTAAGAGGATTGTCCCACGGGAACTTATTAACAATAAAAAAGCTAGTCAGGCAAGAAATTCACACCTAAAATTAGTATGCATGATAACAAAAATGTGTTTTTCCTTGGTTGTTTTCGCTCGAAAACGAAGACGTGTTCTTTTCGCTGTTGTCTGATTTCGCTTCGCCTCGTGTATTACGATAAACATTTTCATCCGACTTCGCTTCCCGTTCCAGTAGTAGCACTACTAACCGTATGCGAAAGATTCTCGCTGTAGCCTGCAAATGCAGCTCAGACGGATTTTTCGCTTGTTGTTTCACGCTGCCGAGATATTTTCTCGGCGGCGTGAAAGATCAGGCCAAAAATCCGCCAGCGATGCGTTTGCAGGCAACACGCTTACAGCTCTTCGCTGGGCGCTTGAAAAAGTTTCCCGAATGAAACAATGAAGTTTTGGTTGACGTCATTCTTAGCAACGGCTTGATTGACACAGGATTCGCTTTGTTGGTCTGTTGCCCGGCATCGCTATGTCCTCAAAGAAAAGTGCCGGCTTTCTATCCCCCCCGCCCCACTGGATCCATAGGACCTTTTCGGTTCAAGTTTTGGCAGCCTCGCTCGTACCTTTTGGGTGCACGTGGTCTGTGGCATCGCAAGCGCCTGAGTGATGCCGTCAAAGGATTTGAGCTTTGCTCACCAGTGTTTCCACTTGTGGTCTTTAAGGTCATTGCTTAGTATTGCACTGCACATCCTTTCTGATTTCGCACATAATTAGCGTGCGCACATTAAAAAGTGACGGCTTTTCTCGTAAACGAGCGTGGTGACCTATCATTTTTTTCGCATATTTAAGTCTAGTATTAAATCATCTTCTTTCTATACAAGGAGTATAGACCAATTCTCAGTGTAGAAAAATTAATAATCACTGGAAACGTGAAAAAAATACATGTTTTGGGTTGATTTTGTAAGGAATTATGAGGTTTTTTTATTGTATCTCTTTCATGGGGCTGGTGACAATAATAATAATAATAATGATAATGTGACCTATTCTTTGTATTCTATATTTTGAAATATTACATCGCAATGTTCAACAAGGGAAAGTTTCAGAAACTTTCTAGTGCAACTTTTATTTCGATGGAATTTATACCTTAAATAATCTTCAATCTTTTGGATACCCTTTCTGATGTCTCTTCGGAATTTATTCCCCTATTTTGTGTTCAATGTCCTTTTCCTTCTCTAGCAAACCCAGTATTTCTTCATTCAATTTCGACAACATCTTCATCGTTTCTGTCAAATTCTCTCTTATATCTTGTAACTGTGTTTCTCGATAGCAATTATAGTTTCAATCGTTTGAAGTTCCTTTGTAGCATGTCTCCGATGTCCGTTTCAAATTCTTTGTTTCTTTGGCAAATCTCCCATCGTCGAAACTTTCACTCTTCTAAGTAAACAAACCGCACGCACTCTGAACACAAACAGGCGATCAAATCTTCTCTTGGAGCAAATTCACCTTGTTGTCTCTTTCTCCACGTCCGTCTCGAAGGACCAGCTGTTGAAGACTGTATTAAACACTCTACAGTAAACGCGACCAAACTAGAACACAACGGATTTAATTCTCAACTTTCGCGTCGCTACACATCCTCCGCATCTCGCATCTTCTCGCATCTCCACTCGACTAATCTCAAAAGCTTGCATAAAAATGTAAACAAATTGTTTGTTTCCAAGTCACGACATATACATATATAGAGCCGTAGAAGCATACATTTCATCATGTAGATAACGTTATTACTAAAAACGTAGAGCCGTAGAAATGTACAGTTTATCATGTAGAACGTTATTACTAAAAAGTAGAGCCGTAGAAGCGTACAGTTTATAATGGAGATCACGTTATTACTAAAACGTAGAGCCGTAGAAGCGTACAGTTTATAATGGAGATAATGTTCATAATGTTATTACTAAAACGTAGAGCCGTAGAAGCGTATAGTTTATAATGGAGCCGGATAACGTTATTACTAAAACGTAGAGCCGTAGAAGCGTACAGTTTATAATGGAGATGACGTTATTACTAAAACGTAGAGCCGTAGAAGCGTACAGTTTATAATGGAGATAACGTTATTACTGAAACGTAGAGCCGTAGAAGCGTACAGTTTATAATGGAGATAACGTTATTACTAAAACGTAGAGCCGTAGAAGCGTACAGTTTATAATGGAGATGACGTTATTACTAAAACGTAGAGCCGTAGAAGCGTACAGTTTATAATGGAGATGACGTTATTACTAAAACGTAGAGCCGTAGAAGCGTACAGTTTATAATGTAGATAACGTTATTACTGAAACGTAGAGCCGTAGAAGCGTACAGTTTATAATGTAGATAACGTTATTACTGAAACGTAGAGCCGTAGAAGCGTACATTTTATAATACAGATAACGTTATTACTAAAACGTAGAGCCGTAGAAGCGTACAGTTAAACGTAGCGCCGTAAACGTTATTACTAAAACGTAGAGCCGTAGAAGCGTACAGTTAAACTAAGCGCCGTAGAAGCGTAGAAGCGAACAGTTTATAATGTATAACGTAATTACTAAAATGTAGAGCCGTAGAAGCGTACGGTTTATAATTTAGATAACATTATTACTAAAACGTAGAACCATAGAAGCGTACGCATCATACTGGAATAGTTTTGTTTTTCTAGTCTTTCTAATGCATGACAGCCACATTACTTTGAGCAGTTGATGGAGATAACCATGGCAACATTTAAAATTCGAATTAGCAAAATTGACACGCTGTATGAGCTTGGTCGTTTCTACACCTCTACGACCTAAAACATGCCGGGTATAAATAGATATATTGCCGTACAGTTGTAGAGCTCTACGAAAATTTCTACGCGAATTTCAGTGTCCAAAAAACGGGCCGCACTTGTAAAATAGTGCTTCCCATTACATTTTGCAGACAAGTAATTTAGAAATTTACCATGTTTTCTTTTCCAACGCTAAGAGTCGGTCGGTCGGTCGGTCGGTCGGTCGGTCGGTCGGTCTGATCTGTCTGTCTGTCTGATCTGTCTGTCTGTCTGTCTGTCTGTCTGTCTGTCTGTCTGTCTGTCTGTCAGTCAGTCAGTCAGTCAAAAAAACAACCAAAAAGCATAAAATTGCAGTATTACTAAGTGTGTTCAGCAGAGTATTGTAATTAGTAGCAATAAATTTCATGTAACTTGCATTTACAGTTTGCTAATAATAATAATATTGTTTTTATCTTAGTTGGAAGATCTTACCAAAAAAGTTTGAGGAAGTGCAAGCACAGAAAGACACTTTAGTAGCTGAATGTGCACATTACAAAGTCACGCTTCAAGAAACGGTTAGTATATACTCGTCTGACACTTGATTTGATGGCTTGACATTGTATTGATTGATTTGTTTGATCAAAAGTTGTGTAAACTGTTAAGTAAAGTAGTAACACTCACTAACACTTTCTGCTATTTACATCTTGGATTACAGGAATCATTGCTTAGGAAGTTGGAAGACAATGTCGAATCAGAAATGGATAACTGGCAAAAAATTGTGGAGCGAACCCAAAGGGAATTAAAAGAGGTATGTACCCAGCTACTTAACTAGACTGTTATTATGATGTTTCTTCCAGATGATACGAAGATTATTTAATACTATTAACTACGATTATTTGTTTGTCTGCATCATGGAAAGTGCTTTAAGGCCATAGAATGCCTATTTGGAAAGTTCAGGACTGGAAATTCTGGAAAAACAAATGAGGATTTTAATTCATGGCAATACGATGAAGGAAAATTACATTTTGTTACTCAACAAAGAAAACAAACAAAAATTTAAATTCAGGCCAGTTTGTGTTATTTGGTGGCGTGAGATGTAATATATCAAACACAAGAGACAGTATTTCATCTGGATATTCAAACACCGAGAAGACAGTTGAAAATACAATGCGCAGTGAAGTGTTTTTGACGAAATTCGAGGTGATTGGATAGCCGATGAAACACTGTCTTGAGTGTTTGATATATCTTCTCAATCGAAACAAAAACTAAGGTGTAAATGGAGAAATAAAATCGTAAAAATCTATGCTACATGTAATTAAGACTGGGCATCCAAACCTCCGACATGTTTATGATTTCCTTTGTTTTAACTTGATGAATTATTAATGAGTTTGAGAATTCAGATTTTGAATCATCATGGTCGTGAAAGGTCGTAAAACAGTCATAGAATTTTAGACAAAACAAAATGTACAAACCTTGTTACCTTAGCCCCTTGAGCCTAATTGGAAGTTATGTAACTTTTTTAGGCCAATGATAGAATATCGTCGTTAGAGGAAGATCTACAAAAGACAACAGGATCAGCGTCTTCTCAGTTGGACACAATAGCTTCCTTAGAGCAACATCTTAAAGAGGCCAGAACAGCAGAGAGCGAAGCGAAGCAGCGGTTTATTGAATTACAGGAACAGCTTTGAAAAAACCACCATCTCTGAAGATACGGCGGATAAAATCAAAAAACTTGAAAAAGAACTTGAAGCACTTAGAACACAAGAGAAGGAACTTACTGATACAATTTCCAAACTAGAAACCACAGAACGAGACATTATAAAGTGTAAGAAACAATTAGAAGTGTCAGCCAAAGAAATAGCTGAACGCGACAGTGAATTGAAGACGTCAAAGAGCGAGCTTGTTAAAGCTCAGGGTTGTCGAGGAAGAACTTAAGAAGAAGGTGGCATCACTTGAGGAAGCTTTAGCCAAGGCTAACAATGACCTGGGGAAATCACAGGTTTGTGGCATGGCCAACACTGCATTCTATTTTGCTTCAGGGTGACACTTTCTAGCCTGTGTGCAGACATCTCCTATTTCCTACCTGTGTCAGAAAAGTGCTGTCTGCGCTACGTCACTTTTCTGATGCAAGAAGGAAATAGGAATGCCTGCGCAAAGGCTAACCCTTTCTAGTCTGTGAATGCCACCACCTCACCGTTACAGAGCTACAGGCATTTCACAAGAGCTTGTAAAAGCGGTAAGAGATATTGAGAGGTGTCTGTGTTTTATACAGGCTAAACCGACCAGGTCGAGTATTAAAGCAGCACATTTTATAGCCAACTGTTTATTACACTTATCTAAATGGCGTGGCATGTATACTATCCAATAGAAGCCGAGGATAGCTATTCTTCGGCTTCTGATTGGATAGTCTGCATGCACGAAAGAATGTGAATTCATTAAAAGTGGTCACACTTTTGGGCTCTTTGCTGTAAGCGCTCACTGCACTAATAACAATACAGCTTCAGTTGCACTCGCATTTTAAAGGTAAACTTTGTGCACAGTTAAAAATAATTAGTAACTTTATTATAAAGAAAGCATTTTGCTTGAGTTAAAATAACTTAAAAGTCTGCACATAACAATGCTGCCATAAAGGCTGTAAAGAAGTGAAGGTAACTCAACCTTGAATGCTCAAGGATTTCCTAAACTAAGTAAGACCCTGCTGTTGTGGTCGTAAATTAAGTAAGAACCTAGTTGCCATGTTAAAGGACTCTTTAAATGTAATCCTAACTGTTAACCAACAAACCCAAATATAGGAATCGCTCGACAGCTTAAACAGCAGTCCTGACAAGAAAAAGAAAGGCATCAAAGGAGCGTTTAATAAAGTCATGTCCAAGGTTTGTAATGAGCGAAGAAGCTACACTCTCACCAAGCATTTGCCCAAAGTTGTACAGTAGGAAATGTTCCCGCAAATTTGACTGGAATGGTGCTATAAGGATTTTCATGTTGCAACAGATTTTTGCTACTGTAATTTCAAAGGAAGCTGAACCAAATTTGACAAATGGGAGCCAAATGTTTTCAAGTATGTTCCATATTGTAATCCATTTCCATCCTCGCCATCGCCAGTCATCCTCACTTCCTAATGGGTTCCTGTCATTTGTCGAGTGCTGTTCTACAAAATTAAACTATTGTTGAGTAACAAGTTCCTACACACAAGCCTCTCATTTTGACGTTTGTCCATATTGTAATCCATTTCTATCCTCGCCATTGTTAGTTGTCCTCACTTCCTAATGGGTTCCTTCATTTGTCGAGTACTGTAATCTACAAAATCAAACCATTATAGTCTCATAAAATCACGTTTAAAACAGATGATAGTACTCAGCCAAACAAACACTCGTGAGAAACTTGAGATAGTCTTCGCAAAAATGTTGAACTGGAGAGATGAAGCATAGCTATTCAGTCTTTAATTAGTCTCTATTCAGTCTTTATTCAGAACTTTAATCTGGTTTGCAGATTAGAACGATGCTGTAATTTCCTCCTAAAGTAACTTTATTGCTAAAAGACAAATATAACCAGAGTTTGTCGTAAATAATGACAATTTAATGCTTGGGAAATTAAGAAACTTCTAGATAAGCTTAATCTTGCTTTAAACAACTTGATGCTGGACAGCATAAATAAAATTATTAGTAAGTGCAACATTTTCAAAATGCCACGATGTTACATTTACTTCGTGGGTTTTTTACAAATGTAGATTATCCCTGTTAGAGTCTGAGAGTCGTTTGATATAGTTTGGAGGAAAAGTGTGAAAGTATGACTTTCAAATATCCATATCAAATGATTAATATTCTGTTATTTTTTTAAATCCAACATTCTTGCAGAAAGATAAAGAGGAGATGAAGCAATTGGAAGAGGTGAAGTGCTATTAATACTACTGTAATGTTGTAGTCCATTAATAATAATAAAACAAATCTTGGCCCAGTTGTTTGAAAGTCGATTAATGCTAATCCATGATTATAAGTCAATCAAGGTTTTAATTTTTCTTGAATAAAAGTGTTTTCCACAGCTAATGTTTGCGCTCCTGTGTCACATCGGCAGCTAAAATAAAATATATATTGATTTGTGGACATTTTCCTTGTAGGCTCAACGGAGGATCTCCATTCAGCAGACTGAGATTGACGTGAGTTTGTGGTTGCATGTCAGAGTTAATTTCATGAAATTGATGAGTAAACTAACGTGAGAGATGTAGTGGTCTAATGGTTTCGTTTGGCTTCAGATCGAGCGGTCCAGGTTTGAGCAACCTCGTCCCCAGGGCCATCTCCGCTTTCAAGATGGCGGGTGGGCGTGAAGAAGACCCTGGCGAACAGCAGGTCACGTGTCTCCAAAAATATTGGAGATTTTGATTGTTTCAAAATGGCAGTGGGCTTGCGATTGGCTAATTTTGTGGTCACATGACCTGCTCTTCGCCAGGGTCGTCTTCGCACCCACCTGCCATCTTGAAAGCGGAGATGGCCCTGGGGACGAGGTTGGGGTTCGAGCACTGGTTGGGGTCATTGTGTTGTACGACACTTTACTCTCACAGAGGCAACCCAGGAGTATAAATGAGTACCAGCGAATTGTCATGGCAACCTGACAAAATTACTGGGGATTACCTGCGAATGTTGCAATAGACTAGCATCTTATCCCAGTCTGGCGCTTCATGCTATGAAAAGCGGAGTTAAGTGCGACGTGAAGTAAACTAACATAGCTCTTGTTTTATAGGATCTCAAGAATGCCAGAGAAGTACTAGAGAAGCAAAACAAAGCTTTAGAAGTTGATTATAAAGAATTGAAGAGACAATCAATCTCTGTTGAAGCTGTAAGTACTTCCATTTTTCTTCAAGACTTTTGTTTCTATAGCAACAAAAGTGCCACCAGATTTGAGAGTCCAAGGTTTGAAATAATTTTTTGTCTTACAGGAATTGACTAAATCACAACAGATAGAGAAAGATATTGTGGAAGCGATGAGTGAGGTATGTTTTCGTTGAGCAAGGAAGCATTCAATATTCATTTCCCTAACAGAAGGAAACATTTGCACCAAGCTTCGTGGAAAATACAAATAAGCGCCTCTTTTCCAAATAAAGTTAAACATGAATAAACTACATGCAATAAATAAATAATTAATTATAGATTAACCTGTTGATTGCACTTTTAAAATGCTGTTTGAGTTGATAATAAGTTAAGACTATAATTTTAATTGAAGGGCATGCTGGAATAATTCTATTGTCGTTATGCCCTTATTCCAGCACGCCCTTCAATTATTACAGTGCGACTACTCGAAGTGGGCCAGTTTGAAGAAAACTTTCTAGGTTTCCCGAGAGGTCCACACTTTGTTGATGTCAAATTTTGTTGTAGAACTATATTGTCTGTATGCTTCAACGCGATTGGTCAGTTTACAAAAAAGGTCGCCATCCTTTGTTCTCAATTAACGTTTTATTGGTTACTTCAAACTGGCCCGCTTCGAGTAGTCGCACTGTAAAGACTGCTAGAAGCAAATCAAAGTTTAAGGAAATTATTTAAAGAAAACTATTTGTCTTGAGTTGTTCTCAGCAGCTGTGATGTTATCACATATTAAATCAAGTCAGTTAAAAGTATTTTAAACATGGGACATCTACTGTACACTGAGTGCACTCTTCTGCCAGGGCCCTTTTTAATGCTTTAAAGATTGGAAAATAAATACTCCGCTTTACCTTCCTACCATCTCTTATAAACAAACACAGGAAGTGAAAAAAAATTCCAGTCTAGGTTTTAATCCACAAATGTTTGTCAAGGTCTTGTTCTGACTTAATCCTAGAGGGCGGAATATTTAAACAAAGTCTAAGTTACGTTTATAATTTAATGAGGTTTAAATCTACTTATAAGCCGGTTAGTCCAAGTAGCTAATTGTTTTTAGTCTGTGTTGAACACCTTCTAAACAGGGTTTTACTGAAAATGACGTTAACATATTTAGGTTGGCCAGTTTAAAGTCGGGTTACGTAGGCCACGGTTTCGTTAAACTCTGTCTAAACCTTGTTTAAATATTTGGCCCAGAGGGTATCTAATCAGTTAACGGCTTAATAAAATGAGGAAACGCTGAACTTCTCACGATTATAATCTTGTTCTTTTCATCCACGAGTAATTTGCCGTGACTATGAACAAGTCCTAGATGTGTTGGGTATTCTGTACAATGCCCTATTTACTCTCCCATAACTGCGAGAAATAATGGGTTAATTGACTCATAGTAATAATGCATACGTCACATTGCTTTCATATTTAACAGACAGCGCTAAGCCCCGTGAAGCCCCGCCTTGAGCACACACCTAAAGTAAGTATTGCCTACTGCGTCTGAAACAGTCGTACATACGCACACACACTGTTTTAACATGTAATCAGCTAAAATACGATGCAAAAACTCTCGAGACACACCATCCTCTTTAACCCTTTTATCACCACAATGGGTAATTCTAACTGGTCGTTGCCTTAAACAACTATAGAGCGGTTTTCATTGAGTGTTGTGAAACCAAAACCAAAGCAATTACAATGACCAATCACAACAAACGTAAACGACAAAATGAACCGATGAGAACTCGTAACAAATACACGTAGCCAGCGCCAAGCGCGGGAAAACGCGTGTGACCAAGTCGCGATTGGTTTTGGTTTGGTTTTGCATCTGATTGGTTGAGTAGCTGGTGCAAGTTTTTTAAACCAATCACAGAGCGTAGTAAAGCAAAATCAAAGCAATTCCAGATTACTTTCGACACTCAATTGAAAACCTCTCTAACAATAAGACAGGTCTTGAGAATTAATTAAACACCTGATCATCTTGGCTAATTCTTGAAAGGGAAATTATAAAACATGTGTTTAAATCTGTAAAGAGAATATTTATTTTGAATTTAAATTTATTTCCATTGTATTCTCTCAATCATTGGCACTGATACCAAATTAGGTGAACGTTAAACATGGCGGTCGATCTTGTAAAATGTGTCTAGAACAATAGAAGTGTCTCGTCCATTTTGCATCGAATTGTAGCTTTCAGCTAAACATTACTTCTATGCCTGTTCAACAACGTTCAGTCAACATCTCCAAAGAGTGGTGTGTTCATTGGTGACACATTTACCAATTCACTTCCCAAAAAATGTTCCTGCGCTGTTTGACCTTTTTGAAGATCGTTGACTGTCTGTAAATAAAGAGACAGTCTCAATTGGTGGTGAGGAGATTCTCTTCATTTGTTTGATCAACTCCACTCTCTTTCTACTTCAGCCCAAGTTCCACGGAACATTGAAGCCAGCAGACAACTTTGACGCTGAAAAAGACGCCGAGGCACTTAGGAAAGCTATGCAAGGATCTGGTGAGAAAAACTGTTCAAGTTTTGATTATTGTTGAAGCTTATTTATTTGTTTCTGGGAGGTTAACTTGTTGTTTCAGGATGTTAAAATCATTTTGCACTTCAGTTCACATTCATAACTCCTCCATCGACCAGGGATTGCGTGATTCAACTGCATTCTTATTTCTAGTCATACCAGTCACGCAAATTGTCAGGGAGATCGTGCACTGATTGGTTAACAAGTATAACTATGGCGGCTAGTGATCTTAACAAAAGTCTGAATTGTTTGATAAAGAAAACTACTATATCACAAGATGATTTCGTCTTCTGTGTAGAATTTTAGTTAGAAGTCAAGAATTAGTTATTTCACTTCTGCCATTCAGCTTTTGCTAAATATTCATGCTTTAACTTATAACTCATTGACCGTTACGTCTTTCCCACAGGAAGTGACAAAGATGCAATTGTGGCAGTTCTTGGAGCACGCAGCAATAAACAGCGACAAGAAATTGCTGCGAAATATCAACACAAGTATAGCAAGGTAAAGTTTCCTACTCGGATAGCTTGATGTCCTATACCCTGGGTACCAGAGGTTTTCTTCTTGCGCATTTGGTGTAGGATCGGCCAGAAGCCGACTCGACTGACATAGCTTTTGACCGGAGCCAGGGTAGATATGCCCTACGTAAGCTATGTAGCATTTTTGAATATTAATAAATTGATGGTAAAAAAAAAAAAAAAAAAAATAAAAAAATAAATTGATGGTTTAATTTTTCTTTTAGAACCTCACCGAGGACTTGAAATCGGAGCTAAGTGGAAAGTTTGAGGATGCTGCAGTGGCTTTGATGGCGGTTCCAGAATTCTACGATGCTACCTCTCTTCATGACGCAATGTCGGTGAGTCGTTGATGTTCTTTCGCGTAGCTTAATTTCTTTCGCACGCTGAATTCTTCCCTCGCTCGAGAGAGGTGTCTGAGATTTCGATACTGATGACGTAGCTCTACAGAGATCCGTGTAGTGTCTCTGATTGGTTGTTGCTCGGTTTTGAATTTTCGCGCGCAAGTAACAACCAATCAGCGACACTGCAAGGATCTCTCTAGAGTTACGTCATCAGTATGGAATTTTTGGGTCGAATCTCGGATGTCTCTAGAGCGGGGAAAGAATTGAAGAGAGACATGTTAACTCAACTTAGGCTATGATCTAACTGTATTTTTTACTCGTTTAACAGGGAATCGGAACTGATGAACAAGTTCTTATAGAGATTCTATGTTCACGTACTTACGAGGTGGGTGTTGCTCTACCTTGCCCGAGTTCAAAACTGAAATACATGTATATTGAATAATAAACAGTACCGCATGAAAGTACTGCTCAATAGCTTTCATTTGAATGGTCCCATTCCAACGTTTCATCCACAGACTTGAAAATGTTAGAACCACCTTAGTGAACTGGTTGCAACTCAGCCTGTTCCAGGCGTTCGGATAGTGGAGGAGAGAAGCGAAAAGACGTGCGAACCCCCTCTCCCCAATCCCCACGCCTATTATTCACTCACCACTCTTCGCGCGTCTTTTTGTGTCGCTCCCCACTATCCGAATCCTGGAACAGGCTAGTTGCAACTCAAATTCGCGAACTTTTGAGTTCTCCAACTTACCGCCCAGTTTGTTTTTTTGCATCACGCAATGTAAACATAGTGCTTATTTCAAGTGCTAACCAACTTAAACACGCATATTTGACTGTTTTTAACAGGAACTTCAAGTCATAAAGAATGCCTATACACAAAGTAAGTGGTTGTATTTTTTGGGGGACTCTTACAATTTCTATTTGACACATTTAACGGATGTCTTATACATGTAATTCCGTGGGAGACGCTTCTCTATACCCTGGAGTACAAATGGGTACCGGCGAATTGTCAGGGCAACCTGACAAAAATGCTGGGGGTGACCTGCGATGGACTAGCATCTCATCCAGGGGGAGTAGCAATACTCCTAGTCATGCTACAGAAACCTGAGTTAAGCACTGGCCTGATAAGCCACTGGGCAGCTTGTAGACGTAACATTTATGGTTGTTATTTTCTCTTTGCAGTTTATAGTGGTAAAGATGTTCTTAAAAAAATCAAAGAGGATACTGGAGGAGAGTTCCGAACCACTCTAATGAACTTGATAGAGGTAAGAGCTCATTAGTAGCTACTCCGCAGCTGAAACGCCTGTGTTGATTGGACGAGAAGGTATCGCGTGTTACACCCCGCTTGAACATTGACATGTGATCAGGGCGTGAGTGTTGGGCAAATGGCCATTTCCTTTAACCTCGGTTTCAAAACGAGTCCTGGTGCACAACCTTTCATATCAAAATAATTTTTAATCGCAAGTTCATTTTCATGCAAAATAAACTCGTTTTCATTTGAATAGTTTCGCACCAGGACTCGAGTTTTGAAACAGGGGTGAAACTCAACTCGTTCCCAGGGTCTACTCCGCATTCAAGATTTCTCCGCGCCCAGCCGCCATCTTGAAAGCGGAGTAGACCCTGGGAAGGAGGTTGAGAATAATGTTGAATGAAATTAAACCTAAAACGGAATAATTTAATCCAGTTGCAAGAAGCAACGCTTTATGACTGGTCCCTCTCGGCTTCGCCTTGGGGAACATGGAGGGTCTTGGGAAAACAAATTTCACCGTTTTCCATGTGCTCAGTTATTAAATTCTTATTAACAACCGATGCAGTAGAACAGTTTCTTTAGAATTTTATCCGTAACAGTTTTCATTGTCTTTAATGTCAATGTACTGCGTGTTTTTGATTTGACTGTTTTTATTTCACAGAAAAAACGCGATAGCTCCGCACAAGTTAAGGAGGATCTTGCTAAAGAGGATGCCAAGAAACTTCACGAGGTTAACAAAAGTCAATTACATAAAAACGTTTTTGAAATTTGAGTTTATTGTATATTGCATACCTATACGTTACGTTTTGTGAGAGAAAGTCAGTTGAAACTAGTAAAGGCCCGATCAAACGGTCACAACATTTGTTGAGAGCCGAGACCACCCCTCTCAACATTGTTGAGAGGGGTGTTGTGATATGTTGAGACGAGTTTGAATCCATTTAAACTTTGTTTCAACATCGTCACAACATTTCTTTTGTTCTTGAAATGTTGAGAGGTTGAGTTTGAGGCCGTTTGACCGGGCATGGTCTCAAAATGGGGCCATGAATGGTGTGTGTTTTTGCGTGCCACGTTATACGCTTGTTATTCGTTTACAGTGATCATTGCTTTCTTTCTACTTTCAGGCAGGACAAGGGAAAAAGGGAGCAGACAAAGCAGTGTTTATAGAAATTCTAACAACCAGAAATCACGCACAATTACGAGCCACCTTTGACGCCTACAAAACGGTCAGTATTGACAATTATCTGTACTTATATAATGATCTGAGGTTCGTTTTGAAGTTCTATTGTAACATATTTTTTTCGTGGTACGGTTCTCCTTCAATATATTAATAACTTTCAGTTGTAGTTTTTGCGAAATTTCAAAGGAGTCCCAGGCTGTCCCGCCATATTGTAATCCATTTCCATCCTCGCCATCGTTAGTCATTCTCACTTCCTAATGCGTTCTGTCATTTGTTGAGTACTGTTCCACAAAATCAAACCAAATTTGGGGTTAACAGTAGAACGGAACGGAAAAGTAACTGAAATACATTTTCAACTTTTCGAACTCAGCTGGTCATTACCTTATTTATTTCATGTAGTACTGGACTGGAGTGAAGCATTGGATTGGTTTCTAATTGTAAACATTGCTTAATTTCGTAGATGGCCAAACGTGACCTCATGGACTACATCAGCGAGCAGTTAACTGGCGACTTGCGCAAAATCATGGAGGCAATAGGTGAGCAAAGAACAGCTAAAGGCTTAGGAGAATTTCCTCACTCGCAAGAAAACTAACGAGATAGGACCAGGTACCAATGTCTGGTGTGAACTAAATCCAAACTAAACCGCACTGGACCAATAGTTACGACCGTAAATGGCGGCAAAATATACCAATCGGAGCTCGAGGAAAAACATGCAGCGGTTGGCAAGCGCGGGAAAAGTCACGTGATTGTTTTTGGCTTGACACCTGATTGGCCGAGAAGACGCCAGCTTCACTCTGATTGGTTAAGGGCATGTTGTGCACTGAAATTTCTTGATACTGTGATTTAGTTCGTCGTGGAATTGTCGGTACGGACGTTATCTTGAGCCATATTCTCCCGACGTGAGTAATAGAAATGTATGATAAAATTGAGAAGAATTTTGAAGTTGATCGCATGACTAAAAGAGCTTACACCGTATACACACTGTAATCCACACAATACGCAAGTACTTATTTATTTTCTTTGTATTTTTCAGTTCGATGCGCGCAGGACCCGCCGCTGTACTTTACTGAGGTGTTGGAAAAGCGCTTGACAAGTCCAACAGTAAAACTGTCACACGAGTACTGGTGACGAGAGCTGAGGTAAGTTAAAGATGAAATACCTCTCAATTGTATACTAGTGTAAAGTCCGGGCCAAACGGAGATTTAGAGTTGAAAAATAGCTCAAACTCTCTCTCTCGTTTGGCCTGAAACTCTCGTGCGCTGTCATCGAGTTTGAACCTGCTCAAATTTTTCTTGAGAGTCATCGAGTTTTCTCTCATTTGGCCCGGACTGGCGAGAGTTGAAGAAAACTCTCGTGCAACTCTCATCCTTCTAACTGACTCTCGTTCTCGTATGGCCCGGGCTTAAAAAGAACAGAAAAACACACTGACTTGTATATAAAGCCGCGGACTGGTTTGAAATATTGATGATCTGTTTCACACTCGCACTTCACATTTAACATTAGCACCGACACTCGTATTTCACAATTCAATAAAAAAGTACAGAAAACAATTATAAACCCTTTGAATCATTTATACAGTGCTGCGCGCCCTGCCGTTGCCACTCGACAAAGTTTTTGATTAATTTTTGACAACTTTTTGACATCTTTCGGATGGCTTTCATTTCAACTGACCAATCAAAGTGCAAGTGAAGAACTATGAGAGACGGAGTTGACAAGCTCCACGTTCGCGTTTTGACAGTTCTTGCAATTTGATTTGCGAGTTTAAATTGAAGTCATCGGAAAGTTTTAAAAAAGATGTCAAAAAGTCGTCAAAAATTAATCAAAAACATTGTCGAGTGGCAACGGTAGGTTGCTGTTCACTGTAGTTCCTAGTAGGTAGGAAAAACCAAATTCTCTCAATACCAATAACAGAAAATGTATGATAAACAGTGAAGAGAATTTCTGTTTTGATCTTCTGCAGAATGACCTGGCCGAGATCAAGACGCAATACGCAAAGAAGACTGGGCAGCCTCTTAAAGAAGTAGTCGTGAAGAAAATGAAAGGAGACCTTGAAAAGATTCTTCTACAACTTCTGGGCAACTGAGAAATCGAATATTAGCTGAGTAGTGACTGAGAAATTCAATTTAAACAAATCTTCGCATCATTTGGCGAGGTTTTATTTGGATTCGCCTGTAAACGACAGCCGTATTTTTCATGCTTTCCCGTCAGTTTCTTGCAAAGGCGTGAAATATACGACTGTTCTTTTCCTGGGCCAGTTTTAATACAGTCGAAGCTCCCGTAAGTGGACACCCTCGGGAAGCAGAAAATTAAAAGTGTCCGCGACTGGAGCTGGACGCTTACAGGAATGTGTAAATACAGAGTTTGTTTGAGCTAGAGTTCAAACGGGGGTTTGTCAAAGCGGCCGTTAGTAGAGCTGTCCGCTTACGAGAGTTTCCACTCAGAGAGCTTCGACTGTAATACTGTAGTGTAATAGGAATTTTGAATCGTAGCTTGTTCATCTCTTGGGTACCCTGTGGTGCTTAACTGTTGCATGGGCCAAAACAGACGTAAAATCGCGAGTTTTTAGCACTTAGTCCTTGCCGTGCCCTAACCATGGCGGGGAAATGGAGACGATGCTGTTGACGTCATTGGTGTCGTCAGCATTCTCGTCACCAGGACTCACGAGCTTGAAGTCTGTTGATCGGCCAAGCAGCCCTGTTGCTGCAGAGAGTATCGGGATGCATCACATGGAGAATCTAGCGAATAAAACTTCTAATCACATCATACAAAATTAACAATAATAACGTGCACCGGCAGATTCCACGGTGCTTCAAATATTTTTGAATTCCGCCACTTAAATAAGTTAGGCTTTGTATTAAATTAATAAGTGCCCTTTGTGGCACAGGCCAAAAAAAGTTGGTTACTTATAATAAATTTACCAAGATAATTAGCCATCGAAGGGGTTAAAAATAGCGACAAATTAATATAAAATGCTCTACGAGTAACATTAGTGTTGCTTATAATTTCAATTTCGTCACCGGACGTTTTAGTTTGATTCACTCGAGAGTTTTATGGGAGCGTTTGGAAAACCGAATTTAGTTCAACAATTGGTAAAAACATTTTTGTTCTTTACAATAGCATCAAAGATGGGTATGGTATTTATTTTTCTTTCGTTGATTTACAACTTATTTTTTTTCGTGGAAAGTCAACGGTACAATTTAAAGTTTTGTCAGCGGGTTGAATATTAGTGTAGCGTCCTCGGTATTATTAAGAAAAGATAAGTGTGGGTAGCAAATAAGTAGGATCAATTAAAATGTTTGCCGAGTATTAAAACAGCCGTTTCGCGGCGCCGCTACCAGTAGTTGTACCGCATAACGCTACAGTCGAAGCTCCCGTAAGCGGACACCCTCTGGAAGCAGAAAAAGTGTCCATTTGTAAATCCAGAGTTTGTATGAGAGTTCAAACGGGGTTTTGTCAAGGCAGCCGTAAGTTGAGCTGTCCGCTTACGAGAGTGTCCGCTCAGAGAGCTTCGATTGTATTTTTATTTCGCAAACTTCGGCCGGGTTAGCGTCCCCAATCCCTTCTCCGAGCCCGCGGTTTTCCGTCAACGACGTTGCTAAGCAACGTGACGTATACTATGGCGTCATGCTGACGTCGCAAGTTTCTGAATACTCGCGAGTACTCGGGCTATTTTTTGATTGGGGAATTAATAATCGGAAAGTACGAAGATTTGCCGAAATCTGTTTTACGAGCTGCACAACAAAATGTGCATATTAATTAAGGAACTTTACAATGTCAATTACGTTTTGTAGGTTTGTGTATGTAGCAGAGAAAATTCATCGCTTCATTCCTGTAGACAGTACATTGTCTTGAAATGCATAGCTAAAACCGAGAATGTGTTGTTTAATACTGTTTGCACTTACAAGTGTAAGCTTTACAGAATACAGACATCTGATTAAACCGTCCTTTCCTAAATGGGCTGTCAGTTTGATTGTTGTTGTCGCACTGATTTTTTTTTTTTTTTGGGGGGGGGGGGGGGGGGTAGGCAGGAGGAAGGTCAGATCAAGAGAGAAAATTATCTCTAGAGAATTGTTCGTTTATCAATCTAAAAACATCACATGGTCTGAAATGGGGCAACAAGCAAATTACAGTACAGTGTTTCCTTACTGAAAATTAAGAGAAACTTGATTCGGTTGGAACCAGCCAACCATGTCTGCCTTAGAGAGGTGTCCGCTTTGAGAGAGTTGATACATCAATTGACTGTTTGGAAAAAAAAAAAAACGTTTAACAACAGTAAACGTTTTTAATTGTTTCACAACCAATCAACTAAAACCAAACCCAATCGTCACAAGGTGTGATAAGCTGCTACTGAACAGATGTAGTTTATTACGACAAAATTGCAATACAAAAGTCCATGAAGTTTGTTACATAAAACTATTCTACGTGCGCGGAAAAGTTCTATTCTTATCACACACGAATACGTAATATTACAGTAAGCTGTTTGGTTCTAATATAAAGTCAATATATATTTAATTTTATTTGGGTTCGCTGATTTCTTCTAGATGCTATCTGTGTGTGGAAAGCTTAAAATAGTTGCCTGTTCCGACACTGAATCTTTGATGTTATAATATTCCGTATACAAGTACATTCTTGAGACAACCTCGTCTCCAGGGCCTTCTCTGCATTCAAAATGGCAGCGAGAGAAGCATAAATCAACCAATGGCGGGCCTTCCGCCATTTTGAATTGTTTAAAACCTCCAAAATTTAAGGTCACGTGATCTGGTGTTTGCCATGGTCTTCTCCCGCTGCCATTTTGAATACCGAGAAGGCCTTGGGGACGAGGTTGTTCTCGAGGTGTAATTAGCTACGGCTGGGAAAAAAACAGCGAAGCAAAGTGCGGCTCCTTTTTCAAGATCCATATATTAATTCTCCTATCTGATTGTCATACATTCCCTTTAATGTTAGTTATGAGAATTTAGTGGAACATCAATATGATATCCCCTTGTTGATGATTTTCTATACTCTCCTCACTCGTCCCTTGACAATGTATGGATACTGTGAAGATAAATTCGATATTGGTCACTGCTGGGAAGCGATGGGTCAGTTCTGGCCAAGCTACTGCAGCGGCCCGCAGCGAGGCTTCCTTGTCCACTGTCCAAAGAAAGCATTATTCTCGCTTGCTGATCATGTTGTAAAAACTCCAATCTTCAGGCAAAACCAAATCCTTCGCTGCCCTCATTTATGGCGAGCAGAAGTTTCCTCTGCATTTCCTTGAACGACGAGTAGGAAGGTAAACAGAGCTGATTGAAACTGCAAACAAGGAGAAAATATGTCGTCGAAAATCGTTTTGAAGGTACTTATGAATAGCTTGCGTAAACAGACGTCTCTCTTCGAGCTTCTTTGCGCATCTCGAGAGAGGGGTCTGATATTCGACCCGAAAAATTCAGAGATCCGTGTAGTCTCTGATTGGTTGTTGCTACTTGCGCGCGAAAATTTATAACCAAGTAACAACGTACCAATCAAAGACGCTATACGATAAGGCTTGTGAGAAAGCTTACCACGTGTGTGCTGTAGGTAGCGCGTCTGTCATCGGAGCCGTGGAGATCTGTATTTGGGGAGTAAGCTCAGCAAATCCCCCAGGGGGTAGTTGAGAGGATCCTGTGATGAACTGTACCAACCGCGCCAGCTCTTCTTGGGTAAGACTTGTCACAATCGTCCAAAACCAGTCAAGAGTCTAAATTGGAAAATAAAATGTCCGCACTTGTTAGTTTTTTCTCTTCTACATTTATATAGTAACGAAAAGAACACAACTCCCGGGGATTGAGCACGAATGGAGTGTCGAAAGTAATCAGGAATTACTTTCAATTGGTTTTACTTTACTACGCTCTGTGATTGGTTTAAAAAACTCGCGCCACCTGCTCAACCAATCAGATGCAAAACTAAAACCAATCGCGACTTGGTCACACGCGTTTTCCCGCGCTTGGCGCTGGTTACGTGTATTTGCTTCGAGTTTTCATTGGTTCGTTGTATTGTTTACGTTTCTCAGTAACTGGCCATTATAAAAAAAATAAAAATAAAAACTGGCCATTACATTGCTTTGGGTTTGGTAACCGCTCTAGCAAACCCTTGACTAACAAACAAAGTGATACTTAAGGTAGTACAATTGGGTGAGTCGTAAAATATAAAGTTGCCTTCGTTTTCAGCCAGCTGGTAGATAAAACATTATTATGATCAATTCCAAAAGATAAGAGTCCACCGTTTGCGGGTTTTGGAGGAAGCGGAGATTGAATTTCGTTGTCTGGGACGCCATTTTAAGACGCCATCTTGGATTTGCAGACGTAAGTATCGAACGGTGGAAGCTAAGGACATGCGCTCTGGTATTTTGTTCACGGGAGTCTCGCACAACATTCCAGATTATTTTTCGTGTGTGCTCATGTTAATCAGGCTGGTAAGTACAAGGCTCAAGATGGCGGATCAATTTGCAGAGAAATCGCGATGAAAAACTGGCTGAATTCGTCGAATTCGGCGTCTTTTTTACTTACATGTGATAAAATTTAACAAATTGCCACTAGGAAAAACTCAATGCTGACGAAATTTGGCACAGCTTTTGTCCACATGTTAAGTAATCTTCCTGCATTTAGCCGCAAAAAACATTCAATTTGAATAAAATTAAGGGAGTCATGTCCATGATTTTAATGTCTGTTAATAATTAACACAGAATTTGCTGTTTCACTGCGGCTAACTCATATTTCATGTATTTTCTTCATAACTGTTTACAAAACAAAAATTATGACTACTAATTAAAACATAAACCTAAAAATTAGAAAAAACTGATTTTTACACCGGTTGCGAGGTAATCAATTTCACACATTCCCGTTACGAAAATGAAAATGTCGATTTCAGAATCTGTTTCTCTGATAAAATGACTTAACAACTTCTTCTATGGAATTTGAAATGGATTTGAAACAGTTCTCAAAAAGGGTCCTTTTTCGGAGAATTTTAGCCAGTTGTACTACCTTAAGGTCATTCCTTAGTATTGCACTGCGCATCCTTTCTGCGCATAATTTCGCGCGTAATTAGCGCGCGCACATTAAAAACATGGCGGCTTTTTCATTGTGGCTATGCTCGCCAGAGAGGTAAATGATTGTTTTCTCGTAAACGAGCGTGGTGACCTATCATTTTTTTCGCATATTTAAGTCTAGTAATCATGTTCTTTCTATACAAGGAGTATAGACCAATTCTCAGTGCAGGAAAATTAATAATCACTGAAAACGTGAAAAAATACGTGTTTTTGGTTGATTTTGTAAGGAATTATGAGGTATTTTTAGTCGATTATATCTCTTTCGCGGGGCTGGTGACCTATTCTTTTATTCTATATTTTGAAACATTACGTCACAATGTTCAACTAGGGAAAGTTTCAGAAACTTCCCAGTGTAACTTCTATTTCGATGGAATTACCTTAATCTGAAGGTTTTTATTAGAATATTTAATAAAGATGCAGTAACTATTATTTGGCGTCCTTTACCTTTGTGAAGGGCGAACTGCTGTGTATAACAGTGTGATTTTGTCGGAAATCTGAAACACTGATATTGCCCGTCCCGCACATCAAAAGCTGTCAAAACAACAACAGATCAAATGATTAGACTAGTTCCCAGTCACCTCTCGATTGACGAATGGAATCATGGGAAACACAAAGTAAGTCACAAAGTCTCACCTCTAACTCGTATTCATCGAACACGCTCAACAGACTGTCTGGAACCATTTCATTCAAACCTGCACAAACACAAAGTCATGTTGATAATTAACTTTAAATGCAAAGGAATAAAGCAAGATAGCCTTCTATCCACCGTACTCGAAGCACTATCCATGACATCGGAAACAAGAAAGTTAGATCTCTCTACAAAGTCATACATTATAAGACAATGGGGAGAGTAATTTATTCACGCCCGCTAGGATGAGTTTATGTCAGTGAAAAATAGTTCAGTGAATAGTAACAGAAAATGCGCTAAATTCGATTTGAACTCCGGCCTAACGGAATCCATACCATATGCGAGAACCACTATTTTCAGGGAAATAGCGCCCTAAAATTAATAGATCGCAAAATCGTTTTTAATGCCGGTCAAAAACTACAAGCAAATAGCAGTAAATGACCGTACTGACATTCATCAAGAACACAGGCAAACAACTATTGCAAGCAATCTCACAAACGACGGATCACGTGGAAAAGTACTTCTGTAGAAGGTCTGCATTGAAAGATAAACATGCTCTGTTGAGAATTGTAACACCCTGGGCTTGGTTGTTCAAAGGGTGGATAACGCTATCCATCGGAAAAATCACTATCCGTTGGATAGCGTAGTTTGTTTTGTTAACACTTATCCATTAGATAGTGGATTTATCCGGTGGATAGCGTTATCCACCTTTTAACAACTGGAGCCTAGTGTGTTATTTTCGCTTGTAGTTACAGCGATTTTCAATTGAGTGCCGTAAAACCAAAGTGAAAACCAAAGCAATTACAATGGCCAATCACAGCAAACGTAAACAACGCAAGGAGCCAATGAGAACTCAAAGCAAATACACGCAACCGGTTCCAAGCGCGGGAAAACGCACGCGATCAAGTCGCGATAAGTTTTGCATTTGATTGGTTGAGAAGGTGGCGCGATTTTCAGTAACCAATCACAGAGCGTAGTATAGCAAAACTAAAGCAATTTTGGATTACTTTCGACACTCAATTGAAAACCGCTCTAACAGGGTGCAAGACACTCTTTCAGCCGAACCTTTTGCAAAAGCTTCAATCTCTAGTTTGACAGAGGATGTCAGGCGATACTGCGCCAACAAATCCAGATATTCTTTCTTGTTGGACTCTGTCACTGGAATCTGAGATCCACCTGGTTTCAAATCCACCAACTGAAAGATTCAACAGGACATTTACCTCAATTTAGCAAGCGTGTCACCAAATGTACAGATTGTAACTGCAGGCTATTTTAAACTGTACACCTTTCATTACAGGACGTAAAGGGTACAATAAATTAAAGAAGCTACGTCACGGTTGGCGCATCTTGAAAAAATTGGCCATTTTTTTCAAGTTCGCCGTTCGTAATCCGTCTCAATCTTCTCCATCCTCAACCATCCTTGTTCCTGTTTGGTTTATTATCACCTCTTTGGTGTTTTTCTACCTTAGTAAACTATTATTTTGAGGCTTTCTTCAGTTTGAAGGTGATTTTGCACTTCGCAAAAATGACTTAAAATATCGTGACAAGGGAAAAATGAAAATGCAACACACGTGTGTGGGGGGACAGGGGGGCAGGCTACCGGAGGCGGGAAGAGAGGACAGGAACGATTCCTACGGTGGCGGGATCCGGGAGAAATTTCGCAACATTACACAATATTTTTCACATACACAAATATACACCACCACGCAGGAAATGTTTTCACATTCTTAGCATGCACCACGTTAAAGAAGGAACTTTATCGCACCTTCTCTAAGCGCCCCTGCTGATCGTACTCCTCCTCTGCGAACACTAGTGCCAGGTCCTCTGGGTCCGTCTCCTCGATATACTTGATTTTGCTTCGATAAAAGTCCTTGTCGTCACTCTCGAAATACTATGATGGCAATAAAATTAAAAACAGTAGTTTGATCACAAATATCTTAAAACTCCCGCTCTCGTTTGACCTCCAACTCTCACACGCTCTTTAAACCTGTTCAAATTTTCATGAGAGTTCAAACCCTTTCACTCCCAGAGTCAAACCTTGAGTCAATAAATGTGGTTGTACCTTTCGAGTCTGTGGATGAAACCCTAGTGTGTGACCATTCAAATGAAAGCTATTGAGCAATATTTTCAAGTGTTGTTGTTTGTTTGTTTGTTTGTTGTGACAATTTTGCAAAATGAAATTCTAGATTTTTTACTCAGTTTGAAACTTAGCACTCTTGGGAGTGAAAGGGTTAACGAGAGTTCTCAATCGTTTGACCGTACGCTGAACTCGAAGCAAATACATGTAACCAGCGCCAAGCGCGGGAAAACGCACGTGACCAAGTCACAAATTATTGGTTTTAGTTTGGCATTTGATTGGTTAAGAAAGTGGCGCGAGTTTTTCGAACCAATCAGAGAGCGTAGTAATGCAAAACCGCAAATGGCCATAAAAAAAATCACCCCCATGCATTCGCTAATCCGCAAAACTGGAATGCCACGTGCGTTCTTCCATAGTTAAGCTAACAATATGACAGCTTGGAGTCTTACCCTGTAGCTAACACGAAGACCCAGTAATTGAGCCAAAAACGATCTGCTAAACCTCGCTTTTACGTTGAGCCTCCGAGTTGAACCCAAAGCAGATTCGTATAAACATTTTCCTACGATGCGTCCTGCAAACTCGTAAAACTTCAGCTTCATTCCAGAAGGTCTCTTCGGATTCGGGTGAACCTAAAATTGAAAGGAAACAACACGAAGTCAACATACAAATTCTCCTTATTGGTCTCTATACATTTCTTATAGTACTAGTTGGGAGAATCTGCTTAAAAAACAACTGAAGACAATTTATGTTTGTTGATCACTTGCTTAATTCTCATGACCTTTTCTTATGATCATGTATTGGTATTGTGAGGCTTTATGATGTAAGAAGACATTGCATCGCATAGAACAAACACTGTAAGACAAGAGAGATCACTAGAGAAATGCATTTCCGTGATTCTATACTCAATTCTAATGGTACAAGCGCTCACAATGTACGTTTCTACTTGAAATTAACTGCTGTCGCGAATTTGGAAAGCTAAAGACCTTCTTTTTGTTTAATATTTTTGCTCTAACGAAGGGCTAACGCTCGAAACGTCAGCTTTCCAAATTCGCTACGGCGGTTAATTTCAAGTTGATAATCAACTATTGAAAGTGTTTGACTTGGCTGCCGACACAGCATAACAGTTTCTTTCGAAACTAATCACTATTTTCTATACTTTGACTGTTCACTTATAATAAACAATTCTCTACTCACCAGAGCTTGAGGATCTTCTGCATTGAAGCGCGTGAAGAAGCCATTTTCATGAGAAAATAGCGCCTTACATAACAATTCAAACCACTCGCGCCTCAAACCGCCCCAGTCTATACCTGTTGAAACAAAAGCGACAAATTAACGTATAAGAAATTGATTTTTTTTGCTTGAAAATTACAGCAATATGAAGAAGTTCATTTATTTATTTGTAGCTTTTAATGTATTTTTAACTACAACACCACCAACCTAATTCATCTTTGAAGGTTATTTTAAAACAGCGCAACCAGTCATTGGAATACAACGTCTTGATGGTGGCTTGGTACGACTGAAAACGAATAGCAAAATTATTACGTACTGTAAATCAGTTTCAAAGTTTCTAAAGGCCTGGCTAAACTAGGAAACATTGTTGCAGAAACATTTCTGCGGACGCAAATGTTTCCAGTTTAGCCACGCATGAAACATTGTTTCAGCAGCAAATTTTTTGCGTCTCGGAAGTACGAAAATGTTTTTGAATCAAGTCAAAAACATTTTTGCTTCACGGACGCAAATTTTGCTTCCGAAACATATGTTTCCCAGTTAAGCCTCGGAGGAAACAATTTTACTAGTTTAGCCACCAGGATAGTTTAGATACCCAGGAAACAATATAGAAAACAATGTTTCTGCAACAATGTTTCCTAGTTTAGCCAGGCTCTAACAGTGTGGAATACATAATGAAGTTGGGTAACTTACACTCTCCAGCAGTTTATGACGATCTATCTTCAAGTTTACTTCTCCAGATTTTCGGCCATGGTATGCCACTAGTTCGCGATTAAAGAAATCTCGTTTATCGTTAAAACTTTCTGATCCACCTGTGAAAGAGAGAGAGAGAGAAAAAATTACCATATAATTTATAGTGAGACTAAACATGTTACACAATGTTTATTCTACATTCTAAAAGTGTGATCAGGGGGCCACAAACAGACTATTAAGACGGATTCCGCTCAACGTTCGAGCAATAAGTGCAAAAATTAATTACTAAAAAACTACTCATAGCACGGTAACATTTTGAATACTATTTGAAACATATCACTTTAATTCACTTCTCCAAGTGACCCCGCAATTAAATTCTCAAGCATTCTCGAGAAAACTAATGTCAAACCTCGTAAAAAATGATAAAAACGCACGCCATTTTGTTTTGAACTGACATGAAGCGTCTTTTTAATTAAAATATGTAATGACTTCTCTCGCGGGGTCAGCTTGGGAGCTAATTTATCGATAATTTCTTATTAACTGTTTTCAAAATGTTACCGTGCTATGAGTATTTTTTTGGTAACTTAACTTTTTGCACTTTTTGCTCGAACGTCAAGCGGAAATCGTCTTAAACACTTTGTATAATCTTTGTTCGAAAAGCGGGAGGCCATAAACACACTAAATACAATACATATGATTCTTCGTTCCAAAAGCGTGAGGCCCCAAACACACCAAACACACATGGTTCCGGTTGTTCGAGAGCCGATTAACGCTAGTCCACAAAACTATGCCGTAAAAACATAATTTTAAGACGACCCCGAAACAGGCAGAATTTTTTCACAACCACCACTTGTTTCTTCAAACGAGGCAAAATCTCGGCAATTTTTTAGTTAAACGTTTGTGGGTACATAAGAGTACTAAATTATTCCTCCCAGCTGGTTCGTCCTATACACACTTGAGTGAAGTGCTAGCGCTGATGAACTGCCAGGCTTGATATTTTAAGGAAAAATAAATGCCGATCAGTCACTGTTGGTTGTACTGTACAACACTAACCTATTTTAGTGAGCAAGAGTCTTGAGAATGTCGCCACCAATACATTTCTTTCTTTACACATAACAGTGATTGGAGGCTGGGAACCATCATCCACAGTAAAGCTTGGGTGATCTATACTGCGATCAGGGGGGTGCAGAATGATCTGAGGGAGGAATGGTTGGAGACAACATTGTTTTTTCATTTAACAACATATCAACAGACCATTTGCATGAATCAGTCATGTCACCAAGTAAACACAAGGTGAAGCCAAATAATAATCATTACCTTCGTTGTAGGTCGAACACGAAATCCAAACAATCTATGGGGAATAATCCTCATATAGAATTCTTTGATTGCTAATTGCTAGGAAAATAAAAATAAAACAAAATCCTTTTAATATATACAGATTTTACAAGGCAGCAGCTAACCTTGTGTTAAGGTTTTACAATACAAGTGCTGAGCCATTTATAATATTAGTATTTGTGATGTATGCGGGATGTTTGTCATATTTGAACCTACAATGCGGGTCATAAGTGTTGGGACACTTACCACGGTGCTAGTGAAGAGTTTTGACCATTACATACACGTTATACAAAGAGTGTTTACGTATATTTTCGAACACTGTTTTGGGGGAGGGGGAGGTGAATGGATGCTCCAATATCAATTACAGTAGTAGTAAATTATTATTTTGTGATTTCTCAGACATTTTTCACAAGTGTCCCATCAACTACTTATGACCTGCATTGTAGTTATATGGCCTACTTTCTCTCATAATTCTCCCATTTACTTAATGGTAGTGCGTCTGACTGGTGTTCAGAAGGTCATGTGGAGTGCTTCCCAAGTAAATGTAGCTTATCACTAGACTGCAACACAGTCTCTCTTTTTTCTCTCATGTTTTTTCGAGATATCGATGCGTAACGCACTAATTGAAAGGCACAAAGCTGCGTCAATAAGCAATGAGCACACCTCATGAGACTGCAGGGAGAACAAGGCCAGAAGTAAAAAGAGAGACCGTTACCTTTTCTCCCTCTAAACCCAACTCTTAATTTTCACGCTTGTTCGGACTGTTTTGCAGTCTAGCTTATGACAGTCACTGGCTGATTAACATCTTTCTCAAGTATGTACCTTTTTAGTAATGTAGCAGTAGACTTTACGAGACTTTTTTACACCACTGCTGTTCAAAGCTGCAGATGCAATAGGGGCGTAGTCAAAATTGTTTGATGATCTTCTCACCCCAGAGGACAGGGTGGGTGCAGCAGAAGTGCTGGTGCCAGGGCCAGCAGTGGGAGATGATTCGTCGTTCGTCAGGAGGTATGCTTCATACCATACATTCCAACACTGCTTCTTTATATTCTTGTTAACTTGTTCGGCCTCTTTGGCTAATTGTACAGGAAAATAAGGAGATAGAAGGTAAATAACAATAAAATTTATATTCATGAATAAATTAAACCTTTTCAGATTTCCATAGCATGACATGGCTAGTCCATCGCAGGTTACCCCCCTGAGCATTTTATCGCTGGTACCCATTTATACTCCTGGGTGAAGAGAGGAACTTTAGAGTAAAGTGTCTTGCCCAAGAACACATCAATGACCCTACCAATCTCGTACCCAGAGTCAACGGTCTCCTCGGTCAGCGGGTCGTCGCCAGGCTAGACTCTGGGGGAATGGAATAAATATCGAATTTTTTGATTGGCTGTCTCGTGTAACAAACAATGGCCGTTACACCAGATTTCTGGTATTCAAAATTCCATTCCCCCAGAGTCTAACCTGGTGACGACCCGCTGACCGAGGAGAGCGTTGACTCTGGGTACAAGATTGTGACCCTGCGGGTAAGCACTCAAACCCGGTCCACTCAAACCATTAGGCCCCCCATGCCACTATATATAGAGGATATTACACGGCGGCGCGAAGATATGAATTTTATTTTCGAGTGGTAAAAACAATATTTTACGAATGAGCGCAGCGAATGAGTAAAATATTGTTTTTAACACGACAAAATAAAATTCATATCTTCAAGCCACCGTGTAATTTTCTTTTTATTATATAGACAACAGACAAAAGTACGAACTTTATCACGAACTCTTGCAGCTCGGTAACTGGACTTTCCGAATTTCTCTCCTTTCGTCTTAACTTGCAAGGAACTCCTTGATTAATTTTAAGTTATATGAAGTTTTCTACTTCGTGTTAGCATTTTCCTACTCCTCAGTGAACGATTTCATGTCGGCTTCAGTGAATTTCACGAATCTATCGGTCGCCATTTTTCAACCGGAGTTTGGCAGCTTTGCACAAAAAGCCATGTAAAAGTGGGAAATGACGTCTCGATATCCTCACTAGTGAGGATATGGAAAATACGTCACTCGGGTCCCGGATGTAGTTTCGTATGAATTTTACGAGTGGTCTATTTTCCAGTAAAACACTCGTGTCTATATAATAATCATGAATATTAAATGTGACATTAAATATATTTAACAAATGGGATCTAGATTATGATATGAACGTTTAACACTGGATACCTAGTATGAAGCCAAATATAAGCAAGCAGATATTACGGTGATTTTGTCCGGTTAACAGTTGTGTGGTGGAATAAAATGAATAAAAGATATTTAAGACCAAGCTTCTGCGAGATTGTAACAGTAAGTTACTGTACATATATTATTAAATATTATAATTATTGTTCTACTTATTATATTCAAGTTGAGAGCAAGCCATGGGTAAGAAACTGGTTTTTTTAAGTCAACCATTTAATTCTGTAATTCTCTTACAGTGGCAAGCAGAGAGGTGATGACAATAAAGAGAATCATCAACTGGTGTCTAGCTGAACCGCCACATTCTCACAACTAATATTAAAACAAATGTATGGCAATCAGTAGGGAGAAATCATATCTTGAACTTAAGACTGAGAGGGTTAAAATCTAAGTAACAAAACATGTCAATTAATAAATACTTACAATTGAGTGAGATAACAGTCAGCTGTCCCTGGCTCAGCGGTATTCCATTATACCTCACCACTGCATTGAAGCATCCTTCATTATCCAGCTTGATGTGAAGAACATTGTTCTTATCAAACCCATCAGGGAAAATCACAAGCTCGGGGTCTGTCTTGTCACTGCTTCCAATCTGTCAAAATAAAATTAAATAACGATAATCACAAGAGAGGACTGAGAGAATTGAAACTAGTTTTGGTTGGACAAAACAAAAATGAGGTCGGACATCATATTACAGTACCGCTTGATAAGCGAACCCGCTAATCTAATGTGTTGTCAACGCAGAGTAAACTAGTTTGTGTTTAGAATAAAACGTTATAATGTGTTAGCGTTTGCGTTGGAAGGCAAAAAATTGTCCGGACATCATGTCCAACCACAGATGGGATTTCATCGGACATTGGCAAATTTTGGTCGGCCATTGTCTGATGACCGACTGTTATTTGCAGCCCTGGATTGTAACACAGGTTACGCTCGAACCCAGACTGCTCGAACCGGAGTCCAACATGCTAACCATTACGCCACCGTGTCTCCCACATTTTAAGGGAAATTATAAATGCTCGGCGAAATGTGTTAAAGGAGCTATGTCACGATATTTTAAGTCATTTTTGCGAAGTGCAAAATCACCTTCAAACTGAAGAAAGCCTCAAAATAATAGTTTACAAAGGTAGAAAAAACACCAAAGAGGTGATAATAAACCAAACAGGAACAAGGATGGTTGGGGATGGAGAAGATTAAGACAGATTACGAACGGAGAACTTGCAAAAACTGTGACATAGCTCCTTTAAGTCTGGTTACCTCAGTTACTTCAACACCATATGAATGAACATCTTGGACAGACAGTGGACAAATATTGCCAAACTTATCCCGAGCCTCCACAGTGAGGGGCGCATATATCCCTCGTTGGACTTCCAGTAGAGATCCGCCTTCTAGAATACTGCACTTTGACGGATCGACAGAACCTGTCAATAAATACAGTCATGTGACTTTTATAATGTGTCACTCAACAATTTCATTTTCGTAACAGAAAAGCAGTCTAGCTAGCTATAGTGAGAGTAAACTGTGGTTTGTAAGAAATTAATGATAATAGTGATTTCATCCCTTCATAATTTAATACAGTCGAAGCTCCCGTAAGCGGACACCCTCAGGAAGCAGAAAAAGTGTCCATAACTACTGGAGCTGACTGCTTATGGGAATGTGTAAATACAGAGTTTGTAAGAGCTAGAGTTCAAACAAGGTTTTTTCAAGGCGACCGTAAGTAGAGCTGTCTGCTTACGAGAGTGTCCGCTCTGAGAACTTTGACTGTACATTAATAAATTACCATGTGCAAGATTGGACAAAATCGTACTGTCAAAATTTCGACTTTTAACCATCATTATTATTTCTTAAAGGTTTTCTACCTTAGGAAACCTTTTTTTCAGGTTTCCTGCCTGAATCAGAATTTCAAAGACTGACATAATTGGACAGGAACCAGAGGCTAAAGTCAACACTGACTAATTTTAATTAGTAAAAATCTACTAGTATACTAATGCAAATGAGACAATCTGATTGGCTGAGCTACTCGTATACTATCAGCCATTAGTGTGCAGTAGCTGGAGGTCGTCTACAAAATTGCGGTTTCTTCTCGTTTCTCCGAAGTTTCGGAGGAGGATTTAGAGTTATTACAAGACAAATGATATGATTTTTACTAAAACAATTAGATTATTCGCTCTCAATTTCTATGATGTGATAGTTGATTTGGCCTGCAGCCTCATCAACTATCACATCATAGAAATTGAGAGCGAATAATCTAATAATTATTGTTAAATAGTATTTTAATTTAAAAAAATAGTTGGCTAATACAGCACCTGGTAAAAATGTCTTTGTAAAAGGACTTCCTTTGATTGGCGTTCCTCGTGCAAGAACAGAAATTCTGTAAGTTCCAGCTTCCCTCACTGTAAAGGAGACTTTCATAATATTCCCTTCTCCCCATTTTTCACCACCGTATTCCCGCGAGGACACGATGAAAGTGTTATTGTGCATGATTTCAACAAGGATGTAATCCTCAGGTGATACAGGATATGGAGTGAAGTTCAATCTGTAAAACTAACAAAATAAAAACAGGAAGAGTAAGATTTGAGGTGAGAGTGCAACTTCGGGCCATAGGCATGATAACCTAGAGGGTGCGGGGGCATACCCCTCTCCTGGAAAATGTAAAACTCTAGGTTTTTCTGAGATGAGATTTCCTGCATTCGCAAAATACCATTCGACAGACGTTTATTAAAAAATTTCCAGGAGTTAGGGGAGGATGGGGGGAAGGGCTCCCTCAGCCCCACTCCTAAACCTGCCTAATGCTGGGATTGGATGCTAGTCCATCATAGCTATTTATAGGTTACTCGCCTCAACAATTCACTGATACCAATTTATAGAGGCACTGTGAGAGAGATAATAAAATTGCAATAACAAGGCGGGGCTAAAGTACAGGTCACATTTCACAGGTCAGAGTCACAGGTCACCCTAAGGTTAGCCCTAACCTAACTCTAAAGCTAATCCTAACCCTAACCCTAACATTAGGGTTAGCCTTAGGGTTAGAGTTAGGATTAGCTTTAGAGTTAGGTTAGGGCTAGCCTTAGGGTGACCTGTGACCTGTACTTTAGCCCCGCTGGCAATAGCACAACACAGTGACCCCAGCCAGGGCTCAAACCTGGACCACTCGATCCAGAGTCCAGCATGTTATAACCCTTAACCACTGTGCTTCCCGCAAATAGGAAATTAAAGTGCTAAACATCTCATTAAATACAATATCGAGACATATTTTTTTGCTTATATGAACATCAGTAACTAAGTTACCTTGAGAAAGAATGACATTGATTCGCCCACGATATGAGGGTCATTCCATTCCCATGTGACTCGAGTGAATTTAGGTTCCAGTGATAAACCAAGCACATATCGAAGGAAAGAAGGCTGGTGCTGTTGGTTTTTGGATTTCATTCTAAAGATTCCACGGGCACAGAGACCTAGCAAGCTCACTATAAATCCAACTACCAGAGGAACGAATATTCTACCTGTAACAGGAAATACAGTATTAACACGAGAGAAGAAAAGAGGATTACACAAGATTTCTGGTTTTAGCTTTATTCGTATTTATAAAATAGCTGGGGACTTTTGTTTCTTTGAATGACCAAGAGAACCCTCGCCACCTGTGGCTCAGGTTCTCTCTACGCTATCTCAGGAGAGAAATGACATGCTATGATCATCAGTCGGAAAATTTTGAAAGGAACCCTAAAAGGTAACAGAACTCATTTTATAGGTGTAGCTCAAATACATAAGACAGTAATTAATATTAATAATAAATATATTAATTACTGAATTATTTTTATTTAATAATAATTTATTATTTACATATTTTAATAATTTACCATATAAAAAAAGTCTGTCAACAAGCCTAGTGGCTTATCAGACTGGCGCTTAACTCCGGTTTCCATAGAATGACGTGACTAGGAGTATTGCTACTCCTGCATGTAAGTACTCCCCTGGATAGGATGCTAGTACATCGCAGGTAACCCACATCGCAGGTAACCCGCAGCATTTTTGTCACATTGCCCTGAGAATTCGCCGGTGCCCATTTACTCCTGGGTGGAGAGAGGCACTGTGAGAGTAAAGTATCTTGCTAAAAAACACAACACAGTGCCAGGCAGGCGAGCGCACGAACCCGGACCGCTCGATCCAGAGCCCAATGTGCTAACCATTAGGGCACCACACCTCCCTCAAATAATTATGGTAACCATATTTTCTTGATTAAATGCTTGTCCTTGAATAAACGCTGACATGTAATCACTACATGTACTACGATTATCAGTTGAGTAAGGTGCGATGGAAGTTTGGTGACAAGGTTTACAGGTTAAAACTACGTTGTTAGCATGAGCAACTGACTTAGTTTCCAATGGTAACCTGTGTGTCGCTGACGCTTTGTTACCATTGACGTCAGTAACAGACAGAAAGTCTGGGTTACCATTAGAAACCTAGCCAGTTGCTCATGGCAACAACGTAACTTGTTAACGTGAAAACATTGTCACCAAACTTCCCGCATGCCTTACTCAACTGATAATCGTAGTATATTTACAGACAATACTTGAATAAAGAACTCACCAACTATAAATTTAATACTCCACCAAGAAAAAGAAAATAAGGCTACTATGCTCTTAAAAGGACGAAAACCCTCACGGTGAGATGATTGATGCTGCGGCTTTTCAGCAGCTTCTTGAAGCTTTGTAACATCGCCGTCTTCTATGATCTCCCTTAACATGTCAGAACGTAGATGTTCAGTTAAACTCTCCACACTGTGTACTCCCTCTGATAGCAGTTTTGTGTAGTAAGCATCCAAATGAAGGTGCTGAAGCAATCTAAGGAGTTGAAGCTCATGTTTTGCTTTATTTGCCGCCACATCTAGTCTTTCCTTTTCAGAATTGAACGTAAAAAATCCCCAAAATGAACCATGTCGGGCAAGGAACATTCGAGCATCAAGAGTCGCAAACTTGGCTTTGGAAAGAATACCTACAGAAGAAAAAGATAGAGTGATCAGCCTCTAATTTATCTTTAGTAGTATTTACACTAGAGTTCTGATACCATGATATCACATTAAAATAATTTTCTAATTTGCCACCTGGACACCAATAATATTATTACTTGGAACAAAATTTAGCAACGCTGAGATGACGCCACAACTTTTTTTTTGAGGCCACAACTTCATAGGGGGAACTCCCATACGAAAGTGAGGAGGGTGTTAAGATGCCATACCTTTTAGGAATTAACATTTTGTGGTTTGGTACTACTGCTATTAGGGTGTTTAAATCTGAAATACCTTGTCAGGGTATAAGCCAGCAAAAAATGATGGGAACTAGTTTTGTCATAGAATATTGACCGTATATGTGAAAATGAATTTGAGCCACACCCACAAAACAAGATTCTGGACGGTACCTTTTAGGGGTCACTTTCAAAATTTCTGATGATCATCCCTATCACTTTGATAAGGGCTGGGTGTCCCCTCCCCCTGGAGATTAGGGTGCATCTTGACCAGCATATTGTAATTTCTAAACCTAAACCTTTTGTATCATTTCCATTCACTTCAGATCCACTGCAAAACTAGCCATGATCTATCAAATGCATTTCATCATCATTCCTCTTCATTCCATCAGGAACATAAAGCTGTTACTATCTCCTTCCATCGATCTCGATCCAGGGCGAACTCCAGTGCTTGGTGGCCAGTCGGGCCAGTTTCCTTGAATTCTTAGTGGCACAGGCCAAAATATAGTGGCCGTTATTTTCCTCAAGTTGAATAACGAATAAAAATGCCGTCCAGATATATTTGTTAATCGATCTAAATACTCGTGAAACCGTTAAATCTGCTCATTAAGAACTAAAAATCCACTAAAGTCGATGAACTTAGAGTTGAAGAAAAGAAAAGAAAAGAAAGGTAGTCCAATTTAACTACATATTTTATTTTAATTTTAACTTTGTACTTGTACTTTGTAACTGTTATAAGCTTATAAATTATCGTAGTCGCCCTTCGGGCAATCAAACATCAACTTTTAATCGCCCTGGTCAGTTTTAAATTGCCACTGGCGACCTGGCGACCGTTAATTTTTAGCCCGGGGAGGAGGGGGGGTACTCCCTTATATAAGCTATGGGTATGTGCCAAGCAGTAAATCTGGCAGTGTCAGGAGCGCAGAAAGCTATTTATATCCCTGACTGAACCAAGGGTCATGCGCATGACATCACATTTCGTAACCCTTTTGAGTCCTAAGCTCAAAATATAGGGTGCCCAAATTTCCGGAAATTTCGGTTGGAAATTTAATGGAAAGATCCGGACCAAGCGGAAAATTACTGGTCCAAGTGGTCCACGTCGGTCGGACCGAAATTTACCGTTCCATTTTCCAAAATCCTCATTTCCAGTGCTCGATCTCCTGTCCACTGCTGTATATTTTTCATCATGGCGGAAAGTATGGGAAGCGACTCGTTATATCAGTGTAATATATGCAAATTTTCAGCATCAGAATATGCTCTCTCGCTCTGGTAGTCATCGGAATTCGGCCTGTATTACAACTTCCTGACAGAGCTGTTCATATGAGCCTTGAGTAACTCTACAATGACTTTGGAATTCGCTCGGGCAATACAAAACCGGATTACAAAGGTATGTAGCCTAAAAAAATAAGCCTATTACTCGATTTAAATGTCTCTGCATAAAGCACGAAGCATCACCGGCTTCTATAAAATCATTCACGACTTCAGATTCTTCAGAATCTTCGCAAACAAGAAGCAGATTACGACAATAACAACGTCCTCCATGATGGTTTGAGAAAAGAGAACCAGCATTCCGTTCGGTCGGTCGCTACGATCGAAAAATGTCGTCCCATTTTTCAGCGGTTGGTCCGAGCGGTCCCTGACCGGTCGGTCTCATATAATGGAAAGAACCCATAAATTCTCCTACCTGATAGCCATACATTTCTTTGAATGTTAGCTATGAGAATTTGGAGCTACATCAAGATGATAATCCCCCTGCTGTCAAATCATCGCTGCATGATTGACAAATGTCAAGTTGTTGAAAAGAAATTTATCTTGACATGATAGCACATAAATTATTGAATAATATTGTTTACTGACACGAGTAATCTATTATTTATGTTCCAGAACATTCCCAAAACAAAGAAGTACGTTGAAGTGCGCAAAAAATGGCGATTCAAACCTCACAGAAATAATTTTAATACGTTTAGTTTAATTGAAATTTGCTGTCTTTGTAATATTTCACAAAATACACGCGGTATTTGAAGATATTTTAAGCTTATAAGCTGAATCACGATTTGGAAAATAAAGATAAAATTTCGGAGAAATCAATGGGTGTACATAAGCTTAAGCTTAAAGCATAGTGAAAGGAAATTATTGACAATCGATATAATATTGTAGTACACCATTTGATAGATAGCTGAGACATAATACACAAGTTTAGCTTACCGAATTTGTGCAATTTAGCCTCATAATCCAGTAGATCGTGTTCCTTCAACCAAGAATGTAGCTGAGCTTTTTCTTCGCGAACCGTGAAGTAAAGCTGAATGCGATAGAACATAAACCCCAAACCTAGCACCAAAACCGCAATCTTGTTAATCATCTTGGCTGTGTATAATACATGTCCAAGCTCTAACCAAGTTAGAGCTTTCACGTTATCTCGTTATCCGAATGAATCATCATTTTATGGGCAAACTTCAGGATAGAACGTCTAGCAGTTTCGAAATTATAAACTGTTTTCCGCGAACTGCGAACTGCAAGGGTTGCAATCAACGCGGGCGCAAGATTTGGTCAGTTGAAGGCGACTGATTGCGTGACCTGCGTGACAGATGTCATAAGTCTGTCATAATAAAACGTACTGAAGGAAATGATAAATATGGTATGGTAATGTTTTCATTCCTCTGGTCTCCTGCTTCTTATCCGCAACTTCTCAGTGATGGTCCCAAGCCAAAGTTCAGCGTGTTTCTCAGGTCATTAGGAAATCGACATTGTGTGATTCCAGAAAACATCCTCTCCCCCCCCCCCCCCCCCCCCCCCCCCACCCCCACAGAAGGTTTTTGGTGTGAACCTCCCACACATCCACCCCCTGGAAATTCCAGTTTTTATTTATTTATTACAATTTATTTATTTTTTTATTTTTTTATTTATTACAATTTTGCTTCATACAATGTATTTTCCTTTAAAAATTATGGCTTTTGAGCCCCCCACCCCTTCGGAATTTTCTAATGACCTTCGAGAAGAGCGTTGCAACTAGACTACCTTGGGTTGAGTAAGGATATTTTCTGAAACCGCACATTCTCGTCAGCCATTACCCATATTGGGCTCCTGTGTCAGTAAATAAAAAGTATTTTTAAAAGTTTACAGAATATTGTCAAATTTTGCTGGAATTATTTGAATTCCCATGCAGTAATTCTAAGAAAAGCAAAACCACAGCCACAAAACCGATGAGTAAACCTGGATCAGTGAAACTATTGAAAATGGTGAGGAAAACTGGCAAACTGGTCTAAAATTGACACATCAACCTTTTTTTAGGAAATTTTATTTGCATAAGTGCATATGTGGTAGCTGTTTCCCGTTGTATTCAACTTTCATAAAAAGCACACAAATTATGTAAGCTTACTGAGGGGAAGGAATTTAGCCTGTTTCAGCCTGTTTTTTCTCGAAATACATAATCGAAAGAGCGCGCGCGAGAAATTGGGACGGGTCTAATAAAATTTTCATGTTTGATTTTTCTTTTGAATATAAATAAAAGATAAACAGTGTTCTATTTAGCTTCATATTTGTTTTATATTTTCTTCAAATTATATATTAGCTCCTCCCTCCCCTTCATACGCCAGCTGCCACGCAGGCTATGTAAATTTTTATGCAAGTAACATGATCGTTGAGTTCGTGTTTATATACGCTCACGCAACCATTCTGTAAAGCTCACGCTCGACCTCTGTTGTCCTCTCGAAATTTGTTACCCACCCACCAATCCCGCGATGGTTTATTCTCAGTTAAGCTATTTGTACTCGCCTTCAATAAACCTTTTTTCGCCAAACATCGGTCTCTGTGGTTGTGTATGATTATAAAATTGTTGTTGTATTGCCGCGCCCCGACACGTGGGTACTGAGAAGGGTTATAAATTCTACGAATTACGAAGGTTTCGATACGAGTTCGCTCGCGTTCCAAGATTACAAGCCATAGCGAGAAACCGGGCTAGCAGGGTCACCCTTCTACCACCAGATACGGCTGAACTATCTGAAACGGCTGAACAAACCAACACATTCCCCGTAGTTAAGTTAATTAATTATCCACCCATGTGCCATTATTACATATTTTAGTCGGTTCGAAGTTGTCATTCTTGTAGTAGGCTCGCAAAATTTCCCAAGGCCTGTTAGGACATGAAGTATTTAAACCCATGAAACTACACGATCTAAATGGATACAAATCGGTCTTATTGTATTGTTTAATCTTATTTTCACCAGGCTCTTCCACCATATAACCTTTTTCGTAAAAATGGAAAAAGTCAACTAGAAATGAACTTCCCCGGACGAGTCTCGCCATGGGTTCTAGAAAAGAGCATTGATCTTCCATGTGTGTAGCCACCTTCCCTTGGCAATTATGACGCGTTCGTTGTTCCTCTGGAATACCCAATACAGATCCTTCTTGAATCGCCAAGCGAATACTTCCATCTGCCTTTGTAAACTTTTGTTCTTCCGACCATCTCTTCAAAATCGGAAAATATTTCATGTCGATCATGATGTCGATGTCTGTATCCCAAGGTATCAGGTCTTTATTTCGCATCGCGCCGAGGAGACTCCCGTAAGCGATAGTGTAGCTAACATTGTGCTGCTCTGAGGTAATTGTCCAGGCGCGGAGAAGTTCAGTTAAATCTTCGCGTCGTGGATTATCAGGGCAGCCCGTTCGACGTTGTTGTTGTTGTTTGAGTTTTAAGTAGACGCCACGCGGTCCACGCGCACTGACCGCACTGGATCCAACTAACTCCTGATTTACAAGCCACATTGCCAACAATCCAACCAAAGTAAGCGTAGAACCCAGAATAAGTAATCTCCTGTTCACCATTGTTATTGCTCGTATTCAGTGTTAGATCTATAATCATTGGCTCGTTGAGTTTCAAGTGTAGTCGCAGTGATCGGTTATCGTACCCGGGATCGTATCAGCAGATCTCGCAAGACATCTGCATGTTCCACGCCGTACCATGCTGCGGCATGCGCCGTGAAATAAAAACACGCGATCTGACATGACAGCATCAAATTCAGCCTGAGCACTCAAACATAACAATGGAAAAAGATGTTTTTTCTTTCTTTTTGTTTGTGTCGCCTCGCTATCAAGCTGTGTGGTGCAGACCCAACTAAACCGGCCCAATCCCTTCTCGTCTCAAACCCTCGGGACATCCCGCACCTTGTACTTCCCGTCGATTCGATTTTGTGCGAAATTATTTCTTGTTTCTCCCGGTTCTGGGCACCTTGGGTCACCGCAGAGAGACTGCAGTCTGTCTATCACTGACTCGTTTTACGAAAGAAGGACAATGTACTAAGAAAGAAGATCGTGAACGTTACATGTAAAAGAAGTAAAACAAAATTTAACAAAGAGAGGGGTTGCATCATGATAACAGAGATCATACTAGCCTGAGAAAACAGACGTCGTTTCGCGTCGCAACCACTGGTAGCTCCCTAAGATCATACCAAACGGTGAAAGCTAGGCCCAAGAGATTACGTTTTACAAAACAAAAGTATCATCAAAGATTTATTGCCAAAATATTTCCCCCAAAAGGACATGTATTTATGGGGTGTATGTAAAACCAGGAACACCCGGAACACCCCGGAACACTCCCGAAACACCCCGGAACACCCCCGGACTCACCCCCGGAACACCCCTGGAACACAAAAAATAAATAATAATAATAAATAAATAAAATAAAAACAAATATATTTATAAAGTGGCTGAAGTAGTGAAATCGAACACGGTCAGCGGTCAAGAGCCGTTAACGAATCGACTGATACCGAACACTTCCGAAGATGCCCCGAAGATTTCCGAAGATGTACCGAAGATTTCCGAAGATGTCCCGAACACTTCCGCTTCCATAGCGAGTAACCGGGCTAGCAGGGTCACCCTTCTACCACCAGAAACAGCTGAACTATCAGAAACGGCTGAACAACAAACCAACACTTAATTATCCACCCATGCCCATGTGTCATTACTACACTTTTTAGTCGGTTTGAAGTTGTCATTCTTGTAGTAGGCTCGCAAAATTTCCCAAGGCCTGTTAGGACATGAAGTATTTAAACCCATAAAACTACACGATCTAAATGGATACAAATCGGTCTTATTGTATTGTTTAATCTTATTTTCACCAGGCTCTT
The DNA here is from genome assembly GCA_029204205.1 of Desmophyllum pertusum. Classification (NCBI taxonomy): domain Eukaryota; kingdom Metazoa; phylum Cnidaria; class Anthozoa; order Scleractinia; family Caryophylliidae; genus Desmophyllum; species Desmophyllum pertusum. Next base: position 2,906,906 of record MU827303.1, read on the forward strand.
CCACCAAATAACCTTTTTCGTAAAAATGGAAAAAGTCAAGAAACGAACTTCCGCGGATGAGTCTCGCCATGGGTTCTAGAAAAGAGCATTGATCTTCCATGTGTGTAGCCACCTTCCCTTGGCAATTATGACGCGTTCGTTTTTCCTCTGGAATACCCAATACAGATCCTTCTTGAATCGCCAAGCGAATACTTCCATCTGCCTTTGTAAACTTTTGTTCTTCCGACCATCTCTTCAAAATCGGAAAATATTTCATGTCGATCATGATGTCGATGTCTGTATCCCAAGGTATCAGGTCTTTATTTCGCATCGCGCCGAGGAGACTCCCGTAAGCGATAGTGTAGCTAACATTGTGCTGCTCGGAGGTAATCGTCCAGGCGCGGAGAAGTTCAGTTAAATCTTCGCGTCGTGGATTATCAGGGCAGCCCGTTCGACGTTGTAGTATTTGTTTGAGTTTCATAAATACCAACATTCCGACCATAAGCGTAGAAAACAGAAGAAGTAATCTCGATCTCCTCTTCACCATTGCTATGCTCAGCGGTCGCACCTTGCACAGAGAGAACAAATGAATAATGCCATTCTCTCGAAGCTTCCAAGCAAGTCGTTTCAGCATGGCTGATCAGCCTGAAGTCCCGGCAAATGCTGTTCCAGAGAGCTCCAGAGGCGGAAGCTGCTTTAACCAACGAACCTCCACCAGCCGCAGCTCCAGGCGACGCTGTTCTTCCACAGCTCGAACCGGTAGCACAAGCTTGTCAACTTTTACCCTTGCCACGTGTTTTGTCCCCGTTATCTTATATTCAGTATATTATTAGCGCCGGGCTGCTATTTAATCCTTATGTTTACCCTATTTATTTTACTTCTTACGCAAATTTTAGATTTGTTCGCTCTGCTTCTAACGTTTGCCCTTTGGGCTTTGCGGGCTGTTTATAAATTTTATATTTGTTCGCCCTGTTTTTAACTTTTGCCCTTTGGGCTTTGCGGGCTGCTTATAAATTTTATATTTGTTCGCCCTGCTTCTAACGTTTGCCCTTTGGGCTTTGCGGGCTGTTTATAAATTTTATATTTGTTCGCCCTGCTGTTAACGTTTGCCCTTTGGGCTTTGCGGGCTGTTTATAAATTTTATATTTGTTCGCCCTGCTTTTAAGTCCACCTTTGAGGAGCTTGGTGCAGGACTTGTATGGTGGCTCCTTTGATCTCATGGTACGAGCCTCCAATGTCCAAGCCGACTTGGCTGGCAATCCTCTCCCCTTTTTCTCTAAACGCCCTTAGCCTGCGTCCTCTCCGCCCCAGACTCTCGCGGCACATGCTTTCGCGGCTTCGCCGCTAAAAATTTACTTCGCGCGCCAACAAAACCGCCAGCTACGCAGGCTAAACATCCTCTGATTAATGCGTTCTACAGTCCGGAGATTTTTGCGAATCCTCACGTTTTCCCGCCGATTTGTCTCCTTCCTCAAGTCTTCAAGTACCTTAGCAGTTGTCTTACGCCTTGGTAGTTCCGGACGTCTACCAACGGCGTTTTTGGTGGCCATAATGCTGCTATCTGTGTATCTGCGTGCTCCTCAAACCGTATGTTGGCCTCTAATGGGGCCACTGGTGTTCTTCTCCTCCAATGATCGATTCTCAGACAAAAGGCCAATCCCTTGGGACCTTATGAACACAATTTACTACTTCTCTTACACCTTCAACAGTAACGTCACTGTTGTCTTTCCCACCCTACCCTCCCATTTTTCTTTTTAGGCTTGTTTTAGTCAACAGATCGAGACTGTCGGTACCCAATCTCAACAATAGGTGTGAGCAAGACCGGTGAGAATAGTTTACTTTTTGTTTGTGTCGCCTCGTTATCAAGCTCTGTGGTGCAGACCCAACTAAACCGGCCCAATCCCTTCTCGTCTCAAACCCTCGGGACATCCCTCGGGACATCCCGCACCTTGTACTCCCGTTTCCCGTCCATTCGATTTTGACGGAATGTTGCGAAATGATTTCTTGTTTCTCCCGATTCTCGGCAACCTCGTTCCCAGGGTCTCTCTTCTTCCCGCCAATCGCGTTTGGCGGGAAGAAGAGAGACCCTGGGAACGAGGTTGGGTTCTCGGCACCTTGGGTCCCCCCAGAGAGAGACTGCAGTCTGTCTATCACTGACTCGTTTTACGAAAGAAGGACAATGCACTAAGAAAGAAGATCGTGAACGTTACATGTAAAAGAAGTAAAACAAAATTTAACAATGGGGTGGGGGTTGCATCATGATAACAGAGATCATACCAAACAGTGAAAGCTAGGCCCAAGGGATTACGTTTTACAAAACAAAAGTATCATCAAAGATTTATTGCCAAAATATTTCCCCAAAAAGGACATGTATTTATGCGTCCTTTTCACATCTTTTAAAATACTATATAAATGTACTCCGTGTCGTAATGCAATGTACAACATTGTGGTAACGTCATGTTAGATTATACGTATTAAAAATTGTAGATATTTAAATATTCTCACGCCCAAATGCCTCCTTATTCGCTAGAATTCTAGTTTATTATTATTCCCATGCCCGTTAGCTCATGGGAGGGTTCGTTATTGGTTTTGTAACTTACTGGTTTTGTAAGGGTATATTTATCCTGTTTATTCCTAGGGTGCAAAACAGTCGTATTTTTGGCGTTGGTCTGTCAAACAACTGCGCGGTCTTTGAACGAAAGGTCTGGAGCGAGTGTGAAAACGGAGAGTGGAACTCGCGCGCTTCGCACGCGAGGATCCACGTTTTCGGCGCTTCGAGCCTTGCGACCAGCGATTTAGAGAAAAAACGACTGTTTTGCAGTCTAGTTTATTCCTCTCTTCGTTCATACGGCCACCAGATCTGCTTGGCACCCCTCCCTCCTTCCCGCAGCGGGGACGTCAGTTTTTCCTTAGCTCCGGCTCCTTTCCGCCTACGGACTCGCTTCTTCCTTAGCCTGGGGCGTTTGGGAGTGAGGGTCCCAGGGGAATATATTAGTAGCCTGTGTAGCAGTCGTTTCATTTCCGAGAGAGCGAGAAAAAGTTTGGGGCGCGAGACAGAGATCTCTCCCTCTCAATTTCTTTTTTTAATTGCTTCATCTTGCGTCCCAAGCTTTCACGCGCCTCTCGCTCTCTCGAAAAGAAAACGAACTGCTAGGCAGGGTCTGCAGGGGAAAGCCGAGTCGAAGAATAATTAGAACATTCGGGAACACGTACGTGAGACATGCTCGCGCGAGGGAGGCACGCGCGCGTGAGGGTGGAGACGCGCGCGCACGAGGGAGAAGACGCGCAGCGACTTCTCCTCAAGTTACCGCATTTACAGTCCTCAAATTTAACCAAAATATTTTGCCAGATATCTTGCATTTACATGCATTTGAACAAGGAATAAAAATTTTATGGACCAAAGCAATTTAACATACGGAAGTACGGGATTTTCGCCATGTAGCTCCATGTGTTTGCCCCACTAGAGCTGAATGGGCCACCCTGCTTAAATAAAGATTACTTACTTACTTACACTTTCACTAAACCTTTTTTTTTATTTTCGTAAAAGAGTCTAAAGCCCAATTTATACGTCGCATTGAGTCGCATTTCAGTCGCATCTAATGTAATTCAAACCGCAGAAATCTTGCTGGTATTACTTGATTCGACTACGTTGCAATACACCATGGAAGCAAAGTGTTTTACTTGCTATTTTCATGGGCATTGCTGTGATTGGGAGGTTCCATTTTTTATCCGCACCCCCCCCCCCCCCCCCAAGGATGGCGGGTTTTACTACAGGAGGGTTCGGATTTTTTTTCAAAGGTGCCGCCGAAAAATCAACCCTTCGGATTTTTTTCTTCAAAGGGCGCCGACAAAAAAATTTTCAATTCCTGCCATTCTTTTAAATGGAACGTCCCATTTACAGCGATTTCAGCGAGTTTTGGACTTGAATTGCATTCAAAGCGACTGAAATATGACACACAAATTGGAGCTAAGCTACCATATATCAAAGAAACGATAATCTTCCCATAAGTCTTGAAAACAGTCTTCTAAGCGAGGTAACTACCCCAGACACATACATCTGGTAGAGCGTGATTCTTAGATGACTAAACGTAGAATCAGCTTGGATTCGGACCCAGTCCTTCCAACCGTCGCAGTCTTTCAGTCGTTGCTTAGTAACAGCGCGTATACAGCACCGTGACGTGGTTATAAAGGAACAGGAAGTGGCGCTTGTGTTGAGTCTGTAATCTATGCTACGTAACAAGTCGTTTGTTTTGAGTAGCAGCAGCAGTTGTCTGGGTACCCGGTTGAGCAGGTCTGTTATCGCTGTGAGGAAGGTTGTAGCATTTGCTCTAATCTCTTCCGCCTGTTGGGAGATGAATCCTGATTGGTTAAAAAATAGAATGTTCCCTCTGATTGGCTAGAACTTGAAGCAAACGTTTTTACCACATAATTCAACAAGGTTTTACGCAGCACAATTTGAAGCAAACTAATCTAGCATCATAGGTCCGCAAGGCGTACAAATATCTAGCATCATAAGACGCTAGATTATCTAGTGTTATAGGTCCGCAATGCGTGCAAAGACGTTTAGATAATTATCTTGCGCCATACGTCTACAATGCGTGCAAAGATGTTAGATAATGGAAAACAGATTTTTTGAATTGCAAATAGTTTACAACTTCACTACTAAAAACAATTTGTTTAAGTGAGCGCACAATACATACCTCATCATCAGTAACAGGTCCTTGGTCTATTCCTGTAGTGATTACATCCCATGATCTGGCCGTCAATATGCAGGCCAATAAACCATACATCTCCTCCACGCCTAAAGCTTTACTGCTCTGCTTGATACCCTCAAGGTCTGATTTGATCAGCGACTGCCACATCTTACAGTAGTTAATGCGAAAATCACTGGATAATGTCTGTGTAGGAAAACAAGTACCTTAACACTCAAAACATCAGCTTTCCAAATTCGCTATGGCGGCTAATTTACCTTTATCAACTTCAAGTTGATATAATCAACTACCAAAGTGAACTTCAATAATATTGCTTTCCAATGCGGCAGGGATATTTTGCAGGTTGCAGGTTGCAGGTTGCAGGTCAACTGCTAACCCAAACTCCAACAATAAGGCTAACCAAACTAGGCTAACCTTCAGTTAGAATTAGCCTAACCTTCAGTTGGGCTAATTTAAGCTAATTGGTGTGTAATGTTTCTAAAAGTAGTCTCAACCTGCAACCTGCAACCTGCAACCTGCAACCTGCAAAATATACCTGCCCTTTCCAATGCAGCAAAGCAGTTTCTTTAGAAAATACAGTCAACTCTCGTTATAGTCGACACCCTCTCGGGACGTAGTTTGGAGTCCGCAATAGCGGGAGTAATTTTCAGTCAAACCTCTATAGCTTCCACCGGGGGGATGGCTGGATTTTGTCCGTAATAGTGGGTGTCCGTAATAACGGGATGTCCGCAAGGCGAGAGTTGACTGTAATCAGTTTGTTCATTTTGTCAGGATGTCCTAACAGTTTTCCGGTGTCAAGCCTGTGGTCCAAATCTGCTAGGACACCTGTACGTAGTCCCATTTATACTGAACTCCTGGGTGGAGAGAGGCATTCTGAGAGGAAACGAAAGTGGCTTGCCCGAGAACACAACACAATGACCCCGGCTAGGACTCAAACCTGGAAATTTTGATCCAGTCCGATACAACACATTAGAATACAAACCTGATACAAGCCATGGTCTAGAAAGACAATCTCCACTCCATTCTGAGGATTACGCCTGACAAGAATGTTGCCTGGGTGCGGATCACAGTGAATATATCCATTAACAAATATCATCTCACTGTAGAGAACACCAAGCTTGTGAGCAACCTGAAATATAAGGAGATCAACAGGCTGAGAAGACAGACACCTCTTGTTGCACACTCATGGTTGTAATGCCAATGCACTTAAATAAATTAGCATATTTTGCACGCAGTACAAGGTGTTGAGCACAGCCAGCATGATCTTACCAGTTATTTTAAGACCATGGTTGGTGGTCCAGCTCTCGCTCTACAGTCGGCCACGCCCTCCCAACTCCCCCACCCTATTAGTCATGAGAGAGACGGCCGACTATGCAAGCCAAATTTTTCCATACTGGTGACATAGTCCTGCAGAGAGCTGTGTAGTGTGTCTGATTGGTTGATACACAGAATCAAAACCAAGTAAGAACTACAACTACTGATCTCCGTACTGATATGTGAACTGAACTTTTTTGAGATTTTAGGCTCTGAAAAGTGTATTTTGGTGAATCCTGGAGATGGTTTTGCTATGGATAATGGAGAAAGCAATAAACTCCTCAAGTCTGATAGGGGGGTCCAGACTCCCTGACCCTCCCCCTGGATCCGCCAATGACTTCCCGCTTCCCGTACTCCCACCTCTTTGTGCTTTTTCTATTGCAAATTTTCTTCCCATTTCTCTCAGTTCCTGCCACCTTGGGAATCCCGCTTCCCCCCTCTCCCCCCCCCCCCCCTCTCTTCTCCTGCCTCACATGGACTTCACACCCCCTGTCCGCCCCCCCCCCCCCCACCACTGTTATGTCATCAATATAAGATATTTTGTCTCAAATATTGAATGTCTCCATCACAGGTGATGGAAATTAGCGCACAATGAGAGACATTATTATAATATCAATTGATAGCACAAGTCAGCATCAAAGAGTTTTGACTTGCCTCATCCGAAGATATCTTGTGATTCTTCATGTAAGGTAGATCATCCACCTTCCCTCCATCACAGAATTCCATTGTTAACACGCGTTTGGTTGAAAACTGCCAGTAAATTCCAGGAATCTTCAAAGAAGGATATAGAAACGCAGCAATTTAAGATTCCTGAGTGTCCTCTTTTTCAAAAATTTCAAAATGTCAGGACTTCAGCTAGTTTGGCTGCCTTCAATTCAAGTATAATTTTTTAACACAGTGCTACAACTGCAGTCATCTTAAAACAGACTGGAGGCAAGGTAGGATATTGACAATGTCACCTGGTTTATTCTTCAAATGTTTTTTTTTTTTGACAATTGGAGTTAGGCTAGGCTCGATTACCAGCCGTTGTTCGGGAAAATGAGCCCACGCTCTTCAGGACGCAAGAGAGCGGCGGAAATTGAGCCTAGAATTAGGCGCTAGCCTAGTAAGTCACCAGTAGGCTTGTCGACAACAGACTTTTTTATAAAATTTCTGTTGATATGTTTAACCCTTTCATTCCCAAGAGTGCTAAGTTCAAAACTGAAGAAAACATCTTGAATTTAATTTTGTAAAATTGTCAAAAACAAACAGTACCACATGAAAGTACTGCTCAATAGCTTTCATTTGAATGGTCACACACTAGGGTTTCATCCACAGACTTAAAAGTTAGAGCCACTTTTATTGACTCAAGGTTTGACTCTGGGAGTGAAAGGGTTAATACCAACAGAATGCAATCTTTGTTGATTACATATAACCTCCTCAGACATGTAGAATTAAATCTTGAACTCTGGCCCACCTTAACAAAGGGAAATTTCTTGAAAAAACGTGTTATCTTCTCTGCATTCCGCCCTTCACACTCAAAATCCAGCTCAAGAGGGAGATGTTTCTTTGATTCATCTACAAGCCACATGAACTTGAATTCTGGAAACAGCCACGACACTGCTTCAGCTAGAAGCTAAAAGATATCAGTTAATTAAAACATGTTACACTTTTACAATAATATTGATGAAATTACTGTAAAAGCTCTGAGCCCCACCGCTCCCTTCCAGAAAGTTCTACATCTTTTATAAGCACCAGGTCTCTAATACCAATACCCCTCCTATCCCCAATGGTAAGTCAAAACAATTTATGAACAAACAAAAAATTATATTAATTATTATACACTCACGTCTGTAATAGTTGTATAGAAAGAAAATGATGGTAAGTGTTAAGCTTACATATCATCTATACACAACAAAAAATATATTATTCAGTCAGTGACACAAGCTACTCTGAAAGCTTCTCCCAACGAGAGTCGAACCTATGACCTTCCGCACACCGGTCAAGCGCTCTACCACTGAGCTACAGGAGACTCGTGGGAGCTAGGCCATAGCCTGTAATGGTTATAAGTTAAAATAAGAAAACTTGATTGTATGTTGATCATTCTTGGAAATTAAAAACTAAGACATAATCAGATAAGCGGAGATTTTCTTTTGAAACAAATTTTTAACAGACAGTATAAGCAGTTACTAGAACTATTTTTAAATAAAAAACGCTCACCTCAAGCGTTGTCATGTCAACAGCAGCATGCTTTTGCACATCTCTGTGTTGCACCTTAACAGCTACGACTGAACCGTCATGCAATGTTGCTTTGTGAACTTGCGCCAAAGATGCAGCTCCAATAGGCTTGTCCTCAAAACTCGCGAACACCTCATTCACTTTACAGTTCAGCTCTTCCTCAATGACATGGTGAATATCACTGAGAGGGCTCTGAGGAGCATCACTATGAAGGACCTTCATGGTCTGTACATATTCTGGGGGCAAGAGATAGTCCAAGGAGCCCACATATTGACCCACTTTAATATATGCTCCTCCATTGACACAGCACAAATCACGCAGACTTAAAGCAGATCTCAAGTGAGCCTAATGTAAAGGAAGAAACAGAGAACATTGAAATATAAAATGTTAACCTACCCTTGTCTTTTATTTTCGCCTCGGTTTTATTTTCATTACTTTTCACAAACCAATGGAGGTTTGCGAAAATTAAACCCACCAAAAATGAATCCACTGTCTACAGATTCCCAAGGTAGCAGGTACAGGGTGAAATAGGGAAAAAATGTTGTAACCTTCTGCAATATTTGACAATGGAAAATCAGACCACCCTTTTTTTTGTTTTTTTTTTTGTTTTTTTGTTTGTTTTTTGTTTTTGTTTAAATCAGACCACCCTGCCCCCCCTCCACCCCTCTAAAGGACAGGTGAGAAAACCCATGTTTCCAAAACATTCTGGACAATGCTGGCCTTCACTTCACTGAGTACAAGGCAGGGTAGCCAATCAGACTGCGTAAAATCCATTATATCCCCAATTGGCTGATCTTGGTTGTTTTATAATTCAAAAGAATTCTATCAGTCGCAGATTATACTCACCTGAGATATGAGTTCTGCATATTCAGTGGAATTACTGTCAATTCCCCACAGGGTTCTCTTGTAATCATAACTGATGATAACAACCTTGGTATATAAAAAGGAAACAACTTTTTCATAACCAACATTACATTTTAACTAAATTTTAGTTGATAAAATTTCTAGCAAATCCTTCTCCTGTGGATAACATGTATTCAATGCAAAATTAAAGCTGGTCGGGTAATATGATCCTGTCGCACTGACTGATGACCACTGATATTTTTTTCTACATAAGCTTAAGATATTTTTTAGTGCCTTTATACCGTCCTGTTGGTTGTACAAAAACCTGATTAAGCAAAGGTCACTCCTCACATGGTCATAATTGGTTTTGTATCCAGAAAACGTTGCAAAACTACTAGCCTGAAACGCTTGGAAAGGAATCCTTAATATTTGACCGGTGATCATGAGCTGAAGACTTACCGTGCGAGCAGCCCTTCCAACTCGAACCAAGCCATTGGAAGTTATTTTACGTCTTAACTCTTCTGGTCCGTACACAAGAGCAACCGTTACACCAGCTAACCCGGCACTGATCGTTGCATAGCCTAGTGATTTTCTCAACAACCTCATCGATTTTTGACACGCTTTTCGGCCCGTTGAAGCCGTTGAAGCGGTTTGTTGCAGCCCGTTACGTAACAAGAACTAGTCAGCGATCTCTGCCCAAAGCGGTTTCCATCGTCATGTAATGTTTGTGCCTCGCTACTTGGCGCCAACTTGGCGCCAATTTTTTGGAAAACCAAAACATTGAAGTGCAAAAATTGCAAAGGATTTTAAAAATTGCAATGATGACGATATATTTCGGCGAGATTTTATAATCTTATTTATTACATGGCAAACTGGTCCACGATGAAAAGGAGCATTCGGATTGGTTCCCTGAGCGGTCCGAATTTTGCAATACGGACCGCAAAGATGGACCGCTCACGAACTCATTTCGCCAAATTCCTTTTATGAAACATTGAACAAAAGAAAACTGCTTTCTATTAAGTAGAAACATTTTTCCTCATGTCTAGCGGACAATTTTGGTTAAACTTTTCGCAACGTAGCCTGAAAAATGCAAGAATATGCTTAGCTTTGGCGCGCGCGCGTTAGCCGAGCGCCAGTTATGATAAGAGAAGACGAGCCAAGGCACGAACAAACTGCTTTAATAGCGAGGATACTACTCAACCATACAATCAACACGAGGAACGGGGACAAGATGGCCGACCCGAGTCGGTCACGTGATTAAACTAACAAGTACCGCTGACCGGTACTGGCGCAACTCTTCTTTTCTTGTCTGTAAGGAAGAGTGCAAGTTATAACTAATGTCAACGGTTACTAACAAAATGATAACTATAATGACATCCGGGTCAAAGTGAGCCTACTGTAGGGCTAAAAGTCAGTTACAAAGTCTCTTAAGTGAAGAGGTCTGTGCTTCACTCGGGAAGATCTTCGCGGGGCGTGGCTGCTTGGTGTGGTTTCTTTTGAGGTTGAAGCATCTTCATCCGGGTCCTCTTGGGCTGGGGCCTCAGCAAAGAAGGGTTGGATTGCAGGGGCCTCAGGACGCATAGGTGGGTTGGCTTCGAAGTGCCCGAGGTTGCTAGGTTGAGGCGGTGCGGAAATGGCATCAGGAATGACTGGTGGGCTAGGTGGGGGTTGGGCTCAAGGCTAGGAACTGCATCATCTAGGTCGTCAGTGGTAGATCGTCGATCTTGGTGGGATACCGTGCATAGCTCCACAGGGACTTTGAAGCATTCGGAGATCTTGACTCGATAGGATGAATTTCGCAACTGTGTGCCGATAAACTTCTTGATGTTGCAGAATGGGGGTTCGATAGACACGACAAGATAACGGTCTCTGGCACGAGATTTGTTCCTGTCAGTGTGGAGATAAACAAGGTCCCCAATAGCGATGGGAGGGTCAGATCGGGTTAAACTTAAGGGAGCCTTGGAGCGCTCACTAAACGGGTGGTTCTGTAGTCGCTGTTGGTGCTGGGTGGCCAGTAGGCTGTCATCTCCTAGGGGGATCTGAGCGTTAGTGAACTGGTCCCGTTGAGTCCACATTTCACGTGAGGACAAACCACATGCGCGTAGGCGCGAGTTGAGGGTGGCTGTGGCCACTGCAAGGCTTAGGTTCGTGACTGTACCGCCTAGTGGTTCTTGGCGTAGCAGCTCATGTTCCAGCTCTTGTATGGCCTTTTCGGCGACTGGGTTCTTGTTTTGGTTTTTGGCTCGACCCAACTCCAGCGAGATCCTGTACTGGTGTAGGAGTTTGTCGTCTGCCAAAGCCTTGAAACCAGGCGCGGGGTCAGTTCGTATGATGGCAGGGGGGCCGTCTAGTGGACGCAGCTGGATGCACAGCTGGATGAGGGCATCGCGTAAGGAGGTATGGCGTTCGTCTTTGAGTATGAGGGTGACAGTGTACGAGGTCACAGTCTCTCGAAGTACGAGTATAAGTTGGCGTGAGCGTTTGATGACATCAGCTGCGAAGGATTGGCCTACAGAGTCTGGTGGAGGAGAGGTTGACTGCTCGATTCGAGCGCTTGGGGTTTGCTGTAATGCGGCACATGTGTGGCAGCCACTGGAGATGCGTTGGACGGCATTGTCTATATCCAGTGCAAACAGATAGCGTTTGGCAACCATCTTAAGTTGGTGGCATGAGGGGTGCTGTAGTTGTAGGTGAAGTGCGGTCAGTAATCCGTCAACGGCTTGTCGTGGAATAATGATGCACTCGCGTGTAGGTGCTAGCGGCTCATTACGCTTAACGACAAGTAAACCGTCGGATGCGACTGTTGCGACGTTCAAGTACCGTTTGACATCCTTGATGTTGGTTAGCTTCTTGGATGGTCTCGTGCCTTGAATAAGGTGGGCATGGGTACGTCGCAAATCAGGACACTCAGATTGCACAGAGGACCAAGCAGATCGGCTTGTGAAGGGTAGTCGGACCTTGCCATTTAAGACATCCTGGATGGAAGTCATTCGAACAACAGATTCTCTGGTGTCGTGAATGAAGGTGCAGATCTGGCAGGACTCATCCTCACATGGGGGGGCATTGCGACTTGCGAAGTCAGAAGGAAGAATTGCTGACCCCGCTACATGTCGTACGGTTGCTTGGTAGCGGCTTACGACAGATAGGAACGTAGATACGCGAGGACTTGCCGAGAATTCGCCACGGCAAAGTTTTTCGAAGGCCTGAACGCATGGCTTGCTGTCTGAGAGGATGCATGCATTCTTGTTTGATTGAATGATGAAGGGGCTGAAGTGCTTTGTTGACGCCGCGATGGACAGTGCCTCTACTTCGCATGGTAGCCATGTGGTCTGTGTGCCGCGAAGTTTGGCGCTAAAGAAGCCAGCGAGGAGAAGCTTGCCTTCTCGTGTTACATATAGGGTAGCGCCGATTCCAGGGTCTCTTACTGCACCGTCTGTGACTATCCATAGCTGATCGTCTGGCCTTGGTAGGGTAATACTGCGGGCAGATAGCAGGGCACGTTGGGATTTTTGGAACGCGTCTCGAAGCTCATCGGTCCATGAAATGGTTTCTTGTGACAGGCGCCCAGCAGTGACGGTATCAAGTGGGGCTAGATGCGTAGAGCACTGAGGGATGACGCGAGATAGGACCTTGTATGCGCCAACGTAGGACCTCATCTGACGAACGGTGTCTGGTTTGGGACACGACGTAAGGGTATTGATGCGATGAGGGCTGGCCTTTAGGGTGCCGGCATTCCAGATCCATCCAAGTATTGTTGTGACCTTGGGGTTGATGACTGTTTTAGTGGCAGACAGGCGGAGATCGCACTTGTGAAGGCATGGAGTAGCTTCTTCCAGTTCTGCAACAACTCCAGGGGGGTGTTTCCACCACAGTAGAGGTCATCCGCTATCTTTACCGTGGAACCTTCCTGAAGGAGTGGCCGAGAACGCGGCACATAAGCTCCTCTAGGGCGGTTTCCGAGCCTGGCATCCCCATAGCAGATCGTTTGTACACTCGTACTCCTTTGAAGGGTGTGGCAACGCCGCAATATTTCATAGACTCGCGTGCTAGGGGTATTTGGTAGAATGCACTTGTTAAGTCCGTCTTAATGATGTGCTTCCATTGTGCAATATGTCGTAGGGTGGAGTTAACATCAGGTAGTAGGGAGGGTTGTGGCTTGCTGTAACGGCCGACATCTGCGAAGGCCGTTACTAGACGATGGCCGCCATTGGCTTTCTTCACTAAGAAAGATGGGTTTAGGTACTCGACGTTGATTCCGGCGTCCTCTGGGCGTCCGAATACGCCGAGCTCTTCAAGTTGGTCAAACTTTTCCTGCAGCTCGACAAGCTTTCCTCGATCGTATTGTGGGAGACGGCCTTTGCGTTGTGGAGGCTCCACTGGTCCCATGTTCACTTTTGCCTGAAAGGGTCCTGCTGCTCCGTTGTAGCCTTTAAATTGAGGGTCAAAGACTGAGTCATATTCTATGAGTACTGCATGGAACTGAGCTCGTACCTCTGGTTGTAAGAGGAGATCAGGGTCAACCTGTACCGTGGATGAATGGTTACACTTGGTAGAGGTAGGAGTAGGCGGCTTAGGTAGTTGGTCCTTTACTGCTTTCTCACTGGGTTGAAAGGTGAGAGTGGCTTGGCAGAAGTGTTCATTGCGCTTGAGTGTGCGTGGTTCAGATGATAGGTTTGGGATGCGTAGCCTTCTTGCTACGCTGGACACTACGCATGGTTGGGGCCAGGTCTGAGAGGGCATAAGGCGTTTCATGCTGGGCTGTCACTGCGAGGTTCGATTGCATACTCACAGTCAGGTGGGGCATCATCGGGTAGTTGTACCTCTAAGAAGTCTCCGGGCCATATGGTCTGTGAAGACGGGGGGGCCCTTATCAGGAATGCGTATCGGGCTGCCATTTGGTTACCTTGGTTGGGAGAAGATCCATAGGGGTACACTGTACCATCGCCGAGTAGCACTTGTTTCTTGGCAGGGCGCACCGCAACATCGTTGCGTTCCATGAAGGGAGTGCCGGCGAGCACATCAACGTCAAGGTCTCCAACTACGAGTCCTTCAAATTGGAACTGGTGGTTGTCCCTGCTGAATGTAACTCGAGTCTCTCCGATAACGTGTAGCGTAGAGGATCCGTCAGCTTGATGTATCGACTGTGAGCTGGGTACAATGTTGGCGTTGAGTCGCTTTGCGGTAGAGTGGCGTATCATATTGCCTGTTGCCCCACTGTCGACTATAACGCGGATGGTATGGTGACCGTGAAACATATCGATGTAGGGAGACTGACGGGTCTGAATCCTGAAGGCGACGGTACGTGCGTCAACTTGCTCGGCGTCGGTGTGGTGGGATGAGTGGGAGGGATCACGAGCTTCATCATCATCCGTTTCATCATCCAGGATTCCCATTAGCTGTCGTGCTTTCACCATGTAGCGCTTGTCGTTGTCGGGGAGAAAGTCACATTCACTCAGGAAGTGTTTACTTTCTGGACGTCCGGCTTGTTTGCACAGGGGCAAACTTTTTCTTGTCGAGGCTTCCTAGGCGTGGACTTGAAGGGGGCCCTGTTTCTCTGTGTGTTACGGCGAAACTCAGTGGTAACGGCGGTGTGTAGGACCCGTGCATCGTCTGATGCGCGGATTTCATCAAGTAACGACTCAAGGGCCTGTGAAATCTCGGGCTTGATAGAGGCAAGGGTTCGAGATCGCAGCTCTGTACCGTATCGTTGTTTGACAAGCCTGGGTAGGTGGGGATGAACTAGTTTTAACCATGTCAGAACAACAAGGTTTTCTAGGGTGGGCGACATCTCCTCATCCTCAGGTGTGGCCTCGCCATGGTGAGTTAGACCGTTGGTTCGCAACAAACAGTCCTCGACGAACGCCATTAAACGTTGGTAAAGGTCTTCGGGGCGTTCATCAACTTCTAGGTGAATGTCACACAAATCAATAAAGTGGCCTCCAGTGACTTGGAATCCGAAATGTTGTCTGATCGTCTGCCAGATGAATTCCAGCGATGTGGAATTCTTTACCAGTGAGCTCCTGGCGATGATTGGGCAATAGTTAGCGATTTGTCCTAACATTAATTCCAAAAGGTCGGCCTTTTGTTGGGCTGTACGACGTCTCGCTGCGGGAATGGCTTCGCCATCATCTTGGAATCCGCGAAGTAGTTGAGCTCTAGTTTTCTTTTGCCAGGTGGATCCGTCGGCGAGGAAAGGGGCGAAATTGTTATCCAGAGATAGTGTGTAAAGGAGATTCTGTTTCCAATTTTCGAAGCTGTTGATGGTTTCTATCTTGCTTAGGCACCATTGTTTTGGTGCTCGATGAGTAGCAGCCATGTCGATGAGATTGGACGTGTTATCACGGCGACTTTACGCTGTTTTGGCTCTTCTTCTTGTGTTTTTACGCGACTTTCGGTAAGGGACAGGAGGGGAAATCGCATATTTTGGTCTGAAAACGCCAAGGGTTTACTAGGCCCCCCCCCCCCCCGGGGAAATTTTGAAAGATTAGGTTGTCTGAGACTGCATTTCGTGCGTTTTGAAGGCAGTTTGATATGAAACCAGGCAGCCAAAAGCGAACGTAAAAACATGAATATTTCTGGAACTGTTCAGTTCAAGAAAATACCGATGAAAGAATACTAAAAATACATAATGAAGACCTTCGATTAAAGACATTTTTAAGCCAAAGGAGTGAATATTTGGATGAAGAAAATGACTCGCTTGATGTTGTTTTTGTTGATGAAGGCGATATGTAAACACGTTCAAAGCTGCGATTGTTTGATTCAGAATTCATTTTCAAACCAAAAGGTGGACTATAGGTGGACCTCCACAGCCCGTGGGGGATGCGGACTCACCCATCGCACCCCCCTCCCTACGGGCCTGAGCTGCCCTTAGCTTAGCGGTTTTTTTTTCTATAAATAGAACCATGCTATGCATGTAAATAGTTTTTATTAAATATATTTGTTTTTCTTTTCAATCGGGGGTTCCTGTTGGTCTTTGCGATCATGTCAGACGTTGTCAGCCGTTTCGGCGACACTATGAATAAATTACACGTACTGTCGCTAAGCTAAATGACAGCATTAATCTTTTACGAATAATTGAACTGTTTCTCGTATTTTTTGTTGTTTGTATCTATAGGCGCAAACAAAATAAATTCTAAATTGACTGACGTACAAAAAAAAAACTACAAATGATGCTTAGAACTGTTTTGATATACTTGTTGCATCGCAATTATATTTTTCTTGAGCGAAACCCAATAAACAGCCACGACCATATGGTATCTAAGCGATAAAAATTCAGTCATGGGTATCTGAGTATTAAATAGCTAAAATGCAGACACGGTGGACAGTTTTATGTCTTTTATAGCCGCTCGCGTAGCTTGTGCAAACAAAAAATTATGGGCGGACGAATAACGCGATGCGACTTTGAATGGTCGTACACCTCCGAGCCACATGCAACGAGAAGGAAAGAAATTCTTGGTAAGATACATTGTTTAGAACTCCCCTACTATAGTCAAATAGCTAGATCTTTCATGAAAATTGCATGGAGCCAAATATATCGATTATTGGACAGATTCTGGATATTTTCTCGGTTGAATACGGCTTTCTAAACACCTAGTGGGTAGCTTTAAATGCATTCTAGCTATTTTCTTATAATTATTGATGGTCATTTATTTTTTATCATTATCTCTATTAAAGAGAGTTTATATTCTCTCTACTCTCTCCTTGTTCTCTTTTACCAGCTTTTTGTAATGTTTCAGTCCCGTCTGTTTTATTTCTAGTTAATAAATTTTCTCACCCTTGAATGATTCTGAATTGTGCTTGTCAGCTTAGCACCGACAAATCCGACAGAAATATCTGCCTACAGGAACAGGAAAAACTCATCAAACGAAATTGTTTACTCACCTAAGCGTTTGAAGTCAACTTGAAGCCATTCTTCGCTACTGCGAACTTCCCTGTTTGTATGCCATTTTATCCAATATCCGGATGTAAGAAATAAGAGTCGAAAAGGGGACCCAGCCTTCCGTTATAACAACATATTTTTTATAAGACTTTAGCCACAGAAAAGTTCAAGCCAAATAACGTTATGACTACCTATAAATTTACGCTAAAGTCCATTCCTTAACCTTAAATCTCTCCGCGCCAGAAGGCGCTTAAGGCCGTGTCCGAGCCCTAATTGATGTGGCTAAAGGAACGTAACAGTCAAACAACAACGTGCGCGCGCTAGTGAGTCTTGACGTAACAGTCAAACTCAAAAACAACGTGCGCGCTAGTGAGGAAAGTAATAACAGTCAAAACAACAACGTGCGTGCGCAAGTGAATAGCGTAACAGTCAAACACAAAACAACGCGCGCTAGTAAGAAAAGTAACAGTCAAACAACAACGTGGGCGCGCAAGTGAATAACGTAACGGTCAAACACAAAACAACGCGCGCGCTAGTAAGGAACAACGTAACAGTCAAACACAAAATAACAGTCAAACACAAAATTATAAACAGCGAGCGCGCTAGTCAGTAGCATAACAACCAAACACAAAACTGGGAGCGCGCTAGTAAGTAACGGAACACACAAAACAGGGAGCGCGCTGTAGTCAGTAACGTAACAGCCAAACTCAAAACAACGAGCAATAATAAAGGCTAAACGCAGGGGAGTCTCGTCCTCCTACAAGCAAGAAGGTTCCAACAGTTCATGATTGTACGCTCTCCCGAGCTCCGACATGTCGCATCCAAATTAAATGAATGTAATTTATGGCATATTGCATCAGGCTCAATAGATATGTCAGCTCAAGACAATCTAATTTTAGACTATAAAAACATATTCAAATCACTTTATGTATGGTCCAAAAGAGAAATATATATATTTATTTTCTGCCAGGCCGATTGAAAAAAAAAATCTAACATTGTTTTCAGTTTGTCTAAAACCGCAAATTAAATGGAGTTTTTTTTAAAATTTGCGATTCAGTAAATTTGACGTGATGTATAACGGCAATAAACGAACTGCGGTTCGTTGAAAAGTTCCCAAACCTGAGCAAAAAAGGCAAAAAGAAAATAGAAAAACCAACAAAGACCGGTAAATAAAACTGAAAATAAAAAAATTAAAAAAACGGGGAGGATATTACTCGGCCCCCAAGCCTGATTGAGAGCAACTCCTTGGCCGCAGAATTTAAATCTCACCCGGGGAGAGGTTATTCGGCCCCCAAACAATATGAGAATAACCCTAAAAGCGTGATTCGAACTCGCGACTCTGACGCTGATGACTTACCACTAAGCCACCGTGCATCCCACAGCTGATCAGAGTGAAATAGTGGGTGTCTACAGTTTGCTAATTATGGAGGTCCGCCGGGACTTTCCAGACGCGTTAAAATTCGGGCTAAAATCATCAAAGAATAACCATTACAAAAGCTTGAGAAAGTGCTTGGCAACTAGCCGGCCTTGAAAGAAAAGTTGAAATCTAGCGTTAATTTGCTGCCGTGAATTTATTTTAAGTCCGGCAAACTTCATATACCAGACGTTCTGGACTTTACCAAAAAACAAAACATGTTTGAGCCAGCGAGATGCGATATAAGGCTGTCTAATGGTCTTGTAAATCTGTCTAAATTTCATAAAACGTACCTCCCGAGATTTCATACAAAACTATAGATTTCATGCAAACAGAGCTTTTAATAACGACTAATCAGAGGTCAAATAAACGTGAAATGACTCTATCCTATGTCTTTTTTAGACCAAGCAAACTAAATTTACAATTGAATTAAAATGCTTGTAACATGAAATGTGATACCAACGTAATCAAACGAAAAATCACGGTGACCCGCAAGCTGACCTGAAGCTTTCTAAAGCGATATGTACATATCGCCTCCGTCAACTGAACTAGGAAAGAATCTTATACATCCGGCGACGAACACTTAAGTGCCTATAACCTTTTTTTTTATTTTCTCATCTGAATCTAAACATCACCCAAGGAAATTCTGCGAAAAATTTTCCATTTTCAGAAAACGCGAATTGTTTATGAATGTTATAAAACTTTCAAATTTGCCGCCATTTTGGATCACCATTTGCTTTAGTCTCCCCTGAGTCCTTCTCGGTTCACAAAGGATCTGTGACGTAGATTAAGGAACACGTGACATCAGACAAAGGAACTGTGACGTAGATTAAGGAACACGTGGCTTCAAAACAAAGGAATTGTGACGTACATTCAGGAAAATGTGAGCCCGACGGCCTTCTTACAGCGGGAGCGGGTATACCAAACAAAAATAGGATTTTGAAGATTTGAAACATTCATAAAAAATTCGCGTTTTCTACAAATCGCAAAATTTTTTCGCAGAAATTCCTTGGGTAATGTTTAGATTCAGATGAGAAAATAAAAAAAAAGGTTAGGGCACTTTAATTCCTAAACATTCAGGATCAAAAGTAACACTTAACAAACATTATTCTAAGTTACATTTTTAATATGTAGCAGAGACTGTTCGACACGTCACCGTGATGGCTTAAATGTCAATTTCCTACGCTGAAAACCACGCTATCATAATAGCTTAGCACTGACAAATCACAGAAAATATCTGCCTACAGGAACAGGAAAAACTCATCAAACGAAATTGTTTACTCACCTAAGCGTTTGAAGTCAACTTGAAGCCATTCTTCGCTACTGCGAACTTCCCTGTTTGTATGCCATTTTATCCAATATCCCGGATGTAAGAAATACGAGCCGAAAAGGGGGACCCAGCCTTCCGTTATAACAACATATTTTTTATAAGACTTTAGCCACAGAAAAGTTCAAGCCAAATAACGTTATGACTGCCTATAAATTTACGCTAAAGTCCATTCCTTAACCTTAAATCTCTCCGCGCCAGAAGGCGCGTATGGCCGTGTCCGAGCCCTAATTGATGTGGCTAAAGGAACGTAACAGTCAAACAACAACGTGCGCGCTAGTGAGTCTTGACGTAACAGTCAAACTCAAAAAACAACGTGCGCGCTAGTGAGGAAAGTAATAACTGTCAAAACAACAACGTGCGCGCGCAAGTGAATAGCGTAACATTCAAACACAAAAACAACGCGCGCGCTAGTAAGAAAAGTAACAGTCAAACAACAACGTGGGCGCGCAAGTGAATGACGTAACGGTCAAACACAAAACAACGCGCGCGCTAGTAAGGAACAACGTAACAGTCAAACACAAAATAACAGTCAAACACAAAATTATAAACAGCGAGCGCGCTAGTCAGTAGCATAACAACCAAACACAAAACTGGGAGCGCGCTAGTAAGTAACGGAACACACAAAACAGGGAGCGCGCTGTAGTCAGTAACGTAACAGCCAAACTCAAAACAACGAGCAATAATAAAGGCTAAACGCAGAGGAGTCTCGTCCTCCTACAAGTAAGAAGGTTCCAACAGTTCATGATTGTACGCTCTCCCCCGAGCTCCGACATGTCGCATCCAAATTAAATGAATGTAATTTATGGCATATTGCATCAGGCTCAATAGATATGTCAGCTCAAGACAATCTAATTTTAGACTATAAAAACATATTCAAATCACTTTATGTATGGTCCAAAAGAGAAAATATATATTTATTTTCTGCCAGGCCGATTGAAAAAAAAAATCTAACATTGTTTTCAGTTTGTCTAAAACCGCAAATTAAATGGAGTTTTTTTAAATTGCGATTCAGTAAATTTGACGTGATGTATAACGGCAATAAACGAACTGCGGTTCGTTGAAAAGTTCCCAAACCTGAGCAAAAAAGGCAAAAAGAAAATAGAAAACCAACAAAGACCGGTAAATAAAACTGAAAATAAAAAAATAAAAAACGGGGAGGATATTACTCGGCCCCCAAGCCTGATTGAGAGTAACTCCTTGGCCGCAGAATTTAAATCTCACCCGGGGAGAGGTTATTCGGCCCCCAAACCATATGAGAATAACCCCTAAAAGCGTGATTCGAACTCGCGACTCTGACGCTGATGACTTACCACTAAGCCACCGTGCATCCCACAGCTGATCAGAGTGAAATAGTGGGTGTCTACACGGTTTGCTAATTATGGAGGTCCGCCGGGACTTTCCAGACGCGTTAAAATTCGGGCTAAAATCATCAAAGAATAACCATTACAAAAGCTTGAGAAAGTGCTTGGCAACTAGCCGGCCTTGAAAGAAAAGTTGAAATCTAGCGTTAATTTGCTGCCGTGAATTTATTTTAAGTCCGGCAAACTTCATATACCAGACGCTCTGGACTTTACCAAAAAACAAAACATGTTTGAGCCAGCGAGATGCGATATAAGGCTGTCTAATTGGTCTTGTAAATCTGTCTAAATTTAATAAAACGTACCTCCCGAGATTTCATACAAAACTATAGATTTCATGCAAACAGAGCTTTTAATAACGACTAATCAGAGGTCAAATAAACGTGAAATGACTCTATCCTATGTCTTTTTAGACCAAGCAAACTAAATTTACAATTGATTAAAATGCTTGTAACATGAAATGTGATACCAACGTAATCAAACGAAAAATCACGGTGACCCGCAAGCTGACTAGGCTCGATTACCAGCCGCTGTTCGGGAAAATGAGCCCACGCTCATCCCCGAAGGGAGGAACGAAGACCGGACTCGAGAGAGCGGCGGAAATCGAGCCTAAAAAGCTGACCTGAAGCTTTCTAAAGCGATATGTACATCGCCTCCGTCAACTGAACTAGGAAAGAATCTTATACATCCGGCGACGAACACTTAATTCCTAAACATTCAGGATCAAAAAGTAACACTTAACAAACATTATTCTAAGTTACATTTAAATATGTAGCAGAGACTGTTCGACACGTCACCGTGATGGCTTAAATGTCAATTTCCTACGCTGAAAACCACGCTATCATAATAGCTTAGATCCAGCGCTTGATTTAAATTTATAATTTTTTTCGCTGATCTCAGTTTACAGCGGTTACTATAAGGTCAGTCAGAAATCCATACTTAATGAGCACTGTGGTGAATCAAATAGGACTGGAACCTACTCAATGGCCAAGCACGTGTCAGCACGTGTACGTCGGGCCATAGTTGTGTTGAAACTAGTGTATCGACTTTTCCTGTATGGAATTGAAGCTTAGATAAGCTAACAGTCAATTTCTGTTTTAGAAAAAAACAACAAAAACCCCAAGTTCTTTGGTAGCAACAAACATTCCAGAAATATTTCGAGGCGAGCGTTCACTATTCACGGCCTTGAGTTAGCGGATTTCACTGTATGTAAATTTTAGAGTGGTTTACGATTGAGTGTCGTAAAACCAAAAGCAAACTGAGCAATTGCAATGATCAATCACAACAAACATAAACCACAAAACGAACCAATGAGAACTCGAAGGAAATACAAGAGCCGGTGCCAAGGGCGGGAAAACGCGTGCGACCAAGTCGCGATTGGTTTTAGTTTTGCATCTGATTGGTTGAGTAGGTGGCGCGATTTTTAAACCAATCACAGAGCGTAGTATAAAAAGCAAAACAAAAGCTCTATCAGCGCCTAAATCTTTGGAGATGTATAAAACATTTACTTCCACAATGCAATAATTTTTATCTTTTATTTCCATCAGCAAAGTACCCCGAGATCAAGAAATTGATGGGCAACGATCCTAAATTGAAGTACGAAATCTTGGCTTTGATACTGGTACAATTTACACTGGCCTACATAGTGCGTGACGTATCTTGGACGACTCTTGTGTTGTCAGCTTATTTCATAGGAGCTGTCCCTAGTCACTCACTGATAGTAGCGGTGCATGACATTTGTCACAACATCCCATTTGGAAAAACGGTCGGCCATTACTTAATAGGCTGTTTGGAATCCTAGTAAACCTACCCACAGCGATACCCTCGTCTGTGGCGTTTAAAAAATATCACATCCTGCATCATCGTTACATGGGCGTGGAAGAAATCGATCCTGACCTTCCGACCAGGTTTGAAGCCCGCCTGTTCTGTAACTCCATCACTAAGCTTGTTTGGGTGATACTGCAGCCGTTCTGGTACGCCTTCAGACCTTTAGTCATTAACCCGATGGCACCACAAGGCTTAGAAATCCTCAACATGGTGGTCCAATTCAGCGCCGATTACGTCGTGGTTCACTTCTGGGGCGTCAAATCCCTCGTGTTCATGCTCGCCAGCACGATTCTTGGCGCGGGCCTGCACCCAATGGCTGGCCACTTCATCGCAGAGCATTATATGTTCGAGAAAGGCTGCGAGACCTACTCCTACTACGGACCAGGAAAACTATTTGACCTTCAACGTTGGCTATCACAACGAGCACCATGATTTCCCGAGTATTCCAGGCTCTCGGCTGCCTCTGGTAAAACAGATCGCGCCAGAATACTACGATCACTTACCGTACCACACGTCCTGGACCAAGGTGATCTGGGATTTTATTACAGATCCCAGAATCGGTCCTTTTGCCCGAATCAAGCGACCTAACCTCAAAAAGACTGAATGAATAGCAGTTTTTAGAGTAGCGCGCCGTAACTTAAATAAACAAGCAACGTAAATAAATTAACTGAACTTGCGACGATTTAACGTAACTTTTGGAATGATCATGCCAGCCTCGTTCCCACGTGTCCAAGTCAAGACCCAGTAAGAGGAAATGGTACCGTGGGGACGAGGGCAAGCAACCCTCGGGACGAGAGAATGGCGAGGATTAACCAAAAGGGACACTTCTTCATCATATTGGCCAGTAACATAACTCGATCATTCGAGACCTTAAAATAAGAAATTTTAAAGGAATTGAGTAGTTACTATAAGAAAGAAAACACTAATGACTTCAGCAGAACACTAATGACTTCAGCAGGACACAAAGTCGGGAAGACTTTGGAGATCTCTAACTTTCAATGAACCCAGAGTCCCGGGGGGTGGGGGGGAGCAATCCATGTGAAAGGGGCGGGGATGCTCGTCGTCTCGTTCAGGGGTGTAAATTACGGATTTTGGTATCACTTAGGGTGTTCAGGATGGAACGCCAATATTTTAAGGGATCATTAAATGACGGCATTTTCACGTGAAGAAATAAAAAATGCCGTCATACTTTGTTGGTGGTCTACACCGATTAGGCATGAAACCTATATTAGAATGGTATCGTTTAGGGGTCAAATAAAGCTTGAGCCACGCCCAGATTGGTCTCCTTTAGGGGTTTAATTCAAATTTCAGACGAGCATGCCTGCTCCTTTCACATGGTCTTTAAAGTAACGTTTTTTCTGCCTAGCTAGGCCAAGGCTACGAACAGTCCTTATGTTCCAACCTCGTTCCCAGGGTCTCTCTTCGTTCCGCCAAAAGCGATATTGCTTATGTTCCTGCTTAAACCGTCGAGCGAGAAGCAAAAAACACCAACAGGAAAAATGGCTGCACGCTTTGTTTTTTCGCCTCAAGCTCGACGATCTACAAAGGAATTAATTTCTGAGCTCAAATATTCAAACCTTCGTCATCTCTTCAAATGTACTTTCAATTTGTTTATTACAATAAATTTAATGTTATAAAAAATATAACAATTAACGTGAAATAAGTTGTGTATTTTTTTTCACCTTCTCCAGACACTTGATTGGTGTTACATGACGAATCATATTCCTGATCCCAGGGTTTTTTATACTCTTTCTCAATTGTATTTGAGCCACAAAGTGGCAAAAGAGAGTTGCACTTCGATCAAATTCATCAGAAGAAAGAAGAAAGGAAACCTCTCAGTCTGAAACCATGGTAGACTACGAGCAGTCCCTCATTTTTCTCAGGGATCGAGTGGGCGAAGCGCGTGGAAATCACCTCCCACGAGAAGATGCAACGCGAGGAGGCGAGAAAAATGGGAGGTGATTTCCATGTCCTTTGCGCGCGCTCACCCACTCGATCCCTGAGAAAAACGAAAGACTGCTCGTAGTCTAATACCATGGTAGACGAATCACATAAAATGGCCGAATGGAATTTGCTACAGGTTCCGCTTTGAACAAACCAAAATATTCCAGTACTATCATTGCAGTCTGTAACTTACTTTACTTGGATCAGTAAAGTTTCTCTTAGCTTGTAGTGTGCCAACATTATCTGCATTGTCTAACACAACAAAATAGTTGTGTTTCATCAAGAAGTTCTTGTAGCCTACTATTGAGTCTCGCTAACACTTCTTCATCCTGCACCACATGGGTAAGCTGCTTCATTTGTTCTAACAAATCCCGGCATTTTTTGTCCTTCAACTTGTGGGTCAACTCCTGCAGAGAGGCCGACTGCATTTGCTTGAATTGTTTCGAAGGTAACGTTTGAAATGGGTAACTCAACCACTGAGACACTCGACTCCATAATGGGTAACTCATGATCAACCATTGAGACATTGAGAGTGTCAGTTGAAGAAGCAAGCTGATCTGGTACACCGCTTTCCTGACTTGACGTGCGGTTCTTTACCGTAGCATTATACACATGTGTACGGATATCTTTAGTTGTGGGATAGAAGCGCCTGTTTGTAGTTTTTGGTAGCTCCTTGTCCCTGAATAACACATTTTTAACAAAGAATTCCACCTGATGTCTGACTTGATTGACATCTTTAATCCCTTCTGCCACCAACTCGTGGATTCTGTTGGTTATCCTCTTGTCAACAGGCTGACACATTCCACCCGCCTGTTAGGAGAAGAATGGAAATATGAATAAAGACTGCGCTGCTATTGATATGCCCACGATAACAGTAAAAATTTAATTAGTATCAAAAACTGTTCTACACAACTTTTCTAAACTGTTCGATCTACAGCTGTTTCAAGAAAGATTGTTCAAAAGAAGCCTAAAAGTGTACACGACAATCAATACACTTTAAAATACCAGTATATCCTTTGTAAAACAGTTCTTCCACTTAGGCTGTCCCCTTTACAGAACACATGTTGAACCTACTTTTATATATGACACAATTTTTTTTGTGTGCATTTTTTCTTTCAATAAATTATATACATAAACAAAGGATACATAATTAAAAATTTCCCCCTCTCATTTTCCCGAACAGCGGCTGGTAATCAAGCCTCAGAGTGACTCAGATGTGAGTGGGGAAAAGTGCGCAAAAGAAGTGTCTGTTTACTCTGGCAACATTCAATAAAGAGAATAGAGTAGTAAAGTGTGACGTCACAAATTTACAAATTATTTTTATCAAGCCTCAAAATCCCATAATTAGATGAAGATTGCTGCTGTATGATCAGCCACAAAATTTCAATTTGTTAATAGCATGAATAGAACACAAGATATACTGTAGAGGTTCAAAGTTTGGTACCGTTCCATACAAACCTCTCTAATTTTGCACCTGTTCTAAACTGAAGGAACAGATGCAAAATTAGAAGGGTTTGTATGGAGAAATTAAAACCTGAAGTGCCCATATCTCGGCCGCAAAATTGCAATGGAGAGCTATTTTTTGGCCAGTGGACGTTTTTTGGCATGCTTTCTCCGAATAACTGATCAAATTTCATAATTTCACAAATTTAATTTTTGTGACATCATAACTTTTAGTACTCTATTGAGATTGAGGGCATTTAGAGAATATGTTAAATTATTTTAAAATATACCTCGCCCACCAAGTGATTCTGATGATCTGAACTGGAAGGAAATTCAATGTAAATTCTTCTCTCTGGATGAAAATTTCCTGTTTTCACTGCGGCTCTCACCCTCAGTGACGATAATCTTCTCCTCTTTGGGGTGTCTTTGATAATCTATTACAAGGAGAATCTAAGGTTACATTCCTTTCTTGCAATGTATATACACAATGTTTAATATATAATACAGTCATGTGGTACTTACAGGGATGCTCGTCCTTAACCTTTTAAGGGTCGAAAATTGTGTTTTGGCACTGCTTACCTTTCACTCCCAAGAGTGCTAAGTTCAAAACTGAGCAAAAAAAATCTGGAATTTCGTTTTGCAAAATTGTCAAAAACAAACAGCACCATTTGGAAGCACTACTCAATAGCTTTCATTTGAATGGTCACACAAAAGGACTCAAAAGTTACAACCACATTTATTGACTGAAGGTTTGACTCTGGGAGTGAAAGGGTTAAAATAAGGTTCCATTTCAAATTTTATTGATTGTTACAAAATTATGGTACCTCATAGGGTGCCTTTTCAAAGTATGTCCAGCCATACAAAAACCTGTAAATGTTGCAACTTTTGAATGCGTCGTTTGAAGCAGATTTCAAGCCGTTTTCTTTCAAACTTGGCACAATAACTAAATTTTACATGCGCTTTCTAAATATGATAACAATAATTATTTCTAAATATAATTTATACAAGATGTACACAATGATATCATCAAATATCTTCCCATTAATCAAAATGAATTACTATTCCCTTTTCAATATTGGGTCCTTTCAGGGGTTGAAAATTGTGTTTTGGCACCGCTTAGGATGAGGGCCACTAGTTTATCAGTGTTTAACTGTTATGTGTTTACCCTCGTAAAATAAAGTTGCTTACTTACTTACTTACTTAAACCCAAGTGTGTGACCATTCAAATGAAAGCTATTGAGCAGTGCTTTCAAGTGTTGCTGTTTGTTTTTGACAATTTTGCAAAATTAAATTCAAGATTTTTCCCTCTCTCACTCTTGGGAGTGAAAGGGTTAAAATGTTGTAACTTTTCAATGTGTCATTTGAAGCTGGTTTCAAGCTGTTTTCTTTCAAACTTGGCATGATATTAATTGAAATGAATTACTATTTCCTTTTCAATATTGGGTCCTCACCTTAAATTCTGGAAACATTAAAATCTCCCTGAGCTTTATTCGTGCTGTGCAATTTACCTTCAGTACGCTTTGGACAACTCTGGGTTTCTTGGTAACAATATCTCCATTCTGTGAAATGCAAACATATTTAATTAATTTTTAGTTATTATTACTAGTTCTTATAAGTGGAAGACAGTGTTCTAATAGTTAGAAAGTACAATTTGACCTCAGTGGATACAGAGGTCTGGCCATAAATTACATGGTTTATCCAGATCAAGCTGTCAACAAGACTCTCCTTGGGGAGATCCACAGCAGGACGCAATGTAGACTGCGAGCAGTCTCTTTCTTTTCCTAATGTTTTTAGGGTGCATGCGATCGAGCGGCGAGCGGCAAAGCCGCGAGCGAGCTGCGAGAATCGCAGGCGCGGTGAGATGAGTTTGTTGACAGATTGATAGGTAGCCGACCAATCAGCATTTTCTGTTTCTTAGAAACGGGAATTCAAAGAACAAAGAAACCTCCGCAGTCGGTCTTTTCCCTCCCTCTCCCCAATCTCTCCTCGTTTTTTCACCTAATTTGCATAATTATACATTTCCGCTCGCCCCAAAGATCTGAGGAGAAAAGACCGACTGCTCACAGTCTAGACGCAATGTTTTTTACGCGGCATGGTGTCCGTATTTCCCCCGCTAAAATGGCCATAGAAATGGAACTTTGATTGCCCATATCTCGAAAGCTTTTTGTTTTCACGGCCTGAAATTTGGTATAGACGTTTCTTTTAACATTATCTTTAAGCTGTGAAAAATCATGACAATACAAAAAGGACACTTAAGCCTCCAGGACTACCTTAATTATTGCAATCTGCTACTTGACTCCCCAAGGTCAAAGGCTACTACGTTTAAAATTACAGTATAGTAGATTTCAATTTCACTATTGCTCTTGTAGCAGTAACATTGTTTTTGCTGTGTTGATTTTCTCCCACTCACTCTTCCTGTTTTTCAGTATATTAATATTATCAGGGGAGGTAACAGAGAGGTTTATTTCTCTCTTGATGTTGCCTATTCTTGTGTCTATAAACTTCTCTCTTGGCCAAAAACAAGCTGTGTTGTCGTTGTGTTGTTGGCGGGGTGGGGGAGAGGGGATTTTATTAAAATAAGCTTATTTTCCCTTACCTCTACGGCTTCTTTCCTTCTTTGTTTAGCTACTACTTTCCTATCTTTGCCATGCTGGCAGTCATACACCTTTTCACCCAAATACATAAAAGGTGTGCCAGTATAAGCAATTCTGGGTCCTTGTACATCTTTCTTGTCCTCCCAACATACTTTGTGTGATCTTTTAGTGCAATCTACAAGCAATAAACCACGCCTTCAAATACAGTAGAACCCGCTAACTCAAACTCCCAATGGAAACAAAAAGAGTTCAAGTTAGCGGGGGTTCGAGTTAGCGGGGTTGGTGTTGAAATTAATATATTTCAAGTATTCTGTTAATAATTAATAAGGTATTGTGGTTTTATCATTCATTGACAGTCATGAGTCATTTTGGTACAATTAGTTTGTTTTATAAGAGCCTTTGTTAAGAACTTTTAGTTTGGGAATTTTGGCCAAAATTTTAAGGCTTGCATGCAAAGTGCATTTCGAGACACTGCCATGGTTTAACCAACTAATGATGTCATCGTTTCCATCTTTAGCAGTCACCGTAGACATCATTGTTATTAACGACCTTTAGATTGGGTATGAGTATGAGATTGAGTACGACTTTTCAAACCTAGTGCACAAGGTGTACATTACATGTCTAACACCAATCCCATTCCAAGAGCCTTTTTCTGTACTAGCAACAGGGAGGAGCGAGGGCTCTGGGAATGTGACTGATTTGAAATTCTAAAGTTGTACTCGTATTCAACCTCATACCCAGATCTAAAGGTCGCTATTAATTAAATTTTCTGCATGACACATTTAATATTTTCTATTTGACCACGATAATTTGTAAATCATCGCTTCAATTTGTTAGATCATCGTTTCTTTAACGACAATCGTTGTGACTTTGATTTCGTTGAAAATACCCTTTTTTTAATGAATGCTTTTAATGAAGTACTCCTAAAAAAACAGCTTACGCTATAGTAGGAGGTGTAGTTAACTATAAACTCTAGCTAAACTCTATGTACAATTTACTCACAGAGTCTCACCTTTTGAACCCGTTGAAATGACTATAACTAAAGAATTGAAGTAATTGAATGTAAATTAATTTCAGGCAGAAATGAGTCATTATGTGTAATTTTAAGGCCATAATCGGCCCTTGGCCTGGTTGTTCAATGATCTTCGTGTTTTTGTTAATTGAAAATAGTCCAAGTAAAAACTGAAGGACCAGAAATATAAACAGAACAACTCACTGAAAATTTACAAAACTGAAATCAAAATATGTCAAATTCACGCTAATCCTGCATGGATAACCGATTAACTATAAAAAAATATCGGCCTTTGAACTGGCCAACTTGGTGCAGTACTCACCAATGGCTCCAAAATCTTTAACTGTAGTATAGCATGTGAACTTTGTCGTTGTTTGTGTTTCCAGTTGCCCAATAAATTTATAAGCTTCCTCCACTGTAAACACATATCCAAAATTCTTCCCTGAGGTTTCTACGAAGGTAAACGGTCTGTCCGCCATCTTGTCTTCCCAGCATTCTTTTGACAATGTTCGACCCAGGTTACTCGGTCCCTCTCTTCTCAGCAAGCTGAGGACAAAAATAGCTTTTCGCGGGAACTTTTAAATTTCGCGAAAATGGAAGAGGCAAATTTCTCGAGACTTAAATTTCTCGATTTGGTAAAAAGGAACAAAAAGTGTAAAAAGGAACAAAATTTCGCTAATTCGCGATAACTTTTTTTCGGGGACACGGGACACCATACGCCAGGTGTTTCTAGCCTCCTACGCAGACTTTCTTTGGGTTCGTCACGCAATCTTTCCTCCCTCCTCATGGGGGAGGAAAGATTGCGTAACGAGCCCAAAGAAAGTCTGCGTAGGAGGCTAGGGGTTTCTAACTTTCAAGGAAGCAAGAGTCTGAGTGTTGTCCAATACACACGACCTGATACGATCGGTAAATGGCATCAGTGTACCCTTACGACCCGTACGATCCGTACGGCCGTGAAACAATGGTTTACGGATCGTACAGATGGCGAACTGCATGTCATTAGTGGGACTTAGCTAAAAGAGGGGGTCGAAACAGGTTGTCCGATCGTACGATCCGTACGATCCGTACGGGTGGTGAAACAATGGTTTACCGATCGTACAGATGGTGAACTGCATATCGTTAGTGAGACTTGGCTGAAAGAGGGGGTCGAAACAGGTTGTCCGATCGTACGATCCGTACCATCCGTACGGGTGGTGAAACAATGGTTTAGATGGTGAACTGCATATCGCTAGTGAGACTTGGCTGAAAGAGGGGGTCGAAACAGGTTGTCCGATCGTACGATCCGTACCAAAAGAAACTAGTTTACGATTTGTACGCGGGGTGCCGGTAATGAAACAAATGCGTGGTTTACGTATATAGTGGATAGAACAGATGATAAACTGTTCACGTAGGATTCTATCATTCTGTAGATCGCCGTTATTTATGGGACGTCATCTTGGTTTGTCATGGCGAACGAAGACTGGGGAGAGTATAAAATGCCCGTGGGTCCTAAGGGTCCTAAGCAATAATAAAGGCTAAACGCAGAGGAGTCTCGTCCTCCTACAAGCAAGAAGGTTCCAACAGTTCATGATTGTACGCTCTCCCCGAGCTCCGACATGTCGCATCCAAATTAAATGAATGTAATTTATGGCATATTGCATCAGGCCAGAAACCCTTATGGGTTTCTGATCAGGCTCAATAGATATGTCAGCTCAAGACAATCTAATTTTACACTATAAAAACATATTCAAATCACTTTATGTATGGTCCAAAAGAGAAATATATATATTTATTTTCTGCCAGGCCGATTGAAAAAAAAAATCTAACATTGTTTTCAGTTAGTCTAAAACCGCAAATTAAATGGAGTTTTTTTTAAATTTGCGATTCAGTAAATTTGACGTGATGTATAACGGCAATAAACGAACTGCGGTTCGTTGAAAAGTTCCCAAACCTGAGCAAAAAAGGCAAAAAGAAAATAGAAAAACCAACAAAGACCGGTAAATAAAACTGAAAATAAAAAAATAAAAAACGGGGAGGATATTACTCGGCCCCCAAGCCTGATTGAGAGCAACTCCTTGGCCGCAGAATTTAAATCTCACCGGGGAGAGGTTATTCGGCCCCCAAACCATATGAGAATAACCCCTAAAAGCGTGATCGAACTCGCGACTCTGACGCTGATGACTTACCACTAAGCCACCGTGCATCCCACTGCTGATCAGAGTGAAATAGTGGGTGTCTACAGTTTGCTAATTATGGAGGTCCGCCGGGACTTTCCAGACGCGTTAAAATTCGGGCTAAAATCATCAAAGAATAACCATTACAAAAGCTTGAGAAAGTGCTTGGCAACTAGCCGGCCTTGAAAGAAAAGTTGAAATCTAGCGTTAATTTGCTGCCGTGAATTTATTTTAAGTCCGGCAAACTTCATATACCAGACGTTCTGGACTTTACCAAAAACAAAACATGTTTGAGCCAGCGAGATGCGATATAAGGCTGTCTAATTGGTCGGTCTTGTAAATCTGTCTAAATTGAATAAAACGTACCTCCCGAGATTTCATACAAAACTATAGATTTCATGCAAACAGAGCTTTTAATAACGACTAATCAGAGGTCAAATAAACGTGAAATGACTCTATCCTATGTCTTTTTAGACCAAGCAAACTAAATTTACAATTTAATTAAAATGCTTGTAACATGAAATGTGATACCAACGTAATCAAACGAAAAATCACGGTGACCCGCAAAGCTGACCTGAAGCTTTCTAAAGCGATATGTACATCGCCTCCGTCAACTGAACTAGGAAAGAATCTTATACATCCGGCGACGAACACTTAATTCCTAAACATTCAGGATCAAAAAGTAACACTTAACAAACATTATTCTAAGTTACATTTAAATATGTAGCAGAGACTGTTCGACACGTCACCGTGATTCAACTGATTTCCTACGCTGAAAACCACGCTATCATAATAGCTTAAACCCGGCTTATTTTATTGAAATACTTGAAACCTCGCATGTCTTATAGGTCTTTAGTGATAACGGTCGCAAATTTGTGAATTAATACAGGCTAATTATATATATATATAACACGTTTGTTGAGCGAATTTAGTTATGGCTTCCGGGGTTGTTAGAAGAAAATGTACTTAGAGCACTAAACGCGGTTAAAACCATAACAGAATGTGCCCTTTTTCTGAGTGACGATACACACAATTTTACTTTCTGAGCTCGACCAAAGAATAATAATTGCTTCTGTCAGAGTTTACATGTACATGATGCAGCCATGCATGTTAATTTACACTTGTTCCTGTTTTTTCAATCATTTGATGTTTAAAAAATTATCAATAAGGTTTTAAATTGGTTCCATCTTTCACAATATTTACCGTATCACCAAGTCTTCTTAGATCTCATTTTAAATCGGTCTGAGCCATGTAGTTCAGCATGGAAGCGCTTGATTTAAATTTATAATTTGTTTCGCTGATCTCAGTTTACAGTTACTATAAGGTCAGTCAGAAATCCATACTTAATGAGCACTGTGGTGAATCAAATAGGACTGGAACCTACTCAATGGCCAAGCACGTGTCAGCACGTGTACGTCGGGCCATAGTTGTGTTGAAACTAGTGTATCGATTTTTCCTGAATGGAATTGAAGCTTAGATAAGCTAACAGTCAATTTCTGTTTAAGAAAAGAAAACAAGCTCATTGGTAGCAACAAACATTCCAGAAATATTTCGAGGCGAGCGTTCACTATTCACGGCCTTGAGTTAGCGGATTTCACTGTATGTCATAGAGTGGTTTTCGATTGAGTGTCGTAAAACCAAAACCAAACTGAGCAATTGCAATGGCCAATCACAACAAACATAAACAACAAAACGAACCAATGAGAACTCGAAGCAAATACAAGTAGCCGGCGCCAAGGGCGGAAAACGCGTGCGACCAAGTCGCGATTGCTTTTAGTTTTGCATCTGATTGGTTGAGTAGGTGGCGCGAGTTTTTTAAACCAATCACAGAGCGTAGTGTAAAAAGCAAAACCAAAGCAATTCCGAATGACTTTCGACACTCAATTGAAAACCGGCGCTCTATACACCGAATTCATAAATGGCCGCCCTCTAATTTTTTGTTTGGTTAGGTTTTCAAAGAAATTTAGGCTAATCACATTAAAAGGTACTGAAAAATATGTTGTCTCGAGAAGTTTGATCTTTTTTGGTTCAACAGGTCCAAAGTTATGGCTCATTCAAATTTAAGACATTTGCATGGGAAATCACAACCTATCCTAACTAGCCTCACTTTCATGTGTTGCAAAAATTGAAATGTCTATAACTAAAGAATGAATTGAATAACAAGAAAGAGCATGTCAAAATGAATCATTATGTGTAGTTTTAAGGCCATATTCATATTTGAGGAGAAATTATAGCCTCTGTGATTTCCCATACAAATGTCTTAAATTTAAATGAGCCATAACTTTGCAGCCATTTAACCAAAAATACTCAAACGTCCAAAGGTGATATATTTTGCAGTGCACATTAATGTGGTATCATCAATTTCTTTAAAACTTAGTCAAGCAAAAAATTGGATGGCGGCCATTTATGAATAGGGTCTATCAGCCTAAAATCTTTGGAGATAAAAATTTATTTCCACAATGCAATCAATATCTTTATCTTTTATTTTCATCAGCTAAGTACCCCGAGATCAAGAAATTGATGGGCAGAGATCCTAGATTGAAGTACGAAATCTTGGCTTTGATACTGGTACAATTTACACTGGCCTACATAGTGCGTGACGTATCTTGGTCGACTCTTGTGCTGTCAGCTTATTTCATAGGTGCTGTCCCTAGTCACTCACTAATAGTAGCGGTACATGACATCTGTCACAACATCCCATTTGGAAACGGCCGGCCATTGCTTAATAGGCTGTTTGGGATCCTAGCAAACCTACCCACAGCGATTCCCTCGTCTGTGGCGTTTAAAAAATATCACGTCCTGCACCATCGTTACATGGGCGTGGAAGAAATCGACCCCGACCTTCCGACCAGGTTTGAAGCCCGCCTGTTCTGTAACTCCATCACTAAGCTTATCTGAGTGATACTGCAGCCGTTCTGGTACGCCATCAGACCGTTAGTCATTAACCCGATGGCACCACAAGGCTTAGAAATCCTCAACATGGTGGTCCAATTCAGCGCCGATTACGTCGTGGTTCACTTCTGGGGCGTCAAATCCCTCGTGTTCATGCTCGCCAGCACGATTCTTGGCGCGGGCCTGCACCCAATGGCTGGCCACTTCATCGCAGAGCATTACATGTTCGAGAAAGGCTGCGAGACCTACTCCTACTACGGACCAGGAAACTATTTGACCTTCAACGTTGGATATCACAACGAGCACCATGATTTCCCGAGTATTCCAGGCTCTCGGCTGCCTCTGGTAAAACAGATCGCGCCAGAATTCTACGATCACTTACCGTACCACACGTCCTGGACCAAGGTGATCTGGGATTTTATTACAGATCCCAGAATCTGTCCTTTTGCCCGAATCAAGCGACCTAACCTCAAAAAGACTGAATGAATAGCAGTTTTTAGAGTGGCGCGCCGTACAAGCAACGTAAATAAATTAACTGAACTTGCGACGATTTAACGTAACTTTTGGAATGATCGTGCCAGCCTCGTTCCCACGTGTCCAAGTCAAGACCCAGAAAGAGGAAATGGTACCGTGGGGACGGGGCAAGCAACCCTCGGGACGAGAGAATGGTGAGGATTAACCAAAAGGGACACTTGTTCACGATATTGGCCAGTAACATAAAATATAAAGGAATTGAGTAATTACTATAGGAAAGAAAACACTAATGACTTCAGTAGGACACAAAGTCGGGAAGACTTTGGAGACCTCTAACTTTCAAGGAACCCAGAGTCCCGGGGGAGCATCCATATGAAAGGGACGGGGATACTCGTCGGCTCGTTTAGGGGAGTAAATTATGGATTTTGGTATCACTTAGGGTGTTCACTGGATGGAACGCCAATATATTTTAAGGGATAATTAAATGACGGCATTTTTTATTTCTTCATGTGCAACCCTAAAATTTAGGGTTGCACGTGATGAACAAAATGTCATACTGTGTTGTTGGTCTACACCGATTAGGCATGAAACCTATATTAGAATGGTATCGTTTAGGGGTCAAATAAAGCTTGAGCCACGCCCAGATTGGTCTCCTTTAGGGGTTTAATTCAAATTTGATGACGAGCGTCTCCGCCCCTTTCACATGGTCTAAGTAACTTTTTTTCTGCCTAGGTAGGCCTCAACCTCGTTCCCAGGGTCTCTCTTCTTCCCGCCAAAAGCGATTGAAAAGAGACCTGGGTCTCTTTCGATCGCTTTTGGCGGGAAGAAGAGAGACCCTGGGAACCTTCTGTTCCTGGTTAGACAGTCAAGCGAGAAGCAAAAACACCAACAGGAAAAATGGCTGCACGCCTCAAGCTCTACGATCTATAAAGGAATTAATTTCTGAGCTCAAATATTCAAACCTTCGTCATCTCTTCAAATGTACTTTCAATTTGTTTATTACAATAAATGTAATGTTATAAAAAATATAACAATTAACGTGAAATAAGTTGTGTATTTTTTTTTTCACCTTCTCCAGACACTTTGATTGGTGTTACATGACGAATCATATTCCTGGTCCCAGGTTTTTTTCCCTTCTTTCTTATACTCTTTCTCAATTGTATTTGAGCCACAAAGTGGCAAAAGAGAGTCGCACTTCGATCAAATTCAGTACAAGAAAGAAGAAAGGAATCCTCTCAGTCTGATACCATGGTAGACTACGAGCAGTCCCATTTTTCTCAGGGATGGAGTGGGCGAAGCGCGAGGAAATGACCTCCCGCGAGAAGACGCGACGCGAGGAGGCGAGAAAAATGGGAGGTGATTTCGCACTCGCCCACTCGATTCCTGAGAAAAACGAGGGACTACTCGTAGTCTAATACCATGGTAGACAAATCACATAAAATGGCCTAATGGAATTTGCTACATTCTCCGCTTTGAACAAACCAAAATATTCCAGTACTATCATTGCAGTCTGTAACTTACTTTACTTGGATCAGTAAAGTTTCTCTTAGTTTGTAGTGTGCCAACATTATCTGCATTGTCTAACACAACAAAATAGTTGTGTTTCATCAAGAAGTTCTTGTAGCCTACTATTGAGTCTCGCTAACACTTCTTCATCCTGCACCACAAAGTAAGCTGCTTCATTTGTTCTAACAAATCCCGGCATTTTTGTCCTTCAACTTGTGGGTCAACTCCCGCAGAGAGGCCGACTGCATTTGCTTGAATTGTTTCAAAGGTAACATTCGAAATGGGCAACTCAACCACTGAGACACTCGACTCCATAATGGGTAACTCATGATCAACCATTGAGACATCAGGAGTGTCAGTTGAAGAAGCAAGCTGATCTGGTACACCACTTTCCTGACTTGACGTGCGGTTCTTCACTGTAGCATTATACACATGTGTACGGATGTCTTTAGTTGTGGGATAGAAGCGCCTGTTTGTAGTTTTTGGTAGCTCCTTGCCCCTGAATAACACATTTTTAACAAAGAATTCCACCTGATGTCTGACTTGATTGACATCTTTGATCCCTTCTGCCACCAACTCGTGAATTCTGTTGGTTATCCTCTTGTCGACAGGCTGACACTTTCCGCCCGCCTGTTAGGAGAAGAATGAAAATATGAATAAAGACTGCGCTGCTATTGATATGCCCACGATAACAGTAAAAATTTAATTAGTATCAAAAACTGTTCTACACAACTTTTCTAAACTGTTCGATCTACAGCTGTTTCAAGAAAGATTGTTCAAAAGAAGCCTAAAAGTGTACACGACAATCAATACACTTTAAAATACCAGTATATCCTTTGTAAAACAGTTCTTCCACTTAGGCTGTCCCCTTTACAGAACACATGTTGAACCTACTTTTATATATGACACAATTTTTTTTGTGTGCATTTTTTCTTTCAATAAATTATATACATAAACAAAGGATACATAATTAAAAATTGCCCCCCTCTCATTTTCCCGAACAGCGGCTGGTAATCAAGCCTCAGAGTGACTCAGATGTGAGTGGGGAAAAGTGCGCAAAAGAAGTGTCTGTTTACTCTGGCAACATTCAATAAAGAGAATAGAGTGGTAAAGTGTGACGTCACAAATTTACAAATTATTTTTATCAAGCCTCAAAATCCCATAATTAGATGAAGATTGCTGCTGTATGATCAGCCACAAAATTTCAATTTGTTAATAGCATGAATAGAACAGAAGATATACTGTAGAGGTTCAAAGTTTGGTACCGTTCCATACAAACCTCTCTAATTTTGCACCTGTTCTAAACTGAAGGAACAGATGCAAAATTAGAAGGGTTTGTATGGAGAAATTAAAACCTGAAGTGCCCATATCTCGGCCGCAAAATTGCAATGGAGAGCTATTTTTTGGCCAGTGGACGTTTTTGGTATGCTTTCTCCGAATAACTGATCAAATTTCATAATTTCAAAAATTTAATTTTTGTGACGTCATAACTTTAGTACTCTATTGAGATTGAGGGCATTTAGAGAATATGTTAAATTATTTTAAAATATACCTCGCCCACCAAGTGATTCTGATGATCTGAACTGGAAGGAAATTCAATGTAAATTCTTCTCTCTGGATGAAAATTTCCTGTTTTCACTGCGGCTCTCACCCTCAGTGACGATAATTTTCTCCTCTTTGGGGTGTCTTTGATAATCTATTACAAGGAGAATCTAAGGTTACATTCCTTTCTTGCAATGTATATACACAATGTTTAATATATAATACAGTCATGTGGTACTTACAGGGATGCTCGTCCTTAACCTTTTAAGGGTCGACAATTGTGTTTTGGCACTGCTTACCTTTCACTCCCAAGAGTGCTAAGTTCAAAACTGAGCAAAAAATCTGGAATTTCGTTTTGCAAAATTGTCAAAAACAAACAGCACCATTTGGAAGCACTACTCAATAGCTTTCATTTGAATGGTCACACAAAAGGACTCAAAAGTTACAAGTTACCACATTTATTGACTGAAGGTTTGACTCTGGGAGTGAAAGGGTTAAAATAAGGTTCCATTTCAAATTTTCTTGATTGTTACAAAATTATGGTACCTCATAGGGTGCCTTTTCAAAGTATGTCCAGCCATACAAAAACCTGTAAACGTTGCAACTTTTGAATGCGTCGTTTGAAGCAGATTTCAAGCCGTTTTCTTTCAAACTTGGCACAATAACTAAATTTTACATGCGCTTTCTAAATATGATATCAATTTCTAAATATAATTTATACAAGATGTAAACAATGATATCATCAAATATCTTCCCATTAATCAAAATGAATTACTATTCCCTTTTCAATATTGGGTCCTTTCAGGGGTTGAAAATTGTGTTTTGGCACCGCTTAGGATGAGGGCCACTAGTTTATCAGTGTTTAACTGTTATGTGTTTACCCTCGTAAAATAAAGTTGCTTACTTACTTACTTAAACCCAAGTGTGTGACCATTCAAATGAAAGCTATTGAGCAGTACTTTCAAGTGTTGCTGTTTGTTTTTGACAATTTTGCAAAATTAAATTCAAGATTTTTCCCTCTCTCACTCTTGGGAGTGAAAGGGTTAAAATGTTGTAACTTTTCAATGTGTCATTTGAAGCTGGTTTCAAGCTGTTTTCTTTTAAACTTGGCATGATATTAATTATTGAAATGAATTATTATTCCCTTTTCAATATTGGGTCCTCACCTTAAATTCTGGAAACATTAAAATCTCCCTGAGCTTTATTCGTGCTGTGCAATTTACCTTCAGTACGCTTTGGACAACTCTGGGTTTCTTGGTAACAATATCTCCATTCTGTGAAAGGCAAACATATTTAATTTTTAGTTATAATTTATTACTTTATATAAGTGGAGGCCTCAGTGGATACAGAGGTCTGGCCATAGATCAGACCTTGAGTAATTGTCCCCCTCTGGGTATTTTGGCACAAAGGGATGAATTATTGCAATCTGCTACTTGGCACACCCCCCCACCAGGGTCAAAGGCTACTAATTACATCGCTCTTGTAGCAGTCACATTGTTTTTCTCCACCCACCCTTCCTGTTTTTCAGTATATTAAATAAATATTATCAGGGGAGGTAACAGAGAGGTTTATTTCTCTCTTGATGTTGCCTATTCTCGTGTCTATAAACTTCTCTCTTGGCCAAAAACAAGCTGTGTTGTCGTTGTGTTGTTGGCGGGGTGGGGGAGAGGGGATTTTATTAAAATAAGCTGATTTTTCCTAACCTCTACGGCTTCTTTCCTTCTTTGTTTAGCTACTACATTCCTATCTTTGCCGTGCTGGCAGTCATACATCTTTTCACCCAAATACATAAAAGGTGTGCCAGTATAAGCAATTCTGGGTCCTTGTACATCTTTCTTGTTCTCCCAACATACTTTGTGTGATCTTTTAGTGCAATCTACAAGCAATAATAATTAATGTTTAACTTTTAATTACCACGCCTTCAAATACAGAACCCCGCTAACTCAAACTCCCAATCGAAAAAAAATAGTTTGAGTTAGCGGGGGTTCGAGTTAGCAGTGTTGAAATTAATATATTTCAAGTATTCTGTTAATAATATTATTAATAAGGTATTGCGGTTTTATCATTCATTGACAGTCACGAGTCATTTTGGTACAATTAGTTTGTTTTATAAGAGCCTTTTGTTAAGAACTTTGGGAATTTTGGCCAAAATTTTAAGGCTTGCATGTAAAGTGCATTTCGAGACACTGCCATGGTTTAACCGACTAATGATGTCATCGTTTCCATCTTTAGCAGTCACCGTAGACATCATTGTTATTAACGACCTTTAGATTGGGTATGAGTATGAGATTGAGTACGACTTTTCAAACCTAGTGCACAAGGTGTACATTACATGTCTAACACCAATCCCATTCCAAGAGCCTCTTTCTGTACTAGCAACAGGGAGGAGCGAGGGCTCTGGGAATGTGACTGATTTGAAATTCTAAAGTCGTACTCGTATTCAACCTCATACCCAGATCTAAAGGTCGCTATTAATTAAATTTTCTGCATGACACATTTAATATTTTCTATCTGACCACGATAATTTGTAAATCATCGCTTCAATTTGTTAGATCATCGTTTCTTTAACGACAATCGTTGTGACTTTGATTTCGTTGAAAATACCCTCACAGAGTCTCACCTTTTGAACCCGTTGAAATAACTATAACTAAAGAATTGAAGTAATTGAATGTAAATTAATTTCATGCAGAAATGAGTCATTATGTGTAATTTTAAGGCCATAATCGGCCCTTGGCCTGGTTGTTCAATGATCTTCTCTTGTAGAAAAGTGTTTTTGACTGCTGGTGTTTTTGTTAATTGAAAATAGTCCAAGTAAAAACTGAAGGACCAGAAATATAAACAGAACAACTAACTGAAAATTTACAAAACTGAAATCAAAATATGTCAAATTCACGCTAATCCTGCATGGATAACCGATTAGCTATAGCGATGTTTCTCGTTACGTCACCTATTGTTATTAATGTGCCAACCAGAGAACTATTGGCTGTTGAAACAAAGAGTTCTTTTGTTTAATGGTTGGCAAATTTGAATAACAAAACAAATTTGACGTAATGTTGATCAACAGTGAACACTCCTATAAGCTTAACTCAAAAAATATCGTACTCTGAACTGGCCAACTTGGTGGAGTACTCACCAATGGCTCCAAAATCTTTAACTGCAGTATAGCATGTGAACTTTGTCGTTGTTTGTGTTTCCAGTTGCCCAATAAATTTATAAGCTTCCTCCACAGTAAACACATATCCAAAATTCTTCCCTGAGGTTTCTACGAAGGTAAACGGTCTGTCCGCC
The DNA here is from genome assembly GCA_029204205.1 of Desmophyllum pertusum. NCBI lineage: Eukaryota > Metazoa > Cnidaria > Anthozoa > Scleractinia > Caryophylliidae > Desmophyllum > Desmophyllum pertusum. The sequence continues at coordinate 2,948,627 of MU827303.1, forward strand.
ATCTTGTCTTCCCAGCATTCTTTTGACAATGCTCGACCCAGGTTACTCGGTCCCTCTCTTCTCAGCAAGCTGAGGACAAAAATAGCTTTTCGCGGGAACTTTTAAATTTCGCGAAAATGGAAGAGGCAAATGCAAATTTCTCGAGACTTAAATTTCTCGATTTGGTAAAAAGGAACAAAAGTGTAAAAAGTAACAAAATTTCGCTAATTTTCGCGATAACTTTTTTCGGTGACAAGGGACACGATAACGGCAATACGCTAGGGGTTTCTAGCCTCCTACGCAGACTTTCTTTGTGCTCGTCACGCAATCTTTCCTCCCTCCTCGTGGGGGAGGAAAGATTGCGTAATGAGCCCAAAGAAAGTCTGCGTAGGAGGCTAGGGGTTTCTAACTTTCAAGGAAGCAAGAGTCTCGGCAAGAGTACAGACATCTAAGTTATTTAAGAGTGTATGACTGAGAAATCCAGGCAGAGGTCGGAAGAAGGGGGTCGGCCGATCTAAATCATATTGATGTTGGATATTGCTTTACCCAACTAGTAAACCCTGGTAACATTCATTTCTTTATTGGCTTTATTGTTTTCGAGAACAGACCACCCCCCCAAAAACTGCCCCAGCAGCACAGTGAAAGCGGTGATTTTAGGTCACTTTGGCAGCGTATATCTCTCCATTTATTAACGCAACAGATACAATTTCACATCAATATAATACATGGCTCTTGGCAATTTCAATGTATATTACAACTAATGTTCACTGTACCTCGGACACGTTTTGTATGCAAACTAAGAATGCATGCTTCGCAACATTTTCAAAACTCGCAAAACTACCCATTTTAAAAAGCCCGTTTCTCAAATGTCCGGGAAGATACAAATATAAAACAATTTGCAAGTTACTCACCATACATAGGACGATATTCTAGGCCAGTGTTGAAATTGGTCCACTGAATTGAATTTTTTTAACAGTGCATTTTTTTTACCGCTTCCATGGATTTTAGCTTTCCCGGGCCAATTACAGTCACCGTGACTTTTTCGTTGCTGTCGATCGAATTATCCGGATTTTTGCCGTTTAAACGTGTTCAAAATGTGTGTACAGCTAATAGTTATGGTTCCATCGTGATTCCGGTGTGGAAAATATTAATTTCAAGCAAGATAGAGACGAGAGAGCCAACGACACGTTACGCTGGAAGATTGCGTGACAGCAGCTGACACGTAGCATCGAACCAAAGTAAGATTATCCGCGTAGATAAACAAAATGTTGTAAACGACTTCCTTGAATTTGACTCTTGTTCATAGAAATCTTTCAAACATTCCATAAATGAGCCCCGTAATTCTTGTGGTCGACTAGCAAGAAGTAAAGCTGTCATCTGTTGTACGCAATTAAACAGATAAAACACTGTTTCCACTGTTGATGTTTGCTTAATTGTAAAATAATCGGTCACGGTTTCACTGGCTTCCATCATCCTGTAGCTGAGTTTCGGTTCCGTAACTAGTAACTAGTCAAACAATTCCATGGAACTATAATATTATAAAGAACGGTAGAAAATTTGCTCAGTTATTGCAAAACCGGCTGATGCCTCTTCGAAGAAAGTAAAGCTTAGTAACCTGGCATCGGTGTCATTAAAAACTGGACTGTCGGATAACCGGAATTGTCTATCATCCTGTAGCTGAGTTTCGTTCCATAATTTGTGGTAAACTAGTCAGACAATTCCATGGAACTATATAAATGAAGAACGGTAGAAAATTTGCACAGTTTATATTGCAAAACCGGCTGATGCCTCTTCGAAGAAAGTAAAGCTTAGTAACCTTAGTAACACATGGGCGAAAACTAGACATGGGAAATTTCTGATTTTTTTTTCTCAGAAGGAAAAGGTAAAAAATATTGTGCGTCATTCATTGCTTGTCGTGAACATTCTTCCCCGCATTCGTTCCACATATCATAAATTAAAAAAAGGTGGTAATTCAATTACTTGCAACCGACAAGGATGTATATTTCACCGTGGGAACAAGAAGCTTTATGTTTTATAAGCCATTTCAAAATACTTTAAAAATAGGAATTGATGCTTAGTTTCCACGAAATTGAAGTAATGGAATAATTTAGACGTTAAGGGGATATACAAAAGTAAATACCGTTTGAAGCACAATCGCTTGATGACGTACATGTAGCACTGTTGATCGAATCTTTAATTTGCTTCACGAGTCACGACGTACGTTTAGACAATTTCGACAATTGCTGAATAAGTTGTTCAACGTTCAGTCAACAACCCTTATGAAACGTTATTCATATCGTTCAAACGTGTAAATTAGTCGGGTTACAGTTGTGTTTACAATACGGCTCTCTGGTCGCCGAACACAATTAGTACATATACTTCCGTTTCGCATAGACACGGAATGGCGCAAGGTTTACTTTCGCTCACGGCAAATAGTTTGAATCAGGGGGGGCAGGCAGCGCCCTTTGATCTTGCCGCTTTTCTGCAATACATGATCGCACAAGTAAAGAAATCTGTCAATCATTCGAGAAACGTACCTCTACGGGAGTTTGCAAAGGAATTTTCATCCATGGTGTCCCACAATGACCAAAGTTCAGTTAAACAGCGACCGAATCGTTCCCATGGATGTTTGGACGTGGAATCGCCAAATATTTCTGAACGAACACAAACGCACGTCATGTCAGCCATCGTCCGCCATGTTTATTTTAAACAAACCAGTACTTAGTCTCGCTCGGCCAAATTTCTAAAGTGTGCAATCATATATACTAGGTCCCAGGCCTCGCTGCTAGCCCCCCCTGGTTTGAATGTAAGCAACTAAAAGGTTTTATTTGTCTTTCTCTCAGAATATTTACACTGCAATTACGGCGCGCCAAACTATAGTGTACTCTCATTGGTTACATTTGATTTCCCTGCAAGAAACGAAACAAGAGATGGGTAAAAGGGGTTCAGAGTGATGTGCATAGTTCTGGATCATGTTCTGGCTCATGTTAAGCCATGGAGGGGAGAGGAGCCAGGAATTTTGTCGAGGTAAAGGAGACGAGCAATTAATCATTGGATAAATTCTCGACTATGACAAATATTAATTAGCCTCATTAGAGGTTGGGCATGTAGTGTAAATTTGCTCGGTATTCATGCAGAAGAAAAAATATGGACCGTTGGACCGTCACATGCCTGATGCGCATACAACTTCTGAATTGCCCTCGTTTTTATTTGTAGTGCTGTGCTATTAATCCATCCTGCCCTTTTTACGCAAGCCCTAAGTTTACTTATAATGACCTCCTAACATTGACATTTCACAGTTGCAACCAATGCATGAAACAATCACTGAAACCAAGATAAACATAAGTTGCAATATATCATCTCATGGGTAACGTGCGATCATGCGCTCTTATTCAGTTCCGGGCGAGAGTCGGCAGAATTAAGCCTCAGTCTTTTAATTTTAGGGGAAATAAAGGACGCATGAACGCAGGTTACTGTTTCATCGCAAGAATGCTACATGTACCTCCACCAAGATAAAACTAGAATTATTGTTCCATGGCCTTCTGGTATTGAACAAGAAGAAATTACACATGCAGTGCGTTGGCGTTGCGAATTGAATCCATGCAGTGCTCAACATTATAAACAGTCAGCTCGTTTATAATATTTTGTAATATCCTTCTTTTTTTTTGTCCTGCCCTCACTTGAGTGGCACCCCAAAGGTTAATTTCAATTTGTTTGAAAATCAAACGTTGGTAATCAGTTTCGATGTCTGTCTTTATTGAACAAAAGGCAGTCCAACTAATCCAACTTTGCCCACTCCTGGTGACAATTCCGGTTATGATGATGGAAGCCAGTGAAACCGTGACCGATTATTTTACAATTAAGCAAACATCAACAGTGGAAACAGTGTTTTATCTGTTTAATTGCGTACAACAGATGACAGCTTTACTTCTTGCTAGTCGACCACAAGAATTACGGGGCTCATTTATGGAATGTTTGAAAGATTTCTATGAACCAAGAGTCAAATTCAAGTAAGTCGTTTACAACATTTTGTTTATCTACGCGGATAATCTTACTTTGGTTCGATGCTACGTGTCAGCTGCTGTCACGCAATCTTCCAGCGTAACGTGTCGTTGGCTCTCTCGTCTCTATCTTGCTTGAAATTAATATTTTCCACACCGGAATCACGAATGGAACCATAACTATTAGCTGTACACACATTTTGAACACGTTTAAACGGCAAAATCCGGATAATTCGATCGACAGCAACTAAAAAGTCACGGTGACTGTAATTGGCCCGGGAAAGCTAAAATCCATGGAAGCGGTAAAACAGTGCACTGTTAAAAAATTCAAATTCCGTGGACCAATTTCAACACTGGCTTAGAATATCGTCCTATGTATGGTGAGTAACTTGCAAATTGTTTTTATATTTGTATCTTCCCGGACATTTGAGAAACGGGCTTTTTAAAATGGGTAGTTTTGCGAGTTTTTGAAAATGTTGCGAAGCATGCATTCTTAGTTTGCATACAAAACGTGTCCGAGGTACAGTGAACATTAGTTGTAATATACATTGAAATTGCCAAGAGCCATGTATTATATTGATGTGAAATTGTATCTGTTGCGTTAATAAATCGAGAGATATACGCTGCCAAAGTTGACCTAAAATCACAGCTTTCACTGTGCTGCTGGGGCAGTTTTTGGGGGGTGGTCTGTTCTCGAAAACAATAAAGCCAATCAAGAAATGAATGTTACCAGGGTTACTAGTTGGGTAAAGCCAATATCCAACATAAATATGATGGAGATCGGCCGACCCCTTCTTCCGACATTTTTCAGCTTTGCCTGGTTTTCTCAGACATACACTCTTAATAATTTTTTTCTCCTAGCTAGACAACGAGCAGTCATTTGTTCCCTGTTTTTAGATAGTCGAGCAACAAGATTGCGTGACGAGCCAAAAGAAAGTCTGCGAGGAGGCTAACAAAACCTAACCAAACTTATATGTCGTTTCACAATATGTTACATGAAACTACAACAAATTCGCGCAAAGGAAAATGGAAAAAATCCCTCTGGTACCCAGGGTAGGAAAATGGCTGCACACTTTTTTACTTCTAAGTTGATGATCTAGGAAGGAAAGAATTAGCTCAAATACTCAAACCATTGTCGTCTCTTCAAATGTACTTTCAATTTTATTTTTTTTAATACAAATCAATGGTGTACAAATACTGGTTTGCAGAACTTCACTAGAAATATAATAATTAACGTAACATAACTTGTGGAATTTTTTTCACCTTCTCCAGAAACTTTGATTGGTCTTACATGACGAACCATATCCTGATCCTAGAAGCAGCGACAGAGAGACACGCTTCGAATAGCCTGTTCCAGGCGCCCCTTCTCCCCAATCCCCACGCCTATTATTCACTCGCCACTCTTCGCGCTTCGAGCGTCTTTTCGCGTCGCTCCCCACTATCCGAACGCCTGGAACAGGCTACGCTTCGAATCGCTTCAAATCGCTTCGATCAAATTCAGCCCTAGGGTAGACGAATCAAACCAAACCACAAAAAAGGCCATGCTCCACTTTGAACAAACCGCCATATTCCAGTACTATCATTGCAGTCTATAACTTAATCAGGAAGTTTCTCTCAGTTGTAAGTGTGCTAATGTTCTCATCAACTACATTGTTGTCCAACATTATCTGCATTGTCGAACACAACGAAATACCGTAGTTGCGTTTCTTCAAGAAGTTCTTGTAGCCTACTACTAAGTCTCGCTAACACTTCTTCATCCTGTTCCTCAAACGTAAGCCGCTTTATTTGTTCTAACAAATCCCGGCATTTTTGTCCTTTAACTTGCGGGTCACCTCCAACAGGGAGGCTGCATTTGTGTCAAAAGCAACATTCGCAATGGGTAACTCAACCACTGAGACACTCTCTTTGGGCAACTCTACTAACTCAACCATTGAGATATCGATGTCAGTTGAAGAAGAAAGCTGATCTGGTACACCACTTTCCTGACTTGACTTGCGGTTCTTCGCTGTTGCATTATACACATGTGTATGGATATCTTTAGTTGTGGGGTAGAAGCGCCTGTTTGTAGTTTTTGGTAGCTCCTTGTCCCTGAATAACACATTTTTAACAAAGAACTCCACCTGAGATCGGACTTGTTTGACATCTTTGATCCCGTCTGCCACCAACTCGTGGATTCTGTTGGTTATCCTCTTGTCGACAGGTTGACACATTCCGCCAGCCTGTTAGGAGAAGAACGGAAATAGGAAGCAAATTAAGTTGGCTGTTATGGAAGCTAGTTTAATACGTCCTACCCTGGGCTCAGAAAGAAAACGTTTGGAGCTGGGGTAGTTACGCCCGTAATATTGAACTTAATATTTTTAATAATAAATTGATATTAACATTAGCACTACCCTACTACAGTGGTGTTTGCTTGGTTATTACTTGCATGCAAAAATTCAAAACCAAGCGACAACTCGAAACAACCAATCACTACATGGATCTCTGTAGAGCTACATGTATGTCATCAGTATCTTGAACAAGGGAAGAATTGAACGTGCAAAGAGACATTTTGTTTACTTTGAATAGAAATGTACCTTGTGCTTTTTTTTACGATTTCAGAGAAAATAAGAGCTCAAAGACTTAAAATTTTGCAAAAATATTGCCTTTATTTTCTTCTACATTGTGAAAACTGCAAAAAAAATAATTACTCACAAAAATAAGTGAGAATAAGGTACATATTTTAATATTGAGAATTGATATTTCAGGCATTCCAAGAATTACCAGTGTACTCTCTATATATTATTTTTAAATGTACCTCGCCCACCAAGTGATTCTGATGATCTGAATCAGAAGGAAATTCAATGTAAATTCTTCTCTCTGGATGAACATTGCCTGTTTTCAATGCAGCTCTCACCCTCTGTGATGATACTGTTCTCCTACTTCTCGTGTCTTTGGCAATCTATTACAAGGACAATGCAAGGTTACATTCTTAAATTGTGTAGTTCCAAAAATATCCATACCCAACCCAAGGAAGGTCATTGGAAATTCCGAGGGGAAGGGGGGAGGGGGGGGGGTCTCAAAGCCAAACTTTTTAAAGGAAAGTATGAAACAAAACTGGAAATTCCTGGGGGAGGGGGTTCAAACCAAAAAAACCGTGGGGGAGGCATGGATATATTCTGGAAGAGGGGACATTGGGGGATCTCCAAAACAGTAAAACCACAAGATTTTAGCTCAAATACCGAAAGCCGCACTGAAACTCGAGAAAAATTCCCTATCTTACTAACGTTGTTAGGAAACTTCCCTCACCGAAAAACCGTACAAAATTAGAATCTTTACTGAACACCGCTGCTCAAAATGCTAGAAAACCGCGTGCCGTCGTACTATACTCTATGAAACCGTAATACCACAGTTTTGGATCGAAAATACCATAAAACTGTAAGAAAAATGGCTCAGAACTGCAATACCGCAAACCCCAATGTCCCCCTCCTGGAACCACAGAACTATTTTGCGATGTTTATATACAGCCATGTGGCTCTTACGTAGGAGGTGCAGTGGCCTAACGGTAAGCGTGTTGGACTCCAGATTGAGCAGTCCTGGCTCAAGCTCTGACCGGGGTCACTGTGTTGTGTTCTTGGGCAAGACATTAACTCTCACAGTGCCTCTCTCCACCCAGGAGTATAAATGGGTACCGGCAAATTGTCAGGGCAACCTGACCAAATGCTGGGGGTTACCTGCATATATAAACTATGTGGCCTGTAGATTTATGTTCGTCCTTTACCTTTTAGGTGTTGAAAATCATGTTTTGGCATATATAGGGTGTTCCATTTAAAATTTTCTTGGTTGCTACATATTATGCATTTTCAAAGTAATCCCAGCTGTGACCTTCCCAGAGTGACCTTCAGTCAATAATTGACATTCAGTCAATAAATGTGGTTCTAACTTTTGAATCTGTGGATGAAACCCTAGTGTGTGACCATTCAAATAAAAGCTATTGAGCAGTACTTTCATGTGGTACTGTTTATTCTTGAGAATTTTGCACAATTGATTTCCCCCTCAGTTTTGAACTTAACACTGACTGGCAGCGAAAGGGTTAAAAGTTGTAACTTTTGAATGCGTCATGTGAAGCTTGTTTCAGGCTGTTTCCTTTCAAACTTGGCATGATATAATTATTATTAATATTATTATTGAAATGAATTGAAGGGATTGGGTCCTCACCTTAAATTCTGGAAACATTAAAATCTCCCTGAGCTTTATTTGTGCTGTGCAATTTACCTTCCGTATGTTTTGGACAACTCTGGGTTTCTTGGTAGCAATACCTCCATTCTGTGAAATGCAACATATCTAATGTTTAGTTATTATTACTAGTTCATATAAAATTAATGGAAGACAGAAAATTAAATGCTAATTGATGTGTTTCGATTTTAGCTCATAAATTAAGCACAAAATTAAAAAAACGGGTATAATCTTAGACAAATGAATTTTGCTCAAATGAAATCTTATAGCAATGTACAAGTACTCAGCAGTTCTAGTTAAAATTATTTTACATTTTCAAATTTACTTTTAGAAAACTGACCTCTAAGTAAATAAATGGTCTGTTTTCTAGACATTGGCTTGCAGCAACATCACATCTCCGCCAAAATTCTGAGGGGTATGCCCCGGAGAGTAGGCAAGAAAAAGCTGGCCTCGCTATTATTAAATGAGGGCGTTCATCATCTTTTATTAAAGTCAAAGTTTTTGTAACTTCTACGTTACACAAGGCTAGAACACCATGTGCCTTTGATTTCAGTGTATAATTAGGGGAGGTGTGGGAGACGCCGGCAGTGGTTAGCGTGATGGACTCCGGATCGAGTGGTCCAGGTTGAAGCCCTGGCCTGGGTCATTGTGTTGTGTTAATGATTGGGCAAGACACTTAAATGTCACAGTGCCTCTCTCCACCCAGGAGTATAAATGGGTACCGGCGACAAAATACTGGGGGGTAACCTGAGATGGACTAGCATCCCATACAGGGGAATAGGAATAGGAATACAGGAATAGGAATACAGGAATACTCCTAGTTGGCTTCATACTAAGGAAACTGGTTTAGCCAGAGTGCGGCTTTACCTATCAGGAGACGTGGCAGAGAGGTTTATTTCTCTCTTGATGTTTCCTATTCGCATGTCTTCGGATGTGGAAATAAACTTCTCTCTTGGCCAAAAACAAGCTGTGTAATGTCGTTGTGTTGTTGGCGTAGTGGGGGAGGGGGAATTTTATTAAAATAATTTAATTTTTCCTTACCTCTGCAGCTTCTTTTCTTCTTTTTTTAGCTAATACAGTTCTATCTTTGCCGTGCTGGCAGTCATACAGCTTTAAACCCAAACATATGAACGGTATGCCGTTAAAAGGAATTCTGACCCCTTGAACAGCTTTCTTGCCCTCCCAACATACGTTGTGTGATCTTTTAGTGTAATCTGCAAGAAGCAATAATATTATTATTGTTAACCGGGCAGCAGTAGCATGGCCGATTCATGATTCGCTTGAGGTTTTTTTTTTGGTGTTGAGCTCACCTAGACCCCCACTCGGAAAAATTCATACAAGAAGACTTGGGGGTTGAGATGTTTATAAGCGTATTGAGTTTTACTTGAAGGAGGGGGACATTGGGGTTTGCGGTGTTGCTCAGTTTTTATGCGGTATTTCGGTGAATAAAATCCCACATTGCGGTTTTGCGGTGATCTCAAATCCTGCGGTGTGCGTTGTTTGTGTTTATCAACCTCCGGTGTACGGTGAAACGAAATTATTTGCGATGTTACGGTTTCTTGTTGGACCCTTGTACAATAATCGTCGACCCTTGTCGGCCTTGTCAGAACTAAATTTATAGCTTCTATACTCTTCGTTAACCCGTGTTTATTTATTAAAAGCACGTACCTTTGTTAAACCTGTTAATTTGTAACACAGTATAGTGAAATACTACTGTCCAGTTAATATTTTATGCTTAAGCAGCCAGTCGCAAGCCGTCTTCATTTATAAGTAACTTAATATATTGCGGTGTCGGTGTTTCGTCAACTTTTCGTGCGGTGATGCGGTGTTTTTCGATTTTTTTTTTTTTTGCGGTGTTGCGGTATTCAGAGCCCCCCAATGTCCCCCTCTTGAAGAGAGTATAGTGTCTATTTTGAAGTCGCGTATGCAAGTTTAAACTACAACAACAACAACAACAACAACAATTTTATTTTGCATTTTATAAAAATTAGGTTACATTTTGGATATATTATTTTAATAGTAGTTCGTAATAGTATTTGAGTAATTAGCTAATTATAGTAAATGCCTAGAGGTTAAATGAACTGGACTACTTGCGAATAAATTTGCCCGTTTGGTGGACATGAAGTAATTCTCCTTCCTAACAAAGCAGAGAATACATTAGCCATACTTAGCCTTTCAAGTTTCAAAAGTCTGTTCACTTCAGAGATCAATTCCCTTGGCTGTACGAGCTGAAATAATTCCTGAAGTTTATCAACGTATTTATTGCAGGAATTGCATCAAAATTTAAATATTTGGAAAGCAAAGACAAATGCCCCACAGCAGTTAGTAGCAACATGCATGTTGTTGCAAAATGAGCTAAATCTGGCTGTGTGACCTTAGCGCGTTACTTGATCCCAGCAGAGAATCGGCTTCCAGTTTGACGCAAACTGCAAACTTTAGTGTGACTGGCATGACGCCGAAAGATTTTCAACTAAGAAATCAATATTATTAGCTTTAACTGCCCAGTTATAAGCTTAAGTTAATTATTAACTTCTTGTTTATACAAAGTGAACCCGTCAGTACTCACCAATGGCTCCAAAATCTTTATCTGCTTTATAGCATGTGAACTTTGTCGTCGTTTGTGTTTCGAATTCCCCAATAAATTTATAAGCTTCGTCCAAAGAAAAGACATATCCAAAATTTTCCCCCAAAGTAAATGGTTTGTCCACCATCTTGTCTGTCCGTCTTCAAATGCTCGACCCAGGCTGCTCGATCCCAAGGAAAAGACCGAGGAACCTGGGTCGAGCAGTGTTGAGACTCAAGATGGCGGACAGACCGTTTACCTTCCTAGAAACTTTAGGGGAGAATTTTGGATATGTGTTTTCTGTGGAGGAAGCTTATAAATTTATTGGGGAACTGGAAACAAAAACAACGACAAAGTTCACATGCTATACTACAGTTAAAGATTTTGGAGCTATCGGTGAGAACGATTCATTAATCATTGTTTTAATACTGCGAAGTTTGATGAGTGTTTGATTTACGGCTTGACTTTATAGTTTGGCTCATTCAAAGTTAAGACATTTGTATGGGAAAGCACAACTTATCCTAAATAGCCTCGTATATTAAACTTCTCCTCAAATAAGATTATCATAGGCAGTGTCGGATCCAGGGGGAGGGTTGGGGGGTCCGGACCCCCCCCCCCCCCCCATCAGACCTTAGGGTTTTTTTGCTTTCTCCATTATCCATAGCAAAACCATCTCCAGGATCCACCAAATGCAGTTTTCAGAGCCTGAAATCTCAATTTTTTTCTGGGGAGGCCCCCAAACACCCCTCCGCGCCTTTACTACTGACGTCTACTTCCAAAAATTATCCTTCAATCTACACATTTTCGAGAAATCCTGGGACCCCCTATCAAAAAATCCTGGATCTGCCCCTGATAGGTGGATTTAGTGAAGGGACTCACTCACTCACAGTTCCCCCTTTTGTCTTTTTGTCTGGGAATGTTTTTTTTTTAGAACCAACGTCTGTGGAATATTATTTTGCAATCCGGGTGTTGTTTTATTTTTTAAAGTTTGTATCAATAAAAATCAGGCAATAGCCCAGAAAACCTAGATTTTTCCAGTGTGTGTGGGGGGGGGGACATGCCCCCACAACACTTGACATAATCACAACACTCAAGGCAACTTCTACGGCCCAGAAATAATTTTTTCTAAGCTAATCTGGATCCGCATTCCGCCACTGCTAACTGTGACACCATTCTCTGCCTAAACACGTGTGTAATGTTTCTAATAGAGCGATTTTCAATTGAGTATCGAAAGTAATTCGAATTGGTTTTGCTTTACTACGTTCTGTGATTGGTTAAAAACTCGCGCCACCTACTCAACCAATCAGATGCTAAACCAAAACCAATCATGGTTTTTGGTTTTGGTTTTGGTTTTGGTTTGGTTTTACGACACTCAAATGAAAACCGCTCTAATAGTCTCAACTTGCAAAATATACCAGCCCACAAAATGATTCATTTCTACATTGTATTCAATTTATTAGTTTTTAGTTATAGACATTTCATTTTCAATGCGTTCACAAGCTAATGTCTGTGGGTTTCAATCCATGTTGTTTGTTTCGTTTTTCAGGGTCCATTGGTTATATATTATCCTAATAATATTATGATCATGTGTTATTGAAAGGTTGTTAAAAAGTTAAAACAATTTTATTGTTTGTAGATTACACTAAAAGATCGCACAAAATATGTTGGGAGGATGGCAAGAAAGATGAACAAAGTTCCAGAAGAATTGCTTTTACTGGCATACCATATATGTGTTTGGGTGAAAAAAAGTATGACTGCCAGCACGGCAAAGATAGGAATGTATCACTAAAACGAAAAAGGAGACAAGCTGCAGAGGTAAGGAAAAATGAACTTAAATCCCCCTTCCACCCCGCCAACAATACAACAACAACACAGCTAGTTTTGGCCAAGAAAGAAGTTCATTTCCACATCCGAAGACATGAGAATAGGCAACATCAAGATAGAAATAAACCTGCTACCCCCCCTGATAATATTAACCCTTTCACTCCAGAGTCAAACCTTGAGTCAATAAATGTGGTTCTAATTTTTGAGTCTGTGGATGAAACACTAGTGTGTGACCATTCAAATGAAAGCTATTGGACAGTACTGTCAAGTGGTCCTGTTTGTTTTTGACAATTTTGCAAAATGAAATTAAAGAATTTTCCCTCAGTTTTGAACTTAGCACTTTTGGGAGTGAAAGGGTTAATCAGTACTGAAAAACAGGAAGGGTGGGTGGAGAAAAACAACATGGAAAAAGTGCAACAAGAGCTATAGTGAAATCTACTTTACAGATTGTATTTTAAACCTAATAACCTTTGACCAGGGGGTATTGCGTAGTGGATAGTAATAATTTAAAATCCCTTTGCACCAAAACGCCAAAGGAGGACTCAATAATATTATTACTCAAGGTCTGATTTATGGCCAGACTTCTTTATCCACTGAGGCCAGTGTACTAACTATTACACCACCATCTGCCACTTACATGAAGTAATTTATCGCATTTCACAGAATGGAGATATAGTCGTTACCAAGAAACGCAGGGTTCAAGTCCAAAGCATACGGAAGGTAAATTGCACAGCACGAATAAAGCTCAGGGAGATTTTAATGTTTCCAGAATTTAAGGTGAGGATACAATCGAATAGGAAATAGTATTATTTATTATTCATTTTGAAAGGAAATAGCTTGAAACCAGCTTCAAATTACACATTCAAAAGTAAATCAATACAGTAAAAACCCCGTATAAGAACCCTATTTTCTGAGGCAGGCTGAAATGGTTCTTATTAATATTAAATAAGTAATATATTGGATGTCTACAGTAGTGAGAAATCAGTAAGTTCTTAGTTTTGACAGGGTAATAAAATTAATTTAATATGGGTGTATCCCCTTGATTCTATTTTATAAAGTAAAACAAATAATCCAAACTAAACTTAAGGACGTTCGTGCTAATTGTTTGTGCGCATCCTTACTGCGTACACTATTCATGCCACACGTGCACGCCACGTCATGCATCGAGCGCCTGCACTGAGAAAGATTTGTAGACAAATATAGTGCTGGCGGCCACTGCAATAACTTTGTATGGATTTAACTCCAATGGTTGGTGTCCCCTATTTTTCTTTTTTATAGATCACTTTTTTTACCGATTCTCTACATTTTATGAAAAAATGAAAAAAATCTCAGTGTTAGAAGTTTGAAGTATTGTCGTTTTTCTACTTATGCACTATTGAATTTTACTAAGAATATGGCTGTACCGGGTTTGTAAATGTCCTCCTTAAAGATTTATTCAACTTGAAAGGACCTCATAACCTGCGATGGACAAGTATCCCATCCAGGGGAGTAGCAATACTCCTAGTTGGCTTCATGCTACAGAAACCGGGATAAACTGCGGTAGTGTGGGCCAGTAGCAACCAAGAAAATTTGAAAAGGAACACCCTACGCTGTACCAAAACACAATTTTCAATCCCTGAAAGATACGATGAGCATCCCCGTAAGTGCCACATGACTGTATATATAAACATTGCAAAATATCAATAGGGAAATATGAATGTAACCTTACATTGTCCTTGTGATAGATTCTGAAAGACACCGAATGGAGGAGAAAATTTTCGTCATCGAAGCTGAGAGCTGCATTGAAAACAGGCAATGTTCATCCAGAGAGAAGAATTTACATTGAATTTCCTTCCAATTCAGATCATCAGAATCACTTGGTGGGCGAGGTACAGTTAATAATAATTTATACAGTACATTGGTTGTTCTCGGAATGCCCTAAATGTCAATTCTCACCATTGAATGTACCTTATTCTCACTTATTTTTGTGGGTACTAATTTTCTCGGTTTTCCCAATGTAGAAGAAAATGCAAAAGGACAATTTTGAATTTTTGTGTGGAAGTAACAACCTGGGGCCGGGGGGGTGGGTACTCCTTATATATGCTATATAGGTACATGCCGCTGGACAGGGTATGGTTTTTAATCATTTTGGTCCGGCACAGGGTATCACAAACAAATTTTTTTGGTCTGGAATAGGGTATCAGTTTCCCACGAAGATTGGTAATTGAAACGGAATACGGAATACGTCAGACGAAACGAAATGCCTCAGAGTATTAAAGAAGCTTTACAACTACATGTTCGCAGGTGCTGCTTATTAGCCTTTGGCCTTTTGAGTTAGAAAGAAAATTGTTAAGAATCGTCTGGAACAGGGTATCTTTTTTTAACATTAATTTAGTCTGGAACAGGGTCGTAAAATTAGCGTTTTGTGGTCTGGTACAGGGTAAGGGTTTATATAGCCCAGCGGCAAACCCCACCCAATTGTTTTGGAGTACCCGGGGGGGGGGGGGGGGGGGGGGGGGTAACAACTAAGTAGACACCACTGTAGTAGGGTAGATCTAGCATTACATTTAATTATTAAAAGTGAGTTCAATGTTGTGAGTGTAACTACCCTGGTTCCAGAGGTTTTCTTTCTTCTACAATAAAGAAAACTTCTGGGCCCAGGGTATGGCGTAACTAATTTCCATAACAACCAACTTTTTTAGTTTCATGTTTCCATTCTTCTCCTAACAGGCAGGCGGAATGTGTCAACCTGTCGACAAGAGGATAATCTACAGAATCCACGAGTTGGTGGCAGACGGGATCAAAGATGTCAACCAAGTCAGACATCAGTTGGAATTATTTGTTAAAAATGTCTTATTTAGGGACAAGGAGCTACCAAAAACTACAAACAGGCGCTTCTATCCCACAACTAAAGACATCCGTACACATGTGTATCAAGCTACAGTGAAGAACCGCAAGTCAAGTCAGGAAAGCAGCGTACCAGACCAGCTTGCTTCTTCAACTGACACTCCCGATGTCTCAATGGTTGATCACGAGTTACCCATTATGGAGTCGAGAGTCTCAGTGGTTGAGTTACCCATTTCGAATGTTACCTTCGAAACAATTCAAGCAAATGCAGTCGGCCTCTCTGAGGGAGATGACCCACAAGTTGAAGGACAAAAATGCCGGGATTTGTTAGAACAAATAAAGCAGCTTACGTTTGAGGTACAGGACAAAGAAGTGTTAGCGAGAGTCAATAGCAGGTTTCAAGAAGTTCTTGATGAAATGCAACTATCTTGTTGTGTTAGACAATGCAGATAAAGTTGGACAACAGTGTAGTTCATAAGAACATTTATAGCACACTACAAACTAAGGGCCTGTTTATATGGAGAAAAGTTGTCCCTGAAACAACAATAGCCAAAGTGTTTATATGAAAAAAAGTTGGCCCGCCCCCCAGGGTCACCCTACCTTCAAAGTGAGTAACCCTCCACCCAAGGTTACCCTACCCCCCGAGCCAACTTTGTGATTTTTGCTGCTGTTTATAAAGAAATGTATGAAGAGTTATCTTGCCCGGGGTTACTCGGTATAGAGGGTGACCCACCTACCACCTATCAGGGACAAGTCGGGACATATAGAGCATGCGCAAACCCGAGAGGGCCAACTGGGACAACTTTTTTCATTAAACGCTTGGTAAAATATGGTTCAGGGCGGAGGGTAACCCTCCAACCAGGGACAACTTCTCTCCATGTAAACAGGCCCTTAGAGAAACTTTACTGTAAAGTAAGTTACAGACTGATAGTACTGGAATATGTTAGTTGTTCAAAGAGGAGTATGGGCTAGTAAATTCCATTCAACCCTTTTTTGTGGTTTAGTGTGATTCGTCTACCCTGGTCCCAAAGGTTTTCTTTCTTCTCTCTTCTACTGAATTTGATCAAAGCGAGTCGAAGCACCTCTCTCTTTCACTGCTTTGCGGCTCAAATTGAGAAAGAGTATAAGAAAGAAGAAGAAACACCTTTGGGACCAGGATATGATTTAAGAAGACCAATCGAAGTGTCTGGAGGAGGTGAAAAAATTCCACAACTTATTTTACATTTATGGTTATATTTCTACACTGTTAACTTGTAATGAATAAATATTGGATTTACATTTGAAGAGATAACAAGGCTTTGAGTATTTGAGTTCAGTAAAATTATTATTTCCTTCGAAGATCGTCTAGTCTCCTTCCCAGATTTCACAGCCGTCATTTGGGTCATCACGCAACGCTTCTCTCCACTAAGTGGGGAGGAGTGCGTGACGACCCAAATAACGGCTGCGCAGGAGACTTTAGATCGTCGAGCTAGAAAATAAAATTCTCCTGCTATTTTTGTTGTTGTCGCTTTTCGCTCAATTCTCTAAGTGGGAACACGAGGACTACTCGTAGTCTAGCTAGGCCAAAAAAAGTTTTCGTAGATGTCCGAACCCGTACTCTGACCCCTGGGGGGACTCCACTCCAATGTGAACGGGTGGGATGCTGTCGTAAAATTTGAAAAGACGCGTTACTGATGTAATTTTAAAACTTGCATCAGTATGTGACGTCCTGAAACAAAGCAGGTATTCTTCACCAATATCAAAAGTAATTGCCTTTGCTGATAAAACAAAATTAATAGGCTCTACGACTCGAGTCACGCAAACGTCTTGCATTGAAGTCACGCAACATCTCAAAAGGTCAAAACGTTAACTAGAGAAAATTTTGAACTGATAGAGGATTTGGAAAAAACGTGAACAGCAAAGTGATTACGTGCTGTCACACAAACCAACCTTCCCAAGAGATCCTTCAGATGTGGTAACAACTGTGTTACTTGTAACTACATCACTGACAGGCATACCCACTACACATTTTCCACTACCAGGGAGACCAGACCTATCACCCATTACATTGACTGCAACTCTAAAAGTCTCATCTACATGGTACACTGCCGACGTTGTAACAAACATGAGTACAACAAGACTGTTTTAACGAACACCGATGATCTGTTGACAGACCCATCCCTTCCTCTAGACCTACTGCAGTTTCAGATCACTTTATTTCCGACAATCATTCACCCACCGACATAGAACTCATCCCATTAGAACTCATACATTCATTGTGTGACGCTATACGCAAAGCTTGAGAGGCGTACCTTATCGATAGGGGTCAAACCCTTGAACCATCTAGCCATACAAATCCTTTAGTAAGGTTGCCAATTTTGAGACCGCCGTTGCTGTTGATAGTGGTTTGAAAGTTTGAAAAATTTAATTTCATCATGCTCTTTCCATTTCTGGCAACCATTTTGTACTACCACCTATTTTTATGATTGACGTGGTCTAGGTCTTTGCTGTGAAACTCTGAAGTAAAATTGGAAATTGACCCTACTTTAGGTGCTACAAATTAGAAATCATTTTGAGGCTCAGGGGAATGATTTAAATTCTAACATGTTCAATCAGGGGTATACAGGACTGCACAACACACGAGTTAGTTAGTTTCCAATATAAAATCATTTATTGTATACGTATATACCATATAAAAATCTCATAAAAAATTAATATAAACTGTACAGTTTGTTTATAACAAACCAATTAAGGAGCCACCAAGATCCCTTTCTTATCTGGAACATTGGACTTACATGATTATTCTCAAGATTACAATAAATTTAGATAACTAAATCTTTGTAAGTAGACTGAAGTTCATTGCACTGTACCAAAAAATCCCGCTAAACCACCAGTATTGCAGGCTACATTCTAAATGACTGTTGGTGCAGACACTTGATACTTTGTGATGTAAACAAACACATTTCTTGTTAACACAACAGCTATGGCAAATATTAATGATCATAATCCTAAACACGAATCAAGATGTTGATTAATCTTGCAATTTAAAATAAGTGATTGACACACAGGGCACTGCACTGACTCGGTCGAGTTAGAATTGCTATGTGAACCAGTCACTTCCCGAACAGCTGAACATGGAGAATCTTGTAACAACTCAATCGGTTTTCTTTGAGAACCTAACAAAGGACTTGTTAAAGAATCATTATTTCTTCTGTCGCAATTTTTCTTTTTATCTTTAGCTCTTTGAAAAGCATCCATTATTGTGAGAGTCGGTGTTTCGGATTTAGTTGGTGATGGTGTTTTTATAACGATCACTGGTTTCTTGGATTTATTAGGTTTTTCCTTGGAAGATATCCGCAATTCCTTTTGGTTTGACAAAGGTCCCGTTGACATATCAGCGTTCCGCACACCGGAACTTGACCCTAATGTTCTACCAGAACCGGTAAATGGTATCACATCAGCAGCCCACTGTGACGAACCTGGTTGATTCTGATGCTCGGTTGATTCTGTTGCTTCACCATGAATGGATAAACTATCATTGTCGTCACATAAGCCCTTCTTTCTCTTTTTACCTGTTTTGTTATCATTGTCTGAATTACCACTTCCATTGTCACTGTCTCTTGTCTTTCGTTTAAAAAACCGTGGCAATGTTCCCGAATCATTTCCACCAAGTACATTTCCTGCACCCTTAACTGCCCCTGATTCTGCTTCACCTTTTCCTTGTTTCGACTTGGAGGTCTTTTTTGCACCATAGTTTTCAGGCTCTTTAATTTTTGAGTAGGTCCCACCACATGTACGTTGATGGTCTGCCCACCACGTGTCTCTTGGAGAGGGGGCTCGGTTCATTGCTCTCCTAACAATCCCATAATAAGGTGGTCTCTTGCGGCAAGCCCCATCGCATTGCCACCAGTGTTGGCGGTATACATCCACCTTGGACAAATATAAAAACAGATTAGTATTCAATTTGTTACAATATTTTTCTTCTGTGGGTATTGGCTAGCTCATTGGACTCAGGTCAAGTGGTCTTGGTTTGAGCCTAGCAGGGGTCATTGTGTTGTGTTCTTGGCCCAAAAGGATAATTGGGTACTGGCAAATTCTAAGGAAACATAAAAAATGCTAGGGTAGCCTGCAATAGACTAGCATCCCCATCTGATCTAGGTGGAAACTGCTGGACTGGTAAGCCACCTAGGCTTGAAACGGCTTAAGGTATCAGTATACCCCAAATTTGGACCATTTTGCAAGATTTTACTTTTTGTTATCTTCAGATAGATTACATCAAGATCTTTCATTTCCAAAAGTTTCACGAAAAAAGATTGCTTCTAAAGAAAGTTATGAAGAAAAAAACGATTCTCGCCATTAATTATTTCTAATCGAGATGCCGTCAACAGTTTGTCAAACATGTACGTATAAAAGTCACGTAACACGAGGGCCGACATGTTTGTAGATTCACCCGAAAAATTCGAAAGCCGCATCTTGCAATGTTCATGTTCATAGAAACATATTAAGAGACTGTGTCCGCGTTTTCAAGTAAGAATATACCGAAATGGGAAATTCTAGAGCCGAAGCACTCGTCTCAACCAGGTCTCAAATGACACCGGATCGCATCACTGATTAGGACAACTGAAAATCGCTCGCGGTTGCATATCCATGTTGGGCGAATATCCCACAGAGAAGCTAAATGGAGGGAAAACTGAAGCCATAAACTCTTAATTTACTTGTAGCACGATCGGTGAGAGGACAACTTTCTTCTCTAGCCATAAGAAGCGCGCATTTGAGGTCATTTGTATTCGATACGACTCTGTTTAATTAAAGTAAGACGAGCCTTCTCTTTATCGATCAACGCATAATTATTTCACGCGTCTTGTGTAAATCTCATCAGACCGGAAGAACGCCCCAAAATATGTTTTCCCCTGTTTCTCGAAACTAAAATTTCAGCGAATGAAGCGCACGTTTCAAGTTCGTTTGCAACGAATTTGCAACCTTTTTCGCTGTAATTTAGAGAGAATGTTCTCCAATAGTCTGACAAAAAAAACTGTGGTCGGGGAATTTTAATTTTTTCCCTCCTTCGAAGTTATGAGTATTTTCGTACAGAGAATGCATGTTTTGTCAACCCTCAAAGTTTAACTGTGTGTTAAAAGCTAACCAGACAAGTAATCAAAATTCCCCGACACAGTTTTTTTTAGAGAAAGGTGTCAAGAACACGTAGCGATTGTTTTTCGCTTTCTCCCCGTTAATTTCCGGCCGGAAACGAACTCGATTTGTGGACCAATATAACTTTTTGAAATTGAGCGCTATATATTCGAAACACGTTAATCTTTTTAACTTCAAATGAATACATATTGTAATATACAATTCTTAAGCTTTCAGGAAATATATACTTTATTGGGGGGTTTTTGTTGAACCTCCGACCGTAAACAGCGCCAACGCATGATGGTCATTTGGGGTATACTGATACCTTAACAGTAACTCCAGCAGGTTGTAACATTTTAACACGCAACTTTATTATGAGAGAGTGGAGAAGGAATGGATGTGATGTATGCAATTCAAGCGATAGAGAAGCGATAATGAGCACGGTTAAAACTGAAACAAATACGAATAAACAACCGTTACAATGTAAACTTGAGCAAAAACAACACAAACTGAATCCTAAATAGACGAACTCTGAAAACGTACATTTGTTACGGTGCTGGGGCTGCAAGAAATTGCTGCAAAACTAAGTAACTGCACTTGGCATCTGCACTAAAGGCGCTATATTATTAATTTTTTCACTGCCAAATGGAGAAATTTTCTTTTAAACTGCACAAGCTGTGAAAAACGATATTATTGAAGCGTTAAAGATCCTACATCTGTCCAGAGGGCTAATGGTTTGAAATAAACTTAAGTTGTTCAGTTATAATTTGAGAGACTGAAAGGGGAAAGGGAGTTGGTACCCACCTCATCATGAAAGCTGTGATACACCTGCAGGTATAAAATAATTTGAAAAAAATCAGTTATCTGTACAACTATTCAAAATAATAAATTTATAAACTACAATAATATTCAAACAGACAAACACTACAGTAGAACTCGGTCTGCCTTATGACCAGGCTTTTAGCCAGAATTTGAAAAGTGGGCATCATGGTAGCATGTCCCCCCATAAATTTGTTACAGCTTTTCTCCCAGAATTGGGCATCCACAGGACACCCTTCTGGTTAAAAGCTTGCTTATGACCACCTTATTACTACGGCCACTTTCTTTTGGCCTGAAGAAACGCTCAGTTACAACAGTCATTTTCTTTTTAAGAACCCCTTCAACATGACCACTCCATTAATACAGCAAGATTTTAGTGGCATGTTGGTGGTCAGATTAAGTGATGAAATATGTTGATTTTGTCAAAGCACACCACACCACCAGACCAATGGCTACCCACTCAGGTCATGGCCCAAGTAGTGTCAGGATAACCATGTCAGACTTGGAACCCCTGTTTTTAGAAATTACACAGGAAGATCAAACTCAAATACTTACAGTAATTTTTGATCCACTTTCTGCATTAATCCTTTGCATATGTTTTAGGAATTCCGGCCCATGGCCATCATGATCCTAAAAGATAAAAATGTGGCTTCACTTAAGTGGTATTCATAGGAGGGCTCAAGTCTACTGCAACTGCAAGACACTTTACTCTCACAGTGCCTCTCTCCACCCATGAGTATGAATGGGTACCAGCGAACTGTTTGGGTAACCTGACAAAATGCTGTGGGGTAACCTTGTGACGGACTAGCATCTCATCCAGGGCATGAAGCAGACCCCGGGGGGTACTCCCTGAAATTTTTGCTGGACCTGACCCAAAAATCGATACCCAATTTCAGACCTATAAAATAAGTACACGTGTCTAATACATAACTTCAGCTATGCAGGAATGGGTTCCATTTGTGCAAACATTTGTAAAGGGCTTCAAATTCCCCGATGTTAATGGAAAAAAATAGTTTCGTCTAAAAGCCAAACCAAATTCCAGGCCAGAGTGCACAAAACATATATACCCTATTTCAGACCAAAATGGTCAAAATCTATACCCTATTTCAGACCAAAACGGCTCAAAAACCATACCCTTTGGGGCGGCACATACCTATATAGCTTATTTAAGGGAGTACCCCCCCCCCCCCCCGGGAGCAGAACTCCTCTACAATCCCCTCCAATTCTAAGGATTACAATGACCTCATTACCATATACAATAGGTCAAAATTTAATAACATTTTAACAGTGTACATGATTAGGTAACAAAAATTGCAGTCTGACAAGTGTCTGCAGCATTAATTTTGTAAAAAACTATTCAAAAGCCACTAACCTTGTTGTTTTGTGTTACAAACAATAAAGCATGAATCATCTCGTGCTGTGAAAATTAACACAATCCTACATTAAAACAAGAAATTAATAACACTGTCTATCATTCTGAAGAAAGCCAAATGCACCCCTAGCTTACAAGATTTTGATCAGTCAAATGAGAATTAACATCAAAAATTAACAATGAAAAAAAAATTCAAAAAACTGCAAACTGATGTGGCAGAACAAATGTGACGTTATTTGTGACTGCATTGTTGTTGCGCAACTGTCACATTGTTGTAATAGCATCCAAGACAACTGAGATAATGTAACGGAACTAGACTACGACTGCTCCCAGGCATATTTGGGCATGATTGCCTTATATGGGTTAATCTTGCATGCAAAACATGAATGTCTTGCAATAAATTATGTTCTACACTCGAGCTCTGTATTGAGAAGTTATGCTGTGGCTTTGGCTGCTCTTTTAGCCTTTTAGGCAATAGTTTCTGGATAGCTCGGCACGTTACACTTAGGTAGGTGACCCTGGATCACAGCACACAGGATCAGTATAATAAACAAATTATGTATCATGATACATCACCAGCAATGTTTGTACAAGGTCCTTCCTTGGACGTAGCTTGAGTAAAGGTGCACTCAGTCTAATAGAACAAAGTCCACCACGGCCCTCATAGGAACATAATCCAGCACATCTAGCATAATGGATAAGAAGATTACAAATGAAAAAACAAAACAAATCAAAGGTGGGTACAAAACATGTTAAGAAATATACAAGTACAATGTACAACATAATGCATGCCAGAATTTGTATGCTTCAATTCTAAAAGTTTATTATAACAAAAAGAATAACAAGTTGGAAATTTGAAAAAGAAAGAGTGGGGTTTTAAGACGAAATCCATTAGAAAATCGAGTAATATTTCTGGCCAGTGGACAAAAATCCTGTACTACGACGCCATAAGCTTTCACGCTTAAACTAGACATTCATGAGCCATACCTTAACGGTATTCACCAAATAATATAACTCCACAATCCTTAAATTGCTTTCCGCCTTGAGTTTCCTCCCGTGAATGGGTTGAGCACGAGAGGTGGCAACCATGTTTCAGAAAAAACATGGCTGCCAGGCTCATGACTCAACCCATTCACGGGAGGAAACTCAAGGCGGAAAGCAATTTAAGGATTGTGGAGTTATATTATTTGGTGAATACCGTTAAGGTATGGCTCATGAATGTCTAGTTTAAGCGTGAAAGCTTATGGCGTCGTAGTACAGGATTTTTGTCCACTGGCCATAAATATTACTCGATTTTCTAATGGATTTCGTCTTAACCGTTTTATAATTTGAAATATGAGCTTGTAATGTATTTCCCGCCAAATTTTGTATGCTTCTCACAATAATTCTTACTTACAATGTCATTCGTGGACTCCACCTCACTTCTACAGAGCCTAAAAGCCCTTTAAAGTAGACGTCGTTAAATTGAAGAAATAACTGGCGTATGTCGGGGATAGGATCGATCAGTTCCAAGACTCGTCTACAACCGACACAGGCAATGATGCGTTCTTCTCTTCTTGCTCGAAGTTGAAGGAGCCACATAATTACACATTGATTCCTCTTTCTTCTGTTCTCCATCGAGCTCCTCTTGTAAGCTGAGCGCATAGGCTAAATCGATATCTTCGGATATTTTAAGCATTGGTAAAAATTATCGAAACTTGAAGGATAATTAAAATCAAAGATGGCGCCCACAAAATGTTTATTTTCTGCTCGATCCAGTCTCACTCAGTTTCATTCTCGGAATCTACGGGCTCTTCGGTCAGCGGTTATTCGCGTTAGTCTCACTTCCATGAACGACCGGGATGAACTGGTACGGTTGAAAAAACAAAATGGCGTCGTTAGCTGGTCGAACGTTACGAGGTGCTTCTCGGATGATTTTACAGGTAAATTAGAAAATTAGCCGTCATCTTTGCTTTTTTACTTGTAGATATTAAAGTTGTATTTTCTTTTGAAGACGGCAAGTTCTCAATGTGGACGGATCGCATCACAAGGTATGGTGTTTACAAATATATTTTGCACGTGTGAAATGCACGATGGATGCAAGTGTCAATACTGAAAATATAAGCTTATAGCAGTGGTAAAACCACTAAATGGGGACACTGAAATAAATAAAAACAATAAATGTACCTAATATACTAAAATTCTAAAAACAAGGTGATATCTAAATGTTATAGTAAATCATACTGTATGTAGTGAACTTCTTAAATTTAATATTTCAGCTGGAAGTCCCAAACTGCAAACTACTCGAGCTCTTCAGCAAGTTGCCGGATTTAGTTTGTGAGTATTGTTTTACAGTATATTTTCAGCGTATTCCAACAATTCCCAATGATCAGCAGTTTTAGTCCTTTCAAGACACCCTTTATAATATTCCACACTTTACCTTTTCAGAGTAAAGCAAGCCCAAAAACAGTTTGCTGTTGGCATATCAAGGACAGTCTCTGCTTGTGCTATGATAACTACAGGTCAGGTCAAGATATCATAATTTTTTTAATTTAATTTATTATGTGGTTCCAGAAAATATCCATACCCCCCCCCCCCCCCCCCCCCCCCATAATAGTTTTGCTTCATACTGTCCTTTAAAAATTTTGGCTTTTGAGACCCCCCTCCCCCTCAGAATTTCCAAATATGACATTCCTTGGGGTTGGTATGGGTATTTTCTGGAACCACATTCCAGCCTGCAGAGTATGTCACGCATGCACAAGCTTCATTTGCAAATTTTTTGTGTGCACACCAGAATCTCTATACCGTATGCCAAAGTCCACTTTAGGTACTTGAGAGTAAGAAAAACAACCTTTTACCATGGTGCTGCATGCAATGCACACCAGTAAAAATGCTGCTGCACATGCAAGATCTTGTCGTGTTCTGCCATACTCTGCATACGCACTGGCTTATATTACCTTTTAGCCGATCCTTTTCAGATCGCATTCTGCCCAACAGACTCGCGCATGTGTTTTAAAGCCAGTGATGGGGTGAAAAGTAATGTGTAAAGGTCTTAACACATTACAAGCAAATTGTGTTAATCTGGTGTTCAGGGGTGCACAGCTGCAGTGCACACACCAGTGTGTGCGTGTGTCCATCAGCGACAAGGAAGATTGCTGACATTTCCTTTCATGTTGTAGCCTGAGTAGACAGATGTCTCTCTTGGCATGCTACATACTTCAGGTCGAATCTCAAATCTCTCTTTTGAAGGTGAAGAATTTAGCATGCAAAGATAAATTTCTTTTTACTCAGCCTTACTGGCCACAACCTGTGTAAAAGGTAAAGCCGCACTAAGGCCAAACTGGCCCATTCTGCTGGCTTCTGCTGGAGCTTGTCCTGTTTCTGTAGCATGAAGCCTACAAGGAGTATTGCTACCCCCTGGGTGGGATGCAAGTCCATCGCAGGTTACCCTGCAGCATTTTGTCGCCAGTACCCATTTATACTCCAAGATGGAGAGAGGCACTGTGAGAGTAAAGTGTCTTGCCCAAGAACACAATGACCCCAGCCAGCGCTCGAAACCCAGACCGCTCGATCTGGAGTCCAATGTGCTAACCATTAGGCCACCGCGCCTCCCTAGCAATTTATTAAACAGGCCATTTATGTTTTCAGCTTCTCCACTTGCCACATCTGGATCGTTGATATGCAGTGCAAGCAGCTCAGATGTGTTGGAGGGTTCAGCGAGTGACGATGAAGGGCTAGTGATTGAGGCGCTAAATAACGAACTTGATGACTTATAACATTGGCTTACACACAATACCCTGTGTGTAAATTATGTGACTGTTTAGTTGTTAAAAATCCATTTTTTATTTGCCATCTCTGCAGACTTTAAAAAAAAAAATTGATTTGTGTAATTTTTCTTGAAGTTCATTGATATTTTAATCTGTTAACTGGATAGTTAAATACCAGAAAATTCCACTCCCTCCTTTGCACACCTTAAAGTTACTGTTTTTAGAAGCTGCTAAATTTAGTGATTTTATCCCCCGATATTTAGTAATTGGATATAAGAGAGTCAACAAAACTTACTGTTGAATCCATGTTTTACAGTGAAGAGTGCCCTACCATTGCCGCTAGACAAAGTTTTTGATAATTTTTGGCAACTTGTTGACAACTTTCTGATGGTTTCCATTTAAACTAGCACATCAAATTGCAAGTATTGTGCAAGGCGGAGATGTCAATTGTCAGAACACGAACGTGAAGCTTGACATCTCCGCCTCTCATAGTTCTTGCATTTTGATTGGTCAGTTGAAATGAAAGCTATCAGAAAGTTGTCCAAAATTAATAAAAAACTTTGTCGAGTGGCAACGGCAGGGCGTTCTTCAATGTAAGTACTCCAAAGAGTGTAAGCTGTGGTAAACATAAATGAAACAATTAAAAATTTTATACAAAACCTTTTTAATGGTACAAGTTACATAATGACAATAACTAAATTTAAGATTGTGGTAACAAAAACGTACAAAATGAACTCCTGAATTTTGAGGTTAACTAAATAATAATAATATGTACAATGTATGCTAATATTACTTTTACTTTCAATGTTATCATTAGAATAATATTTACAAGAGGTTCATTGCATGAATGAAATATTTGTGTAGTCTCACTGATGGTCTACAGTTATTAACGATAAAGCCAACAGTGGTTTAGACTACGAGCAGTCCCTCTTTCCCAGCTTAATAGTCATCGAGCGAGAGCGATAAAAATTTGCGATCGGAAAATGGCCGCGCGAAAAACTGGGGGCGCGCTTGACTCTCCCCCAGTTTTTCGCGCGGCCATTTTCAATCGCGAATTTTTATTTCTCTCGCTCAACGGACTGAGCTGGGAAAGAGCGACTGCTCGTAGTCTAACAGTGGTTACTCTGCCATTGTACTTAAAGAAGCAATGTTACAATACAGTAATTTTTTGTATGATGTAAAAAATCATCTTCTAATCGAAGCACACCTCAAAATAATAATTGAAGGGATAAAAACGTACACCAAAGGTAGTAATGAACCAAAATGGAACAAGGATGGTTACAGTGAAGATGACTCTACCGTTGCCACTCGACAAAGTTTTGGATTAAAATTTGACATCTTTTTGACAACTTTGATGGGTTCCGTTTTGTGGCGCTTAATTTGATTGGTCAACTCAAAAGGAACCCATCCAAAAGTTAATCAAAAACTTTGTCGAGTGGCAACGGTAGCGTCATCTTCAGTGTAAGATTGAGAAAAATTGTGACATTATGAACGAACTTGCAAAATCCAGGCTACAAAAGCACAAGCTGTAATGTAACTCCTTAACCGTTTCTGTGGAAGCCAAGGGGCACAGAGCCACCTTAAATTTTCAAAAATTTAAGGTGGCTCTGAACCTTACGTAATGAGTATGACTTGATATAACTTCAATACATACAGCCAAGTACATCTATCTATGTACATGTACTATGGAGACTATCTTCAATAGGCACTATTATTAAAACCAGACCTCCACTGAAACAATCCAAGATTCAGCCCATTTCACACACTATTTGATTCACCCATCACTCTATGGTTGAAAGATTATAAAAATGTAATTTAATACAATGAATCTGTAAAGATTTAAATTGCAATGAAGGGAGTACTTGACACAGCTGTTGTCAGAGCTAGACATGGCTTCCCCGTTGGACAATCTTACATGTAGATCAAGTGAACGTTTTCCCCATAAAACATAAAATTAGTGTCTTGGATTCATTGTTACTTATGCACAAAAATTCAAAACCGAGCAGCAACCAATCTGAGACACTACACGGATATCTGTAGAGACATGTCATCAGTATGGGTCGAAACTCGGACGTTGATTGAGTGGGGCAACATGCCAAGAGAGGTGTAAGTATGACCGATCACTGTTGTTCACTGAAGCTAACAGAACAGTTAGTGTAATGGCCAAGTCTTAGACTGTTTCAACATCTACATATGTAGCTGCATGATCACGTGCAATATATAGCTGTGGATGCAATGTTTAGTGCATAATAACTCCCTTATGACTAGCAACTGACACTAGTTTATTGTGGGCTCGATGAATATCAGATCTGAAACAAACTCTTGCTGATAGAAGAAAAATTTATTCCTCCATACCAGTCTGCAATTAGTGAGCATTTTTTAGCTCTTGTGTCACATATATATATACCAGACTGCAATTTTAAGTAGACATTCCACTCTAACTTTATGACTTTACAGTAGTACTAAGTTTGATATGAGAGATATTTTATCGTAAGTGTTATTACCTTTTCTATTCTACTTGACTGTATTCTCAATAACTGTATATACATAACTATTATAATTTTCTCTCTCGTTTAGCACATTTTACATTGTTTAACGCAGACTTGCCTTATTATAGAATCTCTCATCTCACTGTTACTGTGAAATCTTTCAGTCCCAAGACCATTAATTATCAAAAAATTCTTCTAATCTTCTTACTTAGTCAATGGTTTTAGCCAGAATTTGAAAAGTGGGCATCCTGGAGGCATGTCCCCCATAAATTTGTTAATAAAAGCTTTTGGTGCATTTTCATCATTTTCTCCCAGGATTGGGCATCCACAGGACACCCGGACACCCTTCTGGCTAAAAGCTTGTAGTGCCATACATTTCTTTAAATGTTAGTTTTCAGAATTATGGTACGTGTACACGTGCTCTATAGTTGGTGATTTTCTTTATTCTCATCACCTGTCTGCTTGACGACGTATTGATATTTTATGGAGAAATTGACTGTTGATCACTTTTGGGACTGAAAGAGTTCACGATGCTATTTTCAACACATTTTTATCTCATCTCGCTATTGATCTAACTGGCACAAAATCTTGGATTCCTGTGCCGTGAATCAAACCTACGACATGGTTACATGCCATGTACGACACACACTGAAGCAAATTTAACAGAATTATAGCCATTTGGAAGAAAACATTACAAACTGGCTGGAAAAGGACCTTTACGTTACTTTATTTCACAGTATAGTGCGATCTTTGAATTTGATTAACGATTAATTTGGACAGTTTCACCCACAATATAATTAAAACGTAATAGCACTACATGCTTGTCCAATTTGGAAATTATTGAATTCAAAAAATTCCTCGGACTGCCAAATTGGACTTGGCCTACGGTCTCGTCCAATTTTGGCAGACCTTGGAATTTTTTTCATCCAATTATTTTCAAATTGGACAGCATGTAGTCCTATTACATATAGTCCTATTACATTTATGCTAATGAGAGATCACAGAACACCAAGAACATAAACAAAGATCGCCCTACAGAACATTAGTTACTCTAATTTGCCGTTTGTTAAACTGTTAAACTAAATTGGTCCTAATGGTTTGTTCTGTTTTCTCTTCAGAAGTAAACAATTAAAAAATAGGCATTCTATAAAACAATTAATTAGTTCCTATTAGGTGAAGATCATCTTTGTGACCAGATATCCACCATATTGTCTAGTCCCCATAAGTAGCCATCCTCGTGGTTACCTTCCGCCCATGGTAATCTGTGATCCAGCCACATGCCGTCCTGAAGTGGCACAGTTTTTCCAAAATCGATCATCCACACACTGGCGTGGCCATCTGCGTCATGGACAAATAACAGAGAACTACCTACCACCTGGAATGCAGAACGATGTTTGGTTAGTAATTACCGTAAAAGCTCTATTAAGCCTCCGGGGGGCTTATTAGAGAGGGGGGGGGGGGGGGGGGCTTATTTCAAATCATAAATTTTCAAGAAAATTCACATTAATTTTTCAAATGTTACTATTACACCACTAACTAAAACAAAACAAGAAATGGGTTCTGTATGACCGTCTTACAAAGGAAACGTCATTTATACCCTAACTTGACGATAGTTCTGGAAATTAAAGACCACGTTTCAATACAAAGTGACTGAAACGCCAAAAAATATTGCTGAAAAGTCATTTACATCAGCCTGACGGTAGGAGGGGGGGGGCTTAATAGAGAGGGGGGGCTTATTACAAAATCTGACTTCCAAAGGGGGGGCTTATTAGATGGGGGGGGGGGGGCTAAATAGTAAGAGCTTTTACGGTATTAAGTAAACTTGATTAGCCTGAAAATCAAGGGGAAGAGATGGACAGTGCAGAACTACTGCGGGGACAAATAGAATAGGTGTAAAATTACAAATTTACTGTATCTACATGGGTCAAGCAACAAAATCATAAAACATTTTGCTATAAAGTAACACAAATACAGTTAAACCTAAGCGGACATCCTCAGGGAATGCTGTAGTGTCTGCTAGGGTGTCCGCTTATAGAGGTACATGTATAATTTTATTTTACAATAAATAAGGGAACTAATAAATTTTGGGACTTTTGCTACTGTCCGCTTAATAAAGGGTGTCCACTTAATGCGGTGTCTGCTTAATTCAGGTTTGACTTCATAATTAAAATTTATTGTTTTTGTCACTCACCTCGTGAGAGCGAAAGAATGGTGATGACTCCAGAGTTGCTCTTATAGCTTTGAGCCTTCTTAGATACTTTTTCTGTAGAAAAAGTAAACAAAAAACAAAAAACAGAAAAGATATAATCAAAATCATATATCCTCATATTTCTGTCAGCCTGACATCGAGATTAATTTCAATCTTGTCCTTTGATAATCTGTATTCCTATCTAACGCCATCAAAATTATCATGATATTAATTATTGCAGTCTTCCTTACCCTTATTTGTTCATCATTGCCAATAAATTCTGTAAAAACTTCATTGACATCGTCATTTGTTCTTGTTTTCTTGAAGTCTTTGTTGGGTTTTTGATCACCTTTCTACAGGACAATGAACAAAGAGAACCATGTCTTAGAAAATATTAGGCAAATGTGCATGTAATGTATGTGCTCAGGCCAAACTGGCCCACACTGCTGGAGCTTATCCCAGTTTCTGTAGCATGAAGCTACTAGGGGTATTGCTACTCCCCTCGATGGGATGCTAGACCATCACAGGTTACACCTCCTGGGCAGCATTTTGTCAGGTTGCCCCAACAACAACAACAACAACAATTTTTATTTGTACTCTCTCAAAAAAATTACAATTTACAATTTTTTATTATTATAATAACAACAGTTCACTGGTACCCATTTCTGGGTGGAGAGAGACACACACTATGAGAGTAAAGTATCTTGCCCAAGAACACAACATGAGGATCCCTGGAGCCAGGTTAAAACTCCAGACTTTGGGATAAAGTACACAATTAACTGTATGTCAAATTACATCAAGATGAAATCTCCTGGTTGAAGATTTTTTTTTTAGTATTCTCAATAACTGTCCACTTGACAATGGATTGATGTATGGAGAAGTTTGCAGTCAATAACTGTAGTTACTGTATTAAGTTGGGAATTAAATTCTTACATGTACCTTAATTCCTTCAATCCTGAATCCCAGAGTTGACGTGGAACTGAGCCGTTCTCTCCACTGCATGTAACGCGGCTTGGTTATTCCTCCTTCTCTCTTCTCCTCCTCCGTGGGTTCACTGGGGTCCACTTCTACCATCTTCTGAAACAGATCCTGTGAGAAGAAATCATTGTTCTCAGTTATTATCAAAATGCCATACAGTTTGTGTACAAACAAATGTACATAGGATTGAAAATTAAGTTAAGAATTCCTCAGTTCTTATCAACTGAAAACTCTTAAATATAAAATAAAAAGTTTATGTCACTTGTCGTAGACCTATACAAATTAATGTAGTTAAAGGTCTGACAAGTTCAAGTCCTGCCTTCAATTCAAATATTTTCTGATTGATTGATTGATGAGTCCATGAGACAGGTCTATTACTTGCAACAACTGTCGTATGTAATATGTAATTTACAGTGCTTAAACAATTTAGTACTCACTTTTCTGGGTTTTGACTTTGCCTTCACCAGTTCATCCTCTAAGTATGTTCTAAAATAAATAAAGATTCCTTGTCATGGTGATACAATGTAAATCTCGTATTTCAAACAAGTTGAAGATATTGCATGCATGCCATGTTTTACATGAAGTTCTCAGGGATAATAATGTGGAGATTTGCCTGAACAAACAAGGTAAACATATTGTACATGTATGTATGATGAACATTAATAATAATAATCATAATAATCAACTTAATTGGGGAGGGTGACACATAACAGTAATTCAACTGACGAGCTAGTGGCCCTCCAATGAGACATACCTTGTTCCCATCTTACAGTCCATAACACATGGGCTGTCAAATTCTTGGAGTAGATCCTGCATTTCAAGATAACCTTAAAATTTGTCAAGGACAAACAAACAACAGTTCTTGCATATTCTGATATTGTCGTTAATTTTATGAGGAAACATGCAATTAACATAAAAAATCTTCGGAAGTCCTCGGTTTGATCTTCGGGTATCTTCAATACAATACAGTGGAACCCGGTTGATACGGACACCAAGGGGGCACACAAAATTGTCCGTATTAACCGGGTGCCCGTATTAAGCGGGCTCTCAGAATAAACCTCACGGACACATGTATATAGCAGGCAAAGGACGTCAAAGAGGAAGAAGGCTACAAGCAATGACTGCAGTAAAAGGGTAAGGAAGTGAAACGTTTGTGTGAGCACAGTGAGCAGAGAACTTTGAGGTCTACAAGGGTCAAACACCGGAAGAAGTTTTTTTTTTTTAACATGTTACGCTATTATGCTACTGTATTAGTAATAAAATCGCATTAACCTGTAGAAAGCGTTCATTTTCTAACAGGGTACAATTAGCAGATAATTGTGACAAAAGAAAATATACAGTGCACAGATAACCAGTGTCCATAAAGCGAGGTTAACTTTGTATGAGAGCGTGTCACTCGGGTCACAGAAAAGTGTCCGTTGTCCGTATTAACCGGTGTACGTATTAAGCGGGCTAATGTAAGAGAAAATATATGATTGAGCTTTTCGTCAGGACAAACAAAACTGTCCGTAATAAGCGGGTGTCCATAAAGCGGGGTTCCGCTGTATTCAGAAGGCTTCAGATTATCTTAGAAATCATCACAGGTCTTCAGGTCAACTTTGGAATCTTTGGAAGTTCCTGAGCAATCTTCGGCATCTTGCCATTGACGAACAAAAATTAACGAAAACTGTCCTCATCTAAGGGGGTGATTACATGGCGAATTTCAGCCCGGGCTGAAATTTCAGCCCGGTTAGGGGGGCTGAGATTTCAGCCCGGCCTCCGAATCAAATCCTCTTGAAATGAAGTTAGCGATTACATGGACAAGGTTTCAGCCCGGCCTAAAATTCAGCCCGGGCTGAAAATTCCAGCCCGGTTTGAGAAACCGGGCTGGAATTTTCAGCCTGGCAAAACGGGCTGAAAAAACCCATGTAATCGGAATGAAATTTCAGCCTGGGCTGAAAAGTGAACTTGGGCATGCGCAGTGATTGTGTTTGGCTAAATTGTAGAATGCCCGGCAACGTATTTGCATGTCATTGAATGAGAATGGTCCTTTTGTTTTTATACACACGTGCAGCCGGTATGGTATGTAAATAAGTTGCCGGTTATTGTAAAATCGCTCCTGTGTTTTTAAACAAGATGGCAACAGCAAAGGAAAAAATTTCCAGTGGAATACCCGGTAACTTATTTACTTGACATTGAATGAGAATGATCCTTTTGGGTTTTTTTATGCTTCTTTCTACAAACGTTCAGCCGATATGTAAATAATTGCAGGTTATTCAAATCGCCCCTGATTCCCGTGCAATTTCAAATTTGGTGCCCGGCTGAAATTTCAGCCCGGGCTGAACTTCGTCATGTAATCGCAACAAAATTCCAGCCCCCTAACCGGGCTGAGATTTCAGCCCGGGCTGAAATTCGCCATGTAATCACCCCCTAAACCAGTTAGAAGTCAGTAATTTTGCTATCTAAGTTATTAGTACATGTAATTGGGAAACATGAGGTCTGCTTTTTAGTACCAAGGATACGTTCACCGCATTTATTAACTTCTCTCTTGTATTCAGGGATGTATGGTCTCAAGATATCTTTCATTAGTCTTACAAGACACTCCCTCTCTTTATCTGTCGACTTCTTTAGAATCATGCCATTTTCACCTGGTTTGAAGCAACCTACAACAAGAAAATGAAAATGAAAATATTAAAAAAAAAATAATAAATAAAAAAAAAAAATGAAAATAAGAAAAATGTTATATGATAGCCTGCGTAGCAAACTCTCGGGAGCGGGAAGGGAGAGAGGGGAAGAGAGGCATCCTTGCAATCTCTCTTTCCCTCCCTTCCATACCCCACCCCCAGAGAGCTTGCTACACAGTCAGGCTAATTACATGTACGTGATTGAAGCTCAATTATCTGGAAGGAAGCTATGCTAACCTTGATGTCCAGCCAGCTGCACCCACGGATATTTCTTTTTAAAGTTCTGTACAAATGGTGACCAGTGGATCATACTACGAATTTTCTTCCAGCGTGAATGGATCTGCAAAGTAACACATGGATAAAGTTCAACTTTCATAAACATGAGTATACCGTGCCGTTTTTGGCAAATTTTTGTTGAAGCAGCAGTCAAAGAAATTCCGATTCTTTTTTTTTAATTTTTTTTATTATATATTTTTTTGTAACACAATTAACACTACTTACAATACACTACTTACTACTTAAAAGACAAGTCTACTCAGTTACATTACTTACTTACAGTATGATACTTACACTGCTAACAATGTGTTACTTACATTACTTACAATACGATTACTAACATTACTTACAATACGTTACTTACACTACCTTGCAACACAATTCTTGCTTAGAATATACTTGCATATTTACTCTTGACTACTCTCGATAACAATAACATTCTAATTAACATTTATAAGTATCAAATATACATAGAAGAATTTCCGATTCTTACAGGTATGCATTGTTCAGAAGGTTTATAGACCTTAGTGGGAGTCCTGTTCAAAACTTATTACGATGCAATGCACGCACATGCAGGAATAATTTTTATACAGAGAACAAGGTCCTTAGTATGCCATGTTGTCTGTTTTGTATTGTTGTACAGGGCAGGGTATGTAGGGCAGCTTTTGCCTTGAAATGTATTATTCCACTGAAAGATCCTGAACCAACCAACAAAATAGTGCAAGAACTCGCGATCCTCCAAAAATTGTCACACCAGTATGGTATAATGATAACAAGGTAATTATATTGTGTTGCTTAGCAACTTTGGTGACGAAAACTGCAAGCTCAGTTAGTTGTCGGCGACGGGATTTGGCCTCAACTGGTAATTACTTCCCCAAATGAACTTGTAATTTGATTATTAACATTATTAAATATTAATTACACTATCTTGGGTATTTCTGACAAATTTGAAGTTGGCGATAATAATATTACTACATTGTATGCGAATCACAAAAGCGTGAACAGTTTGATTTAACGCTTGGATTTTCTTTTGCCAAAAATGGTATATTTTTTCCTGTATTTTTTTATTGTTATTTTCGCAAAGCTTTTCTGCAAAAACAAAGGGCAAATTTGAGTTTCCTGAATATTCTGCTTGCGGTTTGATCATGTCAAAGTTAAATCAAGTGTTCACGCTTTTTTGATTCGCACAGTAATGTAAAGTGATCCAAATGACAGAATGACAATTTACAAATAAATATGTACCAACTAGGAACAAATTCAAAAAAAATATCTGGAATATAAACTAGGTGACAATATTTTCAAAGATTACAACAATGATGATGTATATGGAGGGCCTTCCTACTGTAAAATATAAACCTCAATACTACGAAACTTAAAAGAAATTAAGGTGACTCCCTAGAGTATTTACAAATGACCTATACTAACTGACATGAGTTAGGAAGGAAACCCCAGTTATTTTGCCTTTGATGTTTCGTTCCCGATATTTACCAGTAAGGAAACTGATATAATTACAGTTATTTATAGGTTGTTACTTTTTTCGTAGAGGCCGTTGCCATGGCAACATAGCATATAAAGAATGGCACATTTTTGCTATATTCTATCTTTATTCCTTATTTTTTTTAGTTTCCTTCGGTGAAATTTCTTTAAATTTTGCCATCGTATGAAACTGAGTTTGCCTGGCATTTTGGAGGGGAAAAACCTTGTGGTTTTTCAGACGATTTTGCCAATATTACCTCATTTGTTATTTTAAACAATAAAACTTACTTGCTCTGACAAATTTCTTCAAGAAACGGTCATGTGATAGGTAGCGTTTCTGTCTTGAATTGTGCGAATTTTCAAAAAATTTACCGAAGGAAATGCGAGAAAATCCACGGTTAATTTTGGCCATGCTGACGTCATAAAAATCAGAAAAACACGCGCGGTTCGAGGATTTTCCTTTGAGCGCATGCAGCTAGATTACTAAAGCTTTCGTCAACAGCGCGCGCTCGGTCATAAAACTATAGGGAGTCACCTTAAGGTATGTTTCAAATCTGCAACATACCAATCTCAAATGAATATATTTAACTCAATGAATTTTTTACAATATAATAATTTTGCAACTTAAAGGCAACTACATGTAAAGATCTATAGAAATAATTACTTACTAAAGACAAGTAGAATGGATTGAGACTGGAGCTGTTTTACACGTATATTTAAAATGGGTTTTAGTACTTACCACATGTCCTACTTCTTGCAGATTGCAGATAATAATAAAGATTTTTTTTTTCAACACAAGATCAGTTTTTGGTGATTAGGAAAGCTCAAATATACTGGATGAAACTAAAACACAGTCGAATCTATGGTGGAAAATCATTCCTTGTTTTGATGCTATTAATATTTTACAAGTTTCAAATAAAATCTTGCCATATTTGTACAATTATTGCTCATCAAGCCTTTTCAATGCAATCCTTTTATGTTTCAAAATTAAAAAAAGAAAACTCAGTTGGGTGCAAGTTGTTTGTTTTTAATATGCAGAATTCAACGTTTTCTAATCTTGACATTTTCTTTGACATAAATTGAACAGCGTGTTCAGAAAAAAAAAATGATGGAGTTGTCTGGATTTTTGAACAACACTTTCACTAAATATTTAATCCCCAAAAGAGCCAAAAAGAAGATCCTGTGTACATACAAGTGACCAGATTGTTTACGCTTGGGCAGGTGTCAGCATTGAATGAAAAAATGTCGCACAATCTCTTTATATTACCGACGCTAAATAATACTGACAACAACTTATTTTCCTAAACCATTTCATAGGAAGGAATTATTATTTTGCCATGATTGCAAGCTAAAAACCTGAGTTGCAATCCTGAAAATTATACAAATTAATACTTAACAATGTATCCGAAAAGAAAAGCTTAGTTTTTTTCATTCATGTCTGGAGAAATAACATTGTTATGTAAAATAGTTACTTCAAATTTCCTGTAGATTAAACTTGAACAAAATAATCCATATGAAGACAAATGAATGTAAATTTAAAAGATATGTGAACGTGACTAAGCTGCGAACGGCAAGAAATCCAGAATATGGAAGGTGCCCATTAAAATACACAGATCTAAATATTTGTGGGATCATGCAAAATACTAAATAATGATTATAGTAATTTAAGGTTACTTTCCTAGCCCTCTGGAATCATTGTAAAATGATAGTAAAACAGGTATTGAACTAGCTACCAGCAATAAATAATTATTTTAATTATTATTTATGTCCAGAAAGGATTGGTGAAGTAGTGTGGGAGGCAAGCTTTTAGCAAGAAGGGCGTCCAAGTGTCCTGTGGACGCCCAATCCTGGGAGAAAAATGATGAAAAATGCACCAAAGCTTTAACAAATTCATGCGGAGACATGCCTCCAGGATGCCCACTTTTCAAATTCTGGCTAAAAGCTTGGTGGGAGGGGGGAGGAATCCTAGGAATGCCACTAGACCCTAGAAACGCTATGGAAATAGGAAATACAGGTACTACGTCCGGCCAGGCGTCAAGTGAAGTGTAAAAAAGATTATCCTATTCAACACTGCATTGAATACAGTAAAAGTGAATGTCACTCCTATTGACTAGCGATATTAACCCTTTCACTCCCAAGAGTTCTAAGTTAAAAAGTGAGGAAAAAATCTTGCATTTCGTTTTGCAAAATTGTCAAAAACAAACAGCACCATAGGAAAGTACTGCTTTCATTTGAATGGTCACACACGAGGGTTTCATCCACAGACTTAAAAGGTACTCATGAGAGGTGGCAGCCATGTTTAACAAAAACATGGCTGCCACCTCTCATGACTCAACCCATTCACGGGGGAAACTCAAGGCGGAAAGCAATTTAAGGATTGTGGAGTTATATTATTTGGTGAATACCGTTAAGGTATGGCTCATGAATGTCTAGTTTAAGCGTGAAAGCTTATGGCGTCGTAGTACAGGATTTTTGTCCACTGGCCAGAAATATTACTCGATTTTCTAATGGATTTCGTCTTAATACGTCTCTCTATTAGATTATGAACCATGTTCCATACCAAAGTATTACATACATACTTGATCATCTGTCGTGATAAAAATGCAGTCGAGATGGTCTGAGTCAAATCAACTATTATTAATTTAACTTGTGCTCAGCTAAAGTTGTGCAATCCCTTGTTCCCATCTACCATAAACATGTACATAGGATTTATAATTTAAAAAGCAATGCTTATGGATTTTATATGTCAACTTCTAGCACCTGTGCAGAGAGGTGTGACATATGTATTAAATTTTAGTGCTTCTGCAATAAGTTAGCTTTTAAAAGTACATACATGTACTTATCACCTCAAGGTGCAATGCATGGATGAAATTAATTTAAAATTTTAGCCACAGAAAACAGTAAAATTTGAATATCAATAATATTTAATTGTTTGTTTTTTTCAGTTCAAAAGATGCCAGTCTAAAGCTTGCATTCTTGTTTAACACTTTGGTATCCAAGAGATTTTACAGAAGCGGGAAAAATTAATGGAAGCAGCAATTAACGTTACGGATCCAAAATGTCATGTTAGAAGCAAGGTCTGTTTTAATACTACAGTTGAACCTTGCTATTTTGAACTCGGTTATCATGAACAGTTACCCCGCTATCTTGAGCTCAAACCCATTCCCCTTGCCCTGGTGTTTTCAGTCATTTACTATCAGCTATCTCGAACTCCCCGCTATCTCGAACTGTTTTTCGTTTCCCTTGAGAGTTTGAGATAGCAGGGTTCGACTGTAGATTGTTTTTGGAGATAAAAAATCCAAATCTGTTATGAATTTTATAAAGCGATGAGTATCAAATAATAATATATTTCATGCAAACTTGGATGATGATTAATATACATGTAGATGAGCCAGGCAAATATAAGGCAAATAATATTTTTTTGGACACTGCAATGCTGCATAACGCACAAAATGATGTTATGGGCTTTTCTCCTGTAAATCAAAATGCCATAGACTGTTTTGTAACAGACACATTGCAAAATAATGAAATTAAATTAAAAATCTCTCAATTTATAAAACAATGTATAAAATGAAATTAAAACATTGAAATTACTACTATGCAATATTTCTTGACACATAGAAAAATGTGATCCTAATAAAAATATTGTTACGGCATTCAGGTGCACACTAAAATTATAAAAAAATTATGTTATATTACTAATGCTATTTGTGCCTTCCAAGCAAACCAATAAAATTAATATTTAAACTAAGACGTTTTAATAAATGACAGAGTTTTCATTGAAGGTAAATTGTAATACCACTGTTTAGAAACTGCTTGTTCCATACTTACATGTACACTGTACCTGTGATTTTACTCCCTTATTTTGATCAGTTGTTCACCTCCACACTAAAAATTAGCGAGAACCCTCAACAACTGAACGCGATGCATAAAATGAAATGGACAAAAAGTAACTATTTAATGTATGCATTATTGTCAATTCTGCATAAATTTGATGTAAATAGTTTGATATCACTCTAGATTTAAAGACAGTGTCAAATATGAACATTGTATTATTTTATAAATAATTATAATATTCAAGATTGTTGACTGGCTTCAGAAATACAAAATTATTTAGATGTTGGTATTACAGAGCGAGTTAAAAAAAGCATGAACACTTTGATTTCATTTTGACATTTCAATTGTGTAGCCACCAATCAGATGCGAATTGAACCGCAAGGAAAGCAAACAAACGGTCTGTCTCGATCAGTCACAAAACCATACTTTGCTTTAAATTCTTTCAAAGAATGGCTGTTACCCTGTAGCTTTTTAATACTAGTTTAACCTTTCTTATTTGTGTTTGTGAAAGCAAAGTTGAAATTTGAGCGATTTTCAACAAACTGGTGTTCAAAACTGCATATTCTACATGATCAAAAAACTGCTGTAAAATATTCCGACTTGAATTTGCGACAGCAGACATTCCTTTGTGCTCGCTCCTCCAATCAGAAGAGCGATCATTGTAACTGTCAAATATGCAAATTTCAGATCAACCGCCAATGCACGGCGGCTTGAAAATAAAACCCGTCAGAGACACCTCTTCCACCTCATTTTCGCATGAAAAAAATCCGTAAAAGTAGTAATGAAAAAATGTTATGTACAGAAGACGCAATATGACGATTTTTTTCTAAGGAAATTAAAAAAACCATTGAAGTGTGGTTTTGTGACTAATCGAGAGAGACCATTAATTAGCTTTCCTTGTGGTTCCATCTCGCATCTGATTGGTGGCTACACAATTGAAATGTTAAAATGTAAATTTTGATCCATTTTGTTTACTTCTTTTTTTCATGACAGTGAAAAACGTAGTTCATGCTAGTTGGGTTTGAACTTTGCAGTAATATGACAAGAAAGCATTTCATTATGCAACCTCTTGAGATTGATTTGGCAGGAAAATTGTGAAATGTCTTGGTATAAAATTCAATGTTGAATATTGCATGCACACAGACACTAAATAAAATTACGATACAGTTAAAGCTCTCTGAGCGGACACTCTCGTAAACGGACAGCTCTACTTACGGCCGCCTTAACAAAACCCTGTTTGAACTCTAGCTCATACAAACTCTGTATTTTTACATTCCCGTAAGCGGCCAGCTTTAGTTGCGGACACTTTTTCTGCTTCCCGAGGGTGTCCGCTTACGAGAGCTTTGACTGTATACAGGGGCTAGACATGTACAGCTAATGTTCTAGATCGGCTCAAGTTATCCAAGCCTATACAAGTCGGCTTGTGGTACTGTTTTCTATAGGATTACGGTCACTTTGCTACCTTGGTACCCCCACCTGTCGTGTATAATTAATTTTGATACTCTAAGGAGAAATTGGGAACAGATCAGCTGAGAAAAACATGAGCTAAATGTTTAGGAAAGCCTAATACATTTTCTGACCGGTTATGTTTACATTTCGATCTCACTCCGGCGAGCAGTTTTATTTCATATCCGGATTGATCGGTTGCCATGTAAAAATATTTTCCTAATTAGTATTACGTCAAAGGGCGAGCATAACTCGAACGACCATTGGAAATTGATCACGATCGAACCTAAGGCGATGAAAGGTAAATTTTGCAGACTCGCCTTGTAAGGTTTAATTTTACGTTTAATTTTAGATTATCGGGTCAGGAATTTGAAGATAAACTTGTAATGCAGCCACGTTCGACCCAAAACAAACTTAAAACGATCACCAAAAGAAACTTCAAGCACTTCGAACCAATAATAATAATATTCGCGCTATGCATGTCGAAATAAACACATTCTGTATGGAACATCAACAAAGGAAGGCTTCCTGACCAGAGACTGCCAAAGCAAATAAACACTAAAATAAGCTAAGTAAACGAGGACTACACGATGATGAAGTTCAAATGAGCCTTGCCAAGACGGAAAAGTCAGTCTATCAAATACATATGACACGGTTAAACCCGCAAATAGCTAAACAATACGTCGAGGCTGTTAAAATTCACAAAACCGCGCGAACAATTATTCAAGTCGCCATGATTTGATGATCGCGTAGAGCAAGCACGCAATGGGTAAATAAACGAAAGCTGAACATTCAACACTGAATATTTTATTAAATGCAAAGGTGACTAACCTTATCCGGTTTGTCTTCCAAGGGTTGCTTCATTTCATCGTCTGACGGCTCATCGTCGGTTAGAATTTCGTTTTCCGAACACGACCCATAACTTGACAGAGAACATGTGTCGCTAGTATCTTTTGCTAGCATGGCCGCAGAAAGTTCACCGTTCGTGTTCACGATATCAACACTCGGCTCGTCGTATTCCTCCATTACGGCTGGCGTTATTACGACTACCGGAGTCGTTGCTAACTGCTTCGAATGCTCAAAGCATATTACATCCTCGTTTATAAGCTTATCGTGAGCGCTATCTGGGAATTGCCTCGCCAACACAACACATTCATCTACATCCCCCCGGAGAATAGTACCGCTGAGCGCCAAATTTGAGTAGCTCTGTGCTGCGCCTGGATCCAATATGTCTTCGCTATCCTTTCTCGCATTAATAGACCCGCAATTATCCCCCTCAGCGTGTTCGCCCTCGCTATCTTTAGTAGGTTTGCTTGAATCAACTCTGAGTGCACTTTGATTGTGTTCGTCGTCAGAATTCGTTAACATAGACAGCGTGAAGGGAGGGGTATTGTTTGACAAGTCAATTTTGTCGTCTTGTCCGTTATTGGTTTGATCGAAGTCGCCACACTCACTATTTGCATTGGAGAAAACATGTCCCTTTAGTGTCGCTATTCGCTCCGCTAAACTTTGACTAGACATCTTTGAGAAGAAATTATCCGTCTCTGAGTGGCAGTTATACTTGTGAAGAATTTCCTCCACGAAACCGCTCGAAGACGAAGTCGACCTCCATGTTTTTTCCCTCGGCGCTCATCGCATTGCATGACCGGCCGATTGGGAAAATCTGTCGACTGAATCCCAATATTATTGTGCTTCCAAGATATCGCAGTGAAAAAATATCACTTTGTTTACCCCACTCCACGCGAGTTCGTTTGAGGTTGGCTTATCTAGTCTTATCGATATCCCCCATTCTTGAATGCAAATACGAAGTGTCAATTCATTGAGAGGGAAAATTCTTGTTTCGGCGCGTGGTATAAACAAAAGCTTGCGCTTCGAAGAATCAAAGCCGTGACGACCTTTAATCGCCAGTTCGACTCGCACATCAGTCAGGTCGGGTTTCAACTGACATCAGTTCTAAAATCACGAAACTTTTTCCCATCCGTCATCCAGAATCAGGCTTCCAGTGGCATGGCCGCGAAAAAATGGCGCCAAATCTCACGAAATTTCAAATACGTCTACGATCGTATCAATTTTCGCTGGAATCCGATACCACCACGCAATAATTTTGCCCAATTCGAA
This sequence comes from Desmophyllum pertusum, assembly GCA_029204205.1. Classification (NCBI taxonomy): domain Eukaryota; kingdom Metazoa; phylum Cnidaria; class Anthozoa; order Scleractinia; family Caryophylliidae; genus Desmophyllum; species Desmophyllum pertusum. The sequence goes on from MU827303.1 coordinate 2,992,549, forward strand.
AATTACACCTTCACTTGGCCTAAAACCTGCGGGAATCAGGTCAAATCTACCTCAAGTCGCGCTAGTATTTTCATTTCGGTTAGAGACCCTCGTGTTTGTTTTTCACAAAAATTTAATACAGACCTGACTGACATGTACATGTTATGTACAAATACATCACGCAAACTGCCGTGTCTGATGTTTTTTTCACGTTTTTGACACTTTTCGATTTAACGCTTTGTCATTTTTGACTACCTCTCTAGTAGAAATGAAAAATTCATCTATTTCCCATTTCAATTAGAATTTGACTTTTTATTTTGGAGCTCGGCTTTAAAAAATGCTGAAAATGCTTTATATTTGCTTTGGGGAACGAGTCACTAATTTTCACTTCATACAAGCGGGAGAAAGACCTTGCCCAATTTCACAACGAAATTCAAAAAATAAATGTTTCAAAGAAAATAATAATTATAACTAATAAAATTGATTCGAAGATCTTCGCGAAGCTTTTGAAATAAATTCAGAATTCCGTGACTATCCCATTTCGGGACAGATATAAGCCATTGTAAATCGATTTACATGTAACAGCTCCATTTCTTTATAGTTTCCGTAATCTTTATTCGGGAAGTTTTTTTCCGGGCAACTTGACAACAACTCCCCCTTATCCTAAGCCTAGACTGTTTAATTAAAATTATTTAAAAGCCGTCCTTTTATAGAGGGGATTAAAATATATCATATTGAAACAGGTGCAGGTCTGCCTCCAAATGGTCTCATATAGATAAAGCTTTATTCGTATTTTAACTGATTCGTTGATAGTACCCTGGTCATTCTCCATTTCAAATTTCTTCTTGTACTGCGTTTAATTTTACCGCTTGCATCTTCGCACATTTAATATAAATGTCTTCGGGGCAGCCGGCCATCTTGGATTCAATGACGTCAGGAGGCTCCGGGTGACGTTGTTTAGGAACCGTTTACGTCATTCAATTCAAAATGGTTTTCCCACCTGTACAAAATCAACATGATATTTTATATTAGGCATCCACAATGAATATTTTGTTCCAAACGATGATAGTTTTACCATCTCAGCTATATATCTCAGCCACTATATTTTATGATACTGTAGCATAACCAGGCTGGTTCATTTTTACAAATACACCAGTTAAAATAAACCAGATGTAGAAACAGAAAGAACTGGATATGATAATGATTTGACAACTAGAATCTGCACAACAATAATAGAAGGGCTAAACTTCTCATAATCAGGGTATCATTCTGCACGCATTGCATGCCTATAATTTGAAGTTTGGAGCGGCGCAGAAGTCCAGAATGCTTCAGTTGATATTTTCTGCCAGCAAATGTAATTGATCTTAACTTTTAATCTGGCCGTTTTTAATACAAACATTTTGCAATTTGGGACCTTAAACAACATCTTCGGGCAATAATTTTCTATAATTAATTAACATGCTAATAAATGTTTACGCTCGAAAATGAAAGGAGCTATGTCACGATATTTTAAGTAATTTTTGCGAAGTGTAAAATCACCTTCATATTGAAGAAAGCCTCAAAATAATAGTTTAATGAGGTAGAAAAACACCAAAGAGGTGATGATAAACGAAACAGGAACAAGGATGGTTGAGGATGGAAAAGATTAAGACGGATTGCGCCAGGAGGGAGGGGCGACTCTATTGTTTTCCATAATTTCCCGTGACCGACTCATCACTACCAGTGTGACGTCACATAGCAACAACTCAGCGCTTCGCTTGGCTTGCTCAGTTTAGCTTCGGGACGCCATTGAAGTGGTACAAAAAGAGACAAAAAGCCAAGACTTATACAGCTATTATTCACTAATTGATCGTAAGTGTACAAGCTTTGTTGTAAATATTGTCTGTGTGTTCAATCTGTTTATTGTTTTGTGGCTGCGTTTGTTTGTAATTTTGTTAAATTTTCTTCGGGACAAGTAGCGGGACCGCCATCTTGACATCGGGACTAGTGAAGTCCACCCAAAACATCTTCCGTTTTCTCTTAAAGTTTTCTACCGATTGTCTTCATAAAAGGAGGTTTTATTCCTTGATAATATACGTTTAAACCTGTGGCTAGTTTGTGTCAATTGAATTAGCCATTCTGCTCATCAATCCTTTTGAGTTCGAAGGTCCTGTTGACTTCAATTTCTTTCAGTCATTTTTAACCAAAAACTGTCCTGAAAATCATAGTTGTGCAGTGTTTATAAAGTACATCTGATTGGATTAGTTGATTCAATTTGTAGGAGATCGTGTGATGTAGTCTTTTTGTTTTTCTAGCTCTGTTGGCTTGTTGACTAGCCTGTATTTGAAATTTGCTGGCTTGAAGACTGCTTGTGTAAATCTGTGGGCTTGCTGGCTTGTTTACTGCCTGAGTGTTAAATCTGTTGGCTTGTTGACTGCCTGAGTGTTAAATTTGCTGGCTTGTTCACTTCCTGAGTGTTAATCTGTTGACTGCCTGAGTGTTAAATTTGCTGGCTTGTTTACTGCCTGAATGTTAAATCTGTTGACTGCCTGTGTGTTAAATTTGCTGGCTTTTTGACTGCCTGTGTGTTAAATTTACTGGCTTGTTGACTGCCTGTGTGTTAAATTTGCTGGCTTTTTACTGCCTGTGTGTTAAATTTGCTGGCTTGTTGACTGCCTGTGTGTTAAATTTGCTGGCTTTTTGACTGCCTGAGTGTTAAATTTGCTGGCTTGTTGACTGCCTGAGTGTTAAATTCGCTGGCTGTTGGCTTGCTGGCTGTGTTTAAAATGTATTGGCTTGTTTGTCTGTGTTTAAAATGTGTTCTTGTTGACTGCCTGTATTTGTTGGCTTGTCACTCAATTTTCAGGTTATATAATTTATTAAATAATTTTAATTAGTGAAACAAACTTGATTACAAATTAGTGTAAATAAATATTATATAATATTAATTTTAGTATAATTATTGAAAGTGCAAGAAAAATAATGATTAATAAAAATATAATTTGTATATATGTGGTAACAGCATTGTTGCTCTATGATTTACTTTTTGATAATATTATTACTTGGCTTTTCAGCCCACGCCGTCATTGCATTGTCCATATTGTGATGGCTGTCATGCGCACCCACGTTGTAATGGCAGTCATATCCTTAACTTTCCCAAAGCTTTCCAAACTCCCGTGTTCTCTTTATATCCCTTCAAGATCTTTTGAGAAGCAAATGAGTATAACTCATTCCCCTGGAACATTACATGTGTTCAACAGTCAAATAATGGAAACTATGGATGGTCTAAAAGTGTTAGTGTCTTTTTTATTGTCCTTTTTTAATACAGTTCAAAATAAGGCTTTTTCAAAACATTGATATGTCAAACCTTTTTGCTTCTATTCTAGTCCTAACATGTGTTGTTGTCACACTCATTTCCCTGCTTTTCTGGAAAGTAGTGTACATAACTGTTTTTAAGGCTTGCATTAATGTACAATACAACATTAGATGCTCTTATTTCCTGCTGTTATTATTTTGAAGTTATTTTTATCCCTGCTTGATCCAGTTTACAACATTTTATTACGCATCAGGCCACAAATCAAATTTTCATTGGTAATTCACTTTTGGAGCATAACATCAAAAGTTCTTTATTCCCAGTCTCGTGACTGTATGCCTTTTTGTTTTTCATGGCATTTTCTTAAACCTTGACACAATGCATAATTTGGACTGTGAGCTTTATTCTGCTTCAGTGTACTTAAGATTTGTTGCATTTATTCTGACCATATCAGCCCTATTATATCCATTCCTTGTGGGCTCATATGTAGCTATAGTCATGACCAGGGGGGGCTAGCAGCGAGGCCTGGGACCTAGTATATATGATTGCACATTTAAGAAATTTGGCCGAGTGAGACTAAGTACTGGTTTGTTTAAAATAAACATGGCCGACGATGGCGGACATGACGTGCGTTTGTGTTCGTTCAGAAATATTTTGGCGATTCCACGTTCAAACATCTATGGGAACGATTCGGTCGTTGTTTAACTGAACTTTGGTCATTGTGGGACACCATGGATGAAAATTCCACAGCAAACTCCCGTAGAGGTACGTTTCTCGAATGATTGACAGATTTCTTTACTTGTGCGATCATGTATAGCGGAAAAGCGGCAAGATCAAAGGGCGCTGCCTGCCCCCCTGGTCATGACAATGGGGGAAAACTTTGATGCTAGCTCCAGGCACTGTTCAGAAATACCACTGGTTTTCCCAATGTTGTATCTTTTCTTCGGTGTACTGTTGAGCTACCCTCGTGTGCAAATGGTTGAATTACACCACCCAGGCTTTTTGTTCAGTATGTTGATTAGATCAAAAGGTTTGTTTCAACCATTTTAATAATTGACATAACAGGCAAAGCACACACATTCTCTTTTGCACCATATGCCACTATAAAGGATTTGAGATCTCAATTAAACACCAAATTCAAGCTAACAAGTGATTTATACTGGCTGTCATGCTGTGGCAAGCCTTTACATGATTTTGTACCATTGGAATAAATAATTGGAACAGTTATTATGAATGGACGGTTGATCGGAGGTATACAATGCTGTTTGAAGGGTTGTGAGAATGAGGCAGGTTTTCGTAAATTTGATAGCATGATTGGGCAGTATGAAATGAAATGTACCCCTCATATGATATAACATCTGATTTTGAAAGTCTTAAAAATTGTAGTGTGTGATGAACATTACAGCAGTTTATCATCCAGAGGGCACAAGCCTGCAAAAGGAAAAAGTTCTTCAAAATCACGCAGTGATGCCCAGCGAGGTATTCTTAAGACCACACCATCCATTGTTACATGTTCACAATGCAACAATAAGGTCTGCCTTACCAGTGACATCCCTGCAAAAAACATAACATAAGTATTTTCAACAACCTGTTTTCATTGGCTTGCAACTTTTTGGATGAAATACATGTAAATAATACTGAAGTACATGTAGATTTACACAATGACGTGTATACATGTATAGCTCCTAGTATAGACTACATATGTATGTCATGCCAACCATTCTTTTTAAAATCAATCAAATTAGAGAATGACTACAAAAAAATTATGTCCTCTATGCTCTCCTCACTGACACATTGACATCATTAAAGAGACAGGAGGAGGAATTTGCAAGGCATGGGAAACTTACAAAAAAAAAATCCTAAAGGGATGAGGTACAACCCTCTTGTAATTAAGCTGAGCTGCATGATAGCGAGCAAATGCCACAAAAAGGGTTATGAAGTAGTAAGAAGCATTCTACCATTCCAATGTGGGAAACAGTAAAACAATACAGACAGGCAGCAAGCACAACAAGCCCTATATCACATGAGAATCTAAACCTCATGGTTCAGGAAATGAAACGAAGAGGTTGTAAAGGGATTGGGGTATTCACTGGGATGAAATGGAAAGGGATCGTGCTATGCAAACGTACGAACAAACTACATGTGTACCTGTAACTTTTATAAATGATTCAATGATAAATTTAGTGAAAACACAGGAAACAATGAAGGATGACTGCTATTTCGAAACTGAAAGCTTCTAGCGGTCTGATTTAACTCCACATAAGCAAGGATATACACCAGAAAGGCATCCAACAAAGAAACAAAAAGCTTGGAAATCAATAACAAGTCTTGAAGCGAATGATTCACGTACAAGCTGGGCAGATGAAAGCCTTTCTATTAAGGAACCAAAAAGCAAATCCTTTAAAGAAATTGTTGATGCTATCCATAAAACCACTATTGACTCTAGTGACAGTGATGATGATTTTGATGAAGCATTCAAACCATTAGACAATACAGATTTGTACTTTAGTACACTTGATGAACCAACAGAAAATGAAAAACAATCTATGCAGGCTAAATATTTTATGTCTGATTTATTTGATGACTCACACGACTTTCAAATGGTACGAACGGTAGATCTTTGGGAATATAAAGAATTTGACAGGTCACTAACACCAAAATCTGGAAATAACCATGATCATCTTGAACAAGTCAGGTGTTTTATTTTGAAAAATGGTTTTCAGGAACCCATAATTATCACATGTGATCTCCAAACTGGAAAAGCCTATGTCACTGAAGGAAACCATCGTCTATGGGTGGCTCTCAAGGAAGGAATACCATTTATACCATGTCGTGTAATTCATCACTGGTTGCCACCCTAAGGCTCGTACAAAAAGCTTGATATTGACTTTTCCACTTTAGAGTCTAAGGAAATAATTCTTCCAGAACATTTGGGATTAACTGTTGCACAAACAGGTTCAATAACTAATATACAGTAATATACAGTGTACAAGTGCATGCCCCAAAGCACTTGTCTTACACACTATACCTACAGGTGTGTGTATATATATATATATATATATATATATATATAGCTTACATGTGCATGAAATATTAATTATTAACTGAAATGTAGTTGACATGTAATAAAATTTAGATCGTTCATCAACCACACCAGCCAAAATTGTTTAATGTTGGCATCATTTAGAAGGGAGAAAGTAAACCTAACAGTCTAATCCTATTATAGACCTGTATCAGAACCAAAACTATAAACAGACTGATTTCAATTTATAAAAATTCTCAAGAGTGCACAATGACGGTAATTCTGAAACAAATCTTGTATACTACATATGTTGGACAAAAATTGCCAAAACTTACCGCTGATGCCAATCTTGCAACGATGTTTTAGCTTGACTCAAGCATGAGTATTTGTGGTTGTTTCTTCTCCACGGCCGCTCCATTGACTTTGAAGGGATTGATGAGACGAACCACCAGCACTGAAGGATTGAAACTCGGCATACAGGAAGTTCAATATATCATATGCCAAACCTCCTATTCTCGGATAAAAATATCCCCGCTTCACTGCTCGAACCATCCGACAAAGTTCACATGCGAACGAACTCTGTCCACATATCAGCCACTCGGTAGTATGTTTTCATACGAGATTTGACGCTTTTGAATATATTAAGCGTCCGAAAATTATCGCAACAAATCTATCATATTTTTCCAAATCCTGATTTATATCGCATGTAGGAAATAGATCAGCCAAACCGTTGGAAATTCCATATTTCTGAGAAGACAACGTACAACGAACTTGCGCGCCATTTTGAAAATCACTGATGTATGACGTGACGTCACACTGGCAGTGATGAGTCTCCCATCGTTTTGTCTGGAGACGCCCCTCCCTCCTGGATTGCGCTAATTCGCGGATTCGCTATCCGTGACGTAGCTCCTTTAAATACGTAATAAGTTCGTCATGCCATTGTTAACGTTGTGGAAGATTACGGACATCGTTTGCAAGAAAGCTGAGCTTTGATCGACTGTGCCGAAACAAATCGAAAATGGACCAGGTAAGATTTTTTATTACTGGTTACTTTTTAAGGACTTTGCCAGGTAGTGTGGGGTTTCTCTGTCAAAACTTTTATCGGCTCCCATTTATCTTTTTCTCGCTGTAAAATCAAAGTTTCATATATTCCCGAACCCTGGAAGACACTTTGCGCGATCTCCCAAGATACCAGTTTGCGCGCACGGCCCGAAAAAACTCGAAGAATGTCTCACTGGTCCTCGCGAAGACCTAAGATGTTTTTTTACAACACATCACTGGTGATGGACAGCCGAAGATAATTTTCTCTCCAGTCGTCCCTATTCAGTTTTTGTGGAGTTGTGTCGGAAGCATTTTGTCTAACTCTGTATAATGGCAAAATATAATAATATTAAAAAAATAACAGATAAATGAATAAAAATAAACAATGAATACAAAGGCAGCTAGATTCGAACCCGGACCCGCCAGATTGAAAGGTAAGGTAAAGAGGCGAGCATGGATGGGATGCCAGTCAGCATCACAGATGAAAGACCTGTGTTTCCAGGCTTGAAAATGACTTGAAAATTCCTAACAAGGCCATACTGTAAGTTTCAGTTAAATAATAAATAAAGTGGTCAGGAGTAGATCCTTGTTGACAGTTGTTGTACTTGAAAGTATCACTTTTAAAACCAAACAGGTTTCGAGGCGGACCCGTATCTTTCTCCTTCCACATCTGAAAGATGAAGCATCATTGCTGATATATAGGAAGACAAGGAAAAATTAAGAATAAATTAGCCTGGGTAGCGTGGGCGCCGGAGGAGCGCGCGCGAGTTGGAGGGCGTGCGTGAGGAACGAGACGCGCGCGAGAGAGGAGACGCGCGCGAGAGAGGAGAAGCACGCTCAGGAAGGAAAACTGAAGCGAGGAAATGAATTAACACGGGGTAGGATAAAGGATTACATAATGTAGAAATAAAATGTAAACTTCGTATCACATAGAGGTTTCACTTTCACTTTGTGTTTACTGAGTTTCAAAGTTTGTTAAACTTTAAGCCCTGGCCAAACGGAGACGCAAGTAGACGCAAGTTTCCAACTTGCGTCTCCGTTTGGCCACGACTTGCGTTGACTTGCGTTGACTTGCGACGACTTGCGTTCACTTTGATCGAGATCAAATTTGAGCGCAAGTAGTAGACGCAAGTTTTTCACCGTTTGACCACGCAAGTCAACGCAAGTTTTTTTGTTTACTTCTAGCACTGGATTGCAGCGCACGCAGGAGCATTCAAATGGCTTTCTTTTGGCAACTTACGTACACTTGCGATAAACTTGCGACTCCGTTTGGCCACCAACGGAAGTCTGTACGCAATTGCAAGTTCAACTTGCGTCTACTTGCGTCTCCGTTTGGCCAGGGCTTTAGGAACACGATTTACTTGTATCACGCCATTTTTTCAGTCGCACACGCGTTAGTTTTTTTGAAACTTCAGTTTCCAGCTTGTGCCCATTTGCGACTCCGTTAGGCCAGGGCTTGTACGCACTTGCGTTCTCTTTGATCGACATCAAATTTGCATGCAAGTCGAGGCACGTTTTTTCACCGTTTGGTTATCCAACGCAACAACGCGCAGCGCGCGCGCGTGCGCTATTCAGATGGCTTTTTTTAACAACTTTCAAAAATGCACTTGCAAGTTTTACTTGCATGTTCGTTTGACCAATGGTTGGATAAAAGAACGAAAGACGACGAAGCGAAAAGATATAGTGGACATGTTTACCTCCATGTCTTCTCGTTTTGTCGTTTTTCTCTTTTTTTTTTTAAATTTTCACGAGTCAAGTGGAGCAACCCCCAAGGTGTGCCAGGTTAATGCTTTGTAATGAACACTGTGTAGTTAGTTTGCTTCAGGCGGCGGTCATCTAAGCCATTAACAAGTCATTATTGTTCTATTTTACTTTTTCGCACGCTCTCTATGTTTTTGGAAAACGCGGCTTTTTTCTCTTGATTTTTAGTTTCTTCTCCACATATTTAAATGAATTGTTTCTGTATTTTTACCTAATTAATTTTTTGTAAACAGTGTAATAAAAAACTGAAACTGAAAACTAGTCAGATTTCGAATAATTCCGTCACAGTCTGAAAGATTTTTTAAAATAACTTGAAAATGCTTTGTAAATATTTTGCTTCAGGCAGCGGTCATTTAAGCCATCGACAAGCTATTGTTCTTGAGTCTACTTTTACGCATGTACGATCAGATCTGGCTGTGTTTTTGGCAACTGATAGCTTTCATTCTCCCAGAGACAATGTGCCACTTGAAATTGAATGATTTTAGCGATACATATAGCCTGGCTACAGAGGTTCCAATATCCTTAAGGCGGGATTCTACCTGAATGCCATTTTTCCGCGACTTAACATGGGTTAAATGGAAATATCTCGTTCACGTTTCTATCAATCCAAAAACTCTATGCTCATCCCATGAATCTATGTTATGGGGTGTTTTGTAAATTTTTGGGTGATTTTTGGGTATTTTGGGAGGAAATAGTTTTTCTCAAAGGAGTTGTAAAATTTAGGGAAATAAGAAATATTGAGATTTGATGTAGTTTTAAAATTAGAATTTGAAGTTAAAAATGAGTAGATTGACATTGACGACAGTTGATAACCACGCAAGAGCACCCGCGTGGGTATCAACTGTCTGTTGGTGTTCCAAATTTTTTTTTCTTCCCTTCTATCCCTTCTTTAAACCTCTTAAAATTTCATTGAAATTCAGGTAGAATCCCCCCTTAAAGGAGCTACGTCACGGATGGCGTATCTTGAAAAAAATGGCCATTTTTTTCAAGTTTGCCATTCGCAATCCGTCTTAATCTTCTCCATCCTCAACCATCCCTGTTCCTGTATGATTTCTTAACACCTCTTTGGTGTTTTTCTGCCTTAGTAAACTGTTATTTTGAGGCTTTCTTCAATTTGAAGGTGATTTTGCACTTCGCAAAAATGACTTAAAATATCGTGACATAGCCCCTTTAACTGATTTTTACTTTCCTTTATTTTATTCTATGATGACTACAAAACAATTATTTAAAGGAAAATAAAAATCAAACTACTGGTAGCTGCTACGGTCGAATCTGCCGGCGCTTTCAAATCACACTAAATCTCAAGAAGGATGATGTACGTACCTTTCTGTGTGTTTCAATCGTCAATAGACCGATCTCTCGTAGCACAGTTTTACGTTGAAAACAGCTAAATTTTTGAAACTCCGGCCATTGAACGGGAACGAGGCTATGTTCCAAAAAGTGGGTCAAAAACCAACGGCCGAGCGCCAAAGTATACTCCACAAGGGGTGATACGCGTAACCTCTCTGTCGCTCAATACCAAACGCACTCCCTCCCGGGTAAGTACACTTTGGCACCTGAATTTCCCGCCAAAGTTTGAACGCCGGCCGCCAGCTTGCCGACTTACCCGGGAGGGAGGGAGTCTTTCTCTTAGTACACTTCGATCAGTGGCAGATTCGACCGTAGGTCGAAATTCGCCCAAAGCAGCTTCCAGAAGCGATAAAAACACAGGAAAAGACAACAGGTGATGTTTTAAACTTTATTTCACATTACTTACAACTTTTCAAAAGAAAAGTGAAAATTATTTTCGATCGAATTTCAGCTCCATACAAACTCTTATAAGACGCTTTGGTGACCTGTGTTTGTATATGCTTTGTTTACATCTTAAAGTCACTCTGACATCTCAATCAGCCCAGTAATGACGTCTTCGAACACTTTTCAGAGTGATATCGGCTCGTTGCAAAACCGTGGTCACGGGAAGATATAATCAAGGCTCGCTTGGAATTATTTATGTATAATTTGTCAATCATGATTTCGTTTCTCGGCTTTCCTTTTTTTTTTACCCACCGACCCACTTTCACGAGAGAGAGGGCGATGGGAAACAAAACATTTTATGGGGATGGCCTTACAATAATATCGGCGATTTTGGCGTTTATTTTACATTTTATCTACCAATTCAGGTATTTAAAATTCTCTTCAGTTTTGAGTATATTCATCACCTTTTTAATATCTTCGCACAGGAAGCATCTATAAATGTACAGAAGATGTCAGATTTGAAGTAGACAGATCTGTCTGCTTCAAATCTGTCATCTTCTATTGTACAGCAGATGACAGATTTGAAGCAGACTTGGAGCAGTTTGTAACTACTGTTATAAGCCATAAGCCGCTTATGACAGCAGTTACAAACTGCTCCAAGTTTGTAACTACTTAACTAATGTGCTCATACAGTAGCCTCCTCCGCAGGCAACTCTTACATAAAGGCACGAGTGAGAGACTGGTACGGAGGACAAAAAGGTGACTGAGTGGGGTGGGGGACAGTAAACGTAAAATAGTTTCTTCATCCTGCTGCTTTATGGACGCTAGTTTGTCACTTCCAGTTCGACCATTGACGCCATATTGTTTACAACCAAACTCATACTTACCCCACTGGGCTAAAATCAAATTGTAATGCGCGGCCGATATGCGCAGACGGTAGAAAGTACGTTGGGATTTGGCAGGCAACTCCGCTTTTCGCTCGCCTCGGCCCCAGTGCCCGCTCTTTTGCCCCTTTCTTGCCCCAGACCCCGGAGACCCAGGAGTTGCCTGCGGAGGAGGCTACTCATACAGGTTGATAGCGAAACATCCCCTGTGCTTAAGGTAATGAGCATCTATTGTTGACATTATTTTTCTAGCTACCTACCTAGGAAAAAAATTATACCTTCCTTCGTTCCTTCTGTCGTTTGTTCATTCATTCCTTCCTCCCTTGCTTAATTCCTTTGTTCTTTCCTGAGTGACGTGTGTCAATATAGCTGAGTGACGTGTGTCAGTTAACTGGTGGCTTACTGCAGTTTTTCGAGACACAAAATTTTGCGTGCACTAAGATATCGTAAATCCTCAAATAAGCGCTTCCCCTCGAATAAGCGCCCCCCTCGAATAAGCGCCCCTATAGAATAAGCGCCCCTATAGAATAAGCGCCCCTATAGAATAAGCGCCCCTATAGAACACCCCTCTCCTTAAATGCAGTCAAAACGAATGTATGAAGTAAGAGAAATAATTGTCTTCTCAAAAACACTCTGTAGGAATTTAATGAGTTGTAAAAGTAAGCTGATTTTTTGGAGCACCAAGATAAAAATAAAACAATGCACAAGGTACTAATGCCTTTCAATCGATCTGGTTACATATCTGGTTTGAGCTGTCCCATTCTGCCTGGCGTTCATTTATAACTACGGTTCCAACTTGTGTCTACTTGCATGCACTTGCAATGAATTGCATTCACTTTGATCGAGATCAAATTTGCATGCAAGTAGGGCTAAGTTTTTCAAGTTTTGCAAGTCTTGTTATTTGAATGGCAGTACGCCAAGCAAGCAGGGCAACTTGCATGCACTTGCGAATCAATGCAACTTGTGAGTCCAAGTTCAAATTTCAAAACTTGCATCTAATACCACTCTAATCTATTTGGCCAGGGCTTTATGCAGACTTTGACAAAACCCTGACAACCATGTACAGAAAAAGCGAACAGAACATACTATATGCAGTTTTCTAGTCAGTCTAGTAAGAGACTATCTGTAGAACACACATGTAAAACCTTCAAGTTTGTGGTTAGGGTCTGCGAGACACATAATTTCCAGTTTGTAGAATTAAAAATAGGCAACATGTAAGTAAAGGTGAGAAGTATGAAACTGGAAGCCAACAACATAATGATGATTAGTAAAAATCTACTGGTGTACTAATGCAAATGAGACAATCTGATTGGCTGAGCTACTCGTATACTATCAGCCATTAGTGTGCAGTGGCTGGAGGTCGTCTACAAAATTGCGGTTTCTTTTCGTTTCTCCGAAGTTTTGGAGGAGAATTTGGAGTTAATACTAGATAATTCCTCGCGAAGCGAGGCCGAAGGCCTCGCGTAGCGGGGTTTATAATTCTGTCCCCCAAGAGCTGACGCGAGAGCAATTCTCGTGTGGCCTTTACGGTCATATTTATTTATTTATTTGTTTATTTATTTATTTATTTATTTATTTAATTGTTTGTTTGTGGAGTTGGGGGTTGACATGACGTCACACGGCTCGTGGCCTAATGGCTTAAGGCGCTAACTTTTAAATCTGATCTTCGGGATTGAGGGCGTGAGTTCAAATCCGACATGGTCCTTCTTTTTTTTTTTTTTTTTTTTTTTCGGTTCAAATCCAGGCGTTCTTTTTTTTAACCCCTTTTCTTTGCTTAATAACATTGACTTCGACGTAATCTTTGTACACGTAAATGTAGAAACAGGAACGGCTGCTGAAGAATAACAATTTTTACTCCAAGTTTGTTTATCGAACAAATTTATATACGGGTCATTTGTGAAAGAAACCCGGCTTTATTAAATCCATTATCAACAACAGGAAAAGGAAAGACGACTCAGGAATTTCTCAAAGTACGATCAACATATATATGGCTTAGTTTTCATTGTAGACGCGAAGACTTGTGTCTAAAATAATTCGCCGATCCGATATTGCGAAGAAGATTTTACCTACGAAAGCGAGGTGGTTTCAGATCATTCGGACGGAAAAGTGGGGAAAACAGTACAAGAGCGCTACAATTTATTACAGATATCGAGAGACGAGCGAACTCCAATCGAAACCAAAATCCGGTGGCATAGCAAACACACGGCGTTCCTCCGGCGATTCTCAGAAACCTTGCAGCGATTCTTGGAAACCTTGCAGATCAAATCGCAGGCGTGCCCGTTACTAGGCAACAAAAGCTTCGCGAGGGCCTGCGAGTCACGTATTACTAGTTGTTGTGATTTTTACTAAAACAATTAGATTATGAGCTCGAGATTTCTATGATGTGATAGTTGATGAGGCCGTATTGTTAAATAGAATTTTCACAAGATAATGCTGACGGCATCTGTTGAGTGTATGGAAACCTTCCATACTCAACAGTTGCTAATAGAAGATCAAGAATTCGAGCTAGGCTGATTTGGTTCAGTGCGTCAACAAAATCTTTAGTTTCGTGCAAGCCTGCTGCAGTGATAATTCCTCGCGAAGCGAGGCCGAAGGCCTCGCGTAGCGGGGTTTATAATTCTGTCCCCCAAGAGCTGACGCGAGAGCAATTCTCGTGTGGCCTTTACGGTCATATTTATTTATTTATTTATTTATTTATTTATTTATTTATTTATTTATTTATTTATTTATTTATTTATTTATTTATTTATTTATTTAATTGTTTGTTTGTGGAGTTGGGGGTTGACATGACGTCACACGGCGCGCTCGTGGCCTAATGGCTTAAGGCGCTAACTTTTAAATCTGATCTTCGGGATTGAGGGCGTGAGTTCAAATCCGACATGGTCCTTCTTTTTTTTTTCTTTTTTTTTTTCGGTTCAAATCCAGGCCGTTCTTTTTTTAACCCCCTTTTCTTTGCTTTGCTTAATAACATTGACTTCGACGTAATCTTTGTACACGTAAATGTAGAAACAGGAACGGCTGCTGAAGAATAACAATTTTTACTCGATCCAAGTTTGTTTATCGAACAAATTTATATACGGGTCATTTGTGAAAAAACCCGGCTTTATTAAATCCATTATCAACAACAGGAAAAGGAAAGACGACTCAGGCATTTCTCAAAGTACGATCAACATATGGCTTAGTTTTCATTGTAGACGCGAAGACTTGTGTCTGAAAATAATTCGCCGATCCGATATTGTGAAGAAGATTTTACCAACAAAAGCGAGGTGGTTTCAGATCATTCGGACGGAAAAGTGGGGAAAACAGTACAAGAGCGCTACAATTTATTACAGATATCGAGAGACGAGCGAACTCCAATCGAAACCAAAATCCGGTGGCATAGCAAAAACACGGCGTTCGTCCGGCGATTCTCAGAAACCTTGCAGCGATTCTTGGAAACCTTGCCGAGAATCAGGCTAAACAGACAGTCGCCGAACTGCAGTATGGGAGGCGATTGTGCACGTTTCGCGATTCGAAGGCGAATGATATCGTGTTGTTTTTCGCCTATTTTGTCACATTTCATAGCAGCATTGAAAAAGCACAGGGCATCAGAAGAAAGGTAAGTGATTAAAGATACAGTCTGGGGTGTTTGTTTCTATATTTTGGTGACATAACTAGCAATGATTTTGGCTTACATGTAAACTGTCTAAACTGCTGGCTCCCAAAATGGCGTCGTAATTTTCTGTAATTTTATAGTCGGGTGATACGATTTATGCATCGAGGTTTGAAGGATCGAAGCCAGAATTCCCTTGATTTTAAAGTTCAATTCATGAGGTATGGGGTCGCACCTCGTACGGTTTTTTCCCTACTTGAGTTTAAAGATGGTTGAATTTTGAAGGAAATAACATACAAACAACACCTTGCATTGTGGATGTCACAGATAACCAGCAATGAAACAAAGCGATTGCATTGTAGGAGCTTATTTAGCTCCAAATTTATTTTCTGTCGGCCATCAATCAAGGAGATGGCTGTATAATTGTAAATAATAGCTTTATTTGCATGACTATATATATTACAGTATATCTGGAGATGTGTAGAGTAAATTTTTGTGTCAGGACTGTTTGGCATTGAAGTTGTCTTTATAATCCTTGCAAACTAGAAGCATGATTTTTACATGTTATTTTCCTCTTATGTTTTGAAGGAAAATCAATGTTAAATCACCTATCCAGCTATATTCTAGCAATTTCCATCTTATTGTTGTGTTCTTTATCTTTTGACCAGTATATGACTGTTGCCAAAATTCAGTCAATATTCCATGTACAAGTAGGTCAATATTTCTTTTAATTTTTTTCTCAACAGGGAACTGAGTATATGCAGTAATTGATTGAAGAAGTGATAATTTCCATGACTGAAGAAACACATTCCTTGTTTATATCCAGTCTGAGTTTGCTTGTAGTTGCTCAATAAGCTGCTAGTGTCTTTGTGAGGATGAAACAGCTTCCATGTAACTGATTTACATTTATGTTTTGGAATAATATACCGGTACCCCAATGAACATACAAAGTTGTTAACTGTTATGGCCAATTTCTATAATATATAGTATTGACAAATGAATATATTACTGAACAATATTATTATTATAGGTTTCTTTATTAATATGGAGCTTTTTAAGTACTATTTGGTCCATGTGTTCATTTTACCTATGCTCAAAATAAATGTGCAGTTCCAGAAAATAACCATACCCACCCCAAGAAAGGTCATTGGAAATTCCGAGGGGGAGGGGGATCTCAAAAGCCGAAACTGTTAAAGGAAAGTATGAAGCTAAACTGGAATTTCCAGGGGTTGGTTCAAACCAAAAAAACTACCGCGAGGGGGTATGGATATTTTCTGGAACCACACAATATTCATTCCAGTTTCGGATTCAGAAGTGCACAAAGGTGGAGGGAGGGGGGTGGTTAAGTGAAGATGGGCATTTCCTTGCTCTAATTAATAGGGAGGGTTAAGGTAAGACTTTCAGTTCCTCATTCCTCATATAAGGGGGGGGGGGGGGGGGGAGCTAATGTTTTGCACTTCACTATAAGGGGGTGATGATGTCCAGGCCCCTCCCCTAAATTCCCCACTGCTCCACAATCACAGACTGGCCAAAAAGAAAAATCAGTCCTCTTCTCCATCCCGGCCTACATGATACATAGTTAGACAGAGATTTTGACTCATTATAACAACCCCCCTCCATCTCCCCAATCCACAACCACCTATCCAATAGTATCCCCCTCCAAACAATCTCTTCAAATTTGTCAACACTCTCTTCGCCCTTATTCAAGCCAAGCAATCCACTCTTGTAAAATTCTTATTTATAAAATAAAATTGTCTCTAAAAAAGATATCCCTATTCAGGACAATTTAATATATACAATTCAATTTAAGTCCAACTTCAAGTAATCCAGCCAAATTATTATATATGACCCTTTACCATCCTCCCCCCCCCCCCCCCCACACACACCAAAAAAGGCACTTCCCCGAGCTTCGCGAGGACCTGCGAGTCACGTATTACTAGTACTCTGTTACTTATTTGTTAAGCTGCTTATGCATTGAACCTGTCTCTTGTCTCCCATTTTATTCGTTACAATAATTATTAGCGATTTTGGTTTATTTCACATTTTATCTACCAGGTGGCTTCAGGTATTAATAATTCCTCGCGTAGCGGGGTTTATAATTCTGTCCCCAAGAGCTGACGCGAGAGCAATTCTCGTGTGGCCTTTACGGTCATATTTATTTATTTATTTATTTATTTATTTATTTATTTAATTGTTTGTTTGTGGAGTTGGGGGATGACATGACGTCACACGGCGCGCTCGTGGCCTAATGGCTTAAGGCGCTAACTTTTAAATCTGATCTTCGGGTTTGAGGGCGTGAGTTCAAATCCGACATGGTCCTTCTTTTTTTTTTTTTTTTTTTTTTTCGGTTCAAATCCAGGCCGTTCTTTTTTTTAACCCCTTTTCTTTGCTTAATAACATTGACTTCGACGTAATCTTTGTACACGTAAATGTAGAAACAGGAACGGCTGCTGAAGAATAACAATTTTTACTCCAAGTTTGTTTATCGAACAAATTTATATACGGGTCATTTGTGAAAAAAACCCGGCTTTATTAAATCCATTATCAACAACAGGAAAAGGAAAGACGACTCAGGCATTTCTCAAAGTACGATCAACATATGGCTTAGTTTTCATTGTAGACGCGAAGACTTGTGTCTGAAAATAATTCGCCGATCCGATATTGCGAAGAAGATTTTACCTACAAAAGCGAGGTGGTTTCAGATCATTCGGACGGAAAAGTGGGGAAAACAGTACAAGAGCGCTACAATTTATTACAGATATCGAGAGACGAGCGAACTCCAATCGAAACCAAAATCCGGTGGCATAGCAAAAACACGGCGTTCGTCCGGCGATTCTCAGAAACCTTGCAGCGATTCTTGGAAACCTTGCAGATCAAATCGCAGGCGTGCCCGTTACTAGGCAACAAAAGCTTCGCGAGGGCCTGCGAGTCACGTATTACTAGTCTATTCAGTTTTGAGTACATTCATCACCTTATCTTCGCTTTCCACAGGAAGCATCCGTGTTATATTCAGATTGTACAGAAGATGAAATACATGTATTTGAAGCAGCCTTGGAGCAGTTTGTTACTGCTGTCATAAGCAATGCAAGGATCAGCGTGACCAATGTGCTCATACAGGTTGATAGCAAAACATCAGCTGACGCACTTCAGGTAATAAGCATCTATTGTTGACATTATTTACCTACCTACCTCTGACCTACTGTAGTTACCTTCCTTCCAAAATGCACTTTTCAAAGCGTGAAATCTCAAACTTTTTCTTGGGGAGGCCCCTCAAATAACCACAATTGGAGGGGAGCAGTAATAGCTATTGCCGTTTACTTCCAAAAATTCTCCTTCTACTTCCGACATTTTCGCCGGGAAAATCCTGGGACACCCCCTATTAAAAATTCCTGGATCCGCCCCTGTGCTTGTATGTTGACCCTGTCTCTCGTCTCTTATTTTATCCATTACAGTCAACAATTCTATCAGAGAACTGTGCTGATGGAAGCCGCTGTCAACAGCAAGGCAACACACAAGAAGACAGTGCTTCAGACATACTACCGTCAATGTCATTACTGTTTAACAGCGAGTATGATGATGGCAGTGGAACGGAAGAAGATGGACGCGGAGGAGGAGAAGAAGTGGCTGTCGTAGAAGACGAATTAGTCAAAGAAGAAGACAAAGAAGTCGGAGAAGAAGTCGGTGACGATCTGAGACTTGCTAAGGATGCAGACGAGGAAAGTGATCAAACCTCCAAGTTGGACGAGCCGGTTGTGGAAGACCTGACCCCTACCAACAACGAGGGATGCAAAACTGGTACGAAACGGTCCTTTGCCTTTTTCAAACGGCAAAGGAAACGTTCTGCGGTGACACCAGGTAAATGTTTCACACAATAATAATTATACATTTACAAGAATGAATGAATGAAGAATTGACGCACGCATTAATGAATGAATGATGAGTCAGTCGGACGGACGGATGGATGGATGGATGGACAGACAGACATTCAGCGATTTGGTCAGACAGTGTTGTTGATTGCAATATTTATTAATTTCTTCCAGAAGTGAAGGCGCGGAAACAGGCTTTTGAACTTCAAGATATTAGCGCCAACTTCATTATAAAGAGTGGTAAGTGGTCAGATACAATTAATTACTGCATGAGTAAACTTTACATCGGTGAATAAACACTGCTCAGGGAGTTAATAAGGTAATTCATTCGAAATAAAAGTTACACTGAAAAGTTTCTGAAACTTTCCCTAGTTGAACATTGCGATGTAATATTTCAAAATATAGAATAAAAAGAATAGGTCACCAGCCTCGCGAAAGAGATATAATCGACTAAAAATACCTCATAATTCCTTACAAAATCAACCATAACTGAAACACGTACTTTTTCACGTTTCCAGTGATTATTAATTTTTCTGCACTGAGAATTGGTCTATACTCCTTGTATAGAAAGAAGATGATTACTATACTTAAATTTGCGAAAAAAAATGATAGGTCACCACGCTCATTTACCTCTCTGGCGAGCATTGCCACAAAGAAAAAGCCGCCATGTTTTTAATGTGCGCGCGCTAATTACGCGCGAAATTATGCGCAGAAAGGATGCGCAGTGCAATACTAAGGAATCACCTTAAAATACATACATGTACACACCACAGCAAAGATATTTTTGCTGTTAGACTGCAATGAGAATATGTACAGTGTATTTTTTATAAATCTTGGGATTTCATAACTATTATTATAAAGAAATGATTAATTTGAATAACAGCGTGCAATATATTTTGTTTGGAGTGCTCATAACTGATCTGTCTATATCAGATCAGTTATGAGCACTCCAAACTTACAATTTTTTATATATACCTATCTGATTGAGTGCTACGCAGCAACAAAAATTTTTTTGTGCCAATATATTTTGTTTGGCTGGTAACAAATGTATGGGGGTGGGTGTGTTCCTCTTCGTGGGATGAGTGAAGGAAAAAATTAGGACCAAGTCCTAGCTCCCTCGTTTTATTCTCTGCTCGCCCATTATATTTGCGTTTTCCTCATGAGCAGTGAGCCTGGAATATGCTATCATGTTTTATATCATCGTACATGGTTTATTTCTTATTTTAGGACATACTGATGATTTCGGTGGCGAGGTCTTTATCATTAACACATCTAAGCTACCAACCAATAAGCAGTTGAAGGAACTGAATATTACTGCCAAATCACTGTGCATGTAAGTGTATCGGATTTATTTCATGGTGAATCCGCCATGAATCCGGCATCCGCCATGTGAATCCGAATCATGGTAACATGAGCTGTATGGGTGATAAATACCCTGTTTTTTTTTCTTGCACACATTGGAATCTGCCAATTTGCGCACGCCGAGTTGCTGGATCAACTCAACTTCTTTTCGTTGCTTTTCCCCTCACTGTCTTCTTAGGGTTATGGTTAGGGTTAGAAGACATGAAAATATGTCACACTCGAAGATCAACCGTGTCGAACTGTCGCGTCGGCTTGTAAATGTTTTTTTTTAATTCGCCCAAACGTATTCTTTGCTTGCGTAGTGCCTCTAAAATAGGAAGGAATAACAATTATTTATGTAGTAAATTCCTGTACGATAAGACAGAGGTAACGAAACGAGAACCAAATTGCCCGTTCCGAAGTTCAAAAGGGACTGGGGCACTAGTTTACCTATTGTTTAAATTGCGTCATATTGAAAATTAATCCCATCACCAGAAAGATCGCATGAAAATGATTATGTTCACCAAGTTTGGTTATGTTACATTACATAGTAACCAGGCTGTGAGCTGTCAAAGGTCGTCCAAATTCCATACAAACGTCTCTAATTCAGAGATGGCGTCCCCCAAATCCATACAGTCTCTAATTTTTCTGATTTTTGAAAGCCTTCTACATGGTTGCAATCTAACGAAACAACCTCAAACTTGGTAAACTGACTAATTTTAATGTGATCTTTCTTGTGACGGGCTCCAATTTTTAATTGAATTTAAATTTAAAAACTCGTCCCCAGTCTCCATTTGAACTTCGGCACGGGCAATTGTTCCGTGGCTGATTGAACCCATTCACTGATGTCTGTGGTTTAAAGATCTAGCATGAGATTGGTCACAACACAACATTCCAGACATTTTTTGGTGTTCACTCTTTTATTACTTTGACTGAAAAATTCGTTAATTGATCTACATTAAATTCCTACGGAATATTTCCAGTTTGATGAAAAGTTTTCTGTGTGCAAAGAATTTGTTGGAGCAGGGCGCCCACGCGTGTTTTCCCGCCATTCGTGACGTCATTCGTCCGCCTGTACTCTAGTAGATGACAGTTCTAAACCAATCACGGCGCGAGTTTTACACAGTAAATTATATAATTTTTGTTATTTAGTTTCTGTATCAGTTAATTACGGTATCTTAAGTTTGTTGGTTTAACCTTTTTATAGAAATGCACAGCTCTACATCGATAGAAATGTGTCACAAAAATATACTGTGATAATCACAGGAGGTGACAATGCAGCGAAGGCAAACTGCCAGTTGGCACGTGAGATGTATAGAATTCTAAAAACTAGGTAAGACCGTGAGAGTCAGTATAGCTACTAAATAAACTTTTATTCACACCCTGTCCCAAGTCTATTCGCTTACTGACACATTGGCTTTCTAACTAGCACTTTGATGTTAAATGTGTATGGGAAACTGTCTTTCAATAGGTAGGTGGCGTCAGGCCGAGTGGTTTAGGGCGCTGGATTTGAAATCTGGAGGTCCCTGCAGGTTCAAATCCTCCATCCTCACAGCCACTAGCTGGATTTGCTCTCGGTAGTCCCGAGTTCAACAACTCCTCGGCCCCACTTTGTAAATGGCCAACTGGACAGCCTCCCACCAGTTGGGATTCTTAACAAGTTTATGTTCTAGTTACAATATTATTTGTTTGTTCATTTACATTTTTAATTAAAACATTTTATGTTTTGCCCATCACTAAAGAACACTTTATAGCAATAATTTGCTCTTCCTGTACAATTTACTTATGTTTCCTCGTTCCCGCCCCTTCCATAGTAGCTCACGTAGCCTGCGTGGCAGGCGTAGAAAGGGGAGGGAAGGGGGAGTTCGGCCGCGAGTGTGAAGCGCGAGGAGAGAGCGCGAAGCCCGAAACTCCACCTTCCCTCCCCTTCCTTTCCGAGGTCGCGCGGGAAGTTGGGTCGAGTTTCTGAACGTGCGGAATTATGGGGCTGTTTTGGGGATGGTTCCTGTCCTCCTGTGCCCCCCTACTTGCATAGAGGGGGAGGGGGGGGGGGGGGGGTGTGCATTTGATGTAATAGAATCTTGTTTTTATGATAAAAGTACTAATAAATATTTTTATTATTATTATAAACTTAATAATTAAATTTATTATTATTATTATAACAAACGTCTTCCTGCAGATACGTCATGAATTCTCTTTGCTGTTTATCAGCTTTTCCCAGAAGCTTAAACGATGCTTTTTGTACAAGCCGAATTTGACGCTGAAGTTGATGTACAGTTTGTGTTGTCCTTTTATGGAGTGAGTATAAATATATTGTTTGTTCAGCCTAGTAGTCACCACGTACCCAGGCATTTCTTTCCCGCTCGCTCAAAATCCCAGATGCCATTTTGTCACCGACATAGTCACCGACATACAGTGGCCACAACACCCCTTCCCAGGCCTTTACGTGAGCTTCGCCTGAGAGAGGAAGAGAAGCTATTATATTATAACCTGAAGGTTGTTGTTTTTTCTGTTACATCAGCAACAGAATGCACAGCTGTGTTTGATTTGTTTTAAATTTCCGCGTGCAAGTACAGTGGAACCTCGATATAACGATACTCGATATAACGATGTTCCCGGTATAACGATCAACATTTGACAGCCCGGCAAATGTTACAGTAAATGTATGGAGAAAACTCCCGATATAACGATACTCGATATAACGATATTCCCGATATAACGATCACAATCTGGCAGCCCAAGCGTAAAATTTACCCCGATATAACGATAAAATCAATCATCGCGCGATGAAAAAGGAGGCTTAACACTTGAAAAGGTATGACAATACTCCCGGGCAATACTTTTCCTTTATAATTTAGTTCTCATTGCATAAGGACTGTAACGTGTCTGTCAACAGCTTGTTACGATAGGGATTTGTACAGTACATGACAAATCAATTATTAACAATACCCCGATATAACGATATTTTTGGCTCTTTTCCCGAAAAATCGTTATATCGGGAATTCGTTATTACGATCTCCCGATATAACGATCTAATTTGGTCGGTCCCTTGGCACATCGTTATATCGAGGTTCCATTATACATGAAGCTAATATACTCCGGATGTTGACTTTCACCTTTAAGCTACCATTTGGCATTAATAAATTAAAATTTGTTTTGTTTTGCCCATCACTAAATTAAAGAACACTTGACTGTACAATTTACAATACAGTTTCTTGTTCACGTCTGCACGCAGGCTATGAGTAAACAGACATCGTTTCACAAGGCATAATCCAACTTCTTCAAATTTGGTGATGATTATAAACATTTTATTTTTCATTTTTTGTAGTCGTGATGTAAGACGAAAAATTTCAATGGTGAATACCCCGAGAGAATTCCTTATTGTAGGTAAGTATCTTAACCTATTATCAACAAGGTATAAGCTTACTTTTTAATTAGTTGATTATGAACATGAACTGGTTATTATGAGAAAACCGCAGAATTAATTAGTTTCAAAAAGACACCACCAGTTTGTAGCATATTTTTACTTTTCAGGGAAATATAACACATATATGGCTTAAATGTTAGTCCCAACCTGAATTTCAGCCATTTCCTCTGGATAGGTTTGAGTTCTATTCGGCTGTTCGTGGTTATCACCCATTCACGTCTACAAAGATGTCTGGAAGCTATCCATAGAAGACAATTACTCATTGCTCAAAGGGAGTTTGAGAACAATTTCGACAAATTTGCCATCATAAGTCCTCGGCAACACTGCAAACAACCAGTCTCGCTCTCTTATAATTGTTTTGTGTTGTAAGCTATTGTTTTGGTGTAAAAAGTGTTTCACAGAACCTTTTTTAGATGTTCTCGCAGATAAGCCGTACCCTCGATTTGAATGAAATTTCTGGGAAAAAAGGTGCGGCTTATACGCCGGTGTTTACGGTAAAAACTATCGAAAAAAACCCTCCCTATCCGAGCGTCTGTCGAGTACCCCCCCCCCCCCCCCCCCCCCCAGGAAAGCTGACTAGCAGTTGTTGGAACTAGATGTACAGTAGTAAGGGAGGAAAACGGGGGATTAGGGGGAAAAAAGGAAGAGGAAGGAGGTCCCCCTTTTCCCCCGAGATGTTCAGTACTCTCCCCTAACGTTTTCAGAACAGGGGGGGGGGGGGGGGGGATAGAAAGCCGGCACTTTTCTTTGAGGACATAGCGGTGCCGGGCAACAGACCAACAGAGCGAATCCTGTGTCAATCAAGCCGTTGCTAAGGACGACGTCAACCAAAACTTCATTGTTTCATTCGGGAAACTTTTTCAAGCTCGCAGCGAAGAACTGTATGCGTGTAGCCTGCAAACACAGCGCTGGCGGATTTTTGGTATGATCGATCTTTCACGCCGCCGAGAAAATATCTCGGCAGCGTGAAACAACAACCGAAATCCATCTGAGCTGCATTTGCAGGCTACAGCGAGAGTCTTTCGGATACGGTTAGTAGTGCTACTAGTGGAACGGGAAGCGAAGTCGGATGAAAATGTTTATCGTAATACACGAGGCGAAGCGAAATCAGACAATAACGAAAATATAAAAAACACGTCTTCGTTTTCGAGCGAAAACAACGCAGGAAAAACACATTTTTGTTATCATGCATACTGATTTTAGGTGTGAATTTCTTGCCTGACTACGCTTTTTTATTGTTAATAAGTTCCCGTGGAACAATCATCTTAGAAACTAGTTGAGTGCTACTGCGCACGCTCGGTTGCCCAGCATCGCTATGTCCGTAATTATGCAAACCATTTATAAGGAGTTTCTATCCCCCCCTGTTTCTGAATGAGCTGTGTTCACAGGCTCGTTAATAATTTTTTTATAGCTCTGTTTATTAGTAATGGCTGCAAACAGTTTTTCATAACAATAATAATCTTGGTCAATTATGGAATTTTCTGGATTTCTAGCAGAAAACATTTTATCATTGTCTGCAAATCTCAAGATTATTGTTTTATTTTTTTTTCAGGAATTCCAGATACCGTTCTTCGTCAGTAAAGATATTCCAAATGAATATGGTCATTTTTTATTATTTTTTATTATTATTACTTGTATTGGCTTTGAATGGCCCCATAAGGGTAGGGGGGATTTTTGAATATTTTTTTCAAAACTTGAAAATATATTGGACTTGCAGTCATGTATGTGGTCCGATGTGATTTAAATCACGTTATTGTTTGACCACATATGTACAACATTACTCAGTCTGTTCACATTCAAAACTTTGTATGAATGTAAATTAATGTCAATTATTGAAATTGTATCATGCATGTGGTCCGATGTCATGACGCAAATCATGATATTATTATTTGACCACATCGTGCCCAGTGCTGAAGTAGCCATCACGATTCTCCGCAGTGCTTAGTGGCCATCATACACCACACACCAGAGCTAATTGTCAAAGATGGCAGCAGGTGCTTGACAGAGTAGGACTAGAAATTAGAATTTGAGGTTTGAACAAAGTATAGTGATGTCATTGAATTACATCAAGAAAATTCATTCATTATGAGAAATCAATATTCTTTCACAGACATCTCTGGTGGAATTGTTAGGAAGCTTGATGGAGCTGGAGGTAGTTGTGTTATGTATGAGCTGCCCTGAGGCTTTCATCGAGGAACCAGGTCCCACAATGCATTCCATTATTTCCATCATATTATGATGGAAATAATGGAATGCATTGTGGGACCGGGTTAATGAATGGAGGATTGGAGGGCTGGAAGTTGTAAGAGCAAGGTGGTTAGTCGCTACGGGCCCCTCGGGCAATCCTCTCTCTGGGTCCACCCACCACCCAAAAACATTGACTTGTCTGGTTCAGGCCCTACTGCTAGAGGAACTCAGCAGCCATGTTGAAGGGATACCTTCAACATGGAGGCGATTGGAGTGGAATTTAGGGTCTGTCAACCTGAAACTGTGAATTGTCAAGGATCCAAGGGTGAGTTCCTAGGGCGGTATGCCGAGGAGCAGGGTGGGAATTGGAAGATCACAATCCCCTCAATCCCCCCCCCCGAATCCACCTTAACCACCACGACGCCCTTGAGGCTGGAATTGGTGAGACACTACTGACATGGAGGCGATGGAAGTGGTGTTACACTACTCTTGGATCCTTTATGATTCGCAGGGTCTGTCTGCGAATCATAAAACGATCCAAGGTTTAGTTTCACCAACCACCCCACGTTGAGTCTAGAAGTGTGTTCAGTTGTTCAGACCCTACTGCTGTGTTCCTGTGGAGGAACTCGGCAGCCATGTTGGAGGGATAACTCCAACATGGAGGCGATAGCAGATGGAGTTTAGGGTCTGAAACAAACTCAGCTGCGCACTTCTAGGCTCATACCATAAGTACACGAGATCAATGCTTGGTAGTATATCTTCATAGCACATTAGCTTCTGAGATCCATCCTGCTAGCAAGCTTCTTGGTGAGCACACCAGAGACCGGCTGTAGAATGATTACTATCTGCACACAATGAATACGTGTGCAGATATTGAAATGTGGAACTTTTCTCTCTGACATTAACTAATGCTTTGATCAACCTCAGATGACATGACCTTTCCACTTTGTGGCAACTCGCCATTTTAACAAGCGTCTACAGTGATGGTTGCTAAGTACTGTGGGATATTTTGATAGTTATCAAGCGCTTGGGCATGTGAATATATTCTGTAAAAATGTCTGTTAACTGGCGGATTTTTGTAAAAATAAAAGAGTGTTGTTTCAATGTTGCTGTAATCAGACTTCCTGACTGCTATAAGAGCCTATTCATTTGAGCCTATACAGAGAATATCCATGAATTCTACTGTTGAAAGTAGTAAACAGCAGAATTGTGCAACTAAACAACAAAGATGATCATTTTGAATAGCATTTCAACTTTATTCATTAAATAAAATTATTATTTTATATTATTTAATTTCTGTATGTCAACAGTTACAGTAAGAACTGTGCAGCCTTAGCAACTGCTGACAAGTTCCTGATTCTTGTTATCCAATCAGAGAGGAATACAGTAGACTACGAACTTAGGGCCGAAGGGGTATTCAGGTACTGACTCGTCCCCAGTCGTCTCTCTTGTCTGCTATTAATATTTTACTTGCGACTCCAAACAAAGGAGACAAGAGAGACGACTGGGGACGAGTCAGATTCAGGTATCTTAGTGGAGGTGCGACTGAGGTCAAAGTTGTAGACCCCCAAAAGTCCCAACAGCCCAGAACATAATCCCAAAAAAGTCCCTTATTCTTCCACATAAAAATTAAGGAAGTAGAAGTTCATGCATCCACCTTTAATATTTATTCATTGTGCATCTGTCACAAACTTTAGGCAGACTGCAGTCATTCTTTACAAGTGGAGAATGTTTTTTATAACCCTAAAAACACCCTGCCAAAATCTTTCTATTCTTACCACTCTGAATGTTGTGGTCAGTTCAGTGCCTCTATTCACAGTTCGGCGCATGTGCCGGCTTATCAACTTTATCAGTTTAAAAACCCTCACTCACATGTACTTCTAGTCCAAGCAACATGACGGATGACCAAAATCCACAAAAAATGTCAACGTTTCACACCAACAATGTTGGCATTTGAATACCAGAATAAAATAGCACTTTATTCTGGTAAGCCGAAAGCCAACATCAGCGCCGAACCGTGAAACACTCCCTTTAAGTCATTGTGAAGCTGAATGGTGAGTTAATACACAAAATTAAAGTCAGATGGGGTTCCTTTTTAGAGAACAAAACGATAATTTCATTTCATTTACGTCCTTTATTTTTGGGATGCTTATTTGTTAGTAAACTTGACCATCATTCTCACTTTTTAAAGTACCCCCAACACTCTTAGAGATAAGCCCAGGAGGGGGGATACTCCGGTATAATAGTGACAGGGATGTCCAAAGACCTTTTTGGGATTTAAATTAAATATATTAATTTTGCGATCTGAGGACTCAGTTTTTTTGAGTGAAATATTTTGGTAAGGACTTTTTTTGGGATTATGCAGAAAAAAGGGACTTTTGTGGGGTTTACGTTCTGGGGTGTTGGACTTTTTTGTGTCTAACAATTTGGCCTCATTCGGACATGCCGTCACTATTATATCTGAGTACCCCCCTGGGGAGATAAGCCACATGCCCTCACAGATAAGCCACACTTCAATTTGAACAAACATTTTAGGTTAAAAGGTGCACCTCACCAGCACATTTTTATGGTATTCTGTACATGAAATAAGACAAGATGTTTTGATTCTCATCGATTATAGAATGATGCAATTTTCTTCCCATCAGTACGGGTAAGAATAAACTGCGCTGCACGCTTCCTTTCTTTGTATCAGTATGAGTAGGAATAAATTGAGTCACCCGCACCGTAAAAGAGGCCAGGCATACCTCCTTTTCCACCCCATTCCTCTGAGTAGTACAGAGCGGGAATGGGGCTGAGTGATTTGTCGACACTCTCAGGGAATGGAATTGAGTGAATCAGTTCACCACTTCTAACGCTCCAAATGCGTGTCAGTGAATCTTGACCAGCTGCAATGAGTCCAGAAAAAACACTGATTAAATCCTGACGTTATCTTCTTATGGGGGGGGGGGGGGGGGGGAAGGGGGGGTCTGAGCTTCCTATGATTTTCTCCCA
Organism: Desmophyllum pertusum; assembly: GCA_029204205.1. Taxonomy (NCBI): domain Eukaryota; kingdom Metazoa; phylum Cnidaria; class Anthozoa; order Scleractinia; family Caryophylliidae; genus Desmophyllum; species Desmophyllum pertusum. Next base: position 3,021,666 of record MU827303.1, read on the forward strand.
GTTCATGCCACCTTCTTGGGACTTCCCACCCTCTCATTCCTGCCAACCATAGCCTTCCTGCCCCCTGCCCCCCCCCCCCCCCCCCCCACTTATAACAAATTCCAGTTCATGAGAATTAAGGACCTTATCCCTGGGTGGGGGGGGGGGGGGGGGGTGGGATTCCATATACCAGGGATGGGATGATTGTCATACCTTTCAGGGGTTAAAATCATGGTTTGGCACTGCTTATACAGTCAACTCTGATTACAGCAGACACCCTTGGGACGTAGTTTGTAGTCTGTATTAGTGAGAGTCTGTAATAGCGGGAGTCATTTTCAGTCAAACCTCTATATGTGTCCGCAAGGCCAGTGTTGACTGTAATTAGGGTGTTAAAATCTAAAAGGACTACTGTTAGAGTTATAAAGGTACTGCGATCACCCTGTCAACTTTATATGGGAGTCTCCCCACCCCGGGTTCCGACAATCAGCCTGCAACTCTTATATGGGAGTCCTCCCCCAGGATCTCAATAATTATTGTAACCAAATTCTCCAAGGCTAATTAGAGGAAATATGATTAGCGAGAAGGAGAATATCAATGCAAACATTAAGTAACTGATGCCTTACCAGCAAAGATAAGTGAGTCTGTAGGGTCCACATAGAAACGTAGCCCATGCGTGATCTCATTAACATGCCCTCTGTAATCCTGCACACAGGCCCTTGCTCTAAGGTCCCACATCTTCAGCTGACAAGGAAATTACTGAACATTAGCTAAAATGACATTCAGACTATTCTTGCTTGTCCTTGGTCACTCAACATAGAGCTAACTAAAATAATGTAGCTACATTATATTAATAAGAATGTCCAATCATGAAAATTTATATGAAATACCAGTGTTTACTAAAAATACCCTGCTGGACTAGTTTTACTTTTAGTGTATGCCATTTAAACAACACCTAGAACTTGATAATTGCTTCAATCAATTAACACTGTCATGCGCACACAATATAAGGGGTGGTGAATGGTAAATTCAAGACTTTGCGAGACTAGCATTTTTCTCTGCGAGACCGAGATTTTCGAATTTTTAAATGACGAGACTGAATTGAGACTTTGAAACAGAGCCTTTGCGAAAAAAATTAAGACTGTGAGACATACAGAACCGCTCCAAAAATGAGACTGCGAGACCTGTGAAATTCGACTAAAATTTTGCGAGACCTGTAATTTTTGAAACACCATTTGCCACCCCTGATATACATGCCTACATTTTTAATGGCTTACCGATCCATCCAAACCACTGGCAAGCAAGTGGTTTTCATCATGCAGAACACGTATGCATGTGATCGACGCCAGCTTGCCCTGTCTCAGACACATGACTGGCCAACTAGAACCTGTTAAACGCACATCACATGTCCGTATACAGCCATCACGTGATCCATTGTAGAGAACAGGGTTCTGAAAAAATATAAAAAATAGAAAGAACTGTAAGGCTGAAACTAGCAGAAGTCATTATTGGATGATGAGTACACTGTAAGTAAAAATAAACGACCAAGATATTTTTTGGCGACCCCCTGGAGTCCGACTCCAATTCCCGGGAATGGTAGAACTAAAAGGAACTCCTTGAATGTGCATGTCTCGGAAACTCAATAGAATAAGGATCTACAGCATCAACTTACACTCCATGAGAACTCCTGGGCAAACACATCACTGTCACATTTCACATGTATTACACGCCGCTTTGTGGAGACATCTAACGTAAGAGCTACCTTGCTAGCTCCTGAAAAAAAAAAAAGATTTGAAATTAGTGCATGATGACTGTGGACTGCATTCCCAGGGAGGGGGTGCTCACATATAAAAGTGATGGGGGCCACCATCATACCTTTTAGGGGTTAAAATCTATGTCTTGGTAGTGTTTAGGGTGTTTAAATCTAACATGATGACTGTTAGAGTAGCTGGACAAAAAAAATCACTGACATGAACTGCTTGTCAGAAAATAAATCGGCACCTCTTACTTAGGGGTGAAAATGAATTGGAGCCATGTCCCAAAAAATGAGATTGTGATACCTTTTAGGGGTTCTGATGATCACCACCCCTAAAGACCATGTAGTGTTCATACCCTCCCACCCCACAGGACTGGAACTGCATGAACCATACAGGAATAACATGAGTCGATGCCTGGGGCGAGAATGAAAGCGACGGAGCCTGAAGACATTCCTTTGATGCCGCTGATCCGCCCTCCAGTAATTACCTGTTATAAAATGTCAACAAATCACCTGGAGTGTTTGGCGTGCTTCCCAATTAACTTAAACTAGAATGGTTAAATGATTTCCCACGGCAAAAATTATCGTGCGTTAGTATTACCCATAAAACAAGCTTGAAAGTAAACATTGCTAAAAGTAAGCGTAAGATTTACCGTAATACGCACAAGCAAATTTCCCTTGTTGACACAGCGCAACCGTGAATTGACAAAGGTAATTCAAAGATGTGACAAAAAGCTTTTTCTGTTAAAATTTTTATTGAAATAAACGCCACAATTACCTTTGAAACCAAAAAAATTTGATTTTCTTTCATGCGTGAGGCCATGCAATGTAATTTTAGCCAACGCTACGTCTCTGCTGAATGTTCAATTTTCAGCCCTCGGATTCCAGATCAAATTGGAATTTAAAATGTTGGTTTTTGTGGAGGGAGGAAATCTGGAGTATTTGGAGAAAAACCTTCAGAGCAACCAACAACAAACTCAACCCACATATGGGTCCCGGCTGGAATCGAACCGGTCACATTGATGGCGAGCGAGCGTTCTCACCACTGTGCCATCCCTGCTCCCCCTTGTACTTTTATAAGACATGCATAACCGGTTGGAAGACCTTGGGCTCACTTACCGATACTAATCATGTTACTGTACAGCGGGTTTGTGTTCCATGCATTAGTCCACACTGTACTGCCTTGCACGGAACATCTGCCGACAATACCTGAATAAAAAGTAGGATAAAATAATCCTTTCACTCCCAGAAGCAAGTATCAAGTCGATTATTGTGTTTCTAACTTTTAAGTCTGTGGATGAAATCCTAGTGTGTGACCATTCAAATGAAAGCTATTGAGCAGTACTTTCATGTGGTACTGTTTGTTTTACCAAATCTTGCAAAATGAAATTTGATATTTTTTTTCAATTTTGAACTTTGACACTCGTGGGAGTGAAAGGGTTAAATTAAAGCAGAAATTAAAAAAAATAAATTATTCTTTACCTAGCAACTCAAGCAACTGAAACAAAAGGACAATGCTTGGTTGATTTATGTGGTCGTTACTATGGCCAAATCCTTCTGAATGGTACCGTAGGCTTTCATAAAAAAAACAAATACACAGCATTTGCTAGGCACATAAAAAGGTCAGTTTGTCACAAATAATGTGATTCTGAGCAAATTAAATTTTAACCAATAAAAACATATGCTCCTCTATCCTCAAGCTCTTCAATAATCTAGTGTGTTTGCACACATTGCGGACCTATGATACCAGATTATCTAGTGCCTTTGCATGAAAATTATTTAGTGCCTTTGCTCGCATTGCAGACCTACAATACTAGATAATTATCTAGCGCCTTTGCTCGCAATGCAGATGTCTATAATAGGAGATAATTATCTAGTGCCTTTGCTCGCATTCCAGACCTACAATGCTAGATAATTATTATTAAGTAACTCCTTTCAAAAAATTCAATGGGTTGAGAGTGTTTAAGGATGCCTCTATACACTATGGTGACGTTCTGTATGTGAATCTCCATCATGAATAAGTTTTTGAAACATAAAACCTTACGTTGTGAAGAACCATCCACTTCAAAAATCATGGTCTCCCCTGACATGCTTCCATATCCTTGTAAAGATGCTCTGTGAGGTGTATTGTTAAGAACATTTGCTGATGGTTTGAAGGGTATACAGCTGTTTCGAGAAAGGTTGTCGTAAAAAAGCGCACGCGACAATCCCGAAAGGTAATCTGGGATATGATCAGCAAGGTAAGTTCCTGACACTGTAGCTGTAGAACCTACTTTTTTGCTTTCTTTTAGCACTCATAAACATACTTCCATGGCGTCTCATGTCATTTTCTCAGATTTCCCTGAAATGCTGAAGTCAAGGAACCGTGAACTTAAAACTACCCACAATAACTTTCGGGATTGTCGCGTGCGCTTTTTTCCGACAACCTTTCTCGAAACAGCTGTATACAAGTTCTACACTCAGTCTGACTAACAGTTATGTTTTATAAAAGATCGGTGAAGCTGGACTCAGGCCAACAACTGGCCCACACTGGCCCACACTGGCCAACAACTGGCCCACACTGGCCCACACTGGCCAACAACTGGCCCACACTGGCCAACAACTGGCCCACACTGGCCAACAACGGCCCACACTGGCCAACAACTGACCCACACTGGCCAACAACTGGCCCACACTGGCCCACACTGGCCAACAACTGGCCCACACTGGCCAACAACTGGCCCACACTGGCCAACAACTGGCCCACAACTGGCCCACACTGGCCAACAACTGGCCCACACTGGCCAACAACTGGCCCACACTGGCCCACACTGCCGGAGCTTATCCTGGTTTCCGTAGCATGAAGCTGACTAGGAGCAGGGTGTTCATTAGGGATCGGAGATCGGAGAATTATCCGGCTACTACGCAGAATTCTCCGGCTAAATTTGAAATCTGCGATTTAGATTATAAATTATTAAAAGATTAAAGTTCAAAAACAATTTATCTTGTCTTGTTTGGCTTTCATTGCAGTCATATTGCTCCATCTTTCTGTTTTGCTGTAAAAATATCATCTCTCGGCTTCAGTAAACTTGGAAATGGCTGCCGTGTTTAAAATGCCCTATAATGTTTTGCGAGCCCTGCGTTAGTTGCATACGTCATTTATGCCGATATATTTTGTCTCTGGAAATGTGGCGATAGTGTTTGGCTCACATAAACAACAAAGTTAGTGGCTGGAGAGTCTCAACATATTTTAATTTAGAGTTTGTGGTAAGATTGTTCTTTCAAGGTAGCATGACGACTAAAATTTGTATTTGGGGACTATTTTTTTCCAGTTAGTCACGACTTGACAATTTTTTTTTAACAATTTTTTTTAAAAAAGAGACTTCAATTTTTCAAATTTTCTGGGGGGGCATGCCCCCAGACCTCCCTAGGGGGGAAAGAGCTTCACTCATTCCCAAACATTCTCCTGGTACTTTACAGCACTCTCCTGCTACTTAAATTCTTAATGAAAACCCTGCTAGGAGTATTGCTACTCCCCTGGATGGGATACTAACCTTTGCAGGTTACCCTCATCATTTTGACGCCGGTACCCATTTATACTCCTGGGTGGAGAGAGGCACTGTGAGAGTAAAGTGTCTTGCCCAATGAACACAACACTATGACCATGGCCGGCACTCGGCACTGTTTTATAAAGGATACATGTAAATGTTCTTTGTTTGTTTATGCGGGCTCCAAAGAAGGCCAGTTATTTTCTAAAAGACAACAACAAACAAGTTAACTTAACTGTAACTTGAACGAAGATAAAAAAGTGTGTTACTTTGTCCCCATACAGACACATCAATTAACCAGGCTCACTGTTTTCTACATTTCTACAACGGCCAGCCAGGGACAGAATAAACTTACCGGTAACTTATTGCTTACCTGATTTTTCATCATGGCCATATTATGTACAACGTCTAGATTATTGTTTTTGTCATTTAACAAATTGTGGAATTGACAACTGAAAAATAATAATACAAAGTAATGTCAAACAAGAGAACATTTTGTGATACAATTAATAATGAAAATTAGCGAAATAAGGACATTTCGAAGCCATCATGACTCCATTATCAAGTAAAAAATGACAGTTATAGTTTTCGAGTTTAAATACAAAGAAAGGTGACAGTATATTAGAATATATAAATGTGTATATATTAAGTGTTTCACGGCTGAGCGTTCGAAAGTGTCAGTGCATGCCGTATATGATTAAATAAATACTTTTGCACGTATTGAATCCGATTGCGTGTTTAGTTTGGGTCAAACAAAGAAAAATTATAATAATATAGCTTGTTCACAAAAAAGGGATTATTCTCTTTTTTCCATAAAATCCATTGCAAGACAGGTAGAGATTGGAAGGGAATTAAGTGGGTGGACAGGGGGGGGGGGGGGAGGGGGTGGGGGAAGGGGGGAGGGCTGGGAGCCCGGGAGTATAGGGAATTAGGAGCACACATTTTCTGAGTTAACATTTTGATGGATTTTACACAAAGAAGGCTCTGTTTTGCAGTCTATCTGAGGTACAGTAATTGAGACTGGCACAATAATAATATTATTTTCAATTCAATTTGGTAAAGCTCACATTTGATTTCCTGATGGTTTGGTCTCGTAGAGTGTCAGGAGCCTCTCATGACATGCATCTGGCTGTTAATGGCAAATGTACATTAAATGCATTTAAATGCAATTTAAAGGAGTTAATAACTAAGACTGTTCCTTTGCGTGGGGGCTCATGGCTGGGTTGCGGTGTTGTTCCAGCCATGGGGGCGTTATTCAATCTGGGGGCTGGCTGCCAAAAGTGGAAGCCCCTGGATATTCCAGGCACCCAACATCCATCAAGCGATGCAGTTGTTAAGGACACAATGGTGAACTCTGGATACAATACTTAAATGTACACTGTATAATATAAATGTATTTTATTTTAACATAATTTATAGGTAGCGAATAGGCCATTTTCAAGTTGCATTTTGCCTCTGTTTCAAAACGAGTCCTGGTGAACAACCTTTCATGTAAAAATCAGTTTGATTTGGAAGACAATAAACATTCAGGTAAAACTCATTTCCATATGAAAGGTTGTGCACCAGGTCTCGTTCTGAAATCGAGGCTGCGAAACATACAGAACCGCTCAAAAACTGAGACTGCGAGACCTGTAAAATTCAACTAAAGTTAAAGTGTTACTACGATCAAATTGTTGATATTCATTTTTTTACATTTTCGTGTACAATATGACTTTCTTATATATCTTGCCAAAGTTCAATCCATTACGAACATTAGAAGTCATTTTTTTTTTAACTTTATTTCCGAGAATTTACGGCCGCCATTACTTGACCTTGTTCCAAGGCTTGGTTGCGAATTAGAGAAAATGACGTCAGATACTCAAAAATACCTCAAAGGTTGAAATTATAATAACAACAAGTATAGAAAATTGCACGAAGAAAAAGTCCAATTTTGTTGCTCTTCATGCAATTTTCTATACTTATTGTTATTATAATTTCAACCCGTGAGGTATTTTTGAGCATCTGACATCATTTTCTCTAATTCGCAACCAAGCCATGGAACCGAAGTCAAGTAATGGCAGCCGTAAATTCTCGGAAATAAAAGTCCAAAAACAATGACTTCTAATGTTCGTAATGGATTGAACTTTGGCAAGATATATAAGAAAGTCATATTGTACACGAAAATGTAAACAAATGAATATCAACAATTTGATCGTAGTGGCACTTTAAATTGCAAGACCTGTATTTTTTGAAAGACCATTCACCACCCTTAAATAAAAATTAAACCAATTGAATTTAAACCACAACAGATAGTCTTCGCTAATTTACTTACCTCTATTCGTGAAACTGAAAAACTATCCATTGGAAAATAGTTATCAGCGCCAGGATCAAGAGTTAGCTTCTGCTTGACTTTTAGAAGGCGACAAAGCTTTTCTAACATATCCCTGTAGAAAAGTACAATGAATAGACTAATTACATACCTAAAAATATTTCTATGGGACTAAATATAATCAAGGCACTTCAAGACAATGCTTGTTGTGGGTTTCTGGAATATGACGTCAAACTTATGAGGTGACCTCAGGCAATATTGCAGGGGCTCCTTGTGTTTCATGTCGATTTAATAGCAATTAGCAATGTTTTTGCTGGTCTTCAACCTTGTGGACCTCAACCCTCAGTTATCCTCATTACCTGCAGTTACCCTCAATACCCTCAGTTACCCTTATTACCCTCATTACCCTCAGTTACCCTCATTACTCTCAGTTACCCTCAGTTACCCTCATTACCCTCAGTTACCCTCATTAGTCTCAGTTACCCTCATTACTCTCAGTTACCCTCATTACCTGCAGTTACCTTCAATACCCTCAGTTACCCTCATTACCCTCAGTTACCCTCATTACTCTCAGTTACCCTCATTACCTGCAGTTACCTTCAATACCCTCATTACTCGCAGTTACCATCAGTTAGTACCCTCATTACTCTCAGTTACCCTCAGTCATGCCCTCATTACCCTTATTACCCTGAGTTACCCTCATTACTCTCAGTTACCCTCAGTTACAGTCAGTTACCCTCATTAACCTCTGTTACCATCATTACCCTCAGATACCCTTATTAGGTACCCTCATCACCCTCATTACTCTCAGTTACCCTCAGTTACGGTCAGTTACCCTCATTAACCTCATTACCCTCAGTTACGGTCAGTTACCCTCATTAACCTCTGTTACCGTTATTACCCTCAGATACCCTTATTACCCGCATTACCCTCAGTTACCCTCAATACCCTCAGTTACCCTTATTACCCTCAGTTACCCTCATTACCATCAGTTACCCTCAGTTACCCTCTTTACTCTCAGTTACCATCAGTTACCCTCATTACCCTCAGTTACCGTCAGTTACCATCAGTTACTCTCATTACCCTCAGTTACCCTCAGTCATGCCCTCATTACCCTCATTACTCTCAGTTTACCGTCATTACCCTCAGATACCCTTATTACCCTCAGTTACATAATGTACCCTCATTACTCTCAGTTACCCTCAGTTAAGGTCAGTTACCCTCATTACCCTCAGTTACCTCATTACTCTCAGTTACCCTCAGTTACCCTCATTACTCTCAGTTACCCTCAGTCATGCCCTCATTACCCTCAGTTATCCTGAGTTACCCTCATTACCCTCAGTTACCCTCATTATGCTGAGTTACCCTCATTACCCTCATTACTCTCAGTTACCCTCAGTTACGGTCAGTTACCCTCATTACCCTCTGTTACCGTCATTACCCTCATTACCCTCATTACTCTCAGTACCCTCTGTTACCCTCAGTTACCCTCATTACTCTTAGTTACGCTTATTATCCTCAGTTACCCTCTTTACCCTCATTTACCCTCAGTCATGCCCTCATTACCCTGAGTTACTCTCATTACCCTCATTACCGTCCCGTCAGTTACCCTCAGTCGCCCTCATTACCCTCAGTTACCTCTCAGTTATCCTCATTACCCTCAGTTACCCTCTCAGTTACCCTCATTACCCTCAGTTACCCTCAGTTACCCTCATTACTCTCAGTTACCCTCATTACTCTCAATTACCTCTCAGTTACCCTCAATTACCGTCAGTTACCCTCAGTCACCCTCATTACCCTCAGTTACCCTCTCAGTTATCCTCAGTTACCCTCTCAGTTATCCTCATTACCCTCAGTTACCCTCTCAGTTATCCTCATTACCCTTATTACCCTTATTACCCTCATTACTCTCAGTTACCCTCATTACCCTCAGTTATCCTCAGTTACCCTCTCAGTTACCCTCAGTTACCCTCATTACTCTCAGTTACCCTCATTACTCTCATTACCCTCAATTACCTCTCAGTTACCCTCAATTACCGTCAGTTACCCTCAGTCACCCTCATTACCCTCAATTAGACAATTACCTCTCAGTTACCCTCAGTTACCCACATTTCCCTCAGTTACCTTCAGTTACCCTCAGTTACCATCAGTTACCATCAGTTACCTTCACCCTATTTTAGTAAGTAGGTAATTTCCACTGATTGGATCAGACAGTGCCCGGTGGTTACTGATCTCTGGGTTGCCATGGATACCTCCTTGCTGTGCTAGAATTTGCTCAGCACCACCACCCTTCAGGGCACAGGTCGAGGGGTGCACAGGTCTATACCAAGGTCATATATTGTCAACGAGTTTAATTACTTGAATTTAAGTTGAACAGTCATGTTTTCCACTTACCTATGTGGTGTCTGTGAGGTGCTTGCATGCTCCCGGTGACTAAGATCTTTAACTATGGAAATTCTTGATGGTTTCTGAAATAATATTGTAACTAATTCAAACACAATATTATAATGTTATTATAATATTTTTGACAACTTCTGGGAAAGTATGAACCTTCAGGGCTCTCTGAAACTGAACAGTCAAAATGGAACTCATTACTGAGGGTGAGATCAGATTATACATGTCCGCTAAGACTTCTTCATCTTCATCATTATCATCATCATCATCGTCATCGGTCCTTGTCGTACTATGTGACGCAGTGCATAAGTTAGAAGCTTTTGCCTTTGGCACCTTACTGCAGCAGGCTTTCTCCCACTCACTCTGAGGCAGGGCTGCAAATAACAGTAGGTCATCAGACAATGGCCGACCAAAATTTGCCAATGGCCGATGAAATCCCTACTGTGGTCGGACATAATGTCCAGACAATTTATTTTGCCTTCCAATGCAAACGCTGTAGTGTTATAACACGTTTTGTTCTAAACGCAAACTAGTTTACTCTGCATTGAGAACGTGTTAGATTAAATGGTGATTTAGTCGGACAAATGTCCTTTCAAGAAAAAATTATTTGCAGCCCTGCTGAGGTTTTGACATGTTCACGTAGTAGGATACAAATTTACATAGAATACACAATGTAAATATTACTTACCTTAGTGACTTTAATATTGCCAGGTATGACTCTCCTATGATTGTGGGATGGGTCTTTCCATCCTCCACATTGGCATAAAACAAAATTCTTGCCTGGATGATCTTTGGTGATTTTAAAGTACCGCTTTTTCTCTGGATCATAGAAAAATCCTGGAATTTGTATTATTAGTAAAGGAAGATAGTGATAACATGTTTAATTGGTAAAATTTGTTCTGGACAAACATAAGACATTGGACAGTTGTCACTCTACTAAATTATCTGTGGTTTCTCAGTATAGAAAAGTGTTCACTCAGGTCGACCCCGACCCCGAGCGCCAGAGCTAATCTAATATCCTGGTTTCCATAGCAGGTTGTCTTAACAGTTTGCCAGTACCATATTCATACTCCTGGGTGGAGAGAGCCTAATGTTCAACACAATATTATAGTGACCCTGCATGGCCAGCGCTTGAACCCGGACTGCTCAATCTGTACTAGTCCAATATGCTAACCATTATACTCCAGTGTGAGGCGCAGTGGCCTAATTTAGGCCACTGCGCCTCACACTGGAGTATCAGATGGTCATGCACTTTATAATACATTATAAAATTTTGGTCATATAACGTGCGCTCTGATTGGTCAATTCAAGTTCATTATAATTTGATAAAGCACACGCCCTACGTCACATACTTGCTTTATCGAGTTATAATATATGCACTCTGCCTACGTCACAAGTTTGAGTGCGCGCAATATAAAGGAAATAGTAAACTTGCCCCTCGTGCATTGTTGAGTTATATAAGCACTTGGGAATTTTTAAGAACACTTGAGAAGTGCGAGAAGCACGAGTCGTCTGCGCACTTCTCTTGCATTCTTAAAATTTCCCGCGTGCTTATATAACTCAACAATGCACTCGGGCGCATTTCCTATTCCCTTAGGGTTGCATTCTATAAACTCTTTATGCATTCATAACTGACCAATCAGAATTCAGATTCATTATAACATTAAATTGGCTAGTTATAAATATATAATAATCTGATGAATAAGAGGGCTAGATGGGAAAATACTTGGCTCGAGGTCGGGATTATTATTAGGTCTATGCACCGTGAGTGAAAGCTAAAAAATATTTTCCTGCCTGTCCCGACTGCCTTTTTCAAAGCTTGATTTGGTTGGATAGTTGTGAAAAATGTCCAGGGGCTGGATGGCTTTTTGCAGACTTGCTTGCAATCAACACTATAAATATTAGACCATTATTATTGAAAATCGACGACAATCGATAAAATGTAACAGAAATCCATTTCAACGATTGGCCATCAATAAATCGATTAAGTGATATTTTAAAAGCTAAATAGATTTTAATCTAAAATTGCTATTGATTGTTTACAAATATAAGGATAGAAACCTCGTGTAGATAAGCTAATTATATATAAGAACTCTATACTGTGAATTAAAACTGAAACGCTTCTGATATTGTTGATTGTAAAAGGATATCTCGAACGCCAGAATTCTGCGGCCTTCTCTCCTCGGCAGAATTGCCTTCCATGCGACTTCTTTCACTTCCTGAAATAGAATCAGAGCTGTGTTTTCATCTTGACCTCGTGACGACCGCTTCCGTACGCGTTTCGCTGCTTTGTTGGAGTTCATCATTTTAATGTTCAGCTGAAATGTTTTTGATCTTCCTGGAGTCGGACTGCCACGACTAGCTACATTGTTGACCCTGTGTTTAGCTTGATGTATAAAAAATTCGCTCTGACTCATTTCTGCTTCGCATCCGAGTCCATGCCTCCAAGCTACAAATTGTCATTCAGGAAGTTGAATATTTTTCATCGACGGCACCCGTCGATTCACTTGCAGTTCATATGCAATTTGGTAGACTCAAAGAGATCTTACTTGATATTTAAGAAAGCATTTCCAGCAATTTTCCGGTCGAGACGCAACGACTATAAACCATCCGCCATGTTGTATATTGCGTTCGCTCACTACCCACGTGAGTATTCTTTTGTCTATTTTTATTGCGTGACAAGTGAAAATGCTAATTGCGCAATCATTAGATGTACACATTGCACGAAAGCAATATATATTGTACATTTCGAATAAATACTAAATTTTGTTGTTTTTGAATAAAATAAACCGGCTAGAAAGTATGGAACGCCTGTTAGCAGGCAAAACCCATGTATTATATTTTTAATTGAGTTTTTATCAAAACACCCCACCACCACCCCACACGGGACATTGTTTATCTAATAACAGTAATCAACAAACAACACTGACGTATGAACAAAATTTGCATGTGCACAATTTCGTTCCGTTTTGAACCATTTCTTAATTGAGAGATTTATTTTACCAAGCAAAAGGATCTATCATCCGTTGTTTTGCTCTCCGCTGATCAGATGAGCTCGCTGCAAGTAAGCATCTACAACAAGATTTCACAAGGAATGGGCTGACCGGTTTGGGTCAAAGTAAACCGATTAATTAAAGTTACACGCCGGAATGGGAAAACAAGATTCATATCAATGGAACAACTGAACGATGATTCGATCAAACATTCGATCAGGAGGATGTAGGAACGGGGAATTCCGACATAAAACGATAAAGAAATTGACACATGTTTGTAGATGGTTATCTGTCACGCAAACTGACAATTAATTGCGCTGGGTGTCTGACGGACACTGACAGTGTTGACGATTTATCGGATCATTTATAGCAAGGAGTAAGACTATATTCTCGCTGGCACTCGCTCTATTTACTTGTTTCAGTATTAATAACATCTCCGCTCAAATCGCCACAACACTGGCTCGATGACAGCATGGCAGACACTGACAGAGCTATACGACTCGGGCAATACGAGTTACTCAAATATACATTCGGAGCTTTCTTGACTTGTTCGGACGTAGCAACGGACATTTTGATCGCGACAACGTACTATCAACATCACCAATTCATCTGGTTTAGTTTTTGCCTCGCGTTTGCCGTATTACCATCGTTTCTGTTGACTGTAGCATATCTTTTACAGAGCTGCAGGCAAGAACCAGCCATGACACTGGTAAAACAATGTCTTTTCTATGCCAATCCATGCGGATCAGGTATTCTAAAGGTCAAGCTTCTTCTGGTTTGTTTACGGAATTATGATGAAGTTTGGAGTTACCAGGGATGGCTTGTTGAAGACGAAAAACTGCGACAGGACTACAGGGCGGAAAAAGTGTACCATTATGTAGAGGGCCTTTTGGAAAACATGCCCCAGATGATTCTTCAGATTTATGTGACGGTAATTCAAGATGACAGCATCTCCGCCATACAGATTTTTTCTATTTCTGTAACATTTCTAAACCTGGTTTGGGTACTAACTCTTTTCGAATACAGCAGCTTTGTCAAAGAAGCAACACGAGCCCATTTCACTGCCATAATATTCTACAACGCGTGCATCATTGCGGCACGTGGCCTGTCAATCGTAGCCTTCCTTGTCGCATTCAAATGGATTACTTCAGCTGTATTGGGTTTCCATGAATTTGTTTGTATTTCCATTTATTTGTATAGAAATCATGAATACTTCACAGAAAGGAAGTATGGTGGATCGCGTTCCTTCTGATGCCATGTTTACGTTTTTGTCTATTTGGGATTCAAAGTAAAGGAACTCAATTCCAAATTATTCGACATAAAACTTGATAGATCCATACTTTCGTCCGCTCTGTTTTACTTCTGTTTTATAACAGAAAACGTTCTCATGGTATCGTTTATTTTTGTCGTGGTCAAAGACAAGGGACTTGCGGTGGAGTCAATGGATTTCTAAAGTGATCACTATTTCTGTTATAGTCTTGTCTCTGTTAGGCACAGCGATGCAACTAGTGTTTACTTTTGTATTCTTTCGCAAACCAACGAGAGTGAGCCCGAATTATGAGCAAGAAATTCAAGGCATAGAGACACATCTTCGTTCTGACATTCGCGTGCGTCAATCTCGACCACAAGTAAAATCAGGCGACTCAAGATATGTCCCAAATTTTACACAATAATATAAAAAATACCGTATAAATAATAATAAAATCAGTATATAAGAACTATTCGCGCCTTTTTAGTGAGTGCGCGCATGATATAAATTCGCGCCCTTTTTTTTTGAACGAGAATGAGTTAGTGATTCGCGCCTTTTTACATTGTGCAACGAGTGTTGTGAATTCGCGCACTTTTACAGTCGGGGGAACAAGATGGCACTGAGCCCGTGGTGTTTGTTCTGAAGTTGCTAAGCAACATGACGTATTTGCTAGCGCGATTGCTTTCGGAATACTCGTGAGTATTCGCGCTGTTTCTTGATTGGATAATAAGAATCGGAAACTCTTCGAGTGCTTCCACGAAGATTTCCCAAAACCGACACTTGTTCCTCGACTGTTAGTGAATTCGCGCCTTTTTAGTGAGTGATGTGAATTCGCGCCTTTTTAGCGAGTGATGTGAATTCGCGCCTTTTTAGCGAGTGATGTGAATTCGCGCCTTTTTAGCGAGTGATGTGAATTCGCGCCTTTTTAGCGAGTGATGTGAATTCGCGCCATTTCAGTGAGCGATGTGAATTCGCGGCAATTTGCGCCCTTTTAGCGATTGATTTAACATATTTTAAGTACTGGGTTGTCGGAATTCTGGTTCTTGTCGACTGAAGGGCAACGTTCATGAAACAGAAACTGAGCTAATAGGGCTTACTCACTTCCAAATTCCTTGCCTTGCCTCAGTTGCCAGGACCTAATAGATCCTAATACGGGCCTTGCATACAACAACATCAGCGAGGATAAATCCGGTACGCGTCTACACTGCCCTTGACTTACCCGAAAACATTAATTTATCCTTGCCTAATTGATTATTTTCTATAGTGTAAATGGGATTTTAATTTACTTATCCAGTAAACGATATTATTGACATGTTCCACTTCCGCCAAGAGCACTATAGTATACTCAGCTAGTAGGTGAAGATATACCAAATAGAAAACGTTTCCGTGTTTCCATAGAGTTATGGTATTAAACACGAGTGAAGTTTGGGAGAACGAGAAATGCTGTGGAAACTCGAGCCGCAGGGTGCGTGTTTCCACAGCAATTTCGAGTTCTCCCAAACTTCACTCGTGTTACCATAACTCTATGGAAACACAGGGAAAACGTTTCCTGTTGTTGTTGCTATGTTTCTATAGAGTTATGGTAAATGGTTTTGAGTCAATCAGAGCGCGAGTATAGTAGCTTGTTTATGTTATGAAAACTTTTCAGTCACGCTTTTTAAATCATGATATTTGCTATGTGAGATTCAATTGTTTCCTAATACGTTTTTTTCCGCTAGTTCGTTTAAAATCTTCCATTAGACCTATATTTATTTTTGTCCTATTGTGTTGTCAAGAACAATGTAACTGCGTCATCATCGAAGCTTGTTTGCGCGTGGTGTCAGCTAAATGTTTGTTATTGTTGAGCTTTGTTTTCCTTGGCTTTACAAATAAAAATAGTTTCGCACATTTAATTCCTCGTGACGTCAATTATACAAAAGGTAGCTAATTAGAAGCACTGTTTTGTGTAAAATGTTTAAATATATTGTCGCATACTGTAAAATGACTTATAGACTACCGACATTTCAGGTGAAATTGTCACGAGTGCATCATAACTGCAACTTACTGCCCCTCTGATTAGTTTTTAAAATACCTTCAACTAATTCAGTTAAAGCTGTATGAAACAGCTCTAAATTGTCATGGGTTCCAATCCATCTAAGAATAATCCTCATTTCACAATCAAAGACGCAATACCTCTTCGTTTCACTGACACTGACTGGGAAGAATTGATTCGCAATGGAGTTGTTAAAGGCCTGAATAACGCTGGCGGAGTAGCTTCAACGAATACAGAAAAACAAAACACGCATCACGAAGAATTACAAAGTTTAACCATACAAGGTAAGCTGGTTTAAAGGTGACGTTTACATCTCGCTTTTCTCACTCCTCACTATTTTTCTTATTTTTTTTAACTTGCCTGAGAATTTAGCTACTGGTATCTTGACAAGACTCGCAGTCGAACAGCTGTTCTTGGCTATCATTGATCAGATATTTTCTCTTTTTTTTTTCCTTTGGAGATCGCGTGTTGCGATGCGGCAGCGTTGCCAGATTACTCTCATTAAAGTAAAATTTATTGTCATCCCATGTTATGAAGAGTGAGCTTATAGATTGAAAGAAAGTCTACAAATTAAATAACGTGACAGTGGCGGGAACTTTGACCACTGCGCACTTTTAGGACCTTTTAGTTGTTGTCGGAAGAGGTAATCAACGTTTACAAGGGTGAAAATTAAATTTGTACGCACTGTATTCAAATTTTACTTGAGAACGGAACGAACTCAATAAGGACAGTATGTAAATTGTCGATTCACGGCTCACTGCCTTACTTTGTTTGCACATTCATTCATGCAAGTGAATTTTCATTCTCACTTATTTTCGCGAGTATTAATTTTCGCGATTTTCGCGATGTAGCAAAAAACGCGAAAATAAAAACGATTTTTTCATAAAATAAAAAGCCTTTGAGCCCTTTTTTCTCTGAAATCGTGAAAATAAAGCCTCGCGAAATACGGCTTTGTCGATTTCGCGAAATTAAGTACGCGCGGTAGACAACATAGATGCTTAACAAAACTTAGTAAAACTAATCAAAACATTTGGAACTTTCTTTGAAGTGCGGTAATCTTGATTCTATTCTTTTCGTGATTTTAAAACACGTTGTAATTCTGAGGCAACCGTGATTCGACTGGTACACAACTACGCAATTATTTTGAAATTCAGCTTCAATATACGCTTTCCCTCCCCTCCCCCTTCAGTTGATTTGACGCGAAATTTCATGTCATTCAGTGTAGTTTGCTTGCTTGCGAGGAGAATTCGAAAGTTTTTGTGGACTCGCTGGTTTACCTGAGTACTTTCCTAAACTTTCTCGATCGAGTGTTTGCATAAGGCTACTGATGTAAACAAGAAGCGTCCATTTTCTATTTCTTTAAGGAAATGCGCAACAATGTACACTGTCTCATACAAAACGGCTGCACAACCCATCAGAGTGGACGTTATGTGATCAAAATTTTATAACTGAAAAAAGGCCCTTATTAGTGACCAGGATGGAGAGGATCGGCGATATTTTACCGCTCGTGATACATAATAATATTAGGAAAGTAACTTTTGAAAACTGTTTAATTTTGTTGATATATTTTTTTGGCAGATGAGAGAGACTCACATTCTTCATTGAATACTGCGGGAGCGCAAAACGGTTTCAGAAAACGGCCAAATTTACAGGTACGGAATATTATCCCTGACATTGTCACAAATTATATTGTATGCGTACACACTATTATGTTGTACATTGATTTTAAACTGTGAACAATCCCTCTTTTGTGATCCCCACATGTCATGATCGCGCCTGAAGCGAAAAACGCGGGCCTAAGAGAAATGGGCCACGCGGAATCTGGTGACGCGTGACGAGATTATGATTAACCGGGATTATGAATCCGCGCGCGCATAGAACTCTGGCGCGCGTCAGTGCGTGGGTACGTTTCCTCATGGATTGTAAAAAAGACTTCTGGTTCTCTCGCGTGTTTTTCGTTTCTTGCCCTACGATCCCTGAAAATGATTTTATAAGTAATATATTTACAGTAGTGCTGTATTTTGAAAATATTGACCCGTTCTTAAAATTGTTTTAGTAGAGATTAAAAAAACCCGTGCTCTTTTCCGATAGACTCTAGACTCTATGCATGCATTTGACAAAGCCGAGTCTTTTCGAAGTCTTTAGCTACAGACCTCTGCCTTCGTTCATATGAAGATCGTTGTCTAAAGCGCCTGCGCATGCTCTCAAAAGGAGTATCTCTGATGTTTCGACGTCTTAACCCGGTTTTTCTTGTTTGATTTGCAGGCTTCCTTTCGTCCATGTTTTTCACTGCAAATCAAAGTACTTCGTGGGTATAATATCACACTAGGTTCATTTAATGACTTGTGTAAGTATCTCCAACTGTTGTGTACGCTAACTTTGACACAGGGTTCTCAAACTCATGAGGTCAACAGCCAATAAATGACGTCATGAGGTCAACAGCTAATAAATGACGTCCATTTAGGTCAGGTGGATTAATCGGTATTTGGAACCCCTCATGAAACACTCGCACTCGTTGTTGATATAGTCAACGGCCACCTCTCTACAACGGCCAGATAACTTTACACCAGGGTGGCCGTTGTGGAGAGGTTCAACTGTATATTACGTCAAAGGTAAACAAAAACACCTTTGATTCTGATATCGCCTTTGACAAGCATTTGACGCGCGTCGAAGTTAGTAACAGCTTTGATCAAAATCAAATTACCACCTTTGATCTGCAGTCAAACGGTATGGCAAAGACGGCCATCCACCTTTGACTAAAGCGGTCACCCTCTATTAAGCAGTCCATACTTACTATAAACTTGACCTCTATTAAGCGGTCACCTCTATTAGGCGGTCAGTTGGCTCAGTATTTCCCGAGGGTGACCGCTTAATAGAGGTTTGACTGTAAGTGCATGTCAAAGGCAATTTTTCGTTGAAGAAGTTGAATAATTAAAATTAAACTAGTGGAAACTTGGTCTATAGAGTGGTAAAGTGTGACGTCACAAATTTTCAAATTATTTTATCAAGCCTCAAATCCACCATTAGATGAAGATTGCTGCTGTATGATCAGTCACAAAATTTCAACTGTTAGCACGAAAAGAACAGACGATATAGTGGTTCAAAGTTTTCTACCGTCCCATACAAACCTCTCTAATTTTGCGCCTGTTCTAAACTGAAGGAACAGACGCAAAATTAGAGGTTTGTATGGAGCTAATTTTGGTACGTGGACGTTTTTGGCATGCTTCCTCCGAATAGCTGATCAAATTTCATAATTTCGAAAATTTAATTTTGTGACGTCATGACTTTAGTATTCTATTGCAAATCCGCAATGTTGGAAAATTGGTGTTAACTGACTTTTCTGGCTGTAAACAATTTTGTAACGTATTTATCTGTTTTATTTACCTTCTGATCTCTCTCTCCCTAGTGGATACTCCGGATCCTTATGTCAAGCTGCTGATTCCTTCATCGCCAAACGGCATGCGAAGAACAAAAGTCCAAAGTAACACCGACAATCCTACATGGGACGAAGTCTTCTATTTTTATCTTGATCCAGAGATGATGAATTTGTTACGTAAGTTGGTAACCCTGAGAATACGTACCTCTCATCGCTCCTGGTGGCTATTGGCGCAAACCCCGGGGGGGGGGGGGGAGGTATTCCCTTATATAAGGGGTGGGCCATTTAACTTCTGAGGGGGTGGGGGTGGGTGATTTTGATTCAAATATCCTGGAAGCACACTTGTACCCCCCCCCCCCCAAAAAAAAATTGTGCACACGACCACTGCCGAAAAAAATTTCCTGCAAGACGTACCTGATGGGCTGACTCATGCAACTTCAGAAACAAATATCATGCACATACATGCTCAGAGAAAAAAATTCTTGCGCATGAAAGCCAAACCATTTAGATAGTTTAATTTGTGTTTTATAGAAATATCACTGATCGAGTCAGACACACTAAGTGATGATTTGGTGGAAACAAAGATCTTCGACCTTGGAACTTTGGAGTTGGACAAGACTTGCCTGATGACGTTCACATTTCGTGAGGTATTACATAGAGTAACAATGCCTTTTTGTTGCCTTTTGTTGCCTTTTCAGAAATACTATTGAAATCCAAAATTAATTGCATTTATTACAATTAGGTGTCAAAAGTGGACGTGGAGATGAAGGTGGAATATTGGTAAGCCCTCGATCTCTTTTGTTTTTGGTTAGAAAATTCATGAACTAGAAGACTCTTTTGCATCCGCTATTTGGAGTCGTCACGCAAACGCTTTTTGTCTCTAACGCGTGACGATCGACCCATATAACGGCACCAAAGGAGAGAATAGCCTTTGTCAAGAGAGGATGATCTAAGAGAAGGATTCCTCGTGCCCCATGTTAATTTTTTTGAAATCTATTAATAGTTTCGCGCCATGCCGTGAAAGTTATTTTTATTTCCTTCTGATCGAGGCTCCGACATCACGTTACTCGAACTGACCAATCAGGTAGCGCTCTAATAGCTCAGCTATGGACTGAAAATTCAAAAAGTAAGATTTCAAAAATTATCATTGAAAGAGACCCATGTATGGAGGAATGCTACTCTTAGATCATCCTATCTTGCCTTTGTACAGCAAGTCTCCTGAATTTAACAGAGTGTTTTTTTTATAGCACTGCACCTACCGATATGCGTTACAGTGCAGAACTTTCTCAGGCAGAAAATGAATTTATCCTGAAAAGAAGAAGCTTTGTTTTTGATGCCATGAACACATTTCTTGGTGAGCGAGGACCACAAACAATCGATGAAGTAAGTGGAAAACGTAGAAATGGGATGATTCAAGTGACGTTTAATAATATTATGATTGTATATGATCAAGAAAGATTTAACAAGTCGGAGGGACAAATGCCGGTTTTGGCAAATCTTCGTGGAAGCACTCAAAGAGTTTCCGAATATTTTTGTCCAATCACAATCTAGCGCGAGCACTCACGAGTACTCTGAAAGCAATCACGCCAGCAAGTACGTCATGTTGCTTAGCAACTTCGTGGACGAACACCACGGGCTCAGTCCCGTGCCCAGTCCCGTCTCGGAGGCAGGATTTCGCCATTAACTGGTACTTGTCCCCCGACTGTTACTTGAACCGAAGAAAGAAATACTTCTTGAGAAAGGAAATTAACGCGAATTGAACAAAGAGAACGACCCTTTTCAAAATTGCCAATCTTAGGATGATCACGCTAGTTTCTATTTCCGGCACCCATTTGTACTACCAACTACTTTTATGATAGACAAGATCACGCCACAGGGTTCTATAAAGGGATAATTACTATATATTGTGTTTGTTTGATACCCAGGTTCCCACGGTCGCCGTTCTGGGGTCTGGTGGTGGATTTCGTGCAATGGTATCGCTCAGCGGTGTGTTCTGTGCCCTGAAGGACATGCGCGTGTTAGACTGTGCAATGTACGCGGCAGGTCTGTCAGGTTCCGCCTGGTAAGTCTAATGCTGACGAATAGAGTTATACTCTTTTGATACTCAACCATAGAAATCCATAAATTTTAGACATCTTAAGATGAACTGAAAATTTCAACCATCTAAATTATCACAGAAGATTTCATGGTCGAGGCGTCTAGTTTAATTTGAAAGACGGGCAAACGTGGTGCGGAATGCAATGCAGCCTGTCAGCTGGCCTCTCTTGTTCGGGTTTCGCGCGAGCGGCAATCGGCGAGTTAAGCCTGGTTCACACTAGCGACATAGCGACATAAGCTTAACGACATAAGAATATCATGTCGCTAGTGTGAACTAGGCATTAGGGGAATGGGGGCATAACTCGCGCGTTCGCCACCAACACGAACCTAAACAAGAGAGCATGCTCACAGACATAATGCAGCGTTTCTACGATACGTAAACCCGATGTCAAATAATTTTTGTAAAATCAGACTAATGAAACATTCATAGCCCGTTTTTAGTTTTCAATTCGTTTATTTGTCTGTACGTTTCCCGTGGCGGGAATTCCGTGGATGTTTCAGACATGTGTAGGGCCTGAAAACGCGACTGCACGCTTCCTAGCGCATCTCCAAAAATCGTGAAATCGTTTGCTAGGTATCTTTTATTTACAGGTTCAGTTAAGTGTTCGTTGGAGTCCGGATCGAGCGGTCCAGGTTAGAACCCTGGCGCGGACACTTCTCCCAAGGAATATAACTGGCCGGTACCGGCGATAAAATGCTAGGAAAATTAGCCTGCGTAGCTGGCGGTCTTGTTGGCGCGCGAAGTAAAAATTCACGAATTTGTACTTCGCGCGGCGCCAACAAGGCCGCCAGCTACGCAGGGTAAGGAAAATAGGATAAGCTCCGGCGGTGTGGCCAGTTGTGGTCCCGAGTGCGGCTTTTATGCTAAGATACCCTACATTCACAATGGAGACCAATTCCCTGATATGTTTCATGTGTTCTTTAAGGTACCTTTCTACATTATACTCGCATCCCGAATGGCCTTATGTTCACCCAAGAGTGATCCGTGACACGCTGAAGGAGAACATTAATGATAACTGGATGTGGCTGATGATTACGCCATCTTGGATGTACAAACATCTGAAGATCATTATGGAAAAGAAGCGACGAGGCCAGCCAGTTAGTTTTACAGACTTCTTTGGTTATTTTGGTCGGTGAAACGATTCTGAAAGATGTAAGTTGGGTAAATATTATACCACACCTTTTCTTGTGTCCAACCCGTCCAGTACAGTGTTCTTGTTGTCGCCACGTTTAATATTTTTCGTTTTAATTTCAAAATCCATGCCATTGAATGATTCTCCCTTTCATTTTTTTCCCAACAGCGCGACGAAATTCCATTACTTAGTGAACAACAGCAAAAAGTCGAGAATGCCCTGGTTCCTTTCCCTCTGTACACCTGTGTTCATGTGAAGAAGGATGTACCTGCCAAGGAATACTGCGGTAAGCTCAGAGTTTTGTGAACGTTGTGTAATATGGCACTTCATCAAACATCAGCTTCATTTCCAGGCTTTTTTTCTTTTTCTGAAAACGAGAGGACCCTGGGAACGAGGTTTCCCTAAGTAACTAGAAAACTGTCTACATAAATAAAACTTAGTACAACTTCCGGCGTTAAAGCTCTTTTCACCCCCTTCTGTAACTCTAGTTTAAACGACACAGTTTATAAGGATGGAAAAGTCTTCACGAGCCTAGTAGACCACACTGCACAACTTCCGGAGCTTATCCCGGTTTCTGTATAGCACGAAGAGACTAGGAGTATTGCTACTCTCCCTGGATGGGATGCTATTCCCATCGCAGGTTACCCCCCAGCATTTTGTCGCCGGTACCCATTTATACTCCTGGGTGGAGAAAGGCATTGTGAGAGTAAAGTGTCTTTCCCAAGAACACAACACAATGACCCCGGCCAACGCTCGAACCCAGACCGCTCGGTCCGGAGTCCAGTGCGCTAACCACGCAGTTTGGCTACCTCGTCTCCCACAAAGATGGTCAGAAAATGTTAATGATCTAATTTTGACTTTCACTTACAGAATGGCTCGAGTTTTCGCCGTACGAAATAGGCATAGCAAAATATGGCACTTTTATGAAAACGGAGCAGTTTGGAAGCAAGTTTTTCTGCGGCAAACTTGTGACACCGTACACAGAACCTCCTCTTCACTACTTACAAGGTACGATCAACACCCACTGGATTAATTAAAAAGAGATTTGATTTGAGCGTTTTTCATAAATTGAGTGTCTTAAAGGAGTTATGTCACGATATTTTAAGTAATTTTTGCGAAGAGCAAAATTGCATTCAAATTGAAGAAAACCTAAAAATAATAGTTTACTAAGGTAGAAAAACAACAAAGATGTGATAATAAACCAAACAGGAACAAGGATGGTTGAGTATGGAGAAGATTAAGACGGATTGCGAACGACGAACTTGAAAACATTGGCCAATTTTTTCAAGATGCGCCATCCGCTCCTTTAAAACCTAAACCAAAGCAATCACAATGGCCAATCACAATAAAAGTAAACGACATAACTGACCAATGAGAACTCGAAGCAAATACACGTACTAGCGCGGGAAAATGCGCGAGGCATCTAATGTGGATTTTAACAAATTGTGGGATCGCAAAAAATCAAATTTCCCCGAGCTTAACATTTATTATTAATTCACAGTCTTTGTAAACTAGATACCTAGACATCTTTCTTCGCGCGTGTCCAAGTTTCCAGCCCAAAAATTCCATAGTGATGACGTAGCTCGACAGAGATCGTGTAGTGGCTCTGATTGGTTGTTACTCAGTTTTAAATTTTCGCGCGCAAGTAACAACCAATCAGAGACAATACACGAATCTCTGTAGAGCTACGTCATCACTATGGAATTTTTGGGGTCGAATTTCAGACGTTTCTCAAGCGGGGAAAGAATTGACCGCGCGAAGAGAGACGTCCGTTTTTCAGGCTAATCAAATTAACAGTACTGATGCGACCGCAGGATTATGGGGCAGCGCCTTTACCATACTACTCAACGTGTGCTTCGTGAGGGAAAGCTTCCTGATGACACAATCGATGAGATGAGTAACCCTGGAGATCTGCGAGAGGAGCTACGTATGTGATTACATATAGTTTGTATGCTTTTAAATTTCCCACAAGGAATAAAACCTAGTAAAGCCTTTTAGGGCCTCCACAGACTAGAGAGATAGTTGTCGACAACTATTTAGTTGTCGATCATAAAAGTTGTCGATAACAAAAAAGCCAGTGTTCGTGAAGCAAGTTGTCGATAACCGAGGCCCTTAGTTATCGATAACTAGCTTCACACACTGGCTTTTTTTGTTATCGGCAACTTTTTATAATCGACAACTAAATAGTTATCGACAACTATCTCTCTAGTCTGTGGAGGCCCTTAGGAGCCTAGTCCGTCGCAGGTTAACCCCCATAATTATGTCAGTTGCCTTTGACTAACAACCAGCCAGGACTTGAACTTGACTTATACTCCTGGGTGGAGAGAGGCACTATTAGAGTTAAGTGTCTTGCCCAAGAAACACAACACAGTGACCCCGGCCAGAACTCGAATCCAGACTGTTCTCTGGAGTCCATGCAACGCGCTAAATCGAAGCTGGTACGATTACAACTGATATGAAGTGAACAAGATTGAAAACGCAAGGCACACTGGTTCAAGTTTGGCTCAAATTCATTTTTGGAATATTCTCATGCCCTCAGTCTTAAATTTTGTATCATTTAATAATTTTAAATTAAAGTTCTTCCAATCATGATCAGATCCGGCGTACATAATATAACTTAAATCAGCAGGCCCATACCAATGCGATACTTGTTTTTGTATTTTAGGGGAAATGATTGACGGAGATGATGACGATGATGACGACAATGATAGTGACAGTGACAATGAAGAGGATGATGATGACGTCACAGACAACAACAACAACACAGACGATAAAACCAAGAAAAATGATGATGATGATGATGATGATGGATTCTTCGGACGCTTCTTTGAAGCTCTTGTGGATAAGCTCGCCGTGTTTAAGACACGCATTGGCCGAGCGGGCCTGATACATAATTTTCTTCGAGGGCTACAAGTAACGGCGCCAGTCCCCTCAGGTCTGTTGCGATATTAGAATGGTTTTGTTCCATCCTCGTTCCCAGAGCTCCTCGTTTTTTTTCTTTGCGCCGAACGAGTAGCCCTGGTCGCAAGGAAAATCGAATTTTTCATTGGCTGAAAAAATGAATGCGCAACACGAATTAATGAATGGATGTCCGGAATTTTCGGACATCCGGTAACGGCTGAGACCAGAGCCTCCGTTTCGCCAACCACGTGACAAAGAACGGGATCTGGGAACGAGAATGGTTTTGTTCCTGTTCCTATGAAGGCATAGGTTTCTGGTTTCTATCCCAGTATTGACAACATGCAACATTTGTGTAACACCGGAATAATATTTAACGATTAGATTATGAGTTCGAGATTTCTATGATGTGATAGTTGATGAAGCCGCAAGTTAAAATCATAATAAAACGAGACACATGCATCAGAAACTTTCTCCGAAACGTCGGAGAAACGAGAAGAAACCACCATTTTGTAGACGACATCCAGCCACCCGTGTACTTTTGCATTGATAGTATACGAGTAGCTCAGCCAATTAGATTGCCGCATTTGCATTAGTATACTAGTAGATCTTATTAGATACTTTAGTGTGCTGTAACGCTGCATATTTTTACGGGTCTTGCAGTATTTTTGGTCGTGACTAGAATGGATAGTCCACAATCAGATCAGACGTTACCCTAACCCACAAAGAAAGCTAACAATTCTCGGGGCTATAGTAGGCTAACCGGGCGCTATTCTCGGGCTAATCAGAGCTATTCTCGGGACTAATCAGTGCTATTATAGGCCAACTACTATACTACACACTAAAATCTCTAATAAAAAATGAAATATCCAACGCTTATTCTTTTCCGGAATCTAGACTTTAAACTGTGTTTTTCGTTGCGCGCGGTCAGGAGAACTAAGGAACTGGTCTAATCTCGTACCTAGTTCTTCTCAAACCCCGTAGAGCGAGAACATCTGGGTACGAGATTAGAACTGGTCGTGTTTAGAGAGTCCCGCGTAAACCCCCAATTCAGGTCTAACTTAGACTTTGTCTAAATAATCGAGTTGAATTATTTTTATTTCGCAGACGAAGTTGAGGATGAGGCGGAAACCGCTGACGAGCTAGCTCTTACATCCAGACACATCTACGTGGTTGACGGCGGGCTCGTGTTCAATTCCCCGTTCCCTCCCCTGCTGAGATCTGAACGGAATGTGGATGTCTTTTATCTTTTGACTTCAGCGTACGAAACAGGGAAGTGGAATTTCCTTTCAAGGTATGAAGTACTGAAAATGCCTGAAAAATGTTTTTCTCAAGCAATAGCCTGCGTGCAGACGTCTCCTATTTCCTTGCTTCACGCGGAAGTGAAGCAAGGAAATAGGAGACGTCTGCACGCAGGCAACCCCGTCCCCAGGGCCATCTCCGCTTTCAAGATGGCGGGTGGGCAAACAGCAGGTCACGTGTCTCCAAAAATATTGCAGATTTTGATTGTTTCAAAATGGCGGCGGGCTCGCGATTGGCTAATTTTGTGGTCACGTGATCTGCTATTCGCCAGGGTCTTCTTTGCGCCCACCCGCCATCTTGAAAGCGGAGATGGCCCTGGGGACGAGGTTGGCACGCAGGCTACTCAAGCAATAGACTATTAGTATTTCCTATTATGGTTATGTTATTCTAACACGTATCCTGTTTGGTCGGTTAGATATTTGCACGAGCTATGTAAAGACGATTACACCTTATTTAAAAAAACATTCGCATTCGCAAAGTATGTTAGAGCTGAGCAGTACTCAATGGACCATGAACAAAGCTTCTCGATCTCCAGTGAACCCAATTTTGAGTTCTCTCCAGTGTAGTCCCATTTGCGTTCCCTCATAAAGTGCCGCGCCTGTTCATTCGACTCACCTTCAAGATAGTCACCTTCGCAGCCGCGTTATTTGAGTGGTCTCGCGTCACTTATCCTCAGTTCCCACCACAGGTCACCAAAGCGTATTATGGGAGTTTGTATGGAGCTGAAATTCGATCGAAAATAATTTTCACTTTTCCTTCGAAAAGTTGTAAATAATGTGAAATAAAGTTTAAAAACCTCACCTGTTGTCTTTTCCGGTGTTTTTATCGCTTCTGGAAGCTGCTATGGGCGAATTTCGACCTTCGGTCGAATCTGCCACTGTAGTGTACTAATAGAAGGGAAAGGTCGGAAAGCAATTTGAACATTTCCCTAACCGTTTTTCGAGGTTCGGTTAGAAATGCTCGCTAAAAATATATTTCTTCCCAGCCGGCGCTTTCAAATCACACTAAATCTCAAGAAGGATGATGTACGTACCTTTCTGTGTGATTCAATCGCCAATAGACCGATCTCTCGAAGCACAGTTTTACGTTGAAAACAGCTAAATTTTTTCAACGGCAGCCATTGCATGGGGACGAGGCTATGTTCCAGCAAGTGGGTCAAAAACCAACGGCCGAGCGCCAAAGTATACTCCACCAGGGGTGATACGCGTAACCTCTGTGTCGCTCAATACCAAACGCACTCCCTCCCGGGTAAGTACACTTTGGCACCTGAATTTCCCGCCAAAGTTTGAACGCCGGCCGCCAGCGGCGTTCAAACTTTGGCGGGAAATTCAGGTGCCAAAGTGTACTTACCCGGGAGGGAGTGCGTTTGGTATTGAGCGACACAGAGGTTACGCGTATCACCCCTGGTGGAGTATACTTTGGCGCTCGGCCGTTGGCTTTTGACCCACTTGCTGGAACATAGCCTCGTCCCCATGCAATGGCTGCCGTTGAAAAAATTTAGCTGTTTTCAACGTAAAACTGTGCTTCGAGAGATCGGTCTATTGGCGATTGAATCACACAGAAAGGTACGTACATCATCCTTCTTGAGATTTAGTGTGATTTGAAAGCGCCGGCTGGGAAGAAATATATTTTTAGCGAGCATTTCTAACCGAACCTCGAAAAACTGTTGGGGAAATGTTCAAATTGCTTTCCGACCTTTCCCTTCTATTAGTACACTACAGTGGCAGATTCGACCGAAGGTCGAAATTCGCCCATAGCAGCTTCCAGAAGCGATAAAACACCGGAAAAGACAACAGGTGAGGTTTTTAAACTTTATTTCATATTATTTACAACTTTTCGAAGGAAAAGTGAAAATTATTTTCGATCGAATTTCAGCTCCATACAAACTCTCATAATACGCTTTGGTGACCTGTGTTCCCACAAGTAGATGAGCATTGCGTGACGATACAAGGCTCCGAAGGCGGACTATTATACAAAGCCCTATATTTATCAATTGATTAAAATTGATTACAATGTAGGAACTATTTAGTTTGATCTTGTTTTCTTTGTGTCCTTTCAGGAACTGCTATTAGCAGAAGAATGGGCCAAAAAGAACAAATTTAAATTTCCTCCTATAAAAGCAGAACTACAGTACAAAAAGCACGGTTTGAAGGAATTCTACGTGTTTCGTCATCCTAAAGATCCAACTTGTCCAATTGTCATCCACTTTGTGCTGGCAAATAAAACTTTCAAGGAACAGATTAAACCAGGTATTGTTTCTTTGTTTGTTTGTTTTCATTCAGGGGTCTGGGTTTGAGCCCTGGCCGGGGTCATTGTGTTGTGTTTTTGGGCGGGACACTTACTGTGCGAATAAAAAAACCGTGAACACTTTTTTTAACTTTGACATTATCAAACCGCCAGAAGAAAAGTCAGGAAACTCAAATTTACACTTTGTTTTTGCAGAAAACGTTGCAAAAATAGCAATAAAATAAATACACGAAGAAAATAGACCAATTTTTGGCAAAGGAAAATTTAAGCGTTAAATCAAAGTGTTCAGACACGCTTTTCTGATTCGCACAGTAATTCTCACAGTGCCTCTCTCTACCCAGGTGTATAAATGGGTACCGGCGAACTGTAAGGGAAACCTGACAAAATGCTGGCGGATTATCTGCGATGGACTAGCATCCCATACAGGGGGAGTAGCAATACTCCTATAGTCGCTTTATGCACATAAACTGGAGTTAAGCGTCGGTATTGATGAGCCATAGTTTTGATTGGAACAAACTAGTACTTAAAACTTTAACCCAGACTCGTACCCAGTCGTTATTTTCCCTTCGTCTCTTCCCAGAACACCCCACGCGCCGTGTAATTGATCTCGCTCCAGATTCCCTCTACTAAAATGGTTTCTTCCCAGATAAATAGCGAATAGGTACGAGTCTGCCTTTAACCTACCAGAATTGTAATTTTATTTGAAATTTTATTTCTTTTTAATCCTCAGGCATATTTCGCGAAACAAAAGAAGAAAAAGCCTTTGGCAACTTCTCACTTTTCGAGGATCGCCATAAACCGTACAGCACTTTCAACTTCCATTATCGAGAGGAACAGTTTAACCGCCTGGCGGATCTCAATGAGTTTAACACGCTACTCGGTGAACAAACTATTAAAGACGTTATTGCTGAATGTATACAAAGACGACGCCGACTTCAATCTCCGGAATTTCAAGCACGTAGCTAACACTTACATGTTAAAGTGCTAATGAAACGAAATAACTTTTTTCTTCTTTTCTCTCTAAGTTGTTTTTTAACATATTTCAAGTCTACGGAAGCCGATAAGGGACAATCCAAATATATTTTCCAAATCCGTAAATATTTTTCAAATCCCTAAAATTATTTTAAATCGCAAAGTTTTTGCAAATCACTGTTGAAGAGTTTGCCAAATCTAAAAAATTATTACAAATCCTAATAAGATTGTTAAATCCAAAAATAACTTTTTACAATCCGAAATTAGTTTGCAATCCAAGAATCGTCGTCAAATCCAGAAAAATATTTTGGAAATCGGAAAAAATAAACTTTAAAACAAGGAACGGGGAATGGAAGAACGGGGAACGGGGAATGGGAACGGGGAATTTTTTAGAGCAAGATGTACTCGTGAGAGTAAAACCATATACAGTAGAATCCCGATCTCTAGAAAAAAATCGGGGGAGTTTGAAATATGGGAGGTAAAATTACAGTGAAAACGACTATTGGTTCGAGTTAGCGAGGTTTTGGAAATCGAGGGTTCAAGAAATCGGGATTCCACTGTTGTGGCAAGACTGGCGTCAGAACAAAGTGGTCAGTACTACGAATATCGAGACGAGATCAGATAAAAGACAGAACACTCAATTGAATTGATGCAAGAAACAGGAAGAAATGAGCAAAGTATATATCTCTTCTCCAAATGCAATAGCCTCTTGGAAGCTACAGTACTCTCTGACGAAATTGGACAAGAAAAATATTATATCCGTGATGAAAACAAAGCAAAGCATCTGAATTACGGAGGAGGGCGAAAGCCTGACGTACAGATCGGAAACCAACATGACCTCGCTAGAAGGAAGAGCCTGAGCACAGTCGAAGGCTTGAAAGTCGTCCTCATAATACAACATATACTTCAAATTAATATTACCCGTTAGTAGTATATATAAGGGGGGTACTGGCTCACTTCCCCACCCCCGGTGGGCCCCCCAGCCATTGCTCAGCCACATTGCTGTACGCCCCGGCGTACGCGAACTTGGCCCAGTAAGCTAAGCGGCCCCGGCGTACATGGCCTCCTGCTACCCGGGCCCCAGCCCTCCCCGGCCCGGCGTACATGGCCCCGTTGCCCTTCCCCCATGGCTGGCCCACCCCCTCGCCGGCCCACACCCCAGGCCCCAGCCCCCAGCCCCCAGCCCCTGCCCTGCTGCCCGAATACCCATTTAGAGAAACGTGGGCCATGGGGTATATCCGCCCGGCAACAAGGCGACTATGGATGACCTCATAGAAGAGATGCCTGTAGAGTATTAAGAGCTCGAGTCCCCAGCGCTACCCACCCGTGGCCCCAGCAGTGAGCCCCTGTCCACTCCAGGGGGACAATCCGCGTGTGATATCACCGAAGCAATCAAAGCTAAAATCCGTGAGCGCGTTGCCATGGGATAGAAAGCAATAAATGCACATCTACGGGCCGCCCCTGTATATGCATGGCGGGAGCGAATCGTCCGTGCATATGCATGTACATTGTGCCCCATCGGCCTGGAGTGTGGGCCTGGAGTGTGCCTGGGGCGGCAAATGTGTTGAGCGCTACTATAGGGTAGGCGCTTGGCACGACGTTGAAAACTTTGCCCTCTGTGACGAGGAGTACGTGGTCCCCTGACTTGCGCACTTTGGCGAGGATGAGTGAGTGAGTGAGTGAGTGAGTGAGTGAGAGATCGATGCTCAGCTCAGGCCAGCGGGAACCGTGGCTACTTGGAGACCCCAGGCCAGCAAGAACTGCGGCCACTTGGAGGTCCCAGGCCTCCGCCCCACCCAGGGTCTACTGGCGTTAGCGCCCGCCGGAGCTAGGCATGGCAGGTGTGTCTTATGTCCCACTTTTTGTGTTTGCGTGGTTCCGCGGTCCAGTAGGTTCGAGAAAACGTCGCTGCGATCGTGTTGTTCTACACGCCCTCTTCGAAAGACATGAAGGCTATATTCGAAAGTTACGCTGGAGAGCTTTCCGCGACTGCCCAGTGGGGAAAGAACTCCTATCAAACTAGAAGTACTCTCGCCTTGTGTTCAGCCTCCGGTACACTTATGACATCCTATTAGACTCTTGCTGTTTCACCTGAGACAGCAGCCATGTCAAATGCGCACCAACTGTTAGAAGACACGCTCTTCGAAGGCGGGAAGACAGCCCCTGCTGGAACGGCAGCCGCTGCCCCCGCTACCACCGCCGGGACGGCTACAGCTATCGGAAACAACATCTTTGAAGCAGCGGCTACCGGAATAGCCTGCGAATACAGCCGCCTTCCATCGCGCTCCGCTTGCAGCGCGATAGAATTGAAGGCGACTGTATTCGCAGGCCACCACCGGAACGGCGCCGGACGATCCCAGAGAGCAGTTGGTTATCCTGGTTGCCACAGGCAAAGCGAAAGAATTCATCGACGTCCGCCACGGCGATGTCCAACGCTTGATCGAGGAAGTGGTGAAAAAGTACTTTAAGAGGTACCAAGCTGCTCTCGCCAGTCGGGTAACAGAGACTCTCGTCAATAACTTCCTCAAACTCGTCTGCAAAGCAGTGGCTATAGCCGTTCCAATCGACAGCGATAAGTCTCTTCACAAGGACCTGAAAGAAGATTACATCATTCAAAGAAGTTGTGCTCTGCTGCTGGCTTGCTCTCTCTCAAGTTCGGGCGGCTAATAGCCGTAGCTAGTGGCTAACCACGTTGTTCCCGCAGACCCAGCTGACCCCGCAGCTGGAAAAGCTGCTACTTGTGAAGTTGATAGCAGCGGGGCAAGTTCTTGAGCAAGTGCTTCAGCAATTAAAAATATAAAGGCCATAATCCACCTGTAAGCCGTGCCGGCTCTGTGGTGTTGGAGTAAAATCTGCTAAATTCACGCTATTCACGCTTCCTGTTTCTTGCATCAATTCAATTGAGTGTTCTGTCTTTTATCTGATCTCGTCTCGATATTCGTAGTACTGACCACTTTGTTCTGACGCCAGTCTTGCCACAACAGTGGAATCCCGATTTCTCGAACCCTCGATTTCCAAAACCTCGCTAACTCGAACCAATAGTCGTTTTCACTGTAATTTTACCTCCCATATTTCAAACTCCCCCGATTTTTTTCTAGAGATCGGGATTCTACTGTATATGGTTTTACTCTCACGAGTACATCTTGCTCTAAAAAATTCCCCGTTCCCATTCCCCGTTCCCCGTTCCCCGTTCCCCGTTCTTCCATTCCCCGTTCCTTGTTTTAAAGTTTATTTTTTCCGATTTCCAAAATATTTTTCTGGATTTGACGACGATTCTTGGATTGCAAACTAATTTCGGATTTGTAAAAAGTTATTTTTGGATTTAACAATCTTATTAGGATTTGTAATAATTTTTTAGATTTGGCAAACTCTTCAACAGTGATTTGCAAAAAACATTGCGATTTAAAATAATTTTAGGGATTTGAAAAATATTTTACGGATTTGGAAAATATATTTGGATTGTCCCTTATCGGCTTCCGTACAAGTCACCTAAACTTGAAAAAATATTCAAGTTTGGTGTCTTGAAAATCGTCGAAAATCGGTCTTTTTTGGCGACAAAAATATAATCCCGACTCCTGCGAATAACTCAGCGGTTAACTTGTTTGTGACGTCACCGGGTTGACTCGTCGTATCGTGCCGTATAATTTATTTCTCTGGTCGTTTTATGGTTGTTTTGAGCTTTACTACGGCTGATTCCCACGATTATTCGTCTTCTAGCGAAGATACCGACGCTACGCGACTCAGAAGAAACTGAGAAGATTCAGATCATATTTTGGTCGTGGGTGGACCCAAAGAACGCTACCAAGACGAGCCACTTGCCGTCGATGAAGACAATGATGATTCTCGATCCTGAAAAAAGTGTGAAGATGATGACGGCTTATTAAACCCCGTCTGTATCAGAGGCTCGATTCGAACAGCGAGTGGGTCTTGCTATATGGTAAATAATGCTGCCTTCTTATAAATTATAATGTCCTTTTAAACGTAAGCTTATAAAGTTATATTCAATCAATAACATAAGTCAGTTTTAGCGAACTGTTCGGTTGTTGTTTGCATAGCGCCATATAAATGATCATGATCGATGTAAGTTATTAAAGTTTTTACTTATGTATGACTGTTGTTTTGGTGCTCTTGTGGTCATTGTAGTATGGAACTTCTTGTGAGTGTGAGCGAATGTAGACGCTGTCGATAAAATATCTGTGCAGTCGGGAAGTTTAATTTCGAGAGAGTGTATCCGGAGTATCAAGGCTCCTTGTCTGACTTCGAAGCACTCATCAATAGCACTGTTTTGGAGCAAGTGGGTCCTCTTAGGGGCAAGACTGGCCATAAATTACAATTTTCAATCATCAGGGACTAGAAATGCTCAAATGAGTGAGTACTGTTCAATATAATTTGGCCAGTCTTGGCATCATGATCACGTTGGATAATTGTTTTGTGCTTGCGTGCAACGTGTTTGTCTGTACATGTATAAAGTTACATGTACATTAGTTCTACATTAATCTTACTGTTCAATATAAAATGCGAACTGTCTCTAGCAATTCAGCAATGAAGTTCTGAGGTTTTCTCAAGTCACTATTGAAATATAATTTGAAACTATTTTATTGAACGGGTTTTTCCAGCATAACTGCAAGAATTTGTCAGATTTCCAAAATTGATGCACGGTTACAAAGATCCATCCTTTCTGCTTCAGATGCGTGTCAAACTATGCGTGTCAAATCACGTGATGATTGATGACGTCACAATGGCTTTGATGTGTAAGACCCCAAAAGCGCGCTTATATGCGCTTCCGGGAGTGAAAGGGTTAAATCTATTTAACAAATAGATTCTATTTGGTCGTGCGTCTGTACTCTAATAGAGTACAGATGACGTCAAAACGTGACAAGAACAACTAAAGTGGCCCACGAGACGCAGTCGAGTGGGTCACTGTTGACGTCACTGTCACTGTCACTGTCACGTCACTGTCACTGTTGACGTCTTCTGTACTCTATTAATAGCCTGTACAGACCCACGGCCAAATAGAATCTATTCGTTTTATATAATTTTGGAGATATTCGCTTCGGATTTTCACTTGAATGTACGCTAAATAAGCCGATAAAAATTATGTCAACAAACATCGAGTTTAGGCCACAGTGTTTTCATGCACTCAAATAAAACTTTGTGAAAACTAAACGGCTTAAAATAAACTACAGCTCAACTCAGCAAATGTTTCGAAAAACAAATATTTAGAGACTAACCTGATATGAGGAAAAACAATCGGAATTATTCCAGTCCAAATCCCGTTGCAAATCGCTTCACGGCGAGCGATAATCTCGCTAAATTTCTCGGATTCTGTTCACAATGAGCTAAAAGTCCATCATATTTTCTTCCAAGTTCTAGCCAAGCTTGAACAGCTGATTTAAAATTCGTATCAATTGATCTACATTGAATTTCCTACGGAATATTTCCAGTTTGATGAAAAGTTTTCTCTGTTTTGAGATGGCAATGCGAAGAATTCGTGTTGTAGCAGGGCGCGCGTGTTTTCCCGCCTCACGTGACGTCATTCGTCCGTCTGTACTCTAATAGAGGACGGTTCTAAACCAATCACAGCGCGAGTTTTACACAGTAAATTATATAATGTCGCATACTGTAAAGTGGCTTATAGACTACGACATTTCAGGTGAAATTGTCACGAGTGCATCATAACTGCAACTTCTGGCCGCCGTCTAATTAGTTTTTAAAATACCTTCAACTAATTCAGTTAAAGCTGTATGAAACAGCTCTAAATTGTCATGGGTTCCAATCCATCTAAGAAGGATCCTCATTTCACAATCAAACACGCAATACCTTTACGTTACAATAATAATGTTCAGGAAGAATCGATTCGCAATGGAGTTGTAAAGGCCTGGATAACAGAAATGCTGGCAAAGTACATTCAACCATACAAGGTAAGCTGGTTAAAGGTGACGGTTTACATCTCGCTTTCTTCACTGCTCATTATATATCTTTTTTTTTTGGAACTTGCCTGAGAATTTAGCTAGGTGGTGTCTTGACAAGACTCACAATCAGATCGCGTGTTGCGATGTGATGAATACATTAGCGACCTTTAGATCGGAGTACGAGTACGAGATTGACTACGAGTACGACTTTCTAATTTCAAATCAGTTACGTTCTCAGAGCCCTCGCTTCTCCCTGTTGCTGACCTGTAGAGAAGGAGGCCCAGAAACGAGATTGGTGTTAGACGGGTTGATGTAAACCCTGCGCACTGGGTTTGAAAAGTTGTACTCGTACTCAATTTCGTACTCGTCCTCCGATCTAAAGGTCGCTAATATGAGAATTCTGGGCCACTACAAAAAATCTGAGACCAAACTGGCCACTACTCAAACTGGTCTAGAATTCTCATGTGGTATTCAGTTTGGGGTTTCCGGTTGGAATCGGTTAGAACCTGTTTTGTTTCACTCTATAGTATCTCTCTGCATCGCCTTGCTGAGTTCCCTGGAAGGCCAACGGCCGCCGCCTTAAAAAACCGAGGCGTTACCACGAATTAATAGTAGGATGAACATCTAATTTCTCAATTTTCTCAGTTTCTATTTCTATATATTTTTCAATCGCATGGTTTAGTTTTGTAATGTCAGCTTCGCTGCACCTACGGTGTCAACTTGTTGCATCTCTGATGTCCGTATGCTAATGTGCTGATTCCATCATATAATATATATCGTTTATCATCATAGCAGCTAAGTGTATAAGTGAAATTTTATTGATTTCGTATCTCGGTGTTAACGTTATGTAATTTACTTCGTATAATATTCATTTTATGATGTTTTTGTTCTTGTTTAAAGAGTGTATCTCTATAGTGTTGTAATCTAATGTTGATGTGTTGATTCCATCATCTGTGTTATTGTTAAATAATTGAGTAGTTTTAAATATATTTGCATTTGAAAAGGTGTTTATAAAAAGTGTCTGACGCGTCAGACAGTCATCTAAATGAAGCAATACTTGTAAAATATAACCGACACAGCTGTGTCGTGACGTTATATATATAACTTTTCACTTTGCGAATCAACTTGATTTAAATTTTTTTCTACACTAATTATATATAGATGAATAATTGGGAAGAATTGTACGAGAAACTAGATGAAATGATTTTTAAACATTATGATGTAGAGTTGAATATTCCTTCTTGCATGGGTCAACAGAGTTGCGCCCAAGGGCGTCAAAATGTACTGCTGCATGCAACCGCATGTTATTAATAGATGACAAAAACACAATTGTTTGTTCATATTGTGGACAAATATCGTTTGATGTTTTACTGTTCAGGCAAGTAGGGCCAACTGTGGTACCACAGTCAGAAACGTGTTGATAGAGAGTTAACCCCAAGTAAAATTACCATTCATTTCACGTTTTCGCGTCAGTCCTCGAGTTTGATTCTGATCAAAATGAACTCTCTACCAAGTCTGTCACTGTGCCCCTGATGAAAATGTCAGACCTTCTGAACAGTCACTCATTTTAAGTGCATCATCATTCTATGCTGATTCTTAGTTACCACGTTAATGAGCTCATTAAATGGTTACAGTTTTATCAGTAGGTTTTCTAACGTTTCATCACGTATACGCATTCAGACTAAATTCATCATGTTTAACGAAATATATTTACTCATTCGTAAGAACTACAGGTCAGGAAGTGCCGCGTTTCCATTAAATTTATGCAATGCAATGCAAAACATTGCAGGGAAATTGCAAAAAATAATACATTTACAGTGCTTGCGCTGTACAACTGATTATTCATATGTAAATGAAGGTATAAATTTCTAGGAAGACATGTTTCGAATTCGAAGAAAGTCAAATCATTTTCATCATAAAATTGATTAGTTTTCAATGCAATTAATTTAGTTTTAAAAGACCAATTCTTGAATTGTATTTTTGTTATTGGTTGAGTAATAGCATCAAAAGAAGCTCGTACATTTGCTCCATCTTTATTAAGATTTAAAATCAATAAATCATTATTATATAAAGAAAACCAAAGCATTAATTTCTTATTTTGATAAGAACTTACATATGATGAAGTTTGAGGCTTTGGTATCCTAGAAATACTAATTTTTTATCATTTATATTGATTGAGAATATCTTTTGATTGTTTGAATCTGTAAAAGTAATATAAGACGAAATACCTTGTTTATGTTCAAATACAATACAAAATGTAAAAATATTTTGTATATTTAAATTATTTATTTCTAATCCTGTAATATCCATTCCATCCTTTCCAAAATAATGGCTTATATTTTTATTAATAGTGAATGATGAAGTAACACCATCTATATCACCTATTATTTTCACACCACTTATCTCAATACCATATGATTTTTTCCTCAAGATAAGATTTTGAGGGTTTGAAAAATTAATATAAGCATCAAACAGATCAAGATAAACTGAATTATTAATTAATTCTCTATTTTCATTCAGTTTACTATTAATAGTTGATTGAAATGATTTAATCCACCCCAAATTAACAACAGAGCCATTATCACTAGGATCAATTTCAATGTTTGTTATTTTATTAAGATTGATATTTATATCTTCACCAAAGTGGATTGCATTATTTTCGTAATAGAATAGTAAGAGTATCGTAAACATTAGAGTCAACGTTTGAGTTATTACCAGTTATACTATATAAAATTAAATAACAAGTTTGCCATTGAGTACTTTGATCCACAGGCCATTCACCAACCATGTAATAAGTAAAAAACAGCTGCAACAACCCACTATCTGAATATTTATGCATATTAATAATATATTTATTATATTTAGCAGGTAAAGTATTATATACACCATCATTACCAACATTTTTCATTGATTGTTTATTTATATTAATTGAAGTCGATTCAACATTTACAGTTGCATCAGGTCGATTCCAGGTAGGAAAGAATTCAACAGCTAATGAATATTCATTATGAGGTAAAGATTTACAATCAACACTCAATTGACCATAGAATTGATATGAATCCTTTACACCTGGACGAGGTTCTCTCGTGAGATCAAATTTAATTACCTTATGATTAAGTCTATGAATTCCTAAGTCTTTATTTGTTATTGATAAATTTCTTGTTTTGTTTTCAGTACTCGGCCTCCCAAAGATTGGGATCATCCATTACAAAGTCAAAAACATTTAACTTGTTAGTAGATGAATCGATATGACTTGATACAATGGTAGCATCAACGTATTTTTTATTTGTGAATTCAGCATCAGTTGATGGATCTTCTATTGTACTCATACTATAACCATTTAATTATATATCAGTATCTGTTCTTAAACAAGTATTGATTTGATCATCAACATATTGTTTACTAATAGCACCATATTGAATTCACTATTTATGGTTGTTAACAACAACCATGAATATTCATATCACTTTTCAAATCTGGGGATATAGCAAAAGGCGCTTTCATTACAAAAACAGGATTATTCAGTAAAAAAATTTTGGACTCATCCTGATCCTAAAAAGGAAAAAGCAAGTTGTAATTATGCAGAGAAAATTAATGGTAAATGGGTAAATCATTATTGCTCATGAATTATATAACATAATTATATAATGGTTAAATCATATTGTATCAAACAAAAGAAACAAACTGAATGTGTTAAAGGTTCAGAAAAATATGTTAAAACCAAAAAGAATAGAATGATGATGAAATGTAAATGTGGAATTACTAAAACAAAATTTGTTAGTGGTCCTGCAAGCAGGCCCCTTCGGGGTCAACAAGGGGAAACATATTTCTTAAAGCCGCTAAAATAGGTTATAAACTTGGTAAAAGAAAAGATTATCATCGAATGAGCAATTCTGGATTTTCAGATTCTGGTGGAAATAAATTCAGAAAACAACCATGGTTATATGGTGATGGGTTAGATATTCATAAAGCTATTTTAAAAGTTGCTCCTAAAAAAGGATTTGTATTACCGGGTCATAAATATACTGACCCTGGTAATCCACTTCATAAACAAGTGAAATGGGATAATGCTGGTAATATATTGGAAATATATCAAAAACCAACTGGACGAACTGATGCTATAAGTATGCAACATGATATAAATTATAGCGTCTGTAAGAATGATCTGAAATGTAAAAATGTTGCTGATAAAAAAAATGGTAAAAGCATTAGATGCTATTCCTTATAAACAAAGACAATTGGGTCATGCACTGGCAAGAAATATGATTAATACTAAGCAGAAGATAGGTCTTGGTGTTAAAAAGAAAACAAAAAACGGGAAAAGGCGTTGAGTAATGATTGGGCTCAATTAGCTGATGAATTACATAAACCAATCGTAAGGAAATTTCCAAAGAGAAGGGTAATAATTACAAGAGGAATAAATGATACATGGAGTGCAGATCTTGTTGAAATACCAGGTTTGAGTAATTGGAATAAAGGTAATAAATACTTGCTAACCATCATTGATGTATTTAGTAAATATGCTTGGGTTAAACCATTGAAAAACAAATTAGGTAAAACAGTTATAAATGCATTTAATGATGTAATTACATAAAAAAAACACCAAAGTTTCTGTGGACAGATAAAGGATCTGAGTTCTATAATCAAGATTTTAAATCAATGTTGAAAAACATGGAATTACACTTTATTCAACAGAAAATGAAGAAAAGGGTTCTGTTATTGAGAGATTCAATAGAACATTACAATCAATAATGTATAAAGAATTTACGAAACAAGGTAATACAGTTTATATTAATATCTTATCAAAATTAATTGAAAAATATAATAATACATATCATAGTGCTGTAAAGTTCTCAAACTCATTAATAATTCATGAGCTAATTAACCTATGAGAAGCCACGCATTTCGTCACGTGTATGAGGTTTGATACCCGGTGAAGACCATGTGGCGGGAACGTTTGTCACGTGCATGATTCTGGATATCCAATTAAATGACAGATGAAGATCACTAGTGATCTTCATATGCAATTTTATTGGATATCCAGATTCTTGCGGCATTTATATGACTTAGACTTAAACTAAATAATTATCATGTAAGCATTTTTCAAAGAGAAAGATAATTCAATGTTTTACCAGCTGGAGTCGAACCTGTGACCTTCTGCACGGTGGTCGGACGCTCTACCATTGAGCTACAAGCTACTTGAATGACTTAGTGCATTAAAGTAGATTATCATCATGCTCGAAATGCAAAATAACAAATTTTCACTTATTAGTACTTTCTTTTTAAAGCATTTGTTTGAAGCGGCCTCGTGCTTTCATTTGTTTCTCGATCTTTGGATACCACGATGAAACCCTCGCACTCGTTTTTTTATATACTACATGAAACCAATAGAGGTGAAAGATAATGAATCAAAAGCTGTATTATAGTAAACCACCAAAAAAAAACACAATTTAAAGTTGGAGATAAAGTTAGAATAAGTAAATATAAAAGAAAAGTATTTGATAAAGGATATACACCAAATTGGACAGAAGAAATATTCGTTATAAAAGAAATACAACCAACAATTCCAATCACATATAAAATTGTTAATCTAATGGATGAAAAAATTAAAGGATCATTCTATGAACAAGAATTACAAAAGACAAATCAAGAAATATTCAGAGTTGAAAAAGTTATAAAAAGGGATGGGAAAAGATCATTTATAAAATGGTTAGGTTATCCTGAAAAATTTAATTCATGGATATAAAAAATAAAAAATATAGTTATAATATAGATGACACTAAAAGCGCCTGCAAGCAGGACTAAATGTTCTGGTAAAACAGCATGGAAAATATTTAAAGGCTTCATTAAATTTACAATGTTTATCGGTTTCTGGATTATAGTTTTTACGTTTATATTCCCCTCTTTTGCTGCTCTTGTACTTTAAATAAAATCACACAATTATATAAAATATTAACATATGTTACTATTTTATATTTAACCCCAAAGGGGTAGCGAAGCTGTGCCTCATTCCCCTTTCCCCACCGGCGGTGGGGCGAAAGGGGAATTCGGATGGAACTTAAAAATGGAGAGAGTTTTTTTTATAAGAGCAATCTTTAATATATTTTGTATATCTTTTATTAGAAAATAATTTGTTACAATATTTACATTTTAATTTACCTGTTTGAAAATAATTGTTTATATTCCAAATTACATCATCATAATCATTACTAACAAGTGTTTTATAATTAATTTTTTTTAATTTTCAATACTGTATATTGCTTTGATTTTCACTTAATACACCATTTCCATTTGGAGTTTTAAGTTCAATTGCAAATCCATTATAATCCCTGTTTGGATTAAGTATTATTATGTCTGGAGTTCCTTTTTGATAACCACGTTGTATTGCTTCTATACGTTGATCTGTAGTTCCAAGACATGATATAAATTCGCCAACTATTATTGCTTTTGGATAATAATTCTTTAAATAA
Organism: Desmophyllum pertusum; assembly: GCA_029204205.1. Taxonomy (NCBI): domain Eukaryota; kingdom Metazoa; phylum Cnidaria; class Anthozoa; order Scleractinia; family Caryophylliidae; genus Desmophyllum; species Desmophyllum pertusum. The sequence goes on from MU827303.1 coordinate 3,064,308, forward strand.
GAGATCACTTTCTTACGTAAGGAATTTTCATTTAAAATTGAAAATGTAATATCACTATCAAAACTCATATATAATTACAACAGAAAAAAAATTCTTAATATGGGATTTCCCATGTAAAGAATAATTTGTAAAAATATAATGATTGTTTATTCAAGTAAATGCTCATTGACAAAATTAAGAAGATTTATAAGATTATCAGTGATATTTTCTTTATTATAAAGATTATATTGTATTCTAAATAAACATCTTATTTCATCTAATGTTAAATCTTTTGTATTTAAAAAATATTCAATAATATTATCAAAACTGTCTTCTTTGAAATCATAATCATTTTCAGAATCAACTTTAGTTGTTAAACTTTCACTTTCACTTTCTGAAGAAGAAATATAATCTTCACTTTCATTTTCTGATAATTGTTTTTCAGCTTGCTTTAAAAAATATTTACCTTTCATACTTATATATAATTACAAACTATATATTTTATTTTTTTTAAAGCTTAAATTATAAAGTAAACCATGAAAGACATTTTATAAAAATGAGTCTGTTATTTTTATCAAAAATAAAATTTATTATATAGACACGAGTGTTTTACTGGAAAATAGACCACTCGTAAAATTCATACGAAACTACATCCGGGACCCGAGTGGCGTATTTTCCATATCCTCACTAGTGAGGATATCGATGACGTCATTTCCCGCTTTTGCATGGCTTTTTGTGCAAAGCTGCCAAACTCCGGTTGAAAATGGCGAGCGATAGATTCGTAAAATTCACTGAAGCCGACATGAAATCGTTCACAGAGGAGTAGGAAAATGTTAACACGAAGAAGAAAACTTCATATGACTTAAAATTATTCAAGGAGTTCCTTGCAAGTGAAGACGAAAGGAGAGAAATTAGGAAAGTCCAGCCACCGAGCTGAAAGAGTTTGCGGTAAAGTTTGTGCTTTTGTCGTTTGTCTATATAATAAAAAGAACATTACACGGTGGCTTGAAGATATGAATTTTATTTTCTCGTGTTAAAAACAATATTTTACTCACTCGCTGCGCTCGTTCGTAAAATATTGTTTTTACCACTTGAAAATAAAATTCATATCTTCGCGCCGCCGTGTAATATCCTCTATATATAGTTTGACTTAAAACTTTTTTCTGTTGTAATTATATGTAAGTATGAATAATACTAATTTAGAAATGATCAACTCTTAAATATTATTAAAAATAATACTAAAACATTATATAAGGTCAGAGGTCTATAACTAGAGGTTTCCATCTAGCATTGCGCGCGGCCCATCAGATTGGGAGTTAGGCTATTTTTAGACATTTTTCGCGCGAAACCAGCAGCCAATCACGCACCATGCCTGACAAATATGGTCACTGAACGCGCTAGCTCGACAATTTTTGTTCAAGACGGTTGACAGTGAAATTTGAAAAGATGGCTAAAATTATTAAGTAAAAAACCTTGGCCCTTAAATCAAACAAAAGTTAATTCTACTAAATAATGCACGAAGTTTGGAACGAAATATTTAATGGGAAATTCCTGTAAATGTACAACTAATGCGACTGAAAGAGCACTAAAGGCAGCCTGAAATTAGTTTACGGGAAGATCAGATCCGAAAACCGCGGACATATAAGCTTAATTAATTCGTCCAAAGAATGAAAGCCTGTTTACAACACAAGTTTAAGCTTAGTCTATTCAGTATTGTTACCTTGTATTTCGAAGAGGCTTGTCAATTCCAGCTGAATTAAGTTTTTACAATCAGCACAATAAATATCCACGGCAGTTCGTCAAGCGTTCGTGACGGTCAGATCACTTCACAGTGAAATTCTCTTCGAAGACCACTCTTTCTTTCCATCCATGTAGATATTGAGGGTTTCCTTTGTTCTTTTACTTCAATGAACTTGATTTTAAGCTCAGTTCGTTTCAACAGTAGTCGCGCAAGTTTTGCCCGCCGTATAATGTAAACAAGTGAAACCTTCGGCTGCGTATAGCTGTCCGTTCAACTTGTAAAATGAATATAATGTTCAGCTCCACAATTATTTCGAATCTTCCCATGTTAAGCTAAACCATCGGCACAATTTTCCAGAATATACGAAACTTTGGAGAGATTGAGCGAAGATTTTAAATCCGCGGAGAACACTTTTCATTCAACTTGCCAACTGGACAGCGCGCCAGTCCGCCAGAAGTTTTGCCGCCGAATTCATACAAATCATGCTTCATTTAGATTGAACTGAAAAATCACTCAGTCGATTTATAGTTTTACAAAAAGTATACCGAAGTTTGACCTAAATTTAGTGAAGTATTTAAACAATTATTACATTCTGCTGTGACGCTTTTCGCTTTTCCTTGGCCAAAGTTTCTGTCTTTGCGTAGCGCTCGCCGCATATCATTTTAAAGATGGTTCAACTTCAACGTGATTGGCTGCTGGTTTCGCGCGAAAAATGTCTAAAAATAGCCTAACTCCGAATCTGATGGCCAAGGCCCAATACCAGAGATGGAAACCTCTAGTTATAGACCTCTGATAAGGTAAATAAAAAGTTTGATTCCTTAAATCGGCAAATTAAGTTACAAAACCGACATATTGAAATGTTGAAAAATAAAAGAGCTGATTTTATACAAAAAAAGGTTTGTTAAAATAAGTAAAAAACCTGAATTAGATATAATTAAAGAAAAATTAGAACCAATACCAATGAAAAGAAAAAGATTTGTTAAAGGAATAAAAAAACCTGAATTAGAAACAATCATTGAAACACCAATCCCAGCCCCAAGAAAAAAACCTGTCCCAGCTCCAAGGATAAAGAAATTAAAAAGAGATATAACACAAATTGATAATGCATTAGAAAAAAATGTGAGGCAATATAAAATATCAGTTGTTAATACTTATAGTCCTCTGACTGAATTAAAAACAAATATTAAACCAATAATTAATTTATTGAAAAATAATCTTGATGAATTAAAAGGTATTAAATTTAATAGAGGATTAGAAATAAAAATGGTAAAATATACAAATGATGATAAAAAACAAGATATTATAAAAAGTATAGAACAAATATTTTGGACTAATTCTTTTATTTTAACTTCTGAAGATGATATTGGAAAGGTATTAAATAAAACAATTGATGAATTAACAAAAATAATTCATGGATTCTTATCACAGGGATCTGGTTGGCAAATACAATAAATTTATTATCAATATTTTGATATTCATGCTTGCAAACCATTAAAAGGAGGCTCTTAATAAAAAGAACTTCAAAATCCAATGAAAGGACTCATAAATATTCAAAATGAAGATGAAAAATGTTTTATGTATTGCCATCTCTACTACTTACATAAAGATAAAATTAAAACCAAACCTCAACGTGTTAGTAAATATAAAAATTATTTAGGCACAGTTGATTATACAGATATTGAATTTCCTGTTAAAATTAATCAATATAATAAAATTGAAAAAATGAATAGCATACGAATAAATGTATTCGGTTATGAAAATAAGAATGTATTTTCATTGTATGTTAGCAATATACAAAATACTGATGTAATGAATCTTCTACTTATTAATAATAATGAAGGTAAAAGACATGTTTACATTAAAAACTTTAATAGATTAATGACAACCATATCAAAGCATAATGGACTAAAGCATTTTTGTATGTATTGCTTACATTGCTTTTCAACAGAAGAAATATTGAATAATCATAAAGATGATTGTTTGAAAATTAATGGAAAACAAAATATAAAAATGCCTTATAAAGGATCAAAACTATACTTTAAAAATTTATATAAAACAAATTAATCACCATTTGCTATCTACGCAGATTTTGAATCATTGCTTATACCTCAACCAATAGAAATAACACCGAATTCATCCATTCAAGACACCAATGGGTGCAGCGAAGCTGAGAACAAGTTCCAACAAGTTGACAGTTATACTAAGAAATATCAAGAACATAAAATATGCAGCTATGCTTATAAAGTTGTTTGCTGTGTTGATGAACAATATACTAAACCAATAAAAATATATAAAGGAGAAAATGCAGCATATAAATTCATTGAAGATATATTACAAGAAGAAAAGAAAATACAAAAAATATTTAAAAGAAAATTCAATAAACCATTAGAAATGTCATCAGAAGATACAAAAGATTTTCAAGAAAGTGATAAATGCTGGATCTGTGATAAACAAATATTGAAAATGATATTCGAGTTAGAGATCATGATCATGTTACCGGAAAATATAGAGGATCAGCTCATAAAATATGTAATTTAAAATTCAGACTCTCAACTAAAGTTCCAGTTATATTTCATAACTTACGCGGATATGATAGTTATTTTATAATTCAAGAAATTGGTGAATTTGATGAAACAATAAATGTTATACCAACAAATACTGAGAAATATATGAGTATTCAACTTGGTAAAAATATTATATTCATTGACTCATTTCAATTTATGTCATCATCACTTAATTGATAGACTTGCAGGCAATCTTCCTCATGATAAATATATATACACATCAGAAGATTCTACAAATGTTGACTCCGTAGGAGCCAGCAAGCTGGAATTATTGAAAAGAAAAGGTGTTTACCCTTATGAATATATGGACTCTTTTGAGAAATTCAATGAAACACAATTACCTGATAAATCTAAATTCTTCAGCTCATTAAATGATGCACATATAAACGATGATGATTATACACACGCACAAAATATATGGAAAACATTTCAATGCAAAACACTTGGTGATTATCATGATCTTTACTTAAAAACTGATATTCTACTACTTGCAGATGTTTTTGAGAATTTTAGAAAAACATGCTTAAAACACTATGGATTAGATCCTTGCTATTATTTTAGTGCTCCAGGATTAGCTTGGGATGCCATGCTGAAAATGACAGGAATTGAACTAGAATTAATAAACGATATTGATATGTCACACATGATACAATCAGGGATGCGCGGAGGTATATCATACATATCAACAAGATATTCAAAAGCAAATAACAAGTATATGAAATTACTATAATCCAAATGAACCAGACAGCCACATTATATATTTAGATGCTAATAACCTTTACGGTTGGGCTATGAGTCAACCTCTTCCAACAGGTGGATTCAGATGGATGACACAAAATGAAATTGATAAAACTGATCTTGTTAAATATAATGATCAAAGCTCTAAAGGATTTTACTTGAAGTTGACCTTGAATATCCAAAAGAATTACATGATTTACATAATGATTATCCACTTGCTCCTGAAAACATATCAGTGCAAAAAGATATACTCTCACCATATTGTATTAAAATATCAGAAAAATTTGATATTAAATCAAATAATACATGTAAAAAAAATTAATTCCAAGCCTTTCAAATTGATGAACAATTCAGTATTCGGTAAAACCATGGAAAATCTTTACAAACGTTGTAATGTAAAATTAATTACAAATAAAGAACAACTTATTAAAGAAACAGCAACACCAACATTTCAATCATCAAAAATATTCAATGAAAATTTAGTCGCAATAAAAAAAATAAAAGAATCATTATATTTGAACAAACCATCATATGTTGGTATGTGCATCCTTGATCTTAGTAAAACATTAATGTACGATTTTCATTATAATTACATACTTAAAAAATATAAACCACAAAATGTGAAACTACTTTTTACAGATACTGATTCACTTTGTTACAATATACAAACACATGATATATATGAGGATTTGTATAAGGATAAAGAACTATTTGATAATAGTGATTACAAACCATAATCGAAATTCTTTTTCAAAGAAAATAAAAAAGTTATTCGAAAAATGAAAGATGAATGTGGAGGAATACCAATCAGGGAATTTTGCGGATCACGTAGCAAAATGTATAGTTATTTGAAAGAAAATGAAAATTGGGATTGTAAGGCAAAGGATAAAAAAGAATGTTATAAAGAAATAAATTAGATTGCAACACTATAAAGATACACTCTTTAAACAAGAACAAAAACATCATAAAATGAATATTATACGAAGTAAATCACATAACGTTAACACATACGAAATCAATAAAATTTCACTTAGCTGCTATGATGATAAACGATATATATTATATGATGGTAATCAGCACATTAGCATACGGACATCAGAGATGCAACAAGTTGACACCGTAGGTGCAGCGAAGCTGACATTACAAAACTAAACCATGCGATTGAAAATATATATAGAAATAGAAATTTAGAAAATTGAGAAATTAGATGTTCATCCTACTATTAATTCGTGGTAACGCCTCGGTTTTTTAAGGCGGCGGCCGTTGGCCTTCCAGGGAACTCAGCAAGGCGATGCAGAGAGATACTATAGAGTGAAACACTGAAAAGAGGTTCTAACCGGTTCCAACCGGAAACCCCAAAATACCATATGAGAATTCTAGACCTGTTTGAGTAGTGGCCAGTTTGGTCTCAGATTTTTTGTAGTATTTTTTTTGTATTTTTTGAATTCTCATATTGTATTCATCAGCGATGCGGCAGCGTTGCCAGATTACTCTCATTAAAGTAAAATTTATTGTCATCCCATGTTATGAAGAGTGAGCTTATAGATTGAAAGAAAGTCTACAAATTAAATAACGTGACCACGCGCACTTTTAGGCCCTTTTAGTTGTTGTCGGAAGAGGCAATTAACGTTGATTAGGGTGAAAATTAAATTTGTACGCACTGTATTCAAATTGTATATTGAGAACGGAACGAAATGAATTAAGGACAGTATGTAAATTGTCGATTCACGGCTCACTGCCTTACTTTGTTTGCACATTCATGCAAGTCAATTATTTTCGCGATTTTCGCGATGTAGCAAAAAACGCGAAAATAAAGACGATTTTTTTCATAAAATTTTAAAGCCTTTGAGCCCTTTTTACTCTGAAATTGCGAAAATAAAGCCTCGCGAAATACGGCTCTGTCGATTTCGCGAAATTAAGTACGCGCGGTAGACAACATAGATGCTTAACAAAACTTAGTAAAACTAATCAAAACATTTGGAACTTTCTCTGGAGTGCGCCTGTCATCATGATTAATTAAGGCAACCGTGATTCGACTAGTACACAACTATGCAATTATTTTGAAATTCAGCTTCAATATATGTTTCCTCCCCCCCCCCCCCCCCCCCCGGCCCCTCAGTTGATTTGACGCGAAATTTCATGCAAGAGAGGAGGAGAATTCGAACGTTTTTGTGGACTCGCGAGGGTTTACCTATTTACTTTCAGAGGTCTATATAGGACCTCTGGTACTTTCGAATATCGAGTGTTTGCATCAGGCTATGTAAACAAGAAGCGTCCGTTTTCTATTTCTTTAGAAAATAAAGCCAACAAAATGCGCAACAATGTTTACACAGCGTCACAGCCTCATGCAAAACGGCTGCACAGCCAATCAGAGCGGATGTTATATGATCCAAATTTTATAACTGAAAAAAGGCCATTATTAGTGACCAGGATGGAGAGGATCGGCGATATTTTACCGCTCGTGGTATAGAGCGTTTTCACGTGACGTCATCAAAATTCTAAATTTAAAACTATTGATCATACAAAGCTGTTCTTTTAGTATATTCTAGACATCAGTGTCGCTAATTGCTGGGAAAAATTTTCCGCCAGCAGAGTGCTTCATTTTGGAGATAAAGCGTTTTGAAATTTGAGACGGCCTGGCTCAATGTGACCTGAAATGTTACAGAAACCAATATTTTCGCACTTTTAATAATTTTACGATATGCTAATAAGTTAAAAATGATGACTAAAGCATTCCGAACTAAAACTCATGACTTTGGAAGCAAAATCTTGTTTTCTTCTCGCTGACATTTTTGGCAGCCATATTGGTGTTCCCAAACTGGTACACCAATATGGCGGACCCATACTAAGCTCTGTAATTTTCCGAATATTGTTCCCCGATAACTTCGTTGCAATTAACACTGCCAAGTTAAAATTTGGGGAATATATTTATTTCCACCTACTCTACAATCTCTGAGTTTGTTGATGTTTTTGATGCATGCAAAACGATCTTGTTATTTTGGTGAAAACGCTCTATACTATATAATATCAGGAAAGTAACTTTTGAAAACTGTTTGATTTTAATGATATATATATTTTTGCAGATGAGAGAGAATCACATTCTTCATTGAATACTGCGGAAGCGCAAAACGATTTCAGAAAACGACCAAATTTACAGGTACGGAATATTATCCCTGACATTGTCATAAATTATATTGTATGCGTGCACACTATGATGTAGACTTGCCACAAGTTGTCTTCTTTAAGCGAAACCGAGCGAGGAACGTCAACGAGGAAACGAAAACCAATAATATTGGAAAGGGCTTTTAGAAAGTCTAACTATGATGTTGTACATTGATTTTAAACTATGAACAATCCCTCTTTTGCGATCCTCACATGTAATGATCGCACCTGAAGCGAAAAACGCGGGCTAAGAGAAATGGGCCACGCGGAATCTGGTGACGAGACGGATTATGAATCTGCGCGCGCATAGAACTGTGGCGCGCGTGGGTTAACGCGTGGGTACGTTTCCTCGTGGATTGTAAAAAAGACTTCTGGTTCTCTCGCGTGTTTTTCGTTTCTTGCTCTACGATCCCTGAAAATGATTTTATAAGTAATATATTTACAGTATTTTGAAAATACATCTAAGATATTTATTGACCCGTTCTTAGAATTGTTTTGGTAGAGATTAAAAAACCCGTGCTCTTTTCCGATTGACTCTAGACTCTACGCTTTTGACAAAGCCGAGTCTTTAGTTATAGACCTCTGCCTTCGTTCATATGAAGATCTTTGTCTAAAGCGCCTGCGCATGCTCTCAAAAGGAGTATAAAAAAATTAAGCAAGGGTGATTTCGTGATCTCTGATGATTCGACGTCTTAACCCAGTTTTTCTTGTTTGATTTGCAGGCTTCCTTTTGTCCATGTTTTTCACTGCAAATCAAAGTACTTCGTGGGTATAATATCACGCTAGGTTCATTTAATGACTTGTGTAAGTATCTCCAACTGTTGTGTACGCTAACTTTGACACAGGGTTCTCAAACTCATGAGGTCAACAGCCAATAAATGACGTCCATTTAGGTCAGGTGGATTAATCGTTGTTTGGCTTTCATGAAACACTCGCACTCGTTGTTGATACAGTCAACGACCACCTCTCTACAACGGCCAGATAACTTTGCACCAGGGTGGCCGTTGTGGAGAGGTTCAACTGTATATTACGTCAAAGGTTAACAAAACACCTTTGATTCTGATGTCGCCTTTTACAAGCATTTGACGCACGTCAAAGTTATAACAGCTTTGATCTAAATCAAATTATCACCTTTGATCTGCAGTCAAACGATATGGCAAAGACGGCCACTTATCAAATTCCCGGAAATCACTCCCCATATTTATTGTAAACTTGACCTCTATTAAGCGGTCGCCTCTATTAGGCGGTCAGTTGGCTCAGTATTTCCCGAGGGTGACCGCTTAATAGAGGTTTGACTGTAAGTGCATGTCAAAGGCAATTTTTCGTGCAAGAAGAAGAAGAAGTTGAATAATTAAAATTAAACTAGTGGAAACTTGGTCTATTGCCAATCCGCAATGTTGGAAAATTGGTGTTGGCTGACTTTTCTGGCTGTAAACAATTTTGTAACGTATTTATCTGTTTGGTGTACCTTCTAATCTCTCCTCTCTAGTGAATACTCCAGATCCTTATGTCAAGCTGCTGATTCCTTCATCGCCAAATGGCATGCGACGAACAAAAGTCCAAAGCAACACCGACGAAGTCTTCTATTTTTATCTTGATCCAGAGATGATCAATTTATTACGTAAGTTGGTAGCCCTGAGAATACGTACCTCTCATCGCTCCTTGCGCAAACCCCGGGGGGTACTCCGTTATATAAGGGGTGGACCATTTAACTTCTGAGGGGGGGGGGGGGGTGATTTTGAAAAAAAGCACACTTGCACCAAAAACAATTCGTGCACACGACCACTGCCGAAAAACATTTCCTGCAAGACACTACCTGATGGGCTGACACATGCAACTTCAGAAAAAAATATCATGCACACATGCACATGTCCCGAGAAAAACATTTCTTGCGCATGAGAGGGTTTGAAAAAAATTGCGCCTATACCAAATCACCCCCCCCCCCTCCCTCAGAGGTTAAATGGTCCACCCCTAAGCTATAAAGATATGTGCGGCGCAAAAGGGTATGGTTTTGAGCCGTTTGATCTGAAATGTGGTAACTATATGTTTTAAAAGAAACTATGTTTCATTATTATTCATCTGTTGAGAAGTTCAGTTTGATAAAAAATTAAATTGGTCACGCAACGCTTTCGCCCACGTAACGTGACGTGTATAGTAGCATTGCGTGACGGTTTCGAAGAAGGCTAGCCATTATTAGCCAAACCATTTAGGGGTTTTTGTTTGTGTTTTATAGAAATATCACTGATCGAGTCAGACACACTAAGTGATGATTTGGTGGAAACAAAAATCTTCGACCTTGGAACTTTGGAGTTGAACAAGACTTGTCTGATGACGTTCACATTTCGTGAGGTATTACATAGAGTAACACTGCCTCTTTGTCGCCTTTTGTTGCCTTTTCAGAAATACTATTGAAATCCAAAATTGATTGCATTTATTACAATTTAGGTGTCAAAGGTCGTGGTGGTAATGAAGGTGGAATATTGGTAAGCCTTCGATCTCTTTTTGTTTTTGGTTAGAAAATTCATGAGCTAGAAGACTACTGACCAATCAGGTAGCCCTCTTAAAATAGCTCAGCTATGGACGGAAAATTAAAAAAGATTTCAAAAAATTATCATTGGGAGAGACCCATGTATGGGGGAATGCTTCCCTTAGATCATCCTATCTTGCCTTTGTACAGCAAGTCTCCTGAATTTAACAGAGTGTTTTATTTTTTGTAGCACTGCGCCTACAGATATGCATTACAGTGCAGAACTTTCTCAGGCAGAAAATGAATTTATTCTGAAAAGAAGAAGCTTTGTTTTTTATGCCATGAAGACATTTCTTGGTGAGCGAGGACCACAAACAATCGATGAAGTAAGTGGAAACGTAGAAATGATACGATTATACCGTTTTTAAACGGTATAATCACTTTTTTGGTAATTTTAATTTTTTTAATTTTGTGAAATTAACACAAATTGCACAATGAAAATCTTTTCAAAAGCAAGAATAAGCACAAGATACGTACATGTACGTGAACCCGGGCGACGCAAGCACAAGCGCAAGCACAAACGCAAACGAAAGCACAAGTAAAGGAAATCTTCTTGTGCTTGCGTCGCTCGTGTAAACCGAGATAACACAACCGCAAACACAAGAAAACTGAAAAGAAGTCACAAGTCACAACTTGTCAGCGAAAACCTTCAGCGTCCGTCATATTGGATTCCCAAAATTTAAAGGCTCTGCGCCTGCGTATATCACCTTGTGTTTATGCTTATCGAACGTGTGAACACACTTTGCTTATGCTTGTGCTTATGCTGATCACGCTAGTTTCTATTTCTGGCATCCATTTTGTACTACCAACTTCTTTTATGATCAACAAGGTCACGTAACAGGGTTCTACAAAGGGCTTATTACTATAAATTGTGTTTGTTTGACACCCAGGTTCCCACGGTCGCTGTTCTGGGGTCTGGTGGTGGATTTCGTGCAATGGTATCGCTCAGCGGTGTGTTCTGTGCTTTGAAAGACATGCGCGTGTTAGACTGTGCAATGTACGCGGCAGGCCTGTCAGGTTCCGCCTGGTAAGTCTACATTATAAAATGCTGATCAATAGAGTTCTACTCTTTTGATACTGAAAGAAATGCATATTGTGGACATCTGAAGCAGAACTAACCTGCGATCAGGCGAACGCAGAACTGGAAATTTCAACCCGATCTAAATTATTAAAGAAGATTTGATGGTCGTGTGGTGTCTAGTTTGAAGGTCAGGCAAACGTGGTGCGGTATTCAGTGTATCCTGCGAACGGGCTTCTCTTGTTCGTGTTTCGCGCGAGCGGCAAATCTATGAGTTTCAAGGGGAATATTAATGAGGTGTAGCTCGCGCGTTCGCTACTAACGCGAAACCAAAACAAGAGAGCATACTCGCAGACTTGTTTCTGCGTATACGGAAACCCGATGTCAAATAACTTTCGTAAAATCAAACTAATGAAACATTCATAGTCTGTAAGACCGTTTTCAGTTGTAAATTCGTTTATCTGTCTGTAAGTTTTCCGTGGCGGGAATTCCAAGGACATCAGTTTCAGACAAGTGTAGGGCCTGAAAAACCTCGCGAATGCACGCTTTCTAGCTTCCTAGCTCATCTACAATTAGATCCCTCAAATATGATCAGTGAAATATTTTGCCAGGTATGTTTCATTTACAGGCACTAAGTGTTTTAATTTCACGGAAATTGTCTACCTCGCATGGCCTGTATTTCGCGCGCGCCATGCTTGCCCTCCGTGGGAGGCGTGGTGGCCTAATGGTTAGCGCGTTGGACTCTGGATCGAGCGGTCTGCGTTCGAGCGCTGGCCTGGGTCATTGTGTTGTGTTCTTGCCAAGACGCTTAACTTATCTCTCACAGTGCCTCTCTCCACCCAGGGGTATAAATGGGAACCGGCGAAAAAATGCTGGGGGTAACCTGCGATGGACTAGCATCCCATCCTGGGGGAGTAGCAATACTCCTAGTCGCTTCATGGTAAGGAAACCGGGATAAGCGCCGGTAGTGTGGGCCACCTGTTGGTCAGAGTGCGGCTATTATGCTTGCCCTACAATAGAAACTACTTCCCTGATCCTGAAATGTTTCATGTGTGCTCTAAGGTACCTCTCTACATTATACTCGCATCCCGAATGGCCTTATGTTCACCCAAGAGTGGTTCGCGACACGCTGAAGGAGAACATTAATGATAACTGGATGTGGTTGATGATTACGCCATCTTGGATGTACAAACATCTGAAGATCATTATGGAAAAGAAACGACGAGGCCAGCCAGTTAGTTTTACAGACTTCTTTGGTTACTTGGTCGGTGAAACGATTCTGAAAGATGTAAGTTGGGTAAAATATTAGGTTTACTTAATTAACATGCACCACATCTTTTCTTGTGTCCATCACTTAACGTTATTTCTCGTTTTTATTCCAAAAATGATTCTCTCTTTCATTTTTTTCCCCAACAGCGCGACGAAATTCCATTACTTAGTGAACAACAGCAAAAAGTCGAGAATGCACTGGTTCCTTTCCCTCTGTACACTTGTGTACATGTGAAGAAGGATGTACCTGCCAAGGAATACTGCGGTAAGCTCAGAGTTTTGTGACAGAGTATATAAAACTATTGGGTATGATAACGTTTTGTGTCATATGGCAACTCATCAAACATCAGCTTCATTTCCAGGCTTCTTTTCTTTTTCTGAAAACGAGAGGACCCTGGGAACGAGGTTTCCCTAAGCAACTAGAAACTAGAAAAGCAACTAGAAAACTATCTACATAAATAAAACTTAGTACAACTACCCGGCGTTAAAGCTCTTTTCACCCCCTTCTGTAACTCTAGTTTTAAACAACACAGTTTATAAGGATGGAAAAAATCTTCACGAGTCTAGCGGCCCACACTGCATAATCCAGTTTCTGCAGCATGAAGCGACAAGCCCGGAGTGTTGCTACTCCCCTGGATGGGATGCTAGTCCATCGCAGGTTACCCCCAGCATTTTGTCGTCGGTACCCATTTATACTCCTGGGTGAAGAGAGGCACTGTGAAAGTAAAGTGTCTTGTCCAAGAACACAACACAATGACCCAGGCCAGGGCTCGAACCCGGACCGCTCGGCCGGCGTCCAGTGCGCTAACCATGCAGTTTGACCACCTCGTCTCCCGCAAGGATGGGTAGAAAATGTTAATGATCTAATTTCGACTTTCACTTACAGAATGGCTCGAGTTTTCGCCGTACGAAATAGGCATAGCAAAATATGGCACTTTTATTAAAACGGAGCAGTTTGGAAGCAAGTTTTTCTGCGGCAAACTTGTGACACCGTACACAGAACCTCCTCTTCACTACTTACAAGGTAAGATAAACACCCAGCTTCAAGTAGAACTCACTGGATTAAAAAGAGATTTGATTTGAGCGTTTTTAAATTGAGTGTCTTAAAACCTAAACCAAAGCAATGACAAGAAACGTAAACACCAGAACTGACCAATCAGAACTCGAAGCAAATACACGTACTAGTAACCGGCATCAAGCGCGGGAAAACGCGGAGACATGAAAACATTACATTTTACACCATACCTCATCAAACAGTCAATCTAATGTGGATTTTAACAAATTGTGGGATCGAAAAAATCCAATTTCCCCGAACTTAACATTTATTATCAATTCATAGTCTTTGTAAATACCTAGACATCTTTCTTCGCGTGCGTCCAAGTTTCCACCCCAAAAATTCCATACTGATGACGTAGCTCGACAGAGATCGTGTAGTGTCTCTGATTGGTTGTTACTCAGTTTTGAATTTTGGCGCGCAAGTAACAACCAATCAGAGATACTACACGAATCTCTGTAGAGCTACGTCATCAGTATGGAAATTTTCGGGTTGAATTTCAGACGTTTCTCAAGCGGGGAAATAATTGACCCGCGCGAAGAGAGATGTCTGTTTTTTTCAGGCTAATCAAATTAACATTACTGATGCGCCCGCAGGATTATGGGGCAGCGCCTTTACCATACTACTCCAACGTGCGCTTCGCGCGGGAAAGCTTCCTGACGACACAATCGATGAGATGAGTAACCCTGGAGATTTGCGAGAGGAGCTACGTATGTAATAACATATAATCTGTATATGCTTTTAAATTTCACACAAGAAACAAAACCTAGCAAAGCCTTTTAGGGCTTCCACAGACTAGAGAGATAGTTGTCGACAACTATTTAGTTGTCGATCATAAAAAGTTGTGGATAAAAAACCCCAGTGTTTATGTGAAGCTAGTTGTCGATAACCGAGGCCCTTAGTTACCGATAACTAGCTTCGCACACTGGCTTTTTTGTTATCGACAACTTTTTATAATCGACAACTAAATAGTTATCGACAACTATCTCTCTAGTCTGTGGAGGCCCTTAGGAGCCTAGTCCATCGCAGGTTAACCCCCATAATTATGTTAGTTGCCTTTGACTAACAACCAGCCAGGACTTGAACACTTCACCGCGGTACCCATTTATACTCCTGGTACGTGAAGAGAGGCACTATGAGAGTTTAAAAGTGTCTTCCCCAAGAACACAACACAGTGACCCCGGCCAGAACTCGAATCCAGACTGTTCGCTGGAGTCCATGCAACGCGCTAAATCGAAGCTGGTACGATTACAACTGATATGATCAAGATTGAAAATGCAAGGCTCACTGGTTAAAGTTTGGCTAAAATTCATTTTTGGAATATTCTCATGCTTCAGTCTTAAATTTTGTATCATTTAATAATTTTAAAATAAAATTCAGGTTCTTCCAATCATGTTCAGGTTCGGCGTGCATAATATAACTTTTAAGTTAAAAATCAGCAGGCCATACCAATCATCTTCGCTCTTGTATTTTAGGGGAAATGATTGACGGCAATGATGACGATGATGACGACAATGATAGTGACAGTGACAATGAAGAGGATGATGATGACGTCACAGACAACAACAACAACAACAACAACAACACAGACGATAAAACCAAAAAAAATGATGATGATGATGATGATGATGGATTCTTCGGACGCTTCTTTAAAACTCTTGTGGATAAGCTCGCCGTGTTTAAGACACGCGCTGGCCGAGCGGGCCTGATACATAATTTTCTTCGAGGGCTACAAGTAACGGCACCAGTCCCCTCAGGTCTTTATAAAGTTTCGATATGCGAATAGTTTTGTTCCTGTCTCAGGCGTATATAACGCCGGAATACATACACTGTATCTTATTAGATACTTTGGTGTGCTGTATCGCTAGTATATACAGTCGAAGCTCTCTGAGCGGACACTCTCGTAAGCGGACAGCTCTACTTACGGCCGTCTTGAAAAAACCTCGTTTGAACTCTAGCTCATACAAACTCTGTAGTTTCACATTCCTGAAAGCGGCTAGCTCCAGTTGCGGACACTTTTTCTGCTTCTCTATGGCGTCCACATCCGGGAGCTTCGACTGTATTTTTACGAGTCTTACAGTATACCCATAGGGCTTGCCAAATGCAAATGACAGGTGAAAACGTTCAGCAATACTACACACTAAATGTCTAATAAGAATTATATAATTCACTGTGTAAAACTCGCGCCGTGATTGGTTTAGAACTGTTATCTATTAGAGTACAGACGCACGAATGACGTCACGTGTGGCGGGAAAACACGCGCGCCCTGCCACAACACGAATTCTTCGCATCGCCGTTTCAAAACAGAGCTGAAAACTTTTCATCAAACTCGAAATATTCCGTAGGAAATTCAATGTAGATCAATTGATACGAATTTTAAATCGGCTGTTCAAGCTTGGCTAGAACTTGGAGGAAAATATGATGGTCTTTTAGCTCATAATTTGTGAACAGAATCCGAGAAATTTAGCGGGATTATCGTTCGCCGTTTATAAGCGACTTGCAACGGGATTTGGACTGGAATAATTCAGATTGTTTTTCCTCATATCAGGACGGAATAGAGGTTAGTCTCTAAATATTTGCTTCTCGAAACATTTGCTGAGTTGAGCTGTAGTTTATTTTAAGCCGTTTAGTTTTCACAAAGTTTTATTTGAGTGCATGGAAACACTGTGGCCTAAACTCGATGTTTGTTGACATTAATTTTTATCGGCTTATTTAGCGTACAATCAAGTGAAAATCCGAAGCGAATATCTCCAAAATTATATAAAACAAATAGATTCCATGCATGTTGCCGTGGGTCTGTTCAGTAATAGATCACAGAAGACGTCAAAATGTGGTAAGAACATCAGTGACCAACTCGCCGCAGCGGCTCGTTGGCCACTTTTTTGTTCTTACCACATTTTGACGTCATCTGTGATCTATTACTGAACAGACCCACGGCAACATGGAATCTATTTGTTAAATTTATTATCCAACGTTTTTCTATCCCGAAAACCAGACTTTAAACTGTGTTTTGCGTTGCGTGCGGTCGGGAGAACTAAGGGGCTATACAGCTAACCTGTTAAACTGGTTTCGTATAGTGCAAATATAAAAAGGTTATTCAGCGGAAAGTAATCGAGTTTAACTATTTTTATTTCACAGGCGAAGTTGAGGATGAGGCTAAAACCGCTGACGAGCTTGCTCTCACATCTAGACACATGTACGTGGTTGACGGCGGGCTCGTGTTCAATTCCCCGTTCCCTCCCCTGCTGAGGTCTGAACGGAATGTGGATGTCTTTTATCTTTTGACTTCAGCGTACGAAACAGGGAAGTGGAATTTCCTTTCAAGGTATGAAGTACTGAAAATGCCTGAAAAATGTTTTTCTCAAGCAATAGACAATGTATAAAGAGGCTATTCAGCGGAAAGTTGTGTAATACGGCTGGGTATTTTAAAGAGTCAGTTTTTATTTTTTCGAGCCTTTAGGCGAGAAAAAATAAACATTGACGAGTAAAAACGCCCAGCCGTATTGCACAACTTTCCGCTGAATAAATTGTTTATTATACGACATAATATCTTTCCTAAAATATAGGCTTCCGTAGCGCGTGGTCAGGGGGACTAAGACCCGTGTAATACGGTCTCTATTTTTTTCTGAGAGCGCGAGCGGGCGGAACTCTCGAATCCTGCAATCTGATTGGTTCCGAGAGCGGGCAAGATTTTCCAATCTTGCCCACGGTCAAAATATCAAATGACTTTGCCGCCAGGCCTGCGCTACCCAAGCGAATTTCAGCAACGTGTGAAGGTCGATGCGAAGAAGCTTTTACTGAATTTTCACAGTAAATGCTCTCTTATCGTTGTCAAGTGAATGGAGAACTACGCAGTGGAATTAAAGAGCTTGCATTTTTTCAAAAAAGGTGTGTTCATTTGATTTTAACCGACAGAATTTGAGTTTGTTGTTGTTTTGTAAATATTACTTCACGCTCTCTAGACTTGCGATTTTAAATTACAAATGTCCGTGTTTAGACTCATTTCCTTAGTTTTAGTCATTTGCTTTTCGTTTCTTTTTTCTGAAACAGCCCTTCATTAACTTTCATTCAAGAAAGAACTTTAGTGATTACCGGTAGCCCAGAAAATAATTCTCGGCTCGTATAAATCAGTTGTGTCGGTACGTTGAAAATGAATGCATGAATACAGTTTATCATGGTTTCGCATAAAATGAAAATTGTAAATGGCCACCGAATGGCCATGAAATTGTAGAAAACTGAGGAAACAGTTTTGCTCGGAAAATGCTTTCATGATACTACGCAAGAGTATGGAAGATTGTTCTAAAATTTTTCCGGTTGCGCCGGACTTTGAATGGTTTTTATGCTAAATTTGAAATAGCTTCTAGCTCATTTCAGCTGCTTTTAGCGGTGAAATTCCGTTTGAGTCTCCATCGTCTGTTCTTCACATCTACCTTTCTGTAATTCTGGTGTAAAAATTAATCGTCTGAGTTTCTTGTTATTTGGAATTAAGTTTTATTTCTTTGGTAGTTTTATAGCGACCTTGCGCCGATCAGCTAAAGGAATACGCGCGCGCGTGAAAAACAGATTTTGCAAAACAAGATTTTAAGATTTCTAGCATTACCAAACCAAGTAGGAAAAAAAAATTACGTTATTTGCCGGCCTTGGTCGGTCCGTATTGAGAAAAACTGTGCCAGAGGTCTTGAGTACGGCCCGAGGTCGTACGGACCGACCAAGGCCGGCAAATAACATATATTTATTTTTTTCTCAGTGCGCGAGCGGGCGGTATTCTGCGAATCCTGCAATCTGATTGGTTCCGGGAGCGGGCGGTATTCTCCTATCTCTGACCACGGTCACGGTAACCGAGGCTTCACGGACCATTTCAGCAACGCGCGAAGGTAGAAAATTTCGCTTAGCTTTTTAAAACTGCCAGAATGCGTTTAATACTGTAAGACCAACAAAAACATATTAATCAAGCCAATATTGGTCCCGGGAGCGGAAAGAATTGCCCGTGAACCCGGCGGAGACCCGCGGAATCGTAGCGTAGGCATGCGCTACAAGCGAAAACATTTTAATTCAGCAACGTGTGAAGGTCGATGCTAAGAAGCTTTTTACTGAATTTCTCGCATTATTTTGCTCTCTTATCGTTGTCAAGTGAATGGAGAACTACGCAGTGGAATTAAAGAGCTTGCATTTCTTCAAAAAGGCGAGTAGTCATTTGATTTTAACCGACAGAATTTAGTTTTAGTCAAGTTTGTTGTTCGTTTTTGGAAATCAGTTTTACGTTCAAACTTGCGGGTTTTAAATTACAATTCACCGTGTTTAGACTCAATTCCTTCGTTTTAATTGTTTGCTTTTCGTTTCTCTGTTTTCCTAAACAAACCTTCCGTTAATTTTCATTCAATAAATAACTTTGTGGCTACCGGTATTCCCGTTTATAATTCTCGGCACGTATCAATTTTATGCCGTCGGCTTTGAAAGAGCTTATGCAGGCGAAGTTTGTCAGGGCTTCGCATAAAATGAAAACTGCAAACTGCCACCGAATGGCAAAAATTAGATTTAACATGTGAAATAAAATTGTAGTATACGTAAAGACTGTAACTGGGAACAGTTTTGCTCGAAAAATGCTTCAGTTTCATGATATTTGTTTACGGCAAGAGTAATGTATGGAAGATTGCCGAAGATTGTCGTAGAATTTGACGGCGGCTTTGAATGGTTTTTGTGAAAATGGAAATAGCTTCTCGTTTCAGCTGCTTTGTGATGAAATGCCGCTCTAGTCTCCATTTCTGTAATTACATATTTGTGGTGTAAAAATTACTCGTCTGAGTTTCTTGTTACTTGGGTTATTTCTTCGGTAGTCTTCTGAGCTACATGTACTAGCGCGCGTGAAAAACAGATTTTGCAAAACAAGCCTGAGATTTCAATATTTCTTTATCAAATTCAAACGAAGTACGAAAAAAATAAAAAGGTTATTGGCCGGCCTAGGTCGGTCCGTATTGAGAAAAACTGTGCCCTTGGTCTTGAGTGTAGGCTCGATTACCAGCCGCTGTTCGGGAAAATGAGCCCGCGCTCCTCCCCCGAACTCACGGCTGGACGCGTGAGGTTTCTTTTGTTGGTTTTAGCCAATCAGAATACCGCCTGCAGAATTTCGTCCGGCATAAATTATCTTTCAATCTGATGCAAAGAGTTGTTTGATGCGGCGTTCGATCGTCTTCAAGATATATTTAACCTTGAAACTCTCGAAGATAGGCAACAGGAATCATTAATGGGCATGATGTCTTGGTAATTCAACCGACAGGATGGATTTTTTATCCGCACCAAGGAAATACATCACGGCAAGTTCGCGCTAAGCCGGGGAGCAAAGACACTACTATTACCGCACAAGGGAACTGATGAGATCCATTTGGACATTCAAAATGTACTATACAATACAAGAAACAGTCGGTAAACTTGTGTGATAAATTTGATCTGGGATTTTATGCAAATCATGTGGTGTAAGAACGCGACGTCTCTGGCGAAATTGCATCAAAACATTGTTTCTTGTCACGGACTGGTCATGTTACATCTTGTAATATTTTTCATCCCGGGTTTTCAGTCATATAGCTTCACAATAAAGGCGAGAAATCAATATCCTTCGCGGAATATTTCAGATCAGATCTTTTTCTTTCGAAAATATAAGAGATAATGGAAAATAAACGAATGTCACGAGTAGGAGTAGCGTTACATAAATTAATTTTTTTGATTACGTCACAGACACGGCTGTTCGCTCACGCGTCCAGCCGTTCTTCTCGGGGAGGAACGAAGACCGGACTCGAGTGAGCGGCGGAAATCGAGCCTATCTTGAGTGCGGCCCTCGGCCTAACGGCCTCGGGCCGCACTCAAGACCACGGGCACAGTTTTTCTCAATACGGACCTCCCGGCCGGCCAATAACCTCTATTTATTTTTTTCTCAGTGCGCGAGCGGGCGGTATCCTGCAAATCCTGCAATCTGATTGGTTCCGGGAGCGGGCAGTATTCTCCTATCTCTGACCACGGTCACGGTAACCAACATTTTAGCGCCCTGCTTGGACCATTTCAGCAACGCGCGAAGGTCGGTACAAAGAAGTTTTTAAAATCTCGCATTATTTTGCTCTCTTATCGTTGTCAAGTGAATGGAGAACTACGCAGTGGAATTAAAGAACTTGCATTTCTTCAAAAAGGCGAGTAGTCATTTGATTTTAACCGACAAAATTTAGTTTTAGTCAAGTTTGTTGTTCGTTTTTGGAAATCAGTTTGACATTCAAACTTGCGGGTTTTAAATTACAATTCACCGTGTTTAGACTCGATTCCTTCGTTTTAATTGTTTGCTTTTCGTTTCTCTGTTTTCCTAAACAAATCTTCCGTTAATTTTCATTCAAGAAATAACTTTGTGGCTACCGGTATTCCCGTTTATAATTCTCGGCACGTATCAATTTTATTCCGTCGGCTTTGAAAGAGCTAATGCAGGCGAAGTTTGTCAAGGTTTCGCATAAAATGAAAACTGCAAATTGCCACCGAATGGAAAAAATAGATTTAACATGTGAAATAAAATTGTAGTACGTAAAGACTGTAACTGGGAACAGTTTTGCTCGAAAAATGCTTTTCATGATATTTGTTTACGGCAAGAGTATGGAAGATTGCTGAAGATTGTCGTAGAATTTGACGGCGGCTTTGAATGGTTTTTGTGAAAATGGAAATAGCTTCTCGTTTCAGCTGCTTTTGTGATGAAATGCCGCTCTAGTCTCCATTTCTGTAATTACATATTTGTGGTGTAAAAATTAATCGTCTGAGTTTCTTGTTACTTGGGTTATTTCTTCGGTAGTCTTCCGAGCTACATGTACTAGCGCGCGTGAAAAACAGATTTTGTAAAACAAGCCTGAGATTTCAATATTTCTTTATCAAATTCAAACGAAGAACGAAAAAAATAAAAAGGTTATTTGCCGGCCTAGGTCGGTCCGTATTGAGAAAAACTGTGCCCTTGGTCTTGAGTACGGCCCTCGGCCTAACGGCCTCGGGCCGCACTCAAGACCACGGGCACAGTTTTTCTCAATACGGACCTCCCGGCCGGCCAATAACCTATATATATTTGCACTCGTTTTGGTGCGTATTCGCACTCTAAAATGCTATGTCGTATAATAATTCCTATTATGATTATGTTATTCTAACACATATCCTGATTGGTCGGTTATATATTTGCACAAACTATATAAAGACGATTACACCTTATTAAAAAACATTCGCATTCGAAAAGTATGTAAGAGCTGAGCAGTCTTAATGAGGTCCTTCTTGAGCATGCATGAACCATGAACAAAGCTTCTCCAGTGAACCCAATTTTGAGTACTCTCCAATGTAGTTCCTGAGTTCCCTCATAAAGTGCCGCGCCTGTTCATTCGACTCACCTTCAAGATAGTCACCTTCGCAGCCGCGTTATTTGAGTGGTCAAATAATAATTAATTTTTATCTTTTTATCCATGCATGTAAAGCCCATTTGATCATTTTTTCAGTATCTAATATTTAATTATTATTATTATTATTATTATCCTCAATTCCCACAAGTAGATGAGCGTTGCGTGACGCGGATACAAGGCTCCGAAGGCGGACTACGATACAAAGCCCTATATTTATAATTGATAACAATGTATGAACTGTTTAGTTTGATCTTCTATTTTCTTTGTGTCCTTTCAGGAACTGCTATTAGCAGAAGAATGGGCCAAAAAGAACAAATTCAAATTTCCTCCTATAAAAGCAGAACTACAGTACAAAAAGCACGGTTTGAAGGAATTCTACGTGTTTCGTCATCCAAAAGATCCAACATGTCCAATTGTCATTCACTTTGTGCTGGCAAATAAAACTTTCAAGGAGCAGATTAAACCAGGTATTACTTGTTTCTTTGTGTGTTTGTTTTCATTCAGGGGTCTGGATTTGAGCCCTGGTC
Organism: Desmophyllum pertusum; assembly: GCA_029204205.1. NCBI lineage: Eukaryota > Metazoa > Cnidaria > Anthozoa > Scleractinia > Caryophylliidae > Desmophyllum > Desmophyllum pertusum. The sequence continues at coordinate 3,087,289 of MU827303.1, forward strand.
ATTGTGTTGTGTTTTTGGGCGGGACACTTTTTCCATATGATCGCAACGATCGCAACGGTCGCAACGATCGCAATCGCAACGATCGCAACGGTCGCAACGATCGCAATCGCAACGATCGCAACGGTCGCAACGATCGCAATCGCAACGATCGCTGGCGATCGTTGCGATCATATGGAAACCAGGCTTTACTGTGCGAATAAAAAAACCGTGAACACTATTTAACTTTGACATTATCAAATCGCAAGAAGAAAAGTCATTTGCAGGAAAGCTTTGTGAAAATAGCAAGAAAATAAATACATGAAGAAAATAGACCAATTTTTGGCAAAGGAAGTCCACGATTTTCTGATTCGCACAATAACTCTCACAGTGCCTCTCTATCTCCGCCCAAAAGTATTGTTAGGGCAACCTGACAATGCAAAATGCTGGTGGGTTATCTGTGATGAACTAACATCAAATCCAGGACCGAGTAGCAATACTGTTTGTTTGTCGCTTTATGCTACAGAAACGGAGTTAAGCGTCAGCACGATGAACCTTAGTTTTGATTGGAGAAAAAACTTAAACCTTTCACCTACCAGAATGGTAATTTTATTTGGAAATTTTTTTTCTCTTTAATCCTTTAGGCGTATTTCGCGAGACAAAAGAAGAAAAAGCCTTTGGCAACTTCTCACTTTTCGAGGATCGCCACAAACCGTACAGCACTTTCAACTTCCATTATCGAGAGGAACAGTTTAATCGCCTGGCGGATCTCAATGAATTTAACACGCTACTTGGTGAACAAACTATTAAAGACGTTATTGCTGATTGTATACAAAGACGCCGCCTGCACCGGCTTCACTCTCCGGAATCTCAAGCACGTAGCTAACACTTACAAGTTACATTCAGGGGCACCCAACGGATCGTTTCGGTGGAATATCTGTTCGGAAGGCCTATAATCGCCTCAGATATTCGGTTAGGGAAATGTCATCTCGAACTTTCTTAATATGGGAAAATTAATGCCTTTTGTTTTCGGAGAGATAAAAATGTCGTTTTGGGTACAAAAACAGGTCAGCTAGGATTTTCGGAAAGGTAAAAGGAGCTCATAAATTCGGATAATAAGATTTTAATCCCTAAAACTTTCTGAAGCTTGAAAGTTCAGCTAACGTATCCGAAAAGATACATTTTTCTTAGCGTTTAAAATTAAGCCATTAAACTGCAGAAAAGGCACAATTACAACGTAAAAACGACGTTCCGACACCTACAGGAACATTTTGGCGTTGGGTGCCCCTGTACATTGCAAGAAAGCGTGCACATTCGTTTAGTGTTGTCAGTATATATAATAATTTTAAAGGGCTATTAAGAGCTACTATTAAGTACCCATTAGTCTGTAGTCAAAATAGCGGGAAACAGGAGCTTTATTATTTATTTACTCCCCATATTAAACGATATTTATCATTAAAAAAATTGAAATTCTAGAGGTAGTCGCTACTAAACTGCTTGCGGTCTGTTTCTCTCTCTAAACTGGGCGAGGGTTTGGTACGAAAAGGGATTGGGGCGAGACTGGGGGCGGCGCGCTCGTGCCAACCCCTTCTCGTCCATGCCGCCATTTTTGCGCTCACGGTCGTTTTGAAATAGAGGCAAACTCCCCGGGCAACTCGAAAATGGCATATTCTTATTATGTTGTATAGTTTTCTTTATTTGGCAATTCAAGTCATGTAAAGTAACGCAATGTAACATAATGCAATATAAAGTAAATTTCTGTAAATAATGTAAGTATAGCCTTGTAATGGATGTACATGTAAAGAAAACAACAATACAACTCTTTCTACAAATGGTTTATTTGTTATATTACAAAGAACTTGGTCAATATCTGCCTTCAGTTCAAAATACTTGTACACCAACATGTATACATCAACTATTAAATATATTTTACCAAGAAAATAAATGTATGATATATAACAACGATACTTTTATCCCTGACTAGCCCGCTGAATAAAAAGACGTCGTTTCGTTCTCCTGTTACCGGTTGCCGACGTTTTTCGGTGACCGTTAACAGGAGCGCGACACGATGTCTGTTTACACAACTGCTGGTCCCTGTCACCTTTTTCTTTCCTCTTTTTACTTCTAACGCAGAGGAGAAAAGGTTCCTTTCTTCTTTGGCCGCCGGGAGCCAAATTTGAATGTCATATTTTAAAGTGTAAAATAACTGAATTACAGTCGAAGCTCTCGTAAACGGACACCCTCGGGAAGCAGAAAAAGTGTCCGTAACTGGAGCTGGCCGCTTACGGGAATGTGTAAATACAGAGTTTGTATGAGCTAGAGTTCAAACAGAGCCGTTTTTGTCATGGCGGCCGTAAGTAGAGCTGTCTAGCTTACGAGAGTGTCCACTCAGAGAGCTTCAATTGTATAAACAACGACCGATTCTGTGATGCATGCATGATAACTGTAATCCTCTTACTGAGTAGCCTTTTGTAATAAGAAGGGTCTCGAAGGGCTTATTCGTTAAACGCACGATGTTCAAAAGTCCTTGCTTGAATGAGGTAACGTGCGTGTACGGAAATATATCGAGAATCCGTTGAAGCTACGTGAAACGTACGACTGAGTCGTAGAAATCGTAAAGAAATTCTAAAAAACAACAAAAAACTTAAGGGCATAAATCGAGAGCCCGTGAACCGGCTTTAGCATTCCTTAGGTCTTTCATTAACCCGCGGATCCTGGGAACGAGGTTTCGTCAAATTCAACTAAACTAACTTGTTTGGAGACAATCTACTTTGTCGTCAATAATCTATCAACAGAGGTCTACCTCTGGCTATATAATATACTTAATTTTCAAATACTATTTCCTCTATATATACAGTCAATAACGTTATACATAATACGCAAATTATAAACGTCTTGTTACAGTACAGTGGAGCCCCGCCTTACGGCCACCCCGTTAATACGGCCACCTCGTTATTAGCTTTTGTTCGGGCCAAAATAAAGTGGCCGTCAGTCAGTCATTTTCTTATTTAAAGAACCCCTTTAATACGGCCACCCCGTTATTACGGCCAGTTTTCTTTGGCCTGTAGGTGTCCGTATCAAGGGGTTCCACTGTGTCTGGAACAATTTCTACGTACATATACTTTCCGGCCAATTTTGACTGTTGTCTAATCTTGTCTAATCTTTAGATAAGAAGGTAAAATTGAAGCTAAGCATCATACAAGCTCATATTTTCTCTTTGGTATGGTTCTGAATGATTTCAAGATCGTTATTCAAGATCTCGATGTTTGAGCAAATGTTCGACATTGATATTTTTTGTAGAATATATTGACAGCCTATTCACCGATGATCTGTAGCAACATTTTTTCCAGGTCTCCTTTCAACTCGTTCTGTATCGCTGCTTTTAGAGTCTGTCCTGTTTTCTTCTCGTATTCTGTTTTAATCTCAGCCAGATCAACCTGAAAGAAATGAAAGATGATTAAAGTAATATATCAAACACGAGAGACAATGTTTCATCATATTTCCAAACACCGATAAGAGAGTTGAAAATACGACACGCAGCGGAGTATTTTTGACGAAATTCGAGGTGTTTGGAAATATGATGAAACACTATGGCAGACAGAAATCCTGTAGCTCAGTGGTAGAGCGTCGGACCACTGGTGTTGCGGAAGGTCATAGGTTTGACCATAGTTAATAGAGGGAAATGGTTATGAAGCCCGGCAAACTTCAAAGGAGCAAACAAAGAGGCCAAGTTTTATGTTGGAAGGTCCATGACCGTGCACATCTTTTGTTTTGCGCTCATACACTATGCATGAATTACGTAATCGCAACGTTTCTATTGGTTAGTTGCTTGAACACACGTAACCACCTATTGTATTTTGTCAGGTTTTGTGCACGGTCAACCCCCAAAATAGCGAACAAAAACATATAACAAAAGAACTTTGCCGGGATTCATAACCTTTTCCCTCTATTAACTATGGTTTGACTCCTGTTATGGGGGAACTCGGCTGAATAATATCTTTCTCACTGTCCCAAGTGTATTTGATATATCTTCTCAATCGACACTAAAACTAAAATAGCTCAAATATGGACTAAAAATTATCATCATTGGAAGAGACCCATGTATGGGGGAATGCTTCTCTTAGATCATCCTCTGTTGCTCGTCCCCAGTCGTGTCTATGAGAAAATCGTTCAACGCGGGGGATACACGTTTCCGCCTGGGTACGAGTCAGCTGGTTTATCTCACCTCTGATCTCGTGACCAGCACCCGAGTGACTGCTTTGCTGTCAGACGTGAGTCCGCTGAGTGCTTTCTCCAGCGCGTCAGCAAAGAACAGTGGAGGATTCCGAGTGCATCGAACTAAAATGAAACAAAAAAGTCAAACGTTAAATTATTAATCAAGTAAAAATTGCGTTAGTTAGAAGTCCTAGAAGATCGTAGACGAGTTTTGCGGGGGGGGGGGGGGGGGGGGGGGGAGAGGGGAACGAGAAGGGACACGAGAGTAAATAGGGAGGGAAGTCTATGGTAGGCGGGAAAAGAGAAGGCAGGAAGCGGGAGAAATAAACAAATTCGCAATATTTCGCAATAGTAAAAGCACAAAGAGGCGGATGAAGCTAAGGAAGGGAGGCAACCGGAAGTAAAATATACCGGAAGCGAGAAGTTCAGACCCCGTGTTCCCCCAAGCTTGTCAAATTACCCTGAAAGACGTCCGGGACAATAGAAAAATCCCGTTGAAAGTTGTGAAAACATTTTGGCTTCAATACAAGTATATAATTAATTACTATAAGTCATACCTATCGCCTCAATGGCGCCGTGGAAATCTCCAGTGAGCTCATCATCCACAGAGACCATGATATCAGTTTTGGCGACCTGAAAGGTTCATACAAATAATTAAATTAAAATTAAAATCATCCCACCGATAATCAAGGCTGTTGTATGATCAGGACTGTTGAAAAGTGATGAGCAATGGGGGTAGAAGTTGGTGGCACACAACAGTAAAGTATATCCAATAATTGCAATTTAAGATGGAGAACACGAGAAACCCTACTTTTTCCAGCGCAACATTCTCGTTCATATCTCGTAAGGGAGGACCCCGCACGATCCTCACCATGGATACATGTGTGGAGATGCATCCAAGAATGAACAAAGCACAATTTAACCGACCCGTTACTTAGTTTTTTTAGCTAGTTAGCTAGTTTTTTCTGCCAAACAACCCCTTGCTTTTCTTGTTAACTTTTAATTAACTCAACTGAAATACCAATTTCAAACTCTGAAATGATTTCTGAGTTTATACTTTTTTTTTAAATATTTCAACTCTTCCATCTTAAAGTGTTGCTATCTTCTAGAAAAATAATGAATTTTTCTATAGTCCTTTTTCAACCGTACGCGTTGAATGTACTGTACTGTAAGCCATTCTCGTTCCCAGATCCTCCGTTTCTTTGGTCAGGTCGTCAGGTGGCATTTAAAAAAAATACCGCGTAGCTCTGGGGACGAGAATGAATGTAAGTAGTCTACCGATTCAACAAGTTTTTATACTCACATGCTTGTAGGCTTCAAACGTTGCCTGCAGCTGTGTTGTGCTTCTTGAAGTAAGAATTTTAACAAACACGGACTCGTCTGTTCCCCATTTGTCTTCACTCGCCTGCGGAGAGAAGAAAACAATCGTGTAAATAACATTGAACTTTCATGGTGGCTGTGCATCACAATAATGCTAATCCCATACTGATGACGAAGGACTACATCCAGGGGGGGCAGGCAGCGCCCTTTGATCTTGCCGCTTTTCCACTATACATGATCGCACAAGTAAAGAAATCTGTCAATCATTCGAGAAACGTACCTCTACGGGAGTTTGCTGTGGAATTTTCATCCATGGTGTCCCACAATGACCAAAGTTCAGTTAAACAGCGGCCGAATCGTTCCCATAGATGTTTGGACGTGGAATCGCCAAAATATTTCTGAACGAACACAAACGCACGTCATGTCAGCCATCGTCCGCCATGTTTATTTTAAACAAACCAGTACTTAGCCTCGCTCGGCCAAATTTCTAAAATGTGCAATCATATATACTAGGTCCCAGGCCTCGCTGCTAGCCCCCCCTGACTACATCAATGTAGTGTCTCTGATCGGTTGTTGTTTGAATTTCCCCGCGCAAGTAACAACCAATCAGATACATTACAAATCTCTGTAGACGACTACGTCATCAGTAAGGAATTTTTTTGTGGTCGAAAGACTGAGGTTTGTTCACTTAGTCATAAAAAAGAAGGAAATTAATCTCGTGTAATTCAATCATACCAATATTGTCTATTGCTAACCTCAAAAAGTTTCGTGGCATCTTCATAAGCCAGATCCTCGTCGACCTTTTCTGACGTACTGCGCTTTCCCTGTGGAATAAAATACAGTATCATGCCCCGTCAGTGCGATGAAGGAATCCGTAAGAAGTGAAATAAATTACAATAAAAAACAAAATGGCGTCCTTACCTCCACTAATTTTATTAAAGTATTTTGAAGGTCTCCACTCGTTTCACTTTTTATTTCTTCCACAAGTTCTTTTCCATGAACTGTTACAAAAGAATTAACATTGAAGAAATATGCGTTAGATATTTTTATTTAACACCACATTTACACAACGAAGAACATACTCTTAGGAGTTTCTGCTGCAAGTTTAAAGCAACTCAGTTACAGCAAAGGCACATTCAAATGGTCGCTTACCTTGTTTGAAAGTGGCCTTGATCGTTTGAATTTCCTGCAATAAATCAGAGTTTCAACTCATTCAGTTCCAAACTTAAAACATCAATTATTCCTACTGACTGCCATACAGTCATACACTGTTAGTTCTGCGGCGAGGACATCAAGACAATACCCTCTAGTTGACCAGTGTTTTTTATTCTCTTCCTTGAAAATATGTTGAGATTTTAAGGTAGTTATTAGATTTTGAACACTCCGTGCCAGAATAAAAATGGTTAAATAGTTTAATTATTCAGTTTACGACAAAGGAAGAGATGGTCTCTCGAAACGCACGTGTTTACCGCATGTTCTGGATAGGGGTTTTACTTTGCAAGTGCAAGACTTCAGCAATCTGTATGCAATTAACTGTCATGCTTTGTGCTTCCACAAAACCAAGACTGCAATGAAAGTAAGGATGAAGAATACTCACCTCGGAGCTTCGCGAACATAAAATCTCAATAAGCACTGCTTCATCCGTTCCTAGACCCTGGAAATTAAGAAAAAGTATGATTTAGTTCAGCTCTGAAGAAACGTTTACAACAGGTATAATAGAAAAATGAAGAAATGCGTGAATGTTATTTATAGCCTGGCAGGTACCCAGCACAGGATTCCCACTGTCTGTGTGGTCTTCCTGTGGCCAATACTCTCGCGGGGATTTAAAGATGGTGTTTTATGGGGCTTCTTATGTTTTACGGACTCACCGACATAGCGTCATGAAGCGAATTCGCGTCGTATAATTCTGGTGAGGACATTAAAGCGACTACTGCATCTTCAAACTTCCCACCAAGCTCTGACTTCAACTCATCAACAAGGTTCTGTAAAGAAATTACAAATACACACTGGTAAGGCAATGCTTAGGTGCTGAGTTAGTGTTAACAACAACGAGAAAAGAACTTAAATAAATGAACAAAAACAAGAGAGCTGGGATGATCTATCTACATATAATCACAACGATCGCAACGATCGTACAACGATCGTAGAAAAAAGTATTCTGCGATTCTTGCGATCATATGGAAACTATAAGACGTTGCGATTGTGCAGTTTTTATATGGAAACCACTCTTGCGATCTTTGCGATCGTTGCGCCAGGAAACCAGGCTTAAGAGAAGCATTCCCATACATGGGTCTCTTCTAATGATAATTTTTTGGAATCTATTTAATTTTCAGTTCAAAGCTGAGCTATTTTAAGAGCGCTACCTGATTGGTCAGTTCAAGTAACGTGATGTCGGAGCCTTGATCGAGATTAGAAAGAAATAAAAATAACTTTCACAGCATGGCGCGAAACTATTAATAGCTTTCAAAATAATTATCATGGGACACGGGAAATCCTTCTCTTAGATCATTCTCTCTTGGGCTGCAAACGTTACGAGAGAATCAATAGCTTACCTTGTCATATTCCTGTTGAAACTTGGCAGCGATCTCTTGTCGCTGTTTGTTGGTGCGAGCTCCAAGAACCGCCATGATGGCATCTTCGTCACTACCTGTGGCGAGATGGGGAGGTTGCGGTGTTGTCAGAAATTTATCAAAATAAATCTATGTAATACCAGTCGAGAAACTCTCTTGGGATAGTTTATAACACTTTTTCCAGATGAATGACTTAATTATGTTGATGTTGCACAAGAAAAAACACACAATGGCAGCAATCAAGGCTTTCAATGTGGAACGTTTTACAGTGAAACCTGGAAAACCGGGAGCGATGAAAATATTTCTGGAATGTTTAGTGCGTTGCTATGTACTGATTAAACACAAGATGAAATCACAAAAACAATTAATCTGGAAGGTTTATATTTAGTCACTAAACAACCTAGATTGACGTTTTCTTAAAAATAAATCCTAAATTTTACTCTGCTAGTTTGTTGTAGTTTTCCCTGCAAAACTCTGAAAGCACTTTCGTCAGTGCTATAGAATAATGACGTCTTTCTTACCAAAGCCCTTCATGGCTGTCTTCAAATTCTCGGCGTCTTCTGCTGCATTGAAGTTATCCGCTGGCTTCAAAGTACCGTGATACTCGGCCTAAATATAAAAGAATAAAGGGGAACTAGGCTTTAGTTATTCATGATACTTGCATGCCACTTTATACACTGCAATAAACCTAACTTACTAGTTGTGGACGGAAAACAGCAATCTTAGCAACGTGTTGCTCTTGAAGTCAATTATACTTGCTAACCTTTACAATGTTTAATTGTGGTCTTTCTTCCTTTTTCTTTTCTTCCTGGTTACCAGACCCTTCATCGTTTCCTCTTTGTTTGTCACCAGCCTCCGCAGTTTGATCTGACGCCTTCACTTCCGGTTTGCTTTCAGCGGGTTTCTCGCCACTTGGCTTTTCACCCTACGGAAATAATTACGTATGTTCATATATATAAGCTTGAACCATTAAAATCTACGTTTCTTATTTGAAGCAATAGCATTCCCTTCGATACAAGCCATAAAGAAATTATAACTATATCTGACATTAAGCTCGTACCCAGAGTCTTCAGGTTCCTCGGTGATCGAGAAGCCTAGAAACTCTGGGTACGAGATTGACATGATGGGTTAACCGACATGATGTAGCTTCAATCTCAAGCTGTGCCAGAGAGCGTGAGCGCGCGCAATCCTTCTTCTCTGAGAAGAAGAGAAAAGACTGGACACTAGAAAGGGGCAGAAATGAGAGAATTTGACTGAGATACGCTTCATCAGACTGTTGAACAGAGAGAACTAAGGGACCTAGATGCTGAGTTTAGTCGTGAAAGGCTATCTTCAGTTCATAAAAGAAAGCATATTTTTAAATCTAAAAATTGCTTTGATCCAAACTTTCTTGGCATTTTAAAATTTTAAAAAGCATTCGTGAACAATAATTTACCAACTTCACGTGTGAGATTATTTAAAACCTTTAGTTCCAGTAAAAAAAAGCTCAATTCTGAATTGAATGCCTTTATCAGAATAAAGTTCCCAGGTTTGCAAAATAACATTCTAGTAGCTTAACAGAAACTAAGCGGGGATTTGTAATTACCTGTTTTTGTTCTTTGTCCGGCCCTGTGTCTGCAGATAAACATTTAGATGTTAGCCTACCTTGGCGGGAAAATTATGTTTTCAGTGATTCAGGATGGAAGAGAGAATAATTTTAAGTCAGTGAACTAGGAGGAGTCAGTATGAAGGGAGGAGGGAGGGGGGAGGGACCGGGAACCTGGGAGTAGGGGGAGAATAGTCTACGGGAAGTGGGAAACGAGAAGGTGGAAAGCGGGACTCCCATTGGTGTCGGAAACCGGAAGAACTGTGAGAAAGATTCGCAACATTGTGAAATATTTTCACAGTAGAAAAAGTACAGGAGCCACTAAGAAAGGAATAAAGTAAGCAAGGCTGATACCACGTAGAACACTTGACGCGACAACGACATGTCTTTTACAGATCCTACGTATACCAGCAGCATTTTCGTTCGCGGCCCTTTGCCATTCACTAAGAAAGGGGAGGCAACCGAGAACTTCCTGTTCCCCCAAGTATGGCTTATGGGTATTAATTCCAATTTCTCAAAAGATAGAGGGCTTGTTTAGTAGGATAACCTACGTCTCCGTGACTTTCGTTAGAGGAGCTGTTAAAATAGATGCAGTTGACTCGGGGAGGGTTCGTGCTATTTTCCGATTGACCAAAAACAATCGGAATTATTCGGTTACTTTTCAAAAGATTTGCCGAAAGTCATTTGTTTTTCTAACTGAGCTAACGTAACCAGATAGGGAGGTGAGATATAGCCTCCTTCCCAGCCGTTATTTGGTTAGTCACCCAATTTCCCCCCGACGAGGATCAGATTGCGTGACGACGACAGGGCTGAATAACGTCTGCGCATGTGCGGGATTTCATGACAGCAATAGCAAATTTTTGGCGCGAACGTGTTGTTGTGTGGTTTTGAAACACGACGGCAAGGAGAGATAAATGTCTTTTATTTCCGCTCCAAAACGGAAATATTTCCTTTTCCTACTTTCGCAAATAATAATTTGAACACTTCAAAGTTTACATCGAAGATTTTTCGCCATGAAATGCCGTGGAATAAGAGAAAACTTGAGTATATTATTACTGCTTCGTTTCTGCATTTTCGCGGACTCTGACATCGTGGAGCACTTCGTGGCTATTTTTCAGCGAGTGTTCAGCAAAAAACCCCTCGTGTTCAAAAGATATGTTTTCACTCAGTAACAGGCGGATCCACTGCAAGATTTTAAAGCTTAACTTTACAGGCAAACTCTTATCTTAGGCGAAAACCTTTGCAGTGTTTCGTATTTTTGAAAATTCCGCCATTTTACCTATGTTGTTGCTATGGTTTCCTGGCAAGCGCTTGGGGCATGCGCAGACGTTATTCAGCCCTGTCCGTGACGACCCAAATATAGCGCCGATGGGGACTGGTGAAGATAGAAAAGAAGAATGTTCTCGTTCCTTATGGAATATCAGCACTTGGGTGCGTTTTGATTTTTAAAGGTTCGCCAAAAAATGGAAACAATACAATGGGACGATTCTGCGTTCGTTCATTTTAGTGCTATTACACCAAGAGAAAATGAGGGGACAGGGAGGAAAACGTTTAAAAGGCGTTGGCTGGGATATGCGAATTCCACTAAAGTTATTTTAAGTTCATACTATAGATTTTAGATATACTATTTTGCTATTTACATATTGAGCATTTACTTATTTTTATATATTTATTACAGTTGAACCTCTCCACAACGGCCACCCTGGTGCAGAATTATCTGGCCGTTGTAGAGAGGTGGCCGTTGTAGGGAGGTTTCAATAAGAGTAAAGTGTATGGATCGGCGCACGGCCGGGACGAAAAATCCTGGCTTTTGTAGAGAGGTGGCCGTTATAGAGAGGTGGCCGTTAGTTCAGGTTTGACTGTATTTAATAGAGATATTATTAATATCATTATTACAGAAACGAAGTTCCGGTTCAGATAAAGTTAAACTCCCGCAAGGGTAGAGCAGGCAATATGTAGTCTACTTTTTAAGGGGCAATAACTTTATACGTATAAATCGTGTCTGTATTAACCTTTAGTTTGAAGCAACTATTGTGGAATGAGAAACCTTTAGCAAGTTTGCAGCAAAAAAAACATCGGGGTACATGTATCAAACACGCATTTACTTCAAACATTTACAGTAGTTCAATTTGTTGAAAATATATTATTGATTAGAAAATTATTTAATATTCTTCATTGCCGTCAAGTAACTCAGTACTGATGTCCACGAACAAAACTAATTCACAATGTCCAGCGGATCAGTATATATTTGTAAATGTCGCCCGCGAACAGTTTATAAATTTTAGGAGCAACTTTTATGATTTCAGCACTTTTTTTTAGCAATATGCCGAAACACATTTTTAAATTTTAGTAGCATAATTTACATGCAAACAAGCTTAATACAAAATTTAGAGGTGATTAATCGAAGTGGATAACGTATTCTGAACATGGGTGGGAAAGAAAAACAAAAAAACGGGCAGGGTAAAGAATAAGGCCGTGATCTGATAAGCTCTGTTAACTGGGCTGTAAATTGCGAACCATGCGCAATATGAGTAAAACCACTGCTCAAATACGAACGTTGCGTTCACCTTTCAGTGCTTCCTAGCTCAAATAAACAGACGTCTCTCTTCACGCGTTCAGTTCTTTCACCGCTCGTTCGAGAGACGTCTGAGATTTGACCGCAAAAATTCCATACTGATGACGCAGCTTTAGGAAATTCGTGTAGTGGCTCTGATGCGCGCGAAAATTTAAAACCAAGCAACAGCCAATCAGAGACACTACATGGCTCTCTGTAGAGCTACGTCATCAGTATATACTTGAACCTTTCATACCGAATCTCAGACGTCTCTCGAGCGGGGAAAGAATTAAGCGCGCGAGGAGAGATGTCTGGTTACTCAGCTTGCAGAACAGGAATGACTGGGTAAAGGATTTGCTGTTTGTGTACAAACTACAAGAATACAACTAAGTGCTTTTATCACTAGCAACAGACCCTTCAGAAGCCATCTTCCTTGAGGGTAACTATACAGTCAAAATAACAGGGCAAAATCTTTAAAACATATATTTTTTTGGCCAAATCTGATGAATTTTGAAGAAGCCTAACGCCAAATTTATGCAACGCATTAAGTCGCATTTTAGTCGTGTCGAATGCAATCCACCGTAGGAAAAAAGATGGCGGCGGTACATTTTACCACAAAACCTTGCGAACCTAACACAGCCAATAGGCACATCTAAAAGCCATATTTTTGCGAAATTCGTCTCTGTACTAACAACATTATGTATGCGAAGGTTTGAAGTTTTTAGAACTTTTCTATGCGTTTTTGTGAGCGTTTTTAGGGTTTTCGTGCGCTAAGAATTGTGGGTAAATGTATCAGTCGCCATCTTTTTATTTACGGTGGATTCAAGCCGCAGACATCTCGCTGGTATTACTTGATTCGACTACGTTGCAATACACCATGGAAATAACGTGCTCTACTTTGCTATTTGTGTGGGCTGATTGCACTGATTTAGAGCGGTTTCAGCGAGTTTTCTGGGACTTGAACTACATTCGACGCGACTGTAATGCGATGTATAAAATTGGGCCTTACAAAAGTTTAAAGTGCCATACATTTGCTGTAATGTACGCCATTTTGCCCCCAAGCCAAGATGGCGTCGAAAACCATGGAAGGGTCTATCTACTAACTACTTACAACGTAATTTTTAATATACCAGTGCAACACAAGTGCTGTTATTACAAAGTGCATTTTTACAAGGTGCTTACATAGAGTACTTTACAAGGTGCACGTGCAGGAACCTACATACCTCACGATGATCCTGCTTGGCAGTACGTTCTCGTATTTACATGAGCTTACAACATATTTTCAGAATTGTAGAATATATCGACAAATATACACTGTATATGTACACGAGCTAAGAAAATACAGGGTCTTTTATACTGGCTGCGAAAACCAAGCTACGTAAGATATGATATTTTCAGTTAAAACAAGAGAAATAATTTAAATATTAACCTCAGAACATTTCTCGAGGTGCTATGAAACGCTGAAACTTATGTAGATAATTTACAAACCAGATAAAAATTGGAAGATTCAGAATGCGCCTATAGGAGTAGTAAACTGGCCAGGTGCATTACCACTATAATATAGAATCTCTTTTTTTAAATATAACATTTTTGCTTTGTTTTGCTCGAGTTAAAACTTGACTTGTTTTATACCTTTTAATTTCGGTAAAAGAACTTTCTTCAACTCGTTGCTACATTTCGTGTCAATCTCGGTAGCAAGCTTCGGTTTGTAGGTAGCGTTGTAGGCCTTCTCTACCTCACCAATCGAACTCTAGGATTGAACAACAAACAAGGATTTATCAGTTACTTTGAATAGCAGATGAAACAAACAAACAAACAAACAAACAAACATGGTAACTCTTCACACCAGCTTCAGTTTGCATGGCGAACGTGAAATAAATAATGAAACCGTTTCTTTTGAAAATGCTATCAAAAGTTGACGCGTTACAAAACGAGTCCAGTCTGAACGGAGAAACCACATCGTTGAAAAACCCCGATCCATTTTACAGCATCGAGTCCAAAAGTGCGACCACTTTTATTAATTAATTAATTCACATTCTTTCGTGCGTGCAGACTATCCAATCAGAGGCCGAGGATAGCTAATGCGAAATTTGAGAATCCGCGGAAAAAGCACTTACTAGGTAACTCAAAAGAAGTTTGATAATATGATCAGACCTCCAAACACGCGCATCCACGCACGGGCGCATCCATACACGCACGCATCCACGCACGCAAACACACAAAATAACAATTCACCTCTCCAAGTATAATCCTAGTGACAGTGGTTGTAGATTTTCCATGAAGTACAACTTGCAGTTTGTCCGCGAGGAACTGGTTCTGGTCTCTGATACACTTGACAAGAGTCTGCAATCCCTGCCGCAGGTCACCAGACATCTCGGAATCTATTGTATCCTCGATTTCACACTTTGCCCACTGAAAAGGAAATAAAATGCAGTGCAATGAAAATTTATGTTGAATATACAGTAGAATCTCCCGTAAGCGGTCACCCTCGGGAAACAGAAAAAAGTGTCCGCAACTGGAGCTGGCCGCTTACGGGAATGTGTAAAAACAGAGTTTGTATGAGCTAGAGTTCAAACAGGGTTTTGTCAAGGCGGCCGTAAGTAGAGCTGTCCGCTTACGAGTGTCCGCTCAGAGAGCTTCGACTGTATGTGTTTTTGCGGCGAGTGAATTTGTATCAGATTGTGTCAGGAGCCCATTAACTGTTTGTTTATTGCATGGGAACCACCGTTTAAGGGACTAACCGCTTTTGGTTGGTTTGGTGCGATGTCCCAATTCAACACTTTTGTATAGAAAGGTCTACGACTGTTGAGTTTGGTGCCGGCTTAAAACGTGAATAACCAAAACCTCTAAAATCTCAGTGCCCCAAACGGTTGATGCCAAGGCAAACAAAACAAACAAACAAACAAACAAACAAGTAAACATGTCAAACAACTAAACAACCAGACAACCAAACAAGCAGCAAGCAAGTAAACGAACGAACGAACGAACGAAAGAACGAACGAACGAACGAACGAACAAACAACCAACCAACCAACCAACCAGCCAACCAAACAAACAACTAAACAAGAAAACAAGAAAACAAACAAACAACAAACAAACAAATAAATAGTGACAAATATCCACAATAAAGTTTTTTTGTTTACCGTTTTGTATTCAGGAAGCATGGCTCTTAGCTGAGGGAAACTGCGGGTCGTGAAAATCTCTATAAACGTTTCTTCGTCTGTGCCCCACTTCTTTATACCAGCCTAAGGAGAGGAATTTTAATAATTAGAGATAAAAGCTAGCTACACGAAATGCTTCTACTAATTCTCTCCTTCTAGCTCTAGCAATTTTGTTTTTGTAAAAATACTCTTAATTTTTCAAACTGCCCTAAAATCTTTCACGTTAGTGGCCTCAAAACTACGTCTGATTTAAAATACCAAGAGAGGATGAGCTAAGAGAAGCATTCCCCCATACATGGGTCTCTTCCAATGATAATGTTTTGAAATCTATTTTTAATTTTCAGTCCATAGCTGAGCTATTTTAGAGCACTACCTGATTGGTCAGTTCGAGTAACGTGATGTCGGAGCCTCGGTCAGAAGCCGAATCAAATTCGAATTTAGGCCGACCCAAATTAATTTAGACCGGCGGAATTGATTCAGACGCCGAGCTTAATTCAGCCGAACTTAAATTAATAGGGAAATTGCTGTTATACTGAAAAATACATTATAATAATTCATGCATTTGTTTCGGCTCATGTGAAGTTCGCGTCTGAATCAAAGCCGGTCCACAGCCGTTTATTCCCGGCTGAGCCAGGCGGGAAGAACGGCTGAGCCGATCCGAATTCATTCAGCCGTTCTGAATTGATTCAGACGCCGTACCTCGCATGAACTTAATTCATCGAATTCGATTCGGCTCATGTGAAGTACGGCGTCTGAACTGGCCTTAGATCATCTCAGTAAATTCATAATGCTCTTTTTTTTTTTTTTCACCGTTTCACTGCAACAAGTTAATAAAGGAAGTAATATGGTATCTCACCTCCAACAAAGATTCGGCGTCTTTGTGAGCTAAATCATCGTTTACCGCCGTACTTTCATCTCGCTGGCCCTAAAACAGTGCATCAGTGTGAAGAAACAGACAAACTGAATAAAATAACTTCCATTGCATGCAGTGCATACAAACAACGTGTTGCATACCATTTCTTGTCAAAAGTCTAGGGACAGTTGTTCTATTAGATTAAGAGAAGTCTGTGGCAATCTGTAGTTCTCTGATCTTTTGTAACGTTGCAGTAATTTAGAGCGGTTTTCAATTGAGTGTGGAAAGTAATCCAAAATTGCATTGTTTTTTTGTAATGGCTCCTGGTTTTGCTTTACTACGCTTGAGTTGGACATGGTCAAACGCGTTTTCACGCGCTTGGCGCCAGTTACGTGTATTCAGTGCTACGAGTTCTCATGGGTTCATTGTGTTGTTTCCGTTTGTTGTGATTGGCCATTGTAATTGCTTTGGTCTTGGTTTTACAATTGAAAACTGCTCTAAGTAAACTGTGTTTAAAGTTTAGCTATACGAAACTCAGTTACTATATAGCCCTCAGTATGTTGTTCGGGAAAAATACGTTCTAGTTAAGAACACAAACCTTGCAGAGTTCCACGAGTAATGTTTTCAAAGTCGCCGCTCGTGTCATCCTTGATAACCTGTTCCAACTCTTTCCTGTACTCTGAAGCAGAGCAAAAAAATGATAAATTATTGTGTGGGCTTACACGACGTATCGTGTAACCCACACTTAGTCATGAGCTGAGATACTTACGTACGTACGTTTTTAATGATATAATTCAGAATACCTTCAATCATCGACTACAGTACACTGAGTAGATATATTATATACAGACTTGGCTTACTTTTCTTATAGGCTTGTCTGAAGGCAGCAATTTCCTGGTGAATTAAAAAAAGTTTTGTTAAAATGAATTGTATTTTCACATCACACTGGTCACTCAAATCTCGTACCATTGGCTTCGCTCCCAAGTACTACTAGTACTGGAGTCGAGTAGACATGCTCTCAGTCATCACTGAGACTGAAATGGAATTCACTTCACTTACCGCGTTTGTTCGCGTAGATAAAATTTCAATCAATACAATCTCCTTTGTAAACAAACCCTAAAAAGAAACATCGACTTTCATTAATACCAATCAAAATAGTAAACAAATGCATCAAAAAGTAACGTATACGGATCAATGCTCTATTACAACTTCAATCTCATCAATTGTTTTTTCTTCTTTTTTTTTCAAAAATAATTTGGTGTGTTATATCAGTGTGGGCTTGGTAAATCAGCAGCGTGCAATAGGGCACGAGTAAACAGACGTCCGTCTTCGTGCGCTCAATTCTTCCCTCGCTCGAGAGACACTGAAAATTCCATACTGATGATGTAGCTCTACATAGATCCGTGTAGTGTCTCTGATTGGTTGTTACCTGCGCGCGAAAATTCAAAACCAAGCAACAACCAATCAGAGACACTACACGGATCTCTGTAGAGCTACGTCATCAGTATGGAATGTTTCGGGTCGAATCTTAGACGTCTCTCGAGCGGGGAAAGAATTGAACGCGCGAAGAGAGATGTGTGTTTTAATACACAGGTGAACTTAAGGTCATTCCATCGAAATAGAACTTACCATAGATTTTCATTCAAATTTTGCCTATTGGTTGTTTATCTTATGGGAACAAGTTAAATTTTTGAAATAAAAAGGGGGGTCCGGTATTCGTTTAGAGCAGGCGGACCTTGTCAAATACACCCATAATTCCTTATAATATCAGCTTCCAGAAACATTTTATTAGCTAAGTTCACGTTTCCGGTGATTATTTATTATTCTGCAATAGAAATTAGTCTATATTATTTTATAGAAAGAAGGTGATTGCTAGACTCAAAATAGAGAAAAATTGATAGGTCACCGTACTCGTTACGAGAAAACGACGATTCCATCTCTCTGGCGAGCTAGCCGTAAAGGAAAGGCCGCCATTTTCTTAATGTGCGCCGCTAATTACGTGTGAATCAGCGCAGTAAGGATGCGCAATGCAATACTAAGGTGAACCTTAATATACCTAGAAAGCGACTCACCTTCATGGCTAGATGTAAAGTCCTAGCATCGTACTGAGCTTTGGATAAAGACAAGGCGGCTAAAGCTTCAATAAGATCCTCGTCTAACTTTCGTCCAAGGAATCAAATAATTCCTGATGAAATATTGAAAACATACTATTTGTTACTATCCCGGATTAGGTGACGATCGTATATATCAATGGTTGTTCTGGGCTGTGCTGAAGGTCATAGGTTCGACTCCTGTTGGGAGAATGCATAACTTTTTTCCGAGTAGCTTAAGTCACTGACTGATTAACATCACTCTGGGATTGAAAGGGTTAAGTTGAATATAAGGACAGAATTACACTCAAAGTGATTCACCTTGCCATATCTGGAATTGTAGTCCTCGACAAGTTTCTTGGCTTGTCCCTTAGCCGCGAGACTCCTACACACAATCTCCTTTATCTTCTTTTTATCATCAGCTTTTGCAAGTAAGAAAAACAAAATACATTTTTAGTGAGTTTGCTTGACAAGTAGTCATGGCATTGTAATGCATGACATCATAATGTATGACATTGTAATGTATGACATTATAATGTATGACATTGTAATGTATGCCTATTGTAATGTATGACACTGTAATCACTAATGTATGACAGCTCTCACCATCAATCGCTTCTCGCAGCGTAGAATATTCTTGTTTGTCATCTTGTTGGCTTTTCTTCGGTTGCGCAGGTTTCTTGTTAGCAGCGGGTTTCGCGTCCGCCTTTTTTCCCGCCGGCGCCATTTTGTTTTCCGCCGGCCGCCGCCTTCTTGTTCTTCGGATCGTTGCTTGCCTTCTTTTCCTTGATTGGTAAAGAATAAAAGGAGAAAACCAGTGAATAAAATTGTTCTAAAACGTGACGTATAAGGGCTCGTTCTTTCATTCGTTCGTTTCTTTGTTTTCAGCTGTTAAAAATTACGTAGATGTAACAATACTAACCTTTTTTCTGTTCCTGGCCCGCTATGATAAGATAAAACAAATCAGAATTAGTTGCTTATATAATTAGGAATTCCACAAATGGCAGATATGGAGTTACATATTCCATGACCATCCCAGGGCCTCGTAAATACAAGTGGGAGCCAGAGAGAAATGAACACATGATATACGGCGCCAAAAAAAAAAGAAAAAAAAGAATGGGAATGAGTCGAAAGGGCTAAAAAGAGGGATTCCCAGATTAAGCCAGAACGAAACGAAATGAATCAATCAATCAAAAACTTTGGAAGCTATACCTTTTTTTCAGTTTGGAAGAATCAGTTTTTCATATTCTCATTGAACTTTGCTTCAACATCTTTGACGAAATCTTTGCCAGAAAGCTTTTTGTATCCTCCTATGATGTCTGCTAGCTCAGCCTGGAAAGAAAAGAATATCATCAATTCCCTTAGAATACATCTGGAACAGTATTCGTCAGTGACCCTGAGTAGATCAAGATGAAAGTAAAACTCGATCACCTACGAAGAAAACGCATTACCCACAGGCCTTGTGGCCCACACAGTCTGTTAGCAATTATCTGAAGCGGCTACAGGATATTGCTACTCGTCCTGGATGGGATTACTATTCCATCGCAGGATACCCTCGAAGTGATGTTGTCAGGTTGCCCTAAAATGTACCTGTACCCATTTATACGCCTGTTTGAAGAGAGGCGCATGGTGAAATGCCGCCTCCGAGGCGCGGTTTCCGTCCCCAATGTTGCTAAGCAACATGACGTATCTTTATCTCTGCTGGCGTGATTGCTTTCGGAGTATTCGTGAGCTCGCGCTAATTTTTGATTGGATAATAGGAATCGGAAACTCTTCGAGTGCTTCACGAAGATTTGCCAAAACCACCACTTGTTCCCCCAACTGTACATTTTTATGGCTCGTCACGCAATCTCTTCTCCCTTATTTGGCTCGTCACGCAATCTCTCCTCCCTTATTTCGTGCTTACACTGACTGCTGCTTTGGCAAGCTCGTATTTTCACTGCTGTACTAATATTCCCTGTTAAAATTTGTACAAGAACTCTGTCCAAAATAATACAAAGAGGTTTATTCAGCGGAAAGTGTGTAATACGGTGGGCATTTTTACTCGTCAATGTTTATTTTTTCTCGCCTAAAGGCTCGAAAAAATAAAAACTGACGAGTAAAAATACCCAGCCGTATTAACAACTTTCGCTGAATAAATTGTTTATTATACGACATAATATCTTTCTTAAATATAGGCTTTCAATAGTGTTTTCCGTAGCGCGCGGTCAGGAGGACTAAGACGAGTGTAATACGGTCTCATATTTGCACTCGTTTTTGGTGCGTATTCGCACTCTAAAATGCTATGTCGTATAATAAAATTCGTTTATCGTCATCATACCGTTGTACTGGTGAGAATAACGCGGGCAAGAGTGTCGATATCGCCATCTTGTAAAGATTTCTGCAGTTTTAGCAGCGTAGAATTTTGAAGGATCTCGGGTGTATTTCACTGTAAAAAGAACAAGAAAGTACAAGAACTGATGAGAAAATAGAGCAACCGAGCATGTTTATACTGATTAGCACGTTTTCACTACTCGCTTTTGTCACATATCGGCCGTCTGTTTTTTTTTTTTTTTGACGTAAAATATAACACACCAAAGCGAGGCTTGTGGTGTTAGCGGCGCGGAAAAACATTATAATTATTTTTCCCGCGCCCAGATTTTGTGCTAAAAAAACTCCTTGTTTTATAGAAGCCATTCGTTTCAAACGCCAGCGCGTGGGAAAAAAATTAACTTTAATCTTTTGCCGCGTCGTCAACATGCCAAGCCTCGCTTCGGTAAACAAGATGGCCGATGGTAAACAAGATGGCCTTAAAAGACGGTAAACAAGATGGCCGATGTGTGATAAAGGCGAATTGCACGCAAGACAACGAACCAATGAAAAGAATGGACACCATACCTAAAGTTAAGAATCCTTTCTCCAAGTCTTGGCTCATTTCCTCTTCAATACATTCGTCCATTTCTTGGTTACAAACCTACAAAAAAGCACAAACGTTGCTCAAAATTCGGTGCTTAGCCCATTATTATTACTATAACAGCAGATGATTCTTTTTCCATGACATGAAGCGGGTATGATTTGGGGTTAAATCAGACGAGATCTTAAAAATCGAACATTTTCGTCAGTTCCCGACAATTGGCTGGTATCCATTTAATTTAATTACTCCTGGGTGAAACAGGCACAGTCGAGAGTTGAGTACACGGCTGCCTGAGAACCTCTCGAACCTAGACCGCTCGATCCAGAGTCCATCGCGCTAACCATTAGGCCACGGCGACTCCCACAAACTTGTTCAGTTTATATTTACCTTTTTGTATTCCTGGAAGACTACTTTCAGGTGAGTAAAGCTCCGCTGAGTGAACACCTGTATAAATTTGTCCTCGTCCGTGCCAAGGTAACCAGCCTGAGATTAGAAATAAATGGAAAAAAAAGAAATCATTTAGAGGGAAAACTGGCTCTAAACGGATGACTATTACACTCAACAGATCAATGGTAACCCTTCACTCCCAGAGTCAAACCCTGAGTCAATAAATGTGTTTGTGGTTTTTGAGTCTGTGGATGAAACCCTAGTGTGTGACCGTTCAAATGAAAGCTATTGAGCAGTACTTTCATGTGGTACTGTTTATTATGCTGTACAAAGGTGGTTAACTTTCAAGTCTGTGGATGAAACCCTAGTGTGTGACCATTCAAATGAAAGATATTGAGCAGTACTTTCATGTGGTACTGTTTATTATTCTATACGAAGTGGTTCTAACTTTCAAGTCTGTGGATGAAACCTTAGTGTGTGACCATTCAAATGAAAGCTATCAAGAAGTACTTTCAAGTGATGCTGTTTGTTTTTGACAATTTTCAAAATGTAATCCAATATTTTTTCTCTCAGTTGTGACCTTAGCACTCTTGGAAAGGGTTAATGCATACCTGCATAAGAGCTTCAGCATCCTTCTTGGCTAAACTTTTGTCAACTTTGCTGGATTCGTCTCTTTTACCCTGTTAGTTCAACAGACAACAATCACAGTAATTTTCAAAGCGTTTTTTCGGGAGTCGTTATAGGATCATCAAAATTAAACCCCGATAAAACTGATTTCCAATAAGAAGGACAACAATTAACAGTACACAGTAACGCCTGGATAATACCCATGGCGTAAAGTAAGTGTATCTAGGGGAGACAGGGGAGGGGGGGGTGGGGGGGGGTGGAGCTGAACTTCCCGCTTCCCGTCCTTGTACTCCAAGTTCCCACCCTTTCGTTGTGTTTTTCTATTGCAAAATATTAAATAATGTTGAGAAATTTTTCCCATTTCTCCCGGTTCTCACCTTGGGAATCTCGCTTTCCGCTCTCTTTTTTCCCACCTCCCGTAGACGTCCCACCCCTGTGAGCTCCTGTCCCCCCCCCCCCCCCACTAGGGTCGAAGTGGTGCACACCGCATGAAACTTGAAGTTGTACTTTTGCTGCCAATTTAATTCATGGCGAAAAAACTATTACGGTATTTATATATTCACCTTGCTTATTTCAACCAACAGATCTTCAAAATGACCACTTGTGTCTCTTTTGATATCCTTTTCCAGCGACCTGCCATACACTATTAATACAGAAGCAAACGACCAAATAAGTTGTACGCTCTTTGGGCTCGTCCCGCAATCTTTTCTCAGGACAGATTGCGTGACAAACCCAACGGAGGCTATTGTACTGTAAGTCAGAATGAATACAAACTCACTTAAAATTCAGTCTTTTTACTTACATGCTGTGTATGTCTCTTTAATTTGGCCAGTTCCTGAGGAAAAAATTAATATAAAAAGACCTATTGAAGTACTTGGAGAGTAACTGGTAATGTAATAACGCAAAATATAATTATTATTACATTAAAACGGTCGACCATCAGTACGCATGACTTACAGCGTTGTTTCTTGAACAGAGAATTTCCATCAATACATCTTCATCAGTGCCCAGGCCCTACGGAATGATTGCAAAATATATCAAAAAACAATAAAAGACCCTTTCCCGTTAGATTACTGTGTAGAGAAACACAGAAAAAATTAAGGAGTGTGTGAAAACGCCTTTCTTGAACCTATCAGTTTTTCTAAGATTGAGTTTTCACAAGAGCGGATTATCTAAGGAAGGATTCCCCGTGCCCCATGATAATTATTTTAAATCTGTTAATAGTTCGCGCCATGCTGTGAAAGTTATTTTTATTTTCTTGTGACGATGCTCCGACACCATGTTACTCGAACTGACCAATCAGGTAACGCTCTTGAAATGGCTCAGCTATGGACTTAAAGTTAAAAATAGATTTAACAATTTTCATTAGAAGAGACCCATGTATGGGGGAATGCTACTCTTAGATCATCCTCTCTTGGTTTTTATTATCGTACCTTCATAGCATTGTACAGTATTTTAGCGTCATACGACGCACTCTCCATTAAAAGAGATTCTACAGCATCTTGTAACTGTTCTTCTTCCAAAACTGGTTTAACAGCCTCCAGTAAGTCCTGCAAGCAGTGAATAGATCATAGAGTAGAAATTCAGTAACGAAACAAGATAGAAACAATGCATGGTGCACACACAAGCGAAGCCACCGACAGAGTAGCCTGCGAGAGCAGACGTAATTTCCGGCTCGAAGTTTCCCCGCTAATTTTCGGCGGGAAAACTCGAGCCGGAAATTACGTCTGCTCTCGCAGGCTACCGACAGAGGAAAATAAGGCAAGATAAAAATACTTCACTAATAGCTATTAACTGATTATCAGTGATTAGAGTGATTTTCTACCGAGCCTCGAAAGTAATCCGGAATTGCTTTGGTTTTGCTTTACTACGCTCTGTGATTGGTTAAAAAAATCGAGCCACCTACTCAACCAATCAGATGCAAAAACCAAAACCAATCGCGACTTGATCACACGCGTTTTCCGCGCTTGGCGCCGGTTACGTGTACTTGTTACAAATCCTCATTGGTTCCTTCTGTTATTTATGTTTGTTGTGTTGGCCATTGTAATTGCTTTGGTTTTGGTTTTACGACACTCAATTGAAAACCTCTATTAATAATAATTAATCATTATTAATCATTATCAATTCGTCAATAAAGTCAGTACCTGATCGTGTTTTTCTTTGTATTTGTCCTTCAGCTGTTGTAACTTGGATTTCTCGTCGCAGTGTTTTGCTAATATGTCCACAATCTTGTCCTTGTCACCAGCTGTTATCAAAACAACAACAAGATGCAAAACACGAGAAAGATGTTAATCAGTAACAAAAGCTACTAGGAAACAAATTTCCGAGTTCTTCCCAACAGGAGTCGAACCTATCAGTAATCATCTTCCACACAACGCTCGGCTACGACTGAGCTACAGGAGACTCGCGGGAGCGTAGGCCATATAACTAGGTTCAAATACAAAACATTTCCAACTCACCCAAACTGTGAGTATTTAAAAATACCACTGCGACATGCGTATAAAATCTTAGCAGGTTTGCCTGCATAAAAATGCCGACAACTTGATACCACAATTTGGCTAGCTTAGACGACCACCCATCACCCCGGTTGGGGTGAAACTATTGTGGAAAACTCTTAGATTAAACTATGGTAAGAAAAACGAAGAAAATTACAATAAATACTGATGAAGGAAGAAAAGATCAACAAGAAAGAATTATAATTGCCAGAACTACGAGCAGACCCAAGATGGCCGCGCGAAGACTGGGTGCGAGAGGGCGCGTCTCGTCCCAGTTTTCACGCGGCCATTTTGCTCTCGAACTAAGGAAAAAGAAGAGACTGCTCGTTTTATAATTAATGAGTGGATTTAGTTTGACTTACCGTCAATGGCTTTACGTAATTCATCCACGTCTTTCTCCACTGCCGCTTCTCTGTTTTCCTCCTTGTTCTTCTCTGTTTTCTTGTTATCCTGACCTGCCGCAGCTTTAGGTTTGGCTTGGCCGCGTCTTGTTTCGCTCCAGGCTGTTGAGTGTGTTATAACTTGATGTAAGCTCTCGTTACGCTATGTTACGTTTTCTACTTGACTAAGCTAAACTAAGCGTCCCAATGGGTAGCTCGTGGACTTACATAAACTCAAGTGCTCAACAAATAATGACCTTCAAGATCGAAGTACGAGATTAGCGTGACACGTGATGGCCTTGAGCACGCGCTGTAGGTTTCAAAAGTCCTTCTCGTACTCGTAGTCGTTACTCGTACTTCGATCTGAAGGCAGACAGAACGACTTAAATACTATGCAAAAAATGACAAGGCTTTACCTTCTGTTGTTGTTCTTATCTTTCCCTGAAAAAGAATGAAACAGTCGTAAATAAAAACACCACAAAGGACACAACGCCTGCTATTGGTAAAATCAAGAATAATGGAAACGTTTGCTTATGGACTAATGCCAAATGATATCAAGTGAATATCAGCCCCCCCCCCCCGTCCCGTCCCGTCCCGTCCCGTCCCGTCCCATCCCCTTCTTCTCTATCTTTCTATGTTTGCTTGATGACAATGTGTTCATCTTGCGCGGGAAAACGCGTGTGACGAAGTCACGATTGGTTTTAGTTTTGCATCTGATTGGTTGAGATAGGTGGCGCGAGTTTTTTAAACCAATCACAGAGCGTAGTAAGCAAAACCAAAGTAATTCAGCGATTACTATCGACACTTAGTTGAAAACCGCAATACAGTAGGCTAATGCAAGTTTATAACTTTTATTACAGCTGTTAAAAAACGACATGCAAAGAAAACGTTTTGACTTCAAGCTGTAATAACAGCTATTCCATGCCAGTATCATACTGTCGCTTCATTTCTATTCACTATCTAAGATACAAGCTAGAGTATTTCGTTTTTAAGTAAAAAAAACAACAACTCAGTTCACCTCTTCCAAGCTTTGCAAGTAACAGCGTCTTCGTATCTCCTTCGCATTTCTTTTCAATCTCATCTGCAAGCTCCACTTTATGGAACTTCTTGTAGGCCGCTACAAGCTCATCCAGCTGCGCCTGAATCAAATAATTATTCCAGTTTTATCTAAGTACAAGGAATGTGGTCGGCCAAGTACGAAATACTGATATTAATATTGATATTCTCCTTAATTGAATGCCATCGCCTTTATCACACATCGTCTATCTTGTTTTGTGACGTCATAAAAAACCCGAAGCGAGGCTCGGCGTGTTGGCAGATGCGGTAATGCTTAATCAGTTTAATTATTTCCAGCGCCTTGGCGTTCAAAACGAAGGCTTCTATAAAACAAGGAGATTTTCCTTGGCACAAAATCCAATCGCCAAAACTCCTAGGACAGGGGAACACCGAAACCGGCGACCGAAACACGGTAAAAGGACGTTAAATTTCATCCCTGTCGGTTGCAGTAGTGAAAAACAAAGTACCTTATTCTTGTGAGGATAATTGCAGCTACAGCCTTGGTGTCTCCTGCCTTTAACGCTGTCTGAAGTTTGTTCAAGCGGAAGCTAGTTGGATCACGGACGCATTTAACTGAAACACAACAAGGTAATGTAAGTGTTGGTTCACTAGACAGAAGGAACGTTTCTTACGAGGAAACGTTTGTAATTATGTCATGTTAAGGTCGGCTCACACGAAGGGACTCGCGAGGAGACGCGAGGCGAGGCGGCGAGAAAAATATAAGGATTATGCCATAAATGGTAATAAATTACTTCTGTACAAACATTAGTGAAGTTCATACCTAGCGTCATAAACGCTTTCTGTAGATCGCCATCCATCTCACCGTCAATCGAGTCTGCGATGTCTTTATTGGTCAGCTGAAAACCAAAGAAATATCATGAAGTATTGGGTGTTTTATGTAAGAGTGTAAAGCATTTAGCTGTATTCAGTTCCAGTTCAGCTCTGTATTACCTTTTTGTACTCCGGGAATGTTGCGCCAAGTTGTGGACGGCTTCGTTGAGTGAAGACACCAATGAACTTCCCTTCATCAGTTCCCCAGCTGGTCACACCCGCCTAAGAGACCAATGATTATCGCTACATTGTAATAAACGCATTTTACATGTTGATTGATTTAAAAAAAAAAAGAAAAAAAAAAAGAACGCGTTCAAATTAAAATATACTTAATCCCTTGACATTTACTTTGGGAGATGTAATGGTATACGTACAGTCCCAAATAACCGGTACTTAATTAACTGCAGTGGTTTCTGTGACATAGTAAATCGACTCTAAGACAGAGTATTGATACTCCCGCTGTATACTGGACAACGGTTGGATTAGAACCCAGACCTGCATGTAGAACGCGTTGACGTTCCTAGCAGTGGTATATATTACGGTATGGATGATTTGATCGAGTTTATATTGTTTGTGTGAGAATTTAATCACCTCTTGAAGTTCCTTAGCATCTTTCTTGGCCATCTCTTTATCAACTTTAGTAGATTCGTCTCTCTGACCCTAAAATTCAACAAATAACAACAGTGACCGCAGTTATACTATTGTGAACAATGCAATTGCAAATGCTCTAACTAACCAGGAAAGTACTGGAAAGTACAGTCTCTGGGTGGACACTCTCGTAAGCGAAAAAATTCATTCGTACTTTATTCAGCTGCACCAGTAAAGCCTCCAAGTCACCGCTCGTGTCTCCCTTCAGGTCTGTCTCTAATGAATTGTCGTATACTGCAGAGAAACAACAGAATAGGTTAGGCATGGTAAGAATCATGAAAATGAAAACAAATTACTTATTTTAGCCAGAACGCAGCCGTTTTTAGTATAAAGATATGCTAAGAGTTGCGAAGTAAGTAAAAAAATAACAAGAAAATGCAAGAATACAAGGAGGGTCACCACTCTTACTTTTGCTGTAAGTTGTATTGATCTCTTTCAGTTGCTGTAGAAAAATAAAATACGGTTTGACTTACATAATAAAACGATTTTAAAAGTTTAAAAATACAGTGGAACCCCGATATAACGAAGTGTCAAGGGAACGGGGGTCGTTATATCGAGGTTCTGTTCCATATATTTTACTGTAACTTTGGCCGGGCAGGCTAAAGAATATCGTTCGTTTTAGCGGGGACTTCGTTATAAAGTTCGTTATATAAGGTTCGTTATATCAGCTAGGATTTCACTGTAAAGGGGTTTGTTAAATCGGTGTTGCACTGTCACGCTTTTGTAGTTTATTCAAATATATGCCAAACGCGCGCCACCAGGGCTACTCGATTATCTTCCGACTTTTCCCTGATTATGTTTTCTAAGTCGAGTTATTTTAGCTTGACGAAAACCGCTCTATTAGGAGAGCTTGAGAGTAATTAGTAAAATAACTTACCGAGTTGTTTCTCGTACAAAGAACTTCAATCAACACGTCCTCATCAGTACCCAGACCCTGAAAAGAGACACCATTTATTTAAACAATCAAAAACAACAATAATAATAAACATATTTATACCTACAACTAAAGAAGAAGACCGGAAGTCCAATAATCTTGGCGTTCGTTAGTTGAAACGACAGTTGAAACATGGAGTCGAATACATGCGCAGTAGAGCCGGAAGTCCAAGAATCCTGTTGTTGGCCGCTCCACCGCTGGACAAGGGTAACGAGGACTCTGGGAACGAGATCGCCGCAAATGACAATATAATCAAGCTTTCACTGATTGTTTAGGACACCGAAATCGAAAAATTCACTGAGTTGAGCCCGTTGTTGTATTTCCTGTCGTCAAGTTGGCGCGCAACCTTTTTACTGATTGGACAATCAAAATCGTAAAAGTTTCATTTTCATTTATTGTTACTTTTCAAAAATCACTCTTGAAGGAGGTTGCTTACCTTAGTGGCGTTATAGAGACTCTTAGCATCATATGCTGCGCTGTCCCATCAACAGTGATACTACAGCTTCTTTGTAAATCCTCATCTAGTACTGGTTTGACTGCCTCAAGTAAGTCCTGTAGACAAACAATTTAAAAACGTTAGTCCGTTAGTTCTTACCCAAACAATCTTTCGCACCTCCACGTCACTTAAAATGCGGAGTACCCCCTCCCCCTTCATTGAAGAGGAATTATGGTAAACCATTGATAATTTGCAAATTTTTGTGTTTGTTGCCCGGATATCTCCTCAATATCAAGTCCCCGCGGGACGTCCCATCGGCCGAACTGTTCAACAGACTAAAGTGGATGACTGTAAATCAACGTATAGATTACTTTTATTACTACTATTTTAATGCATAAAATAATTACGAAATCTAGCCCCGATTATCTCCAAAATAGATTTGAATACGTTAAAGATAAACACCAATTTAACACAAGATCGGCAGCCAACGACAACCTCTCAATACCCAAGTTATCCACCAACTTACTACTTACTTACGCCTAGTACCCCGCCTGGGGCATAGGCCGCCGACAAGGTTATCCACCAAGACGGGGAAAAAAATCATTTTATTACAGAGGAGTCAATACTTGGAACTCTTTGCCGCTGAATATTCGAACTATTAATTTAGATAGACTCAAAGGATCATTGCTACCCTCTTTAAAAATGTTTATTAATTAATTACTAATCTCCCAACAGTGTCCTACTACTGTCCTGCACGGAAGCTGAATATCTGATATTTAAAAACGATTTGCAGAAGTTACAAGGCAAACAAAATAATTTCATTTAAAATACAACTCCATCGTTACCAAGACTTTTAAAAATCATCTGCTTTTCATAAACAAATTGCTCACTAATAGCTCACTAATCAGGCATAGTGAAAAACGTCGATGTTTTGGTGGCAATTAACATAAATATAATGATTTCAAAAATTAATTACTTTTTTTATGTCATTAAGTGCCGAACTAGGCACGAAATAATTTTTACTACTTTATCGCAATATGTGAGATATGTTGGAAATTTGATGGTGTTATCACTATATTGTACTTCCGTTTTGCTGTGAGGAACGAAAGGAGATGTTATAGCTATATAGTTCCGTGAGCTTTATCATCATATAAGCGAGATGAAATAGATTGATTGGAAATGTAAATCCTAATAATCCGACAGCAAATTCTGGAAATTCAATAGAATCCCTTTTGAGTGATAACTTTCGTGATTCTCAGTGAAAAGAAGACCTCGTTTTTTTTCTTTTGTTTTATAAGAGCTCACTTTGTCAACAAATTTACTCAAGTTAAAGCTGGATAATAAAAGAAAATATCGTGTCAATAAATAGAGGTTATTCAGCGGAAAGTTGTGTAATACGGCTGGGTATTTTACGAGTCAGTTTTAAGGCGAGAAAAAAATAAACACTGACTCGTAAAAATACCCAGCCGTATTACACAACTTTCCGCTGAATAAATTGTTTATTATACGACATAATATCTTTCCTAAAATATAGGCTTTCAACAGTGTTTTCCGTAGCGCGCGGTCAGGGGGACTAAGACCCGTTGAATACGGTCTCATCAGTATCTGCTCTCGTCTTTGTGGTATTCGCACTCTAAAATGCTATGTCGTATAATAACGCGACGTACTGGGACACGAAATATGTTTTCTTGTCAATTTCACAGAAAATAATATACACATCATCAAGAGACACTCCAAATGATGCGACAAGTTCAAATGAAATTTGAAAGGAAATTAAAGAAATTGTCGTAATTAAACCATTTCAAGCAAAGTAAAGCTATTTTCGTGAAAAGCAGCTAACGAACCTGTCACCAGCGTATACATTCTGACATCTAAATTATGCGTACAAGATTAACATGACAAATGTCCGCTAAAGTCATTTTCATTATCTTATTGCGTTTTCTAGATCTGGACGTTAAAAGTGACAAAAACGATTACATCAACAAATAATGCCAGGTGGATAAAAGGATTGGGTAAATATTACACCGTGAACAAAACCGGGATAAGTGTGGAGTTTTCCATTCAAATACAGACGTATTTTTAATGACCTCTTCGAGAAAAACCAGGTGTTTAAATATAGGACGAGACAAACTCCCAACTGAAGTCACAGCGAAGTGTATTTCAAGAAGTTCTTCAAAAGCGTTGAAGTGCCTCCATTTTGATCTGAAAAGCGGTTTCAACAATACATCCTAAAAATCTTCCTAGTTCTTTGTGTTCACAAAGTGTTTCAAAGAGTGAAAGATTGATTCGGGTACAAAGTATACACTGGAGCAGTTTTCAATTTAGAAGAAATACATCAGTTTGTATGGGCCAGAAATGCCTTTTCCAACAAACACCACAATTCTCGAATCCGCAGAAAACGCTACGAACGCTGAATCACTGTGGCTCGAAAAGATCATGGTGATGTAGAAAAAGGAGTTAAAATCACAGTCTTTGTCATCATATTTATGGTTTGCTTGCTCGGTAACTGTTTGTTGATCGCAGTGGTGTACAAAAACGCCAACCAAAGAATGCGAACACCGAGCAATTATTTCATGCTCAGCATGGCCTGCGCGGATTATACTTCTGGTTGGGTATTCCGTTCCTCAATACATAGTAGTCGGCGCGTATGATTTCCGATGGCAAGTCGGTGGAGTGGCAGGGGAGCTTTTTGTCGCCTTTACTTCTATATTAGTAAAATGTCTGTGTTGGGTTTCCACTGGAAGTCTGTTCTTCATTGCTTTAGATCGCCTACTTTCTGTGTTCTATCCTTTAAGAAAATGATAACACTTCGGATTGGCCGTCGTATAATTGCGGTGGTGTGGATTTTTGCGATAGTGTTTCACCCGCACCATTATTTATGATGGGTAGTTTAGTTGAAGTTCTTCCCGGATTTCTCGTTTGTACTGTTGATTTTCAGTCTTTGCCCTCGTCATCGCTTATTTCTTGTTTTGCTACACCACCATCTTAGCAATACCGCTGATTATCATCATCATTCTATACATAGCCATTGGAATCAGGATTAAGCGGGCAATTCCTCCTGGAAATCAACTACCATCGACTCAGAAACGACGAGAGCGAATGACCGCACAGGTGCTGGTAATGCTTGTAGCTGTTGTTGCTGTGTTAATCGTGGTTTCGTTTTCCATTACTCATTGCAATGATTGCCTGTTTTAGTTGGTTCAACTACTCTTCTGCCGCAAACGTAAGCTTCATGTTCGTTGCATGGGCTTTGACCTTTACAAAACAGCGCTATAAATCCATGGATTTATTCATCTTAACGAGCCAATTTCGACATGGAGCGAGATTAGTCTTAGAAAGACTCATCCCGTGTTGTTTTAAGACCGCAAATGAAGTGGAGGCGATACAGACTGGTGTTCACCAAACGGCCCACTCGCCACAACAACTGATGAAATTGCCCACGTGGATCAGTTAAGGGCAACGAAATAAGAGAAATTTATCTAAAAGACAAGTCTTGCCTCTTTAACGTTGGAATTCCTAAATCAGTGATTCACAACGGAACTGAGACAATTGGTCCCAGGATAAATGGGTGTGGTTGTGCCATTGGATACTAGAGCCCTTTAGCAAGAAATGCGACTTCCGTCGAAAAAAAAATGAGTAAATTAAATGAGTACGTGGGATCGAGGGACCAGACTTCGGAACTATCCAAATGCTTAATTTGGAACACAATGTTCAAAAGCGTTTTTGAGCTGTCAGTAGCCTAACAATTATCGATTGCCCATGAATTATTTCAAAAGGGGAATTTCTTGCTATTGCGTCATGTCCCGAAATGTTTCATTTTAATATCTCTATGTTCACAAATTGTCACATAAATAAATCTCTTAATTTTTTTTTATAATTTTAACTGATTACTGCTCACTGTTTATTTGTATTCAATCACGTATCGGAAGGAAGCAAATACTAGCTGTTTATATTTTTCTGAGTTCAACTTCGGTGTAAATTATGAAGATCATCATTTTATAATTATAAACAGTAATTTTGTGGCAAAGGCACCAACTCAAATCTTAAGATGGCGGCCAATCCTAGAGACTGACCATGTACCATTTGCAATTAACTTAATACAAATTCGATGGACGTCAAATATATTGGTTACATACCTGATCATTGTTTTTTTCTTGTACTTGTCTTGCAGCTTTTGCAGCTTTGACTTATCAGCGCAGTGCTTGCCAGTATATCCACAATTTTGGTCTTGTTCTCAGCTGAGAAAAAACCCACATGGATTAGACAAAAATCAGTTAAATATGTAAGTCTCAAATTTCTTGTTAACCGCATGCACTATGAATGAAAGTACAAAACGAAATCCAGTCTAAAAGGAACTCACGTAATCTATTCTTGAGCATTTGAATGAAAAAAAAACCCAACAATAATGGCTTGATTTTGTAGCACAGTTCTTGACAAGTGACAGGAATCCATTAGAAAGCTAAGCGAGGGCGGCTATCGATGGTGGGCCCGATGGAAATAGTTACACTTAACTTCTGGAAATTAAAATATGAGGCCTCACAGTCTATCATATCCTTGAAAAAACTGTTTCTGTCATATAAATTTTTTTCGTTGCAGGGAATCGAAATACATGTGTTTCAATAGCAGTTATTACAGATGTCAGCGGTTTGACATGCAAACGAGGCGAAAGGGTCAATCTGGCATTGTATTGGCCCATTAGCCTCATTTTTAGGCTCAGATTACCAACCGCTGTTCGGGACAATGAGCCAGAACGAAGACCGGACTCAAGAGAGCGGCGGAAATCGAGCCTAACTCGTTTGCATACTTTTTAAAAAAAAGAATATTTGACTGCGGGCTCAACTGTAATAACAGCTATTACAGTTGTGGGAAAATACGCAAGATGGTTCTCTCTTTTATAAATCTAGTTTACCTTCGATAACTTTATGTAGTTCATCTGCGTCTTTCTCCATTGCCGCTTCTTCTTCTTTGTTTTTGGCGCCATTTTTATCTGTTTTCTTGTTGTCCTGAGCTGCTGCCAGCAGCTTTAGCTTTAGGTTTTTCCTTGGCTGCTTCTTTCTTGGCTTTGTCTTGGTTTCTCGGCAGGCTGGGAATCAGATTTAAATTGCTTTAATAAAAATCAATAATGGACGTTGATTGGATTGCAAGAGTTCTTATATTTCTACACGCCTAGAGAGCGAATTTACCCATATAAAGAAACCATGTGAAAATGAAATTCCTTCGGATTTTTTTTGGTTTAAATCACTTAGAATTTCCCTGACTTGATTCAAAAACTCCCTTTTTTGGTAAAAATGTCCACGACCTTTCTCAGACCAGGCGAAAACTGAATTAAATTAATTGAAAACAATTTGCGAATGGTCTGCAACCTCAGTTACTTCTACTTCGCGTAAAATTCATTTCAACCCAACAAATTTGCGATATATAGGAAATGAACACGATCCGACCATGTTACTACGAGCTTCGTTTATTTATTAGTTCATTTGTATACTCTCACCTTCTGTTGTTTCTTTTTCTCTTGGCCTGAAAATTAAATGATGAAAAAAATGTCCCAGTTAGAAAAATAAAACTAAACAAATACACATAAATAACGGCGTCAAATATTTGCACGGTACACATCCATCCTCGGAGACCCAGGGGCAGTTAGTCGGGCGTGACGAAGTTAGATATCGATTTTGCCCGAGTTACTTCGTCTCGTTCCAACTAACTGCCCCTGGATCTCCGAGGATGTTTTCACACAGTGACACGTGTGTAAATAACAAAACCAAGAGCCAAGATTTAATATCGTCACCTTTGCCTAGCTTGGCGAGCAAAAGCGCTTTCAAGTCTCCACTGCATTTCTTTTCAATTTCATCAGCAAGTTCCACCTTATGAGCCTTTTTGTACGCCGCTACAAGTTCGTCCAGCTGCGCCTGCAATAGCAGAGAGAAACAGTCAGCGGATCATCAATTAAACTGATCGATTTTCAGACTTGGACTGAAATAATTCAGTCTCAAGATTTGAAACATGAATTCTCCTTACTAGTGGTCGCCATACATTTTTTAATGTTAGTTTTGAGAATTCGGTGATACATCAGCCAAAATTTAATTACTTCTTAAGGAATATAATTTTCTTTATTCTCCTAACCTCTTACTGTACAAATCACAAAGCGTGAACACTTTGATTTAACGCTTGGATTTTCCTTTGCCAAAAATTGGTCTATTTTTTTCTGTATTTATTTTTATTGCTATTTTCGCAAAGCTTTTCTGCAAAAACAAAGTGTAAATTTGAGTTTACTGACCATTCTTCTTGCGGTTTAAAAGTGCTCACGCCGGCCCGCTTTTCTTATTCACACAGTAAACCTGACTTAACATGTCCGTAACCACGTACTTTCATTTATTTATCGTATTGTACTATCTATGACGATTTAAAGATGTTACAAGTCGAAGAATTTCATTTATCTGTTTATTGTCATCAGCTGTATCTATGTAAATTCAATTTCGTGGCCTCAACAATAAGTCTGCTTGATGTAACGTTTCCAAGAATTTATTGGCTGCTTTCTATACAATTTTATAATTACCTGGTTCTTGCCAAGAATAATTCTTGCTACAGTTTTCGTATCACCCTCTTTTAGAGCTTTCTGAAGTTTGTCTGAGTGGAAACCGGTTGGATCACGGACACATTTTACTATTGAGCGAATTAAATCAAACATTAATTAGTTCAATAAATCAGTGGAGAATACATGTCACCAAAACCCAGCCCTGGTAACCCTAATCTTAATCCTAACTTCCTAAAATTCGCGGGTTTTTGCAAAGGCCACAAGTTATGACACATTGTTGGAAACACCGTCTTGATTTAATCTTGTCTTCCGCCGTTTCCCATGCACCTTTTCAATAGAGGCGAACCAACCATCCTCGCAGAAAAGCAGTCGAAAACGTCGCGATCAATAACTCGAAGTGACTCCATCGTGAGACAAATTAAACGAATAAAACGTTTATCTATATTTTCAGTGTTGTTTTGAAAACTAAAACGCAATGGACTAAGAGTGCGTGTTCATTGCTCTATCTATCGTTGGACAGGGGAAGGGGGCGGGGGGGGGGGGGGGGGGGGGGGGGGGGGGGGTGTGTTGTGTGTTAGTGGAGGCAGCGTGGCCGAGAGGTTTAAATAGGACGTTGATCTTGTAATCCGGAGTTCCAGGTTTCAAGCCCCCCAGGCTTGAACAAGAAATCTAAATCAAATACCCAGGAGCGGTAGTCCCGAGTTCAACTCCTAGGCCACGCTTGTAAAATAGCCAGCTGGTCAGCCTCCTGCCACTTGCAATTCTTAACCATGTTATGTTCATTTGCAATATTTGTTTCTGTATTTGTTTACATTGGCCTTGAAAAGCCCCATTGGGGAGTGGTCAATTAATGTATTTTTTTAAAGAGAGTTGTTTTGAGCGCCGGTAAGTACCCACACCGGGACCTAATCCATGTGGTGTCCGTTTTAACAATATGTCATGTAAGTTGTTAGAACTTGTAGCATCTCTCTAGTCTAATACCTACCTAGCGTTAAGAACGCTTTCTGTAGATCTCCGTCCATCTCGCTGTCGATGAGTCTGCGATATCACTTTTACTCAACTAAAAAATTAAGGGGGAAAGCACGCCTTATTAGATCGTTTCTGAGTAACTTTCATTTTAGATTCGTTTGATTATCATGATTAACAACACCAACTTTGAGGCAAACTATTGACATAGGTATAGGGTTATTAGAGCGGTTTTCAATTGAGTGTTGAAAGCAATCCTGAATTGCTTTGGTTTTCATTTACTACTCAACCAATCAGATGCAAAACCAAAACCAAGGACTCTATTTAAACTAGCCCTAGGCTAAACTGGATGTTCTTGTTAAAATATTGAATAAAATAAAATAAATAAATCGCTACTTGGTCACACGCACTTTCCCGCGCTTGCCGCCGGCTACGTGTATTTGCTTTTCGTGTTCTGTTGTTTATGTTTCTTGTGATTTGCCATTATCACTGCTTTCGTTGGCTTTACGATACCTGCTCTACATACCAATGAATTAGGTTATAAGTTACGCCTTGACCAAACACTGTTATGGTGGCAATCCTTATGGTACGTCAACTCAGCTACATCCCAAATAATTTTAATAAACGTACCGAACAACAATGAATTGCATTTCGCTTCTTTTTTTTACATTTTGCGTTGCTTCTATAATCATGTCCCAGCATTTTTATTGTATGCTTTGACGTTTTGCGATCATCTCTCGCGTTATCTTGAAAATGCCGCAATTATTTTGTTTGTTTGTTTAACGCTGTAAATTTGTGAATTAATCACCAGCACTTTTACTCACCTTTTTGTACTCCGGGAATGTTGCGCCAAGTTGTGGACGACTTCGTTGAGTGAAGATGCGAATGAACTTTCCTTCATCAGTTCCCCAGTTAGCTGCACCTGCCTAAAATTACACCAGAAAAATAGATTCATAATTTATTATAAAGAATGAGATTTAGCTTGTTTCATCCGATCACGAATCGAGGAAAGAGGAGCGCTTAAGGAACTTCCGGTGAACGAAGCGAAAAAGGAAGGAAGGAAATGAACGAACTGATGAAATAAATTTTACCTCCATAATCTCCTTCGCATCTTTCTTGGCCAAATCCTTGTCGACCTCAGTGGATTCATCTCTTTGACCCTTTTAATGACAAACATGTGCCTTTTAGCATGGTTGATTAAATGCAGTTATAAATTAAAGTCTAAGAGTCCCATCTCTTTTTTGAAAGCTAGAGTTTATATAATAAGGATCATCATTTTTCATACCTTGTTAAGTTCCACAAGTAAAGTCTCCAAGTCACCGCTTGTGTCTCCCTTCAAGTCTGTCTCTAATGAGCTGTCGTATTCTACGGCAAACAGAAAATATGACCAGGTTGGAATAATTGGGAGTTTAAGCCCGGTCCCTTTGAGCCACGGACGGCCACCGGAAGTCGAGGAATGTTCTCATCTTTGGCATCATCAGACAGTCGACGCTCCGTAATTAACGTACGCGGACACCCTCGGGAAGCAGAAAAAGTGCCCGCAACTGAAGCTGGCCGCTTTATACGGGAATGTGTAAATACAGAGTTTGTACGAGCTAGAGTTCAAATGGGGCTTTAATTTCTCAAGGCTTACAATAGTGTCCGCTCAGAGAACTTCGACTATATTATAGAATTTTCGTTCGTAACGTACGTCAAGTTATAAATGCTCAACGATTGGTGGGGGTGAAAGCGCGCCAAAAACGAATAACTTATCTTTTCTGGTTGCCGTCCGTGGCTCAAAAACGGTTGTGCTTTCAAAAGCTTTCTATTATCAGAATCGACGAACAATTTCACATTTCTGTGTTCACGATCAACTGATATTTAATACTTACTTTTGCTGTAAGCTGCTCGGATGTCTTTTAGTTCCTGCAATGTACAAATAATAAAGAAAAGTGATTAATTACAGTGCGACTCGCTTTAGCGTAGCCATCCAACAAACTTTTTTTACAAGTGATATTATAACTTTTGCTGATAAATACGGTGTTGCAAGTTTCCATTTGATCGTGTTCAACTTTGCAAGGAGGCATGTCCGTCAAACAAATTATAATATTATGAGATGA
Source organism: Desmophyllum pertusum (assembly GCA_029204205.1). Classification (NCBI taxonomy): domain Eukaryota; kingdom Metazoa; phylum Cnidaria; class Anthozoa; order Scleractinia; family Caryophylliidae; genus Desmophyllum; species Desmophyllum pertusum. The sequence goes on from MU827303.1 coordinate 3,125,897, forward strand.
CACTTGTAAAAATGTTTGCTGGGTGGCTATACGGTAAGGCGCGTCGCACTGTAAGTATAATGTAGTTCTCAAATGTTCCTCAGGGACAAACTTCATGTAATGAGTTACTGTTCTATCTACTGACGATCGTATTTATTGCTTTATTTTATGTTGTTTTTGGCATTATGTGAAATAAATTATGTATTATCAATTTAAAAAAAAAAAAAAATCTACTGACGATAGTCTATACACTTAAAAATTGAATATGGCCCAGACGCTGGAAATGATCACATCATTATCCCTCAGTCCTACAAATGCATTGCACGAGCATGAGCGATTCAAAGAATGACGTTTATTTGGTCACGCGCACAAATAGCGTGTAACAACGTACGTTACCATTTTCATTACTGATGAAGGCTTAAGCACTAGCCGAAACGTCTAAACAACAATGACAAGAGTCAGTGACAAAAACGTTTTAATTTAAATATGTCTATACACTTACCGCATTTGTCCTCGTGCACAAAATTTCTATCAAAATGTCTTCATCGGTGCCAATTCCCTAAAAGAAATATTTGGACAATAATGTTCAACAAATCAGTATGGAATTTTTCGGGTTAAATCTCGGATGTCTCCCGAGCGGGGGAAAATATTTTACTCTGTCAATTTACTCAGGATATACGAAGAGAAACATTTGATTAATTCACCTTCATTGCTTCGTAAAGTTTTGTAGCGTCTTCCTCTGCACCAGAGCCGAGGCAATCCAACGTTTCTTGCAAATCTTCGTCTAGTTTTGGTTTAACTTCCGCCATCAAATCCTGTTTGTTTGTTTTTTTGACAAGAAAAAAAAAGAAGAAACGAGAATCATAAAATTTAATTTCTAACAACATCAAAAAACGCTGTAAAGAGACTGATAATGACATTCAATGTATTATAATAATTAATAATAATTAAAATTTATATAGCGCAAATTTCTTTGTATGTTGAATGTAAACGGTTAAAAAAATAAATAAACGGAGACTTATTGTTTAACGAGGTACCACTGACATACCTGTGCCTCAAGATCTATTGGAATTTAGAAATGTTGCAATTGGTTTTTGTGAAGGGTGAAGAAAACCGGAGAATCCGGAGAAAAAACCCTCGCAGCATGGATGAGAACCAACACAAACTCAACCCACAAATGACTCGGCCGGATTCGAACCCAGGCCACATTGGTGGGAGGCGAGCGCTCTCACCACTGTGCCATCCCTGCGCCATCACTGGGTCATCATTGCGTCCATCCCTGCTCCATCACTGTGTCATCATTGCGCCATCCCTGCTCCCCGACAGCAGCGTTTCTGTTCTTACCTTATCGTAAAGCTCTTTGTATTTCTGTTTCAATTTATCCAGTTTCTTCTTTTCAGAGACTCTGCCCAGGATTTGAAGAATCTTTTCTTTGTCGTTTTCTACGGAAATTTAGAGAGAAATTAAGTGAGGAGAAAAAGGGATGATTAAAAACAAGACAACGTACAAAGTAACGTTAAATTTAAGTTATCCAGCCTTCCTTTAGCTGCAAGCCAGCCAGGTCTGTAGAAAATCATTTGGAATTCGACTGCATTCACAGTTTGTGTACAAGGTAGAATTAAAGGCCCACCTCTGTGCTACACGCTCCTTCTCGTTGTTCAAAAGTTTTCGGCCACCGCGCCCTCTGTGGTTACTTATAGAGAGTCTACCAGAATGAGGGTTTCTCACCTTCAATAGCTTTGTGAATGTCCTCTGCGTCCATGATTACAACATGTTCTGGATATTCCTCTTTCTTCTTGCTGCCGTCTTTGCCTTTCTTTTTCCCATCAATTGGCGGCAGCTTAACCGGTTCCTCCTTTTTCTTCTTCGCGCCTTTCTCGCCATCTGGGCTGTCCTGAAGTCAAGAATCAAAGAGCAAGTCAGCTCTTGCGTCGTGCAAAGTAAGAAACAATTTAAAAAAGCTTATATGATCTAATATTATTTAATGACATCGTTAACTTACAACTGGAGGTAGTTTTTTCCCTATCTTCCTCATCGCTTTCGTATTCCTGTGAAATATAAAGCGCATATATTCTGTTAGTTAACCCTTTCACTCCCAGAGCTTGAGTCAATAAATGTGGTTCTAACTTTTGAGTCTGTGGATGAAACCCTCGTGTGTGACTATTCAAATGAAAGCTGCTGAGCAGTACTTTCATGTGGTGCTATTTGTTTTCGATAATGGTGCAAAATAAAATTCAAGACTTCTTTCTCAGTTTTGAACTTAGAATTCTTGGGAGTGAAAGGGTTAAAACTAAATCCTAGGAGGGATCCTAGCAGGAGACAGTCATGGCTCATCGGTGCTGGTGCATAACTCCGGCTTCTATATCGCCCCATGTAAAGGAATCTAAGAGGGTCTTGGATTCCGGATTCCGCACCGTGGATTGCACGCGGTGACTAAGGAGCATTGCTACTCCCCCTAGATGTGATATAATGTGAAAGTTACCTCATCTTCGTCTTCAAATTCGTCATACTCTTTTGATCCTCCATCTAACATCCACAATAAGTATTGGTGCTTTTTATAATCTTTTTCCTGCAAATAAAACCAAACAGCAAGCTTGACTTACTAGTAAACCAAGGGTTACCAGGTTTATGGTATACGTAACCTCTACTTGTACTGGAGTTTTTGCGCGGACATTTTTTCCTCGCGGTTGTCGCAGCTAGCTCGCTCGACTATCCCAGGAGGAAAAAATCAGGGCCTACTGTACTAGCTCCCATAGCTCAGTACTAGAACGTGCCTGTACCCAACCTGGTATTCAAGAAAAACTCGTACACAGCGTACAGCGTACACAGAACACTTCAGTAAGCATTTGTAAGCAATTTCCAGCCAGAATGGATCGTAACATCGAAATGTATAAGCAAGTTGTACGTTAAGAAAAATAAATTCCCAGCAAGTGTTCCCCCTCAAACACAAAAACTCCCAGCGAGTTTCTCCCGAGTACTAAGTTCCCAGCCAGCTCAGTTAGTCTGCGGAGCGGATATTTTGCGGATCGGTTCCAATGGGTACTTCTGTTCACTACTAACACCCTGCAAGACAGCAACTCAATTTTAACCGTTTGGTACAACTCTTGGCAAATTAAACGTTCTTACCCATTTATCTGTGTCGTAATATGGCTGAATGTTCTTCAGTCTCTTGAGTTGTTTCTGGAAATATACAAAGATGTTCACCATAAACAGTAAGTAATAATAATTATTGCTCTTTGAATGCAGCTTAGTGGCTGCATGGAAATTGCAGGGTGTTTCCCTCCCCCACCCTCCCCCCCCTCCCCCCCCCCCCCCTGGCTGGACAGAGGCTGGCCAGCTTCTAACCATCATAAACTTCCCTATCATGCAGTGCTCCCTCACAACGATTGTGGGTGTGGGTCAAAAGAAAATTCCCAGAGGGCAAAGAAGGTAAAGGCCTCTGCACACATTGCATACTTATGATGCTAGGTCCAGGATCATAGGCATGTAATGCATGCTATGTATATGTTGTAGGTATAGGCCTCTGCACGCATTGCATGCCTATGATGCTAAATAATATTATCCAGGATCATAGGCATGTAATGTGTGCAGAAGGCTATGTAGCAATAGACCTCTGCACGCATTGCATGCCTATAATGCTAGATAATAATTATCCAGGATCATAGGCATGCAATGCATGCATAATAGCTAGCTAATTGTTACTTAGTTAATATCTTGACTTAGTTAATATATTAATTAGTTAATAAATTATTGTAATTGGAAAGTAATCAAGTTCCAAGAACAAACCTCATTTTCCAGTTGTATTCTTCTTTGTTTTCTATCCCGAAAGCTTTTCAGCCTGTCATTGCTAATTAAAAAGCAACAGCAAAAAATGTAAAAAAAAATATATTCAAATGCATTTATAAAGACAATATTTGGATGAATAACAACCAAACATTGATTGCTCACTCTCAGAGACACAGTGGATGAGATAAAGAAGGATTTTGAATGAACTTATTTGGTTTCTCCTAGCTAGTGGCAGCGATGACAAATATGACGATGACGATGATGACGATGATGAACTTAATTAACGTATCTGAGATATATAGCTCAGGGTATGGTAAAACCCTGTACTAATATTATTGTAAAACATAAAAATTGTTAAATTACTTGAAGTGGGATTCAAATTTATTTTTCGTTTGTTTGTCCTTCATGTTTTACTTTGAAATAAATCTTAAATGAGCTGGGATTTAAATTTAATCAGATTAATTTTATTACTCACTCACTTGGATGGTTGTTCATCTAGTTGAAAAAATTTGTCATAAACATTTATTTGAATAAAAACCTTGGCTTCCACTGCTTGTTCCAGTTCTCAACTCTTGCAGGGGATTGCTTGATTTTCACCAGCTGGGAAAGAATGACTTGATTTTGCCGATCAATGGCAGCCTGTCTCTCCTGCTGCATCTGTGGCAGTTTAATGAGACAAGAAATTTAAAAGCCACCCTTTCTCCCTTCCAAACTTACAGCACTTCCACACCTGCATTGCGGGGGGAGAGGACAGCGGGGGGGTCAGGAAGTCTATGGGAGGCAGGAGAAGAGAGGGCGGAGGCGAGATTCACAAGATGGCAGGTACCAGAGAAAATTTTGCGTCACTGCATTTAACTGATTTTGCAATAGAAAAAGCACAAAGTGGTGGGAACCATAATGAAAGGAGAGGGAACTAGAAGTACAAGGTACGAGAAGTGGAAAGTTTAGACCCCCTATGAGGGTCCCCTGTCCCCCGCACCTTGCACAAAAAGTCATTGTCATCTTCTGAGATTGGAGTTTCAATAGTCAAATTTTAAACTATGAATTGAGAAACTCACCTGTATTTTGCCGACAGACAATTGAAGATGTTGATGTTCTTTTGGTGGCGTAATGTCAAGATAAGGCTTTACATTTTGCAACTAAAAAGATAGAAGATATCAGTATGTTGAAAAATAATTAAAACTAAAAGGATAGAAAAATATGTTGAAAAATAATTAAAATAACTGACAGCTACAATAGCATAGCATGCAAGGCAAAAAGGAAGAAATATGTAAATTTCTCTATTTTGTTCCATCAATCAAGAATCTGGATATGTAAATATTTTCAAAAACACAATCTTTTGCTTGGTAACTGACATAATTAACGAAGTACATTTTTGTCAGGAGTTCGAGAAAATAGTTTGACTGATTTCAGTCCCTTGGGAATTGAACTATTTTCATTAAAATTATAAAACAGTTGTCGAAAGCGCAAATGCTTGTACTGTATTTTCAAATGTAAATCGAAAGCAAGAAAAGTAACGCGCATTACTTTGTAAATTATCGACCGTAGTAACACGGAACGCGCGATCAGAAAAATTCTGCAACACTTTATACGCTAATCGGTAATTTGATCATAAAATGATAGAAATGTTTGGTGAGATTAACACGATCGATCAACCAAATGTATTATAAACTCTGGCGACTCGCTAACAGCTGAGGACACATGCAATGTACGTAACGTTTTCAAACTCAATTATAAGCGTGGAAATAAAAGAAACAGCTGTTATTATAGCGAGTTCTTACTTACCCGTTGATGGTAATCTTCGGTTTGTCGCCTTTTCAATCGTCGATCGATCGGATTGCCTCGAAATCCCGTACTCATGTCTTAAGATTGCTCTGTTTGTTCATTCGATGTTTGTATTCCGCCGTTAACCAAACACGTTCGCCAAAATCTAAGTGCGATGTTGACAGTCTGTTTAGTTTGCGAAATTGATCGCCCGGCAATCTCAGGCTGTAATCCTCGGCTTGTATTCAAGCATTATACCTTCGACAGAATCGTTTTTTACACGAATTGAAAAGAAAATGGCAGCAACATAAAGTCTTGTGGTCTGCCCTAGTCATTGTTTTAGCGACGGAGTGAAAATGACCTTTGTTATTCAAATTTGAAGGTTATAACTCAGTTTGTCTCGAGGAAAACACAGATCTTCTTAGCAACTCGGTTAGGACTGGAATAACACTGGCCGGCTGTCAAAGTCACGCTATTTTAATACCGGAAATTGTGCGTTATCAAGTCAGTGGTATTTTACGACTCGGTTTGTACATGTAATTTTTTGGGGGGCTTCAAGCGAAAGAGAAAATGTCAAGTTTCAAGCCATTCTTAGTTCTGTCTTCAAATTTGCATGCGACAGGCGGCGTGCCCAGATAGCGTGACCTAGCATCATAATTTGCACGCAATATAAATATGGACATTGCGTGATCTTGTCGGTGAACGTCACGCAATTTGTACGGAGTTTTGAAGTAAGAATAAGTGAAAATAAAGTTGGTGGTATTTGGAGTTGTTTTCTATTCCCATTCTGGAAATTTAATTGATTTCCAGTTAGGAAGCGATAATTTAATTAGAGAGCATACATCTATGGTCCACGGGAGTATGTAATGGTCTCGCGCGCAGTAACCTTAGTATTAGGCGAATTTTTCCGCGCTCTCTTTTACTCTTCGTCTTCGTGGTCGCGCTGAAAAATACATTTTTAGCGTGACACCCGTAAAGAGAATGTAAGGAGCGCGAAAAATTGGCCTGATCGCAGGTTACGCGCGCAGTAGATTTACGCCCGTCGAGGGTCAGAGTTAACCCGCAACCCGCGTAAATTTACCCGCGACCCGCGCGGATTAGATACTCTATGGTCCATACTGCCTGTCAGGTTTTGCCGCTTGTCTATTCGTGTACGTTTTATTTCCCGGTGGTTGACCTTTTATAAAGTGTATAGCAGACTTGGCAATTCAGTCAAAGTGCCAAGAAACAACAATCAGTAAAAAACACTTTTTGTTTGAGTCACCAACTCAGCGAGCACTGGAGTATCTTTTCAAAGTTTTCGTGCAGACCACAAAATGTTTCAGTAGAAGGAGTTATTTTCTGTCTCTTGCAAATGTTTGAATTTTTTATATGCATTTCCTGCTTTTCATCCGACGTCATCAAAATTCTAAAATCTAAACTGTTCATCCTACAAAGCTCTTCTTTTATATCTTCTAGATATGGAAATCATTAATCTCTATGCAAAGTTTGGTATCGATCCAGTGATTTCTTTTGTAAATAAAGCTATTTGAAATTTGTGATGTCCCGGATGAACGTGTTTCTGAACTGTCACAAAAAACGGATATTTTTATATCATTTTTAAATTTTCAGACGTGATAATAATTTAGAAGTGATGTCTAAACAGATTTGAAGTGAAAGGTAATGATTATTGACGGTAGAATCTTCTTGTGCAATTTTATGGCGGCCATATTTGTGCCCCTCTGAAAGACACAAACATGGCGGCGGCATACTAAATACATCGATATCGATATAATTTTCTGAAAATTAGTTTGGCAATAACTCGGTTATGAAAAACGCTACGAAGCTATAATTTGGACAAAACGTTTCTTTCTGCCAGTTCTTTTACCTGTTAATTTTCTGATGTTGTTCATGCAAGCAAACAGTTTTTGTAATGTTGATGAAAACCACCAATAGGACCTATGAGCCTATGTACTGTTTCAAACGTGAGTCGCTAGAGTACGGTACGTGCTTATTGCCGTGTTGTATGATTTATTCTAGATCGTTTTCATGGGCCGGCTTACCAACTTTAATGCTACAATGAACTACTCCTAAAACAGTAAAAACTGAGGAAGTATCGAGATAATCTTGACATAAAAATTAATCAAAAAAATTATCGCGATTTAAAAGTCGAGAAAATTCAGAAAAAGCCGTCAAAGTTTAATATATAGCTAATGATAATTGGCAGTGATCAACATATCTATTATGTTTGACCGTGATATTTACGTCGCTTAAACCATCAAGAGCTTAGAAGCATAAGTAAATAAATCTCTTGAATCTGACCGATCGGTCAACTGAGTCTGACTGACCGGTCAACTGAGTATGATCTCATGTCGCGTTTAAAACCGTGAACAAAACACCGAACGATTAAGAAGAACAATCGGCATGCCTAAGTTTGAAAAGATTGATCCAGGGGGGCAGGCAGCGCTCTTTGATCTTGCCGCTTTTCCGCAATACATGATCGCACAGTAAAGAAATCTGTCAATCATTCGAGAAACGTACCTCTACGGGAGTTTGCTGTGGAATTTTCATCCATGGTGTCCCACAATGACCAAAGTTCAGTTAAACAGCGACCGAATCGTTCCCATAGATGTTTGGACGTGGAATCGCCAAAATATTTCTGAACGAACACAAACGCACGTCATGTCAGCCATCGTCCGCCATGTTTATTTTAAACAAACCAGTACTTAGTCTCGCTCGGCCAAATTTCTAAAATGTGCAATCATATATACTAGGTCCCAGGCCTCGCTGCTAGCCCCCCCTGGATTGATCATTTGTATCCAAATCAGTAACTCACGCGAACAGTAAATCGCGTTATGATCAATTCATCTTCAATTTAAGGAATTCAACATACCTTCGCGGAGTGTTCTTCTTCTCTTTCTTCATTAACCCTTCTCTCGATGGTTTTATTGCACGAAGGCAACCTTTTCCCGGGGATACAACTATGCATGATTTTGCTGAGGTGTCCGTTTCACTTGTCTTTAAAATGGCTTCCAGAAAGAGTCATCGAACTTAATTCAAGCCAATTCAGGACCGTCACACGAGCTGTCCACGATAATTCGCTATTAAAACTCAGGCTTTCCAATATATATGTCTCAAAGGATCAAGCTATATCGTGTACAAATGGAAATTGTTTTGTTGTAAAATATATTATCGCGTGAGAAACAAAGCCGAAGCTGTTGTTTTGTCATGACGACGCAAAATCGCCCGCCATTTGCATGTAAAGTGTCTCAGTTAAACGGAAGCTCTTTTCTTTTAGCCGGTGCTCATGCATGTGGAAAATACGATTTGAAATATAATTGAACACGCGACTGATTTCCGAAGCCTTTCCGTTTCAAATATCACGGCTGCCGAATTGCGAATCCGGTATATTATCTCAGTCTACGAAGCTCAACAAAAGTAGTTACACTGAGAAATAATGAGCATTTACCGCACTTGCATGGGCGTAAGACTGATTTTTCACTATTCGGTCAGCAGATTACTTTAGCTACAAACCAATTTTATATTGTAATTTTATGATATTGGACGCACTTTTCTTTACGTAGTTTACGTAATGGCAAGCTAGACGGGTTGAAAAATTTCCAGCCAGCTAGCTGGCGCATCGATGTCCTACGCCACGCCGAGAAAAGAACATTATAATTTTGTTTTCCCGCCAGCCGCTTTGGTGGTAATTCAAATCATTTTCTATTTTTAATAAGCAATGTTTTCCGATTTGGATCGTTTTGTCTTTCTTACGATCATGAAAGCTTTGGATGATCAAATTAATTTTTCGCGACGAAGGTTTTACTATCGCAGCCGGCCGGCCGGCATCTTTGTCACGTGATCGGCAGTGGGCAAAACTGGCGTGCACCCCAGAAATTAACTGTTGACTCCGAGGGACTCGGTCGGCGAAAAGTCGTACTACCCGGCATTATATATCATGAACTGCGTACAGTATTTGATCAAGGCATATTTTAACTCTTACAACCCAATCGGGCTTAGAAGGGTCGTATACAAAACACTTTTTCTCGGCCGGAATGGAAGGAAAAATGGCCCATAAATACTGACAAATTACTAGCGCAAGCTATCAAAGAGAATAAGATCGTCATTACCTTTTTCTTGTGTCTCTTGTAATCTTCATAATGCCACATCTTATTTAATAATTTACTGGCTGGTGGAAATCCACCATTCCTGTACGAATACAGTGACGTCATTGCTCGGCGCTTGTGTCAGGCCTGTACTGCACTGGAGAAGAATTGCATACGATTGTCATTAAGAAAAAAATACACTAAAAAATAAATGAAATCATCGTAATCAGTCTGAAGATGGTGTAGAATCATATCGAAATATAGCCACAGAAAGTTTCTATAGTTGTATTTTGTTGTCCATATATTTGACACAATGCAACTACTCTGATTAACCTTTATTCTTTTATAGGTAAAAAGATTTAGTGTACTGTACTGACTAACATTAGTTGACCTCGGACACCATTTGAAATTGAATTCCTGTAGATATTTTTACTCAATGCCAGTCGCGTTGCTGTATAACCCTCTCCCCTCAAAGAAATGGGGGAGTGAGACAATCCGAATCCCAGGTTTTTATTGAGGGGAAGGAGTGGATGAACACCATTCCAATAACCGATGATATGCGATAATCAATAAGGCAAAAAATTAACGACAGACTGATCCTTACGGCATGTTACGGCAAGGAAAAGAAAAATTCAGAAACGAGATAATGTTGATATACTATTCTCAAGTATTTCATTGATCCAGGTCTAATCGTGTTCTCCTATCGTTTTGTCGCTGCATGTGGGTTTGCTTTTCTTAATTAGAGTTCAGCCAAGAGAGGACGATCTTCAAAATTGTCCAAAATATCACTCGCCGCTTCTCTTGGTTCAGCTCAATAACAAATGGTTTGAATCTCACTGAAGTTCAGTGTACTCGTTCGGTTTTGCTTCCCTTACAATATTTTTCGCCAGAGGTACTCATGATCAGTTACTAATCGGTTCGTTAACCACACCTAACCCTAGGAATGCCGAGCTTCCGTTACGATAATTTTCCAAGAAGTAGATAGACCGTGAGCAGTCCTAAAGCTTTCATCCTCTCCCCATGCCAGGTCTCCCTCCCCAACAAGTCCATGATAGCTGCCGGCGGCTTTACAATTTTATTACAGAACGGATATGTAACTGAATTTGTATATCTTACCTATATTTTCACTTTGTAGTTGGTTGAGCTTGTTCAATCGTGTTATCCATAATACTGCCGGTATATTAAACCTACCAAAAAAAAGTAATCAGGCACACAATATATACTGATCAGCTGAGCTAATAATACAAGCGCAATATAGGTGACATATGTGTTGGGGATGTAGCCTGAGATCTGCAGGCTCCTAAAGAAAAGCGCGCGGCCTGGGGCGGGGCGGGAACGAAGTCTTCGTTCCCGCCCCAGGCAGCGCTCGGCTCGCAGGAGCTTAGGTGCGAATATATATCTTTGTCTTTTTCGTTTCGAATTAGAAAACACGTGCCGTTTAGTAGCCGATGTTGAGACCGTTTGACACCCCCCCCCCCCCCCCCCCCCCCCCCCTCAACAATGTTGAGAAAGTACTAGTCTATTTTCGTTTAAAGTTGTCTCAACACATTTCTTTTGTTCTCTCGAGGTCGTTTGACACGGCATGGTCTCAACATCTCTAGTCTCAACATGACTCAACAAATGTTGAGAGAATGTTGTCAGAGACAAAAATATGTTGAGACAGTTTGATCGGGCCTTTACTGATTAGATGCAAACATGAGACTGAGTTTTGAAAGTCGCAAGTTTGAGTAAAACACGGTAGTCGTCAGTAACAGCCTTCGGAAACTCTGATAAACTCTTAATATGACCGAGGTAAATGCAACTAAATGCGTTAAGGCAGATGTTTCTAACGTGGCTAATAAGTTTATAATGATATGCAGTTGTGGATGTTGAACTCGGGTCTAGACAAAACGTTTTTAATCTGTACGTATACATGCTGTACTAGACTTCCCACAAGTCGTCTTCTTTGAACGAAACCGAGCGACCCGCGACAACGAACGAAGGGGAAAAATAATATTGGAAAGGGCTTTTAGAAAGTCTAATGCTGTACATGTATCTAGAGTTTTTTTTAGCTGAATTGTTCTCAGTCAGAAGCCAGCGAATTGCATAAAAATTGCATATAAAATATGTTTGAATATCATGGGCTGTATTGATTGTCGCATTTTCAAATTAAATTCAAGCGTTAAAATATTGTGCTGAGACTTCAACTGATTACTTGCCGCGTCGTGTCAACCTGCGATAATCTTTGGGTTCAGTTACGGCTTCTGAGCGAACAAGAACAAAATACGTGTTTAAAATTTCACAGCATTCGTGTGGCCCGTGTTGTCAGTGTTGTGTCAGCATAATTTTGGCAGTGTTATAGATAATGCCATCCGGGTTTACTCGCTAGCCATCGGGCCTGTCAAAGCGAAACATCGGCTCGATTCACCAGTCGCAGGTGCTCAATGCGCGGCGATTTTCGCTTCATCGTCGGTGAAAACGCGATTCCCACAGCAATGTCTTCTACGAGCGCGTAATCTGAAAATTTTCACATATTACATATTTACAAACTTATGGAAATTGAGCAGTACCTTAGATTGAGCGTCCTTTCCAAAATAAACTAAACGCTTGAGATCTGGTATAGAACTGTCGGAATAAGAGCACGATTCGCCTTGGATGCGAAAATTGTGAGTGCGATCGCACAGACTCGATACAACTTTGAAATAAATTTTCATGAATTTACAGCATGAGTTCAAATCATCCGACTGTAATCACGTATTACAGCTTTAGTTTTCAACATTGCCATGGAAATAACGTTGATTATTCTGACACATTTTTATTAACTTGACGTAGATAAAAACTAAGTAAACAAAAATTGAATAACATATAACGAAACGCACTGGCCGTAATATAATGGTCTCGCCGCGTGTTCAGCTATATTAACAGAACCACAGCATAAATCCTTTAGCCACGCAGTTTAACTGACTAAAAATAAGCTTTAAACCATGTTTTTTCGTTGGGTTATTTTGCTTGTTAAAAGAGTTAGATTATCGGCTCCAGCTGTCCAACACTTAGCGTTATTAGTAATCTTAGCTGATTGGATAGCTCGCCATGATTACATACATTGTCGGCGCGTGTCATAACACCGGATTAGCGTATTCGGCAACACATCTTGTGATTATCTGAAGTGTCAGTCAAATTAAAAAATGTGTTTTTGTTGTAAAATGAATATAGTCGAAGCTAGCTCTCTGAGCGGACACTCTCGTAAGCGGACAGCTCTACTTACGGCCTGGACAAAACTCGAACTCTTGCTCATACAAACTCTGTAATTACACATCTTCCGGTAAGCGGCCAGCTCCAGTTGCGGACACTTATTCTGCTTCCCGAGGGTGTCCGTTTACGAGAGCTTCGACTGAACGGAGGGATAGGAGACCGTTAAACATTCCATCTTTCTATATTTTAACCAATTTTTTCACTCCTGCCTTTACGTCATTTCTCTTCCCTCTCCCCTAATTTTCCAGCCATTTCCTCCCTTAAAACTGTCGCCCTCTGAACATTTTCAGTTAAAATTTCAATTCAATTCTAATTCTATGTCGTGGATTATGACATTCTTGCGAATAAACTGATTCGCCATGGCGAGAAATATATACAGTGTTACGTTTCTGTTTGGGACTCTGATTTCAAACAATTTCCGTAAAAAGCTGGCAATCAAATCTTGGGAAGGGCGCATGCTCATTTTCAATTTTCTACACGGAGCACTCTGTTGAGACAGTCTCAGTGCAGCGAAGTTTCCAAGTAAATGTACTACATTCTTCAAATTTCATCAGCACTGATATTTTACTCAGTAGCCAAGTTGTTAGCTTCCTAATTTGAATGCGCATCAATTTGCCGCCGGAATGTTTCTGAATAAAAGTTTGTTTCCTCCCCACTTTTTCCTTAGCTTAATTCGTCATACGCCCATATTTTTTTCAGAATTCAGTTGTCTGTACGTTGCTGCCGAGCCTAGAATTATTCACTTTGAGCGAAAGCTACTACTACTACTACTACTACCAAATCCCCAGTTGATGGTTTTATTAATTCTCCTTAGCCGATATGCTTGTCGAGATACTGATATTGTACCAAGAAAGTAAACTTTGATCACTCTTTTGAGTCGACCGGCTTTCAATTCCGGTTCCTCCCTCGCGCGCGTATCCCTCGCGCGATACGTGCGCGTCTTTCAACACGCTTACAGAGTTAAGAGACTGATCAACAACACCGTGTTTGTTGGAGAGGAATTGAATTAACTGACGTATTGTCTTGTGTAATTCTTTGCCGGAAGTATAGCGCTTTGTTTCATGACAAGCGTATCGTACTCTATAATTTGAATGACAATGTGAACTTCAGCGGTGTGTTATGAAATACTCCTGTTACTAAAGAAATACTGGATCAAATGGATTAAGAGTGGCTTTGTATTGTCTGAATATTATTCATACTTTAGCAGGAGTAGGTTTACAGAACTGAGGTATTCTGTTAATTGGAAGGTATTCAAGTTAAGTTTTGATCAGGAGTCGAGCGAGAAGATTGAATGTTTTGAGCCAGTTGTGGACGCCAGTTTTCTACAAACGGTGAAATATTTCAAGCTACATTTTCATTCTGCAGCTCCAGTAGCAGAACTAGTTTACTATTGCTTGCTAATGGCTCATTCAGACAAGAAAGGTATATTGGAGAGGAAATGGCAGCAGATAGCTTATGACAAACATCGGAGAAGAGTGAGTAAAAAGTCAGCTTCTCTTTTGCTAACTTATTGAGAAATTATTTTGATGACAGTCCGTAGAGATTGTACTTTTCATGCAGACGTATTTGTCCACTGTCAAGTAACATTCATCAAACTTTTTCAACGTTGCCCTTCAATGGTGAATATTTTAACATTTTACTTGCAGAAGAAGTTTGTTTTGAGAGAAAACGAAGCTAAGCTATGAAAATTAGAACATTACTGTGTGGTGAATATGTGTAAATCCATTTTTTGTCTTTCCTCATGAATTTCTCTTTCTTCGCCTTGTTTACTTTGTTAATGCAGTTCCGATTGCATTATATCTTTGGTGTTTTTAGAACGCGGCTACATGGAGTAACAAACTCTTGAAAACTGTTTACAATATGTTGTACCTTACATTCCAAGCAGCGGTTGTGTTGACCACGCAATTGCTGAATTATTAATCTCTGTTATATTACGGGTTTCACAACTCCGACTAATCTTATTCAAATAATATGATTAGTAAACATTAGCAAAATGTTATTAGCACAATACGGGAATCATGGCTGCGAGAAAAAACACACACACACACGATTACGGTAAACGCAAACCGAGTTTCTGTGCCTGGGTGGCCAGGCCAGCTTTTGCCGCGTTTTTCGCGGGAAAAACAATCCTTGAGTCTCGCGCCGGTCGCTCGGATATGCTCAGGTAAACTCAGTAATGAGCGAGACATGTTTACTGCAGCCATAGATCGCTTAGACTAGGTAGATACTGTAGCTATAAGGTTACGTTGTACGTGCGTATGTGACAGTCGCAAATTTTTCAGTGTCACAGTAATGTCAATCTCTCGATCTGATTTCATAGCTCAAAGAATCAAAATCCCAGCTAAGAGGAGAAACCACATTACAATTTAACGACGCAGAGGCTCAAGCACAAATGAGATTCAGGCGACTGATGGTAAGTGGTATAATGATCAGATACATGTCCCAGGTGGAACGGGGGGGGGGGGGGGGGGGGGGGGTGAGTGATGTGATACTCCTCATGTGCCGCCTCCTCAAAGGGTATGGCTTTTGAACCGTTTTGTTCTGAAAAAAAAAAAAACCGGGTATAGATTTTGAACATTTTAGTTTCATATTAGGTACTGTATGTTTTGCCTGCCTGTCTCAAGGGTATGGATTTTTACCATTTTGGCTTGAAAAGGGGGAAATTTTTAAGGGTGAGGCCCGAAATTGGGTAGGGAAAATCACACATTTTGTTTGAAAATGGGTGACGGTTTAAAGAAGTGAGCAGCACACCCCCCATGCACCACAAATTTCGAGGAGTACCCCCCCCCCCCGGGGTTTCAGGCCGTTTGGCTTGGAGTATTCTGAGCTGTGATCCCCTAGCTGTGACCACCTTTGAGTTTTCAGTAGATACTAAAATGATATTTTGTACTTCATCTTTGGTAATAGGCTGAGGAGAAGCGCCAGGCTGTAATCGACAAACAAAACACCAAGCTGCTACAGAGAATTGTCGATATCATGACATCAAAGAAGAAAACATTTCCAGTGGCAGACAGCAACGAAACAAGGAGAAAGGTAAAACGGATGTCCCTCAATAGCAGTCAGATTGCACGGAACACGCAGGAACTGATGGAATTAAACACTTATTTTCGGGAGTATCAATTTTCGCATTTTTTTTTTTATTTAAACAATATTTCGTCTCAACATTTGCTCTAAGAGCAGATGCTCATCTAGAGAGCTTACGTTGTTTCGCATTACAATAACACACGATCAGATAAAGACAAATATAACAAAAGAAAAAATAATTAAAAGGACAGGTACAAGCAAAATCACACAAAAACTGATGGAAAAAAATTTCGCATTTTTCACGATGTAGAGAAAAACGCGAAAGTAAAATATTATAAATGAGTATTTTTTATCTCCTTTCCCTCAGCGTCGCCGTCGTAGATGCTTAAACCCCCTATAATGAGCATTAATTCGAATAATTATGACTTCATGAAAGGCAGGATCAATATGTACGCTTCGCAGACCTATATTTTTATTCGAAATTTACGTGCCCGCGTTTATTATAATATTTTAATTTGATATTTTTCAGGTCAGCAAGCCAGGTTTAATGGATAGCTCAACAGCAAAACCGAAACAGAGTTCCATAAAACTGCCGGCGATAGCCCCAGCAACAGACAATGGATCAAAATAACACAACATGTCGACCATGCCTTGATGGAGTCTCATAAGAAATTTCGAGAACAGATTTGTAAAAAGAATGTTAAAGAGAAATATTTACAGATATATCATTATTGAATTCTCGCATTGACCTGTCACCCCGAGAAGCTACGTCGTTTTATTATTGTCGTTCGATTGAGGTTTTATATTTAGGCTTGGGTTTAAAGGGGCGGCATTGAGGCGAATTTTTATGAAAATTGGAAAAAATACACATAACACCACTAAATAGCCCGGGGTGGGGGGGGGGGGGGGGGGCTCCCATATAAAAGTGACGGGGGTGATCGCAGCACCTTTTAGGGGTTAAAATTCATGGTTTGGTAACGCTTAGGGTGTTAAAATCTAAAATGACTGCCGTTAGAGTTATTCCGGTAACGTTTAGGGTATTAAGCTGGAAAAATATATAACAGGGACTAGTTTGGTCTTAGAATTGGTACCTCTTAGGGGTGAAAATGAAATCGAGCCACACCCACAAAACGAGATTTTGGTACGTTTTAGGCCTGTTTTCAAAATTTCCGGCGATCACCCCAGTCACTTTTATATGGGAGTCTCCCCCCCCCCCCCCCCCCCCCCCGGGCTAAATAGACTACCCCAACACGAGTGCACTTTGGGTTGATAGCAATCTATATTTTAATGTCTATCTATCAAATAACACAAATGAAAATAAAGAGGAAAATACAAAACAAAACTTGTTTTTCACTGATTCATGGCAAGAATCCAGGACTGAGCTGAATAAAAGTAATTTTCTAATGTCATTTTCTGTGTGCCATCTCTTGCTTGAGAGAGGCGGGTATCAACTGGCAGCAGATGGAGAGACAAGCGCAAGATAGAGCAGGATGGAAGGGAGTCTTGAAAGACCTATGCCCCACCCGGGGTGAAAGGGATTAAGTCAAGTCATTTTCTGTGTGCCATCTCTTGCTTGAGTCCCCTTCAGTGACACAACTAGACTCCCGAGCAGAGAAGCGCGCGGTACCCTGGTCCCGTTTCGTTTCTCTCCGCCCTCGATTTGGGAAAGGAGTAGCCTGCGTATAGCTGCTGGCGCTGGCGGTCTTTTTGGCGCGCGAAGTAAAAATTCGTAAGCCGCCGCTCGCGTTCGTCGCTTACGAATTTTAATTTTTACTTCGCGGACCAACAAGACCGCCGCGCCAGCTACGCAGGCTAGGAAAGGAGGCCTGATTAACAGGTCATTTCTTGCCCATTGCAGTGCCTTCAACGTTTAAATGCGGCTGGCCGCTGGATTACGGCCGCCTGCGATTAACGCAACTGCTTCATCTCCACGGTCACTGTTCGCCTTTATTCATCCGTTTACCTTTAAACCTTTTTCATCGCAAATTTGGTGTAAGATTTATTTTCCGTCTTCAGTTTGAACCAGTCACTTGCGCGCATTCTGGGGGTTCACGTACACGCGTGGACGCGCGCGCGATCTTTCTTGAACCCGCAGAGTCATTTATCAGCGGTTTCATTGTGGCAAGTTCCCAGTTTCCACTCGTGGTCCGCCATTTTGTTTGGTGTGATTTTGTGCACTTCGACTGATCTTCTGTAAAACACTCAAAATCAACAGGACGATGACTACCCGAATTCGCTCAGACAATGGCCCAGGCTTTGTAGGCATCAAATTTTGTCAAGAATGGTAAGATTATATTTTTGTATCGACAACATACTCGCAGGCTGTTCATACTCGCGCTTGTCGTTTTAGCTTTTTGAGTAAATAAGTAAGCTTACTTTTTTCTCTGCAGCAATAACATGTTGTATCCTAAGGAAGACAAAGACAACAAGATTTTATTATATGCAGTAAGTCATATAAATTAGTTCGTTTCCAGTTGTATACTCAATCGAACGCAATCGAACCCGATTGATTCGATTAGGTTCGATTGAGTTCGATTAGGTTCGATGGTATGGTGATTGCAAAAAATATCCAAATAATATATGTATTTTGAGTAATTTTTAGATTATTTGATTATTTGGTTCAGAAATCAAACGCAATCAAACTCTCACATAATTTTTTTTGGTTCAATTGTGTTTAATTACCGAACCAATCGTTTGATTATCAAGTTCGATTATATACATGTATATATATCGATATCAGTCGGGTATATATATCGACCCGTTCAGAATCTAACACAATTGAACCAACAAAAATTGTGTGAGTATCCCAATCAGCGAGATTGACAGTGGTTAATAAATAGAGGTTATTCAGCGGAAAGTTGTGTAATACGGCTGGGCATTTTTACGAGTCAGTGTTTATTTTTTCTCGCCTAAAGGCTCGAAAAAATAAAAACTGACTCGTTAAAATGCCCAGCCGTATTACACAACTTTCCGCTGAATAAATTGTTTATTATACGACATAATTCTTTCCAAAAATATAGGCTTTCAACAGAGTTTTCCGTAGCGCGTGGTCAGGGGGACTGAGACCTGTGTAATACGGTCTCATATCTGCTCTCGTCTTTGCGCGTATTCGCACTCTAAAATGCTATGTCGTATAATAATATTGACTTATACTGTGTAGCTGAATGGTTGTGTAATAATTTGTGTTTTAAGGCAAGTTTTAAACTCATCCTGATGTATTTTATTAGTGTAGAAACTGTGACTATCAACAAGAAGCAGACAACAGTTGTATCTATGTGAACAAGATCACTCATGAAGTCAAGTAAGTACTACAGATTACAAAGCATCTACAAACAACAGCAGTAAAAGAACAACTGTGTTGTTCCAGAAAATATCCAGGCTTTTCTTGGTTTAACAGCCGACTTCCATTACATGCCGCTCGCAGTGTCCCGCGAGAAAGGTTATCTGCGATTTACAGCCAGAAATTCCATACCTTTCTCGTGGGATGCTGCAAGCGGCACGTGATGGAAGTCAGCTATATTTGCAAGCTAGGTTTGAACCCCCCTCTTGAAATTCCAGTTTATTTAGCTTCATACCTGTACTTTCCTCTAAAAAATATTGGCTTTTTGAGACCCCCACCTGGGTAAAATGCTGGGGGGTACATGTACACCTGTGGTGGAATAATCCAGGAGGAGTACATGACTTGATGCTACAGAAACCAGAGATAAGCTCCGGCAGTTGTGGGTCACGTAGGCTTGTGAAGACTTTACCTTTACATGTACAGTACCGCTCAAAAGTAAGTTACAACCTACGCGCGAGACGCGTCTCGTTTCTCGCGAGACGAGTCTCATTTCCTGCGAGGCATTTCTTGTTTCTCGCGAGACGAGTCTCGTTTCCTGCGAGACGAGTCTCGTTTCTCGCGAGAGGCCGTCTGAAAACTGTAAGTACACAGTAATGCGTTGTGTCAATGACTGAAGATAAGCGTTCGCATCGAAGACCATCGAAGTACAGATTTATGACTATTCCTCTCTACAGTACTTCCAGAATTGCCCTTAGTTTTATTGATGATGGCTTACAAACATTTACAAAATAATATAAGGAATGTGGAAGTCACTCGCTGGTGTTGTTTCCTTCTATTTTTTTACAGTGAACTGACACAGATTGTAGCAGATGTTGTTGCAGACCCTACATTACCAAGAACAGAAGATCACGAATGTCCCAAGTATGTCAAATTTATTTTCTCAAGTGTCCTTCATGATTCAGAGTTAACACATAGTATACATGCATGTATATAATGAATAAACCATCTGAAAGCATTATTGTCACACTACACATCTCCGCGGTTTGGCCTGAGCCATGGACAGCTGGCGAACCTGACAGAGGCGAACCTGAAGGTTGCTTTAAACCGCTTTAAACCGCAGCCCCAATGCAAAGCATATGGTAGCTGTGCCGGCTGGGACTGTAGAACACTAATGCAGAGGTCATGGGTTCAAATCCCATTGAAGCTTTGAATTTTTTTTCAAGGATCATTTCTTTACTTTACACTCCACCCGCATTTTATTAATATTTCATTTAATATTCATCACTTGTCAATGGCCATTTTGTTGGTTAAAATTTCTGTGATTGTCAGAGGATCCGACTACAAGCAGTGCATCTGCATGTATCTCTTGTTTCTTTAGGTGTGGCCACAGAGAGGCAGTATTCTTCCAATCACAGTCCAGCAAAGCAGATGTAAGTCTTACCAAAGCTGTTACTACAGTAGCCTTACTGTAGCCACAACTATTTTCTCCTTACAATATCAATACATTGTCAAGGAGACAGGTGATGAGAATAAAGAAAATCATCAACCAGGGGAGACCTGGTGGCCTAATGGCGAGCGTGTTGGACTCTGCAGATCAAGCGGCCCAGTGGCTAGCCCTGGCTGGGGTCATTGTGTTGTGCTCTTGGGCAAGACACTTCACAATGTACTCCAATCTTGTGCCCAGAGTCAACGGTCTCCTCAGTCAGCAGTAGTCGTCGCCAGGTTAGACTCTGGGGGAATGGAATTTTGAATCCCAGAAATCTGGTATTCCGGCCATTCTTTGTTACACGAGACAGCCAATAAAAAAATTCGATATTTATTCCATTTCCCCAGAGTCTAACCTGGCGACGGCTGCCGCTGACTGAGGAGACCGTTGACTCTGGGTACGAGATTGATTGTATTCTGACAGTGCCTCTCTCCACCCAGGAGTATAAATGGGTACCGGCAACAAAATGCTGGGGGTAACCTGTGATGGACTAGCATCCCATCCAGGGGTGCGCCAGTTGTTTACCTTTTTTTATCAACTAAGGGATATTGTCTTGATATACAACCAAATTCTCAATACGCACGTATTGAGCTTAGAATGAGGAATGAAAGTGTATATTCTCATTACCTTGCCTACTTGATTCTGGTATAAAAGGCAAGGAGAAGACAGAAATTAATCAGTGGGGGAGTTGTACTGGCCGTTTTCACACGAGACGGGAAACTCATCTGACGGGTTTCTCGTCCTAGTGTGAATTCGAGACGAGTCTAACTACTTGTCAATTTCACTTTGAAGCTAAGGCGCAGTTACCTTTCCTTATTTCTAGGACGAGTTATACGGCAGAGATGGGGAAACTCGTCTTAGAAATCCGTCTAAAGCGTCGGAAAAGTAGACGGGTAAAATCAGACGAGTTACCCGTCTAAAATTATAACCATCCCGTTTTCACGCTAGGATGGGAAACTCGTCTGACACGGATAACCTGTCTCAGACGAGTTTCCCGTCTCTAGTGTGAAACGGCGAATGGGTTAGATACCGTGATGCATGTATTTGACTGGCAACAAATACTGAAAACCGTCAGTTATTTACAAAAGCACTTGTTCTAATCCAACTGTCATTTTTCTTTTGGCAGCAAATGAGATTGTACTATGTGTGTACTGCAGTGAACTGTGGCAACCGATGGACTGAATGAGAGAGGGAGACACGAATGGACGTTACATGGAGCTATTTATAACTGAAAGTGAAAGTGTTTAGCCCGGGCCAAACGACAACGAGAGTTAAAATGATGAGAGTTGCACGAGAGTTTTCTTCAACTCTCGTCACCTCGGGCCAAACGAGAGAAAAATCTCTCGACGACTCTCAAGAAAAATTTGGCTAAAAAATGGGCAGGTTCAAATTCGATGAGAGCGCACGAGAGTCGCTGAGAGCGCATGAGAGTTCAGGCCAACGTGAGCGAAAGTTTGAACTCTCAACAACTCTCATCCTCGTTTGGCCCAGGCTTTATGAAAAACAGAACGTTACGAAAAATGTCGTCACATAAGGAACTGTCCTGCTGCACTACATGTATAACTGCGAATACATGCACTGTGTATCAACCTTGAGACTTTCGAGCAGCGGTCCTTCATTTAAGAGAAGCCCCGCATACGCAAGAGAAAAAACAACAACATGGCGGCGCGAAAACGTTTTTGAAAGTTAGCTAGAGACTTTGGTTTTCGCGCGGTCAAATTTTTCTTTAACATTTTTCGCTTTTCCTTACAGTCTACCGTGTGGCATGAAATTTTCGCGGGAGTTTAATTTCGCGAATTGCCGTTTTTTTTTGCGTTTCGCGCGAACAAATTTTCGCGAATTTCGATTTCAGACTTTACCGATGGGAACAAGCTATTTTCGCGGATCTCGGGCAAGTTTGTGTCCGGTATTTCACGTACGGTACTTGCTACATTTGTATATAACAACTAGGGGATGTAAGGCTGTCTTGTTTATTTTACTGGTAATTTAAATCGGAGCTACGGCGAGGTGTGATTTCGTAAAAACATGTACCGCAGCCTTCCACTGTTTGTTCTGAGGCAGAAGATGTCTTGTCTAGAATTGTTATCAAATTTTCCACAAACCGCAGCGACTGTTCGTTATGTTGCAATTGTAAAAAAGAAGGTCGTAATATTGTTCGGAGCCAATTTTTTTAAATTGAAATTCAGTAATCTGAAATCGATTAAATTTTCGCGGATTTTTTTTTCGCGGGAGTTTATTTGTACAGGATCAATTTTTCGCGGATCGTTGGAAAACCCGCGAAATTCGCGAAAATTAGATCCCGCGAAAATTTCATGCCACGGTAGTATTCTTCGAAAATTTCTCGGTTTGTCCTTTATCTCATTTTATTTTTTTTAATTTAAAGTAGTGAGTATTGATATAGCCTTGTTTAGTTTCTTTTGTTGTGTAGATTACCCTCCACTAAGTAATTAATTTTGTGAGGCTCGGACTTCAAAGATCAGATCAGATTGTACGTACATATTAACTCTTTCATACCCAGAGTCAAACCTTTAGTCAATAAATGTGGTTGTAACTTTTAATTCTGTGGATGAAACTCTAGTGTGTGACCATTCAAATGAAAGCTATTGAGCAGTGCTTTCAAGTGGTACTGTTTGTTTATGACAATTTTGCAAAAAGGAATTCAAGATTTTTTCCTCAGTTTTAAAAAGGAGGGTTTTGGAGAGGATAATGTTTGAAATCCAATAGTCAATACTTGAGAAAATAGATAGAAGTCATGTCAAGTATCTAAGGCAATCTGAAAGGATAGACTTCATGCTTTTCAAAACTGACACACTTTCTCATGGTAACGGTATCTATAATGAATGGTTTAGCGTGTGTCAGGGTAATAAGTCGAGTGTGGTTTTATTCTCTTGCGATATTTTCTATGGTCTTTCAATCTCTTCTGTTGATTAGTTAAGATGCCAATAAGACGTATCAGATCCACAAGACTTCTGAAATCAGTTCCCTTACTGATGTTCCTGATTGCTTTGTGTGTAGTCGCGTTTTACCTCGTTGGTTATTCGACTCAGCTGGCACACAAACACGAGATACAGCAAATTGAAGGAGGGCGCGATTTTAATGATGGTGATTTAAAGGCCTTTCTCGCCGGCCCAGCAGAGAACTTTGAAGAACGCAGGTCAAGCACAGCCAGAAAAAACCTTATTATTATGTCACACGGACGATCTGGTTCTTCGCTTATGGGGAATATTTTCAACCATCATCCATCAGTGTTTTATATGTACGAGCCTTTACAAACCATTGGACGAGTTCTGCGAAAGTTGGAGGGTAACAAGAATTATGACCAGCTTGCCAAGGAGTTTTTAACCGGTATTTTTCGCTGCAGCTTCGAGCAGGCGCCACAGATTTTGGCAGACATCGAGCAGTATTACCGCAAACCAGATCATCCCCGTGTTAGCCAAGCCATCGCTTCGCCACCTTTATGCCGCTATAGGACAACAGACCCTCTGTGGGATCCGTCATTTTGCCCTCCAATGACTAGCGAGTCTTTGGGAAGTGCTTGTAAGGACAATTATGATTTAACTGTCATAAAACTTCTTATCAATCGCATTCCTGAAGGTAGTATCAAAAGCATTTTGAGCGCTTGCAACCCACCGGACGTCACTTGCAAAGTTATCATTCTCGTACGAGACCCCGAGCAGTGATCGCCTCCGCGCATAGTATAGGCTTTTTCAAAGAGAGTGATACAAAATCTAAGAGCGGGACACGGAGATACAGCTATTGGAATTGCAAGGAAATTGAGGACAACTTGGAGTTGGTCAGAAAACTGCCAGATTCGCTACGTAACCGGGTCAAACTACAGCGCTACGAGGACCTGGCGTTTGATCCGTTAAAAGAAACTCTCGGGTCTTTACAATTTTGCTGGGCTATCCGTGACAGACAGCGTGCGCACGTGGTTGAATGAAACAACACGACAGACCAGGAAGGACTGTAATCACGCGGAGGATGGAGAACCGGCGACTTGTACCAAGGATGACGCGTGGCAAGCGGCCAATCGCTGGCGATGGAAGGCGCATCCGTACGAAATTGACATGATCGAGCACTATTGCCGAGGCGTGATGTTACTTATGGGGTACAGGCCTGTTGACAGGTCGTACGAACTTCTATCGAATGTGAAGATTCCTCTTTTTAGCGTAGATTACGAAGCAAAACATTGGTTTTTACATTGAGAGTGGCCTGCTGTGAGACGGCTTTGCTCTCAGGGATCAGTTAGATTAGGGGAAAACCCTGAGCGCAGGATACATTGAAAGAAACCGCAACCTTACTTTACCAAGTCGAGCGTATAATTTGTTTTTGTTAGGTCGTGATCATTTTAATTAACCATTTTACCGTCCATAATAAGGGGGGGGGGGGAGGGGGGGGGGGGGGAGGGGGTGGGGGTTCTAAACTTCCCGTAATTCGGTTCCTGCCTCTTTAGCTTTGTGCTCTTTATATTGCAAACTGTTACGCAATGCAATGCGAAATTTTTTCCCATTTCTCTGGGTTCCCGTTCCCTGGGAACCCTTTTCTCTCTCGCCTCCCACAGACTTCCCACCCCTTTACTCCCGGGATCCCGCCCCTTGCCCTCCCTCTAATAATAAAGCGGGGTTCGGCTAAACATTCTTCGTCAACACTGATGTCGAGGTGGTTCCCAGTGTCTTGAGCTTTACCGCACTAATTCGTTACTTCAGCTGCTCGCGCATCCAATTTGGCAAAAAAGAGCTTTCTGAGAACCAATGACTTTTGAGCGTTTTGTTATACAAGGAAACGGCAAGTGGTCGCTTAATAGGGGTTCGACTGTACAGTACAACCCCGTTAACTAGAACTCCCAAGGGAAACAAAAAATAGTTCGAGAAAGCGGGGGTTCGCGTTAGCCGATAGTAAATGACTGAAAAACAAGGGCAAGGGGAATGGGTTTGAGTTCGAGATAGCGGGGAGTTCGAGTTAACCGAGTTCGAGTTAGCAGGGTTCTACTGTATAACAAAATGCTCAAAAGTGATTGGTTTTCAGCATGCCGCTTAATAGGGGTTCGTCGTAAATTAGCATAAGGTGTGGTAGAAATAAAAAGACTAGTGACAACGGAATCACATCAAGACGATAATAAATGTGTGTTTGAATCTTTTATTAGTCGTCACCTTCTATTTCAGAATCTTGTATGTCATTAACTTTTTCAAAACAAGGCCAAACTACGTGTATTAAATTCTTAGTGACCGCTAAATAGGGGTAAAAACAATACCCCTATTAAGTGGCCACTTGCCATTTCCCCGATGGTGGCCGTTTAATAGGGGTTCGACTGTATTTTGGTCTGAAAACGTGTAAGTGTTTAAAGAAGCAGGCGCCACACCCCCCACCCCGACAAATTTCGAGGATTATCCCGGTTTTCATATCAGTCGTGTTAGTCTCAAACTCTGTCTTTAATGCATTTTATTTTAATGTACTTTATAGTTTTAGTTCTGAAGAATTATTGTTCTCTGATGTAGACTACATACTTTTAATAGTTTAACAATACAAAAATTACATGTAATGGTAATGATATTTATATAGCTCATTTTCTATATAGTATATCCACATACGCTTTACAACTCAACTTAGGGGTCAGATCGGACGTCAAATTTTAAAGGCGCCTGTGGCAGCCGCTATCAGTCCATTCATGATCTCACCCCACCCACCCAACCCATATGGGAATGTGAACAGGCAAGTACTGAAGGAAAAACCCTTTACAGGAACTACTTCCCTAAATATAGGGCTACCCAGTCATTAATTATTGAATAAATAAATAAATGAATAAACAAGAGAGGATGATCTTGAAAAAAAAATAAAAAAATAAAAAATAATTAAATAAATAAATAATTAAATAAATAAATGAATAATAAAATAATAAAATAAAGAAATAAAAATAAAAAATAAAATAAATAAAATAAATAAAATAAATAAAATAAATAAATAAATAAAATAAATAAAATAAATAAAATAAATAAAATAAATAAATAAATAAAATAAATAAAATAAATAAAATAAATAAAATAAATAAATAAATAAAATAAATAAAATAAATAAAATAAATAATAAATAAAATAAATAAAATAAATAAAATAAATAAAATAAATAAAATAAATAAAATAAATAAAATAAATAAATACTAATCCTCAATCCTCATCATTCAATCATCTTTCCTGGTATTCAATAAATTGGTTAAATTTGAACTTTGTAACTCAGGAAAAACAGTTGAATTAAAATCGTAAGCTTTCGTCTGTGGACTTGTTCATTTAGCCGTTGACTGTACATACGGGACTTAATGAAACTATAGGACTCAGTTCTCCGCCGAATTCGGCTCTCCAGTAGCCCGCGAGGGCGTCTGCTCTCGCAGGCTAGCTCTCCAGCAGATTGTTCCTAAGTTACAAGTCCACACGAAAGCTTACGATTTTAATTTCAATTTTTCCAGAGTTACAAAGTTCAAATTTAACCAATTTAGATTTAGTGTTATTATGGAAATTGTTCAAAGTTCAATAATTAAAAAACGAGTTGAATAAAATATTATTAACTGTAATCTTCTATACAATACATGCAAATATGAAAACAACGCTCGTGTCAAAATAAAGGTTAATAATTGATTGCTTCCAGATCGTTTCGGATTTCTGACATATCCATGGTTACGGCACCTAGCATGTCAGACTTGTTCCCATTCTCTTCTCCGTTGACATCATGGGAAGGATTTGATTGGTCGCATTGGATCGAGGGAAGGTTGAATGCCACGCAACCTTCATATTTGTGCCCATGACTCCGCGACTTTTATTAACTGGTAGGGACTGGGACGGACTTTATGTGTCGCACTGGTTACTGAGGTAAATTGCCTCCATATGTTGAAATATTCACGACCTAACTAAGTTTTTCACGTTAATTAAATACCCAAAAAATTATGCGATCGACTTGGTACATGTAAAGGTTGCGTCCAAGCAGTTTCTTTCCGTATCCTAAGCTGCGCTCAGGGTCTGCCCCTAATCTAACTGATCCCTGAGAGCAAAGCCGTCTCATAGCAGGCCACTCTCAATGTAAAAACCAATGTTTTGCTTCGTAGTCTTCGCTGAAAAGTGGAATTTTCACATCCGATAGAAGTTCGTACGACCTGTCAACAGGCCTGTACCCCATAAGTAGCATCACGCCTCGGCAATAGTGCTCGATCATGTCAATTTCGAACGGATGCGCCTTCCATCGCCAGCGATTGGCCGCTTGCCACGCGTCATCCTTCGTGCACGTCGCTTGTTCTCCATCCTCCGCGTGATTGCAGTCACTCCTAGGATGTTGTGTTGTTTCATTCAACCACGTGCGCACGCTGTCTGTCACGGATAGCCCAGCAAAATTATAAAGACCCGAGAGTTCTTTTAGCGGATCAAACGCCAGGTCCTCGTAGCGCTGCAGTTTCACCCGGTTGCGTAGCGAATCTGGCAATTTTCTGACCAACTCCAAGTTCTCCTCAATTTCCTTGCAATTCCAATAGCTGAACTGCCGTGTTTGTAGCTTAGCGTTTGAATCACTCTCTCTGAAAAAGCCCACGCTATGCGCGGAGGCGACCACTGCTCGAGGATCTCGTACGAGAATGATAACTTTGCAAGTGATGTCCAGTGGGTTACAAGCGGTCAAAATGCTTTTGATACTACCTTCAGGAATGCGATTGATGAGAAGTTTCATCACAGTTAAATCGTAATTGTCCTTACAAGCACTTCCCAAAGACTCGCTAGTCATTGGAGGGCAAAATGACGTATCCCACTGCGGGTCTGTTGTCCTATAGCGGCATAAAGGTGGCGAAGCGATGGCTTGGCTAACGCGGGGATGATCTGGTTTGCGATAAAAATTCTCGATATCTGCCAAAATCTGTGGCGGTTCGAAGCTACAGCGAAAAATACCGGTTAAAAACTCCTTGGCAAGCTGGTCATAATGCTTGTTACCCTCCAACTTTGGGAGAACTCGTTCGATGGTTTGTAAAGGCTCGTACATATAAAACACTGATGGATGATGGTTGAAAATATCCCCCATAAGCGAAGAACCAGATCGTCCGTGTGACATAATAATAAGGTTTTTCTTGGCTGTGCTTTCAGAACGTTCTTCAAAGTTCTCTGCTGGGCCGGCGAGAAAGGCCTTCAAATCGTCAACATCAAAATCGTGCCCTCCTTCAATTTGCTGTATCTCGTGTTTGTGTGTCGGCTGAGTCGAATAACCGACGAGGTGAAACACGGTGAAACACAAGGCAATCAGGAATATCAGTAAGGGAACTGATTTCAGAAGTCTTGTGAATCTGATACGTCTTATTGTCATCTTACGTTCGTTTCTAATCAACGAAGGTATAAAATTGAAAGACCATAGAAAAGATCGCCGGAAAATTCAGTAAACCGCACTCGCGATATGATGTACACTTACACTTACACGAGAACTGAAACGTCACGGTCATTACACAGATACCGTTACCATGAGAAAGTGTGTCAGTTTTGAAAAGCATTCATGAAATCCTTTTCTGACACGACTTCTACAATAGCTGTTTTCGTTTGACGATTGGATTTCAAACATCAAAAAGCTCCTTAATTACTGCGTGCTATTTACCCGCATTTCTTTGACCAAAACATTTTTGGTTTTCATCTTGTTACTTTTCTGTTAGTTTTTGCAAATCCTTATAAATAAATGACTGGTCATCACTGTACTCATTTGAATTTTAAATTACCCCACGACAATTTCTGTTCCTGTACTTTTGTTTGTAACTGTAAACATTGAGCGCGTTCAGAATGCGATATTTCGCGACAAAAGTTGTCGGTTTACGGTTTTTCCTTCCTTAGAACACGAAACGCTTAATTCTCTGTGTCTTGGATACGTAAAACAAACTCTTCATTGCTAGTATTGTATTTTAATATCGCAAAAACTATAACCTAAACAATCAGTACATGAATGTTAAAAGTATTGATTTTAATTTCGGTAGCGCTACTTAACTCTTCAAAACTGCTATTTGCGTTTGAAAAGCCGAAAATGAAATTGGTAGCTAGCTGTGAATCACGGAAAGACCTTGGAAATCGAACGAATGGAAAGTCAAACGTAATGATCCCCATGTAGTCCATGTAAATAAAGAATAATTAAACATAATTGAAACGTTGACCACATTTTTCACGCTTTTATGCCACAAAAAGTGGTAGATTTCAATTTGTTCCAATTTTCATGGTGAATTTATTTGGACTCGTTTGGAGTTTTTAAAATACTGATTTTATTTGAAATCACTCAGAATTTTATGCCTGCATGAGCGTATATTGATTGTTTTGTAAGTATGCATTTTTCTCGCATTGGCTTCGTTGCTAATAGTTTTTTGAATAATTTACAGGCAAAGTCTGATACGTATCTCACGTATCCGTTTTCGTTTGAAAACGCAAACGTTTTTTTTCCGTTTTTGCTTCCCGTCCACACGTACTGAGATGAAAACGGTCACCGAAAACGCAAACTTTTAAAAAAGTGGAAACTTTCGAAAACGCCGTTTTCGTGTTCTCGTATGGACACCTGAAAACGGAACTTTTCGCATTCGATAACAAGATCATAGATCATAGTCTCTTGATAACAAACAAACAAGCTATATCGCAGGCTCGGCTAACTCAGTGGTGCGCATGCTCTTTAGTGGCATTTGAAGAGTCAGTCGTTTTTGCGTTTACGTGTGGACGGACAAAAACGATTACAAAACGCTTCGTGTGGACGGAGAAGAAATTGTGAAAAAAGGATTAAAAACTTTTGCGTTTTCAAAACGGATACGCAGTTTATAAATTAAGGCGGGATTCTACCTGAATGCCATTTTTCCGCCACTTAACATGGGTTTAATGGAAATATCTCGTTCGCGTTTCAAGCAATCCAAAAACTCTCCACTCATCCCATGAATCTATGTTATGGGGTGTTTTGTAAATTTTTGGGTGATTTTTGGGTATTTTGGGGAGGAAATAGTTTTTCTCAAAGGAGTTGTAAAATTTAGGGAAATAAGAAATATTGAAGATTTAATGTAGTTTAAAATTAGAATTTGAAGTTAAAAATTAGTAGATTGACAATTGACGACAGTTGATAACCACGCAAGAGCACCCGCGTGGGTATCAACTGTCTGTTGGTGTTCCAAATTTTTTTTCTCCCTTCTATCCCTTCTTTAAACCTCTTAAAATTTCATTGAAATTCAGGTAGAATCCCCCCTTAAGCCCCTTCCACACAAGCAAGTTTTCCTTGACAAGGAACATTGACAATTTTTATTTGCTCGTGTGGATAAACAACAAATTTAATTTGATAAGTTTTTCCTGATGACAAATTTTATTTGCTCGTGTGGACGATAAACAATTTTTCTTTGTAAAATGAATAATGATTGTACCAGGATTGTACAGCGGATTATCGTCTTTAATAGGATCCAGGTTGCGAGCAACAAGATAAGGCCGCTGGGCACCAGAGATTCCTTGTCATATTTTCCTTGTTGCACGTCCACACGAACAAGTTTCGCAACTTGGCATTTTTTCCTTGACAAGTGTCCTTGTTCAAAAACTGGCACGCCAGTTTTTGAACAAGGACACTTGTCAAGGAGAAAATTGCCAAATTTCTCTTTCCACATGAGCAAGGAAAACTTGCTCGAGTGGAAGAGGGTTTAACTGAGAACTCTCACAACTGAGTACCATCCAGTTCATCGAAACTGACTCGGTACCGAGGCCTAAAAAACAATTTTGGTGATACGTTACTTAAGGCGGGACTTCACCTAAATGCCATTTTTCCGCGACTTAACATGGGTTAAATGGAAATATCTCGTTCACGTTTCAAGCAATCCAAAAACTCTATACTCATCCCATGAATCTATGTTATGGGGTGTTTTGTAAATTTTTGGGTGATTTTTGGGTATATTTGAGAGGAAATAGTTTTTCTCAAAGGAGTTGTAAAATTTAGGGAAATGAGAAATATTGAAGATTTGATGTAGTTTTAAAATTAGAATTTGAAGTTAAAAATTAGTAGATTGACATTGACATACAGTTGATACCCACGCGAGAGCACCCGCGTGGGTATCAACTGTACGTTGGTGTTCCAAAAATTATTTTCGTTCTTCTATTCCTTCTTTAAACCTCTTAAAATTTCCTTCAAATTTAGGTGAAGTCCCCCCTTAACTTACTTCAAAATATTGAAATTGCACGGACCTCTACATGCAACTTATGGTGTGAAATAGAAAGCGACATCTAGCAGTGACGTACAGCTACCGAAATAATCACAACTCCGAAATCAGTGATCCTCAAACCAGAATTAATGATCCCACAAAAATTTGTGAAATTTAAGATTTTACTTTTAATCTCTGATAGATATTTTAGGCCCTTTTCGAATGTCGTGTTTCAACATTAAACATTAAAATTCACTGCAGCAGAACAACGTTGGTAAACGGGTTAGTTTTTTCGATAGCGGTTTTCAATAGCCCTTTTCACGGTTAACTTGCGATATTTGCATAACAATACACTTGAACATAGAAGCGAGGCAATTTCGGGCACAAGCTGCAAAACATCGTGTTTTTCTTGAACTTTTTCAACTCTTTTAGTATAAAAACAGTTTTAAAATGTAGAAGAACTACAATCTTTTAGTTTATGTTGTTTTTAGAAAAAATTGTAAAACGACTTTTCTCTATTAATAAAGAGTAGACTCGCATAAGCAACAGGGAGATCGGATTACGATCTTTACGGCAAACTTTAACTAAAATAGTTGCATATTTAGTTATTCTCCGTTTTAAAACTATTTTTATGCTAACATAGTTTAAGGAGCTCAAGAAAATCACGATGTTTTACAGCTTGTGCCCGAAATTGCCTCGCTTCTATGTTTAGCTGTATTGTTATGCAAATATTTCAGGTTAACCGTGAAAAGGGCTATTGAGTGTCGAAAGGAACTACAGTCAAACGTTTGACGTCAGGTTTACGCGTTTTTATGCCTTGGCAACACCGGAAGTTGGTTAGTGGAATTGGAAAACACACTCATCTAATCTCCAAGCTTATGAATGATGCGTCAGTTATATCTAAATCTTGTTCTTCACTGATAATGTAGTCACATGAACACTAAATCGTGACAAAAGATGATGTACAGCGTACAACAGATAAAATAGTGTCCGTATTAGTTGGGCGAGAAAAAAAAATTAACGGGTGTCCGTATTAACCGTTCCGAAGTTCAAAAAGGAACTGGGCACTAGTTTACCTATTGTTCAAATTACGTCATATTAAAAAATTAATCCCATCACCAGAAAGATCGCATGAAAATGAGTAAGTTCACCAAGTTTGGTTATGTTACATTACATAGTAACCAGGCTGTGAGCTGTCAAAGGTCGCCCAAATTCCATACAAACGTCTCTAATTCAGAGATGGCGTCCCCCAAATCCATTGTCTCTAATTTTTCTGATTTTTGAAAGCCTTCTTATCTACATGGTTGCAATCTAACGAAACAACGTCAAACTTGGTAAACTGACTAATTTTAATGTGATCTTTCTTGTGACGGACTCCAATTTTTAATTAAATTTAAATTTAAAAACTCGTCCCCAGTCTCCATTTGAACTTCGGAACGGCACGGGCAAGGAAATGTATGAGTCTTCCGCAGGGACCAAGAAAACTGACCGTAATAACAAGGTGTCCGTACTAATTAGGCGGGTGTCCGTAAGGCGGGGTTCGACTGTATTTGCTTTATTACGCTCTGTGATTTCGAGTGATTATTGGTTTTTAAACTCGCAAAATCTACTCCATCAACCGGCAAAACCCCTGGGCAAAACCAATCGCGACTTGGTCGCACGCGTTTTCCCGCGCTTGGTGTCGGTTACGTGTATTTGCTTCGAGTTCATTGGTTCATTGTGTTGTTTACGTTTGTTGTGATTGGCCATTGTAACTGCTTTGGTTTTATTTTACGGCACTCGACTGAAAACTGTTCTAATTAATAGAGAAACACTGAAAACTAGCAGTACAATTGATCTCACGTGCGTTTTCCATCTTGGTACATTTCTCACGTCCTCTGCAAAACAACATGGATCCGGACCTATAAATTCTGCGTTTTCTGGAGACCGAGAAGCGCAACGGTGAATTTGTCAAGTAAATATTTAGAATTGATCGCAGCCTTTACATATTCAGCTGAGGATAGCTCTGACACCAGTACATTAACTGAATAGGTGTGATCATCGCGAGATTCTCAGTTAAAATATAACGTTGTCCTCGGCGTAACCGTCGTGGGCTCTTAAACTCCCTAATATATGAATTTCATTGTCTGGTCAGTTTAATGTTTTATTCATCCTTTTCATATGTTCAATTGGATCGGAGCCGGTATCATGCTATAAGCCTGGTGCATGGCAGGGGCAGCATGTTTGGAATATTATGAAAAGCCAACCCTATATTGACAAGAATCTTACGTATTTGACTCAGGAAAAGTTGGCAGGTATACCCTTTCACTCCCAGAATCAAACCTTGAGTCAATAAATGTGGTTGTACCTTTTTAGTCTGTGGATGAAACCCTAGTGTGTGACCATTCAAATGAAAGCTATTGAGCAGTACTTTCATGTGGTGCTGTTCATTATGCTGTACAAGGTGGTTCTAACTTTTGAGTCTGTGGATGAAACCCTAGTGTGTGACCATTCAAATGAAAGCTATTGAGCAGTACTTTCATGTGATACTGTTCATTATGCTGTACAAGGTGGTTCTAACTTTTGAGTCTGTGGATGAAACCCTAGTGTGTGACCATTCAAATGAAAGCTATTGTGCAGTACTTTCATGTGATACTGTTCATTATGCTGTACAAGGTGGTTCTAACTTTTGAGTCTGTGGATGAAACCCTAGTGTGTGACCATTCAAATGAAAGCTATTGAGCAGTACTTTCATGTGATACTGTTCATTATGCTGTACAAGGTGGTTCTAACTTTTGAGTCTATGGATGAAACCCTAGTGTGTGACCATTCAAATGAAAGCTATTGAGCAGTACTTTCAAGTGGTGCTGTTTGTTTCTGACAATTTTGCAAAATGAAATTCAAGACTTTTCCCTCAGTTTTGAACTTAGCACTCTTGGGAGTGAAAGGGTTAATAGCTCAAGCCTCATTCTTGGCACCCTAGATCTGTTAATAATTTAGGCCTTCCTGTACATACAAACATACCATAAAATTACGATAATAAGCCCTCCAGAAAATAAGCCTCTCTCAGTAACCCCAGGGGGGAGGGGGGGGCGGTACTCTATGGAAGGTATATGAAAGGGTTACCTTTTCTGTCAAAAATGGTATATAAAAGGGTAAGGGTTTGGACCTCGGGGCGGAGCCTCCCCGCATAAGTACCCCCGGGCAATAACACCAAAGAATCTCAGGCGTAAACAGCCTAGTTCTCCACCCAGCCCCCGCCCTCCCCGGAATATACGCTACATATATGCCCATGGGTTTTATATGTGTTCGAGCTTTAGCTCAAAAGAAAAAAAAAAAGATCTATGTTCAGAGACTTAACTTCCATTTGATAACCGTAGAGTTTGTTTTGCTACAGTTTTACTATGTAGTTTTCTTTATGCGTACATCTAAAATTTTTCAGATGCAAAAAATATCTTCCATATGTCTGCAAAATCTCTTCCTATGACCATAAGCCTAACCTAGCCGTAGAAAGCCTTGGTATATTGCCAATAATATACTTATATATTTTTAATTTTGCTGATTGTTTTATTTATTAGATATACGATGCTGGAAGTAGATTAAGGGATATCATATCTACTTAATAAACCGGCTGATTTATTGACTGCTTCATTCGACTAAGGCCTCGCGATCTTACACGGGCGTTGGATTAATTAGTGAATGCCCTCTGATAAACTGTGATAAGAAAAATATGGCATTAATTAAAATTAATTGGGGTAAACAGCTGAGCTAAGTTGCCGAGTTAATTAATTTTATTTCCCTCAGTCTTGTTGCAAAAAGATGACATTACTAGCCGGCTTTCCATTCCGTATTTTGTTGACGGAACAACCTCGTTCCCAGGGTCTACTCCGCTTTCAAGATGGCGGC
Source organism: Desmophyllum pertusum (assembly GCA_029204205.1). Lineage (NCBI taxonomy): Eukaryota > Metazoa > Cnidaria > Anthozoa > Scleractinia > Caryophylliidae > Desmophyllum > Desmophyllum pertusum. The sequence continues at coordinate 3,161,563 of MU827303.1, forward strand.
TGGGCGCGGAGTTACAGCGATCACACAGTACAGCGGTCAAATGCAAAAATTCAAATTCTATGCGGCATTTCGGCAAATGGCTTGAAAGTAAAGTGGAGGATTTCACTACAAGCGGCAGTTTTGGCGGGAACTTGAACTACGCGCGGCGGTCTTTTTGATAATGAAACTGAGCAGCCACGCCTTATGTAACTCGCCTCGTTACCAGTCCTACACTCAGCACGACTTCTGAATTCGCCTTGTGATTTTGATGTAATTGCCGGATATAAATGTGCTTATCAGTCACTACAAAACATGTAATTATTTCAAGTCTGAATGCTGTCATCTGTGGAAAATATTCAATTTATATAGGCAGGCATCCAAGGCGCAGAAAGAAAAAGAAAATTCTTTAATTCCTTCATCTGTCAAAAAAGTCTGTGGACCAGTTATTCTGTCGAAATACCGAGCGTTATTTGGTAATTCTTCAGTAATCTCGAATTTACTGAAAGAAGATTTTAATGAATTTGTTTTGCTTTGATGATGATGTTGTTTTTCTTACCGCCCGGCTCTCGCTCAAGTGAGTTGCGATATTAAAACCAATATATAGTTGCGAAAGTGCTCACTCTTGAAAGTGTTTATCATCCCTTTCGTTTTCATATAAATCCTTCCAATGTTTGGAAACATCAGTTGTTATACAAAGCTATTATTATTTTTGGAGCGAAAAAGCTCGTTGTAAGTCCTTTTCCGATTTCAAATCAATGGAATCATCGATTCTTTCATAGAAATTGAATACGCGCGCGCGTTCCACGTTCTGTACGCTTACCCTGTTACTGTGGCCACCTGTCAATCATACATGACCTTTCCAATCCTGTCAGGCCCACGCTTGCAACCTCGGATGTTTGTGGCTTTATCTAAACACTGAGAAAAGAACAGCCCGTCATACATGTCAACATGTTGACATTACACATTAATTGAGATCATCGAGACATGAAAGAACCTTTCAATGGCCGAATCAAATTTTTGTTGAACATAGTTTGAATTTTCAGCTTCGAAACACCCATCTACGATTTCAAAACTTTCAGAGACGTTAATCAGACGCCATACGTTCGTGTGCGGGGTCGTCTAAGCTCTTGAAACAGTTCAACACTCCGGAAAAGGTGTGCGAAAATTGCTTTTCTATTCTGTAAATGAAACCACCCTGTATTATATTTTCGCACATGCCAACGATTCTCTCAAGTGTTAAAACCGGCACATGCCTAACTATTTAAAGGGACTGGAGTAACCCAGCTGTGTGACACACGATTCGGAGCTAGGGATCAGTTCATTCCGGAACTGTACTCTGTTGTTTTGCTTTGGCAAGTGAACAGAAAATCTGACGGAGTCCGAAGGTAAGATATCTCATGCTTCATTTGTCATCCAAGTACTTTCTCTCGTTGAATGCCAGCAATATAACGACATTTCTCATTTATCACACAAGGGTTTATTTTCTCAGTTGATTAAATCAGGGAATTTCTCCCGTAAGCTTTCAACTTCAAAAGCTCACACTCCGAGTGATCATTTCACAATCGGAAGTTGTGTAAGTTGATTTTCAAAATTTATGCGTTATCTTGAAATGGCCAGTTACAAACACACGAAGCCAGCATGCTTGTGTTTTCTCCATAAGGAACCTAGCGAGATTTTACTCTGGGATATTTTACTCTGCACCAAGATGGCATGTGTCGGCCATTGAGGTGTTGAGCGGTGAGGCAATCGTGACAAAAAATTATAAAGGAGGGTTATGTCTTATTTTAGAATTGCCTAACCCAAGAGGTACCTTAGTACCTTGTTAAAATTAACCATGAATCACGTCAAAATGTTCGCGAACATCGAGCCACAATACAGCAGCTTCGGCTAAGCTTACTGTAAGTGCTTCACGATAATTATTTGTTAATTTATGTTTGGATTAGTATGTGTGAAATATAACAGTCTTTCATCGATTTATTCGAGTAGCTTGACCTCACGAACGCATAAATTTTGTTGTGTGTTTCAGTCGCACGAAACTATGAAGCTTCATCTCGATTTCCTGTCCGTTTCAGTCGCCCTTTGTTGGGTTTTGGCGCCAATCGGTTCAGAGGTGAGTAGCATTGCTAGCTCTTTATTTGGTGAACGTACTTGTAGTTAAACTGTTCTGCGACTCCATGTGTCTAGGGGAGAGTAAACAATACGATGTTTCTGAGTAAACATTGTCTGACTTTCATTTTGTCGTGAAAGTTCCACAGACAGTCAGGGAAACCATGAAAGGTTAATGTAGGTCAGCTGGCCGGACTTAAAACGTAATAACTGTGGAACACCTTCAAAGAACAAGATACATATTTATTGACTCGCTCGCCTAATGTTCAGAAAGGTCAACTGGGAGAGGGGGAGGGGGGGGGGGGGGGGGGGGGGGAGACTTCGACTCTTTTCCATGAAAATTAAGGAGCTTGAACATGTCACGATATTTTCACTTTCACTTTTTGCCGCGATAGCGCAATATCACCTTCAAATTGAAGAAAACCTCAGTATTTTCTCTGTAAGACCAGTTGCACAGTCATAAGCAACTCAATTACCACGTAATGCTATTATAAAATGGCGTTGTGTGGTTTACTGTTTTTTTTTCTAGCAAATGAGCAGAGCAAACATCCTATAACATGGAATTGTCAACATTCAAGCACCCGAGGAACTCGAATTAATCAGTTTTCTTTAGGGGATATGTCCGAGCTTATGTTAGGCCATCCCCATAAAATGTTTTGTTTCCCATCGCCCGCCCTCTCTCTCGTGAAAGTGGGTCGGTCGGTCGACGGTAAAAAAAAAAAAAAAGCCAAGAAACGATATATTGACAAATTATACATAAATAATTCCAAGCGAGCCTTGATTATATCTTCCCCGTGACCACCATTTTGCAACGAGCCGATATCACGCTGAATAGTGTTCGAAGACGTCATTACTGGGCTGATTTAGATGTCAGAGCGACTTTAAGATGTAAACAAAGCATATTAAAACTTGGAAACACCCGAGAAAAGGGCGCAGGCAATGAATCAGAAACTTTTTTTTTAACTTTTTGAAAAAATTGGGTCGGTCGGGCGATGGGAAACAAAGCATTTTATGGGGATATGTCCGGGCTTATGCCACCCTCGGGCATATCCTTAAAATAGTTTCTTTTTGTTACTGTAAAAAGCTAAAAAATGTCGGTCAAATTCTTTGTTATCAGATATGATGTACTAAGTTGAAAATTGCATTCCGTATATATGAAATAACATATACAACTGGACAATAAGTTATTTCCCAACATACATTCCAAGGCATAAGGCATGTTTGTAAGCACAGCCATATACAAAGGATTATAGTAATTCAAATCACTGTTCATGTTATAAATAGAGATCCTGCGGTGAGCAACAGCTTTTCGTCAGGATTTCTCACACCAAAACATTTTCGCTGAAAGAGCTAATTTTACCTGGCGAGAAACATGCGAAGTTTCGTTTTAACGAGCTTCTATTGGTTAAAAATGTCACGAAGGTTTCATTATTTAATGTTTCACGCATTGAAACCCAAACATTTCAACATATTTCACCGCCATGGGACATCAGTTTCACACTGAGCAAAACCTCGTAAAAATAAATCTTGTATTCAGCCTACAGTCTGAAATGTCACTCGTTCCAGAAATTTATCGTCCTTGGGTAACGTACCCAGTAAAGAGAGTTTCAGTAATTGACTGAAAGATCGAAGGTGACCCGCTCAATAGGCACTGAATGTCATCAGTGTAACGCCCATGCATGTAACACTCAATGCAAGCCTCGTGAAGAAACAAAACGCTCATAAAAGATTTGTAACAATATAAACACCAGAAATAAAACTGAAATATCTGCCGGAAGAGGCGCGGAGAATAATTGTGAATAATAGGTGACTTGACTGAGAACGAAAAAAAAATCCGCACACCAATTACAATGCATTCTTTTGGCTTGGAAACCCTTTAAAAGAAGGACAAAGGGAAATTGAAAGCATGCTGTTCAAAGTAACCGTTCGCAACCCTATGTTTCCGGAGATAAAGTGTAACATATGATAAATTATCCAAGAATTAAAAATCACCTCCCCACTGTAATACAATTACAAATAGGCCGCAGTTCTTTGACCCCCGTATCGCGGGATATTTGCCAAGCCACAAAACGGATTGATCCCGAGAGATCCTCATTTCCTTCGGTATTCCCAGGCAAATAGGTGCATAATTCAGGGGCACCCAACGACAAAATTTTCCTGTAGGTGTCGGAACGTCGTTTTACGTTATAACTGTGCTTTTTGTGCGGTTTAATGGCTTATTTTTAAACGCTAAGAAAAATGTATCTGTTCGGATACGCTAGCTGAACTTTCAAACTACAGAAAATTTTAGGATTCAAATCTTATTACCCGAATTTATGAGCTGCTTTTGCTTCCCGAAAATCCTAGCTGACCATTTTTTGTACCCAAAACGACATTTTTATCTCTCCGAAACAAAGGCATTAATTTTCCCATATTACGAAAGTTCGAGATGACATTTCCCTAACCGAATTTCAGAGGTGATTATTGGCCTTCCGAACAGATATTCCACCGAAACGATCCGTTGGTGCCCCTGATAATTGTCTTATTATATGCCAAACTAGTGAATAACCAGGGCAAACTAAAAGCGCAAGTTTTCGGGACCACTGAAAATAGAGGTCTTGGAAAGCTACCGGATTACTCAATACATACAACGCAAAATTGATAAAAATTTCGCACGTGGTTTGTCAAACTGGTCAATTTATATGTCACTATTTCGTGAACCAATCAGGATGTGAGAAAACAGAACTATTTGCTAGCGCTGGCTTGTTATTATGATTTGAAAGCTGGCACAACAAACTGCTTCACTGTGATAATATAAATTTGTTATCAATGTCCTAAACTAAACTTGAACTAAATGGCCAAAACAAACCCGAATTTTTTTTTGATTAAAACGTCTAAAGCAAAACCTACAGTCGAGACAGTCGAAGCTCCCGTAAGCGGATACACTCGGGAAGCAGAAAACGTGTCCGCAACTGGCGCTGGACGCTTAATACGGGAATGTGCAAATACAGAGTTTGTATCTGAGCTGGAGTTCAAACGCGGTTTCGTCAAGGCCGTAAGTAGAGCTGTCCGCTTACGAGAGTGTCCGCTCAGAGAGCTTCGACTGTAACCGAAGCAGCTCACCCAAGCCGTCTAAAACAGATGTTCAGATATGTATTTATGATCGGGTTGTCATAATAAATGTACAATTGTCATAATACATGTAGATTGTGTGTTAATCCAGCTAAGAGATAACCTTGCATGGCTCTGCGGTATTTTAAGAAACTCTAGCCATTCCAATTCCGGCGGTTGAGCCAATATTAGAACTCGGAATAAATTTTTATTTGGCTTATGATTGCAGGATGTACTTATCCCAGGGACTTATCGCCTGAGAAAAGTAAGAGGTTTCAATTTTTGGACGAAGAATTCGAAGTTTTAATTCAGTGAAATGTGTCTTTCCGTGACAATTTCTCATGTATAAACTTTAGATAGCCTAATGCGCGAGTTCAAGTAAATTAACAATCTGTGTTGATTTTAAGATATCGCTGTACTTTTGGTAACTTTCAATGACTTGTTGACATGACTTGCCAAATATTATGTTATTTATCAACGCTAATTAATTGCTCATGTAAAGATAACAGTCATGATTTCTGATAAGAAAACCTTATCTTATCGCACGGCTATCGCGGTTTACAGAGTACATAAAGATAACGAAAGTTTGTTTAACAGCTGAAGACTACATTAGCAGAGCTTATAGACTTATAGACTTTTCTAGTAGTTGACTAGCCTGCGTGCAGACGTCCAAATTACGTCCAAGCTGGACGTCTGAACCATGCTAGTAATTACTAAATAGACACGCCCTAGCGTGTGCGTGATCACGCAGAATTGATCCAGTCTGAGTAGTAAAGGACCATCTCCTCAGTAAACAAAAGCTCGTTTCGCGACCGACCGACTGATAGTCACCGCGTACCTGAACAAATTCTTGCGATTCCCCTTATTGGAGTCGGTTTTGACTGTGAAAACATTTAATTAGTTTTAATTTACTAGCTAATTGTAGAACATGTTGATCGTATCAGTTACGTACGCGAGCGGGAAAAACAGTGCGCCCAATTTATTTCAGTCGCGACGAATATATAATTCAAGTTCCAGAAAACTCTCTGAAATTGTTTTAATTCAGCGCAATTCCCACACAAATAACAAAGTAGAACATGTTCTTCCATGGTGTTTTGCAACTTAGTCAAATCAAGTACGAATACCAGCGAGATTTCTGCACCTTGAAACCGGGGGGGACTTCCATATAAAAGTGACGGGGTGATATCGTCGTACCTTTTACGGGTTAAAATTCGAGTTAAAATCTAAAATGACTGCCGTTAGAGTTATTCCGGTACCTTTTAGGGTATTAAGCCGGAAAAAATATAACAGGGACTAGTTTTGTCTTAGAATTGGTACCTCTTAGGGGTGAAAATGAATTCGAGCCACACCCACAAACGAGATTCTGGTACCTTTTAGGGGTTCTTTTATATGGGAGTCCCCCCGGGCCTTGAAATACATCGACGCGACTGAAATGCGACGAATAAATTGGGCCTAAAACTGATTTGTTCCAATACAAGTAGGCTCTATACACGCCTTCAAAGTAGGCTCTGTTCATGCTCAAGATCACAACAAATTATTCCTCATATATTTTCTCAAGAGACTATAATAGTCTCTTGATTTTCTTCACTGCTTCAATATTGAGCTAGATTGCGTGTTGTGTTCATTTTCATAAGCAAATCATAAGCTAATCTATACGGTAAGTTCATGGCAGTTCGGATAATAAGAACTTCGATATAGATTAGCCTATCAATATAGAAAACGTCAGAAACTTTACTGTAGTTTCTGCAACAATGTCAGGCAGGAGATTTGTGATGTGGCCATACAAAGAGAGCGTAATAAATTCATGAGGTTTTCCAGTAAGTTGGACCTTCTCGGCTTGATAAAAGAGAGTTGTAGATTTTTCTGTCCATGCATTTTCCAGCAATTAAGCTAAAACAAGAACGGCTTATAATGGGATCGACTATCTCAGTCAATTTTAATCTGTCTGAAGACTTACCAGCGAAAATATGTCAGCTAAGAAATGCGAATCTCGTCTGGCATGCGATAATGCCAAAGCTCTTGCTAATATTGGCATGACTGATGAAGTTACGTCACAGTTGGTGCATCTTGAAAAAATTGGCCAATCTTTTCAAGTTCGCCGTTCGCAATCCGTCTAACTCTTAATATTCTCCATCCTTAACCATCCTTGTTCTTGTTTGGTTTCTTATCACCACTTTGGTGTTTTTCTACCTTAGTAAACTATTATTTTGTGGATTTCTTCAAGTTGAAGGTGATTTTGCACTTCGCAAAAAATGACTTAAAATATCGTGACATAGTTCCTTTAACAAATCCCAAGAGCTTGTGATATCTAATTCCGTCTCAATAATGCTTACAAAATTAATCCTCACCAACTGTACATGTCTAGCCAATTGGATTGATGGTCAAGAAGATAGCCGTAACAAGACTAACTCATGCAAAGAAACTAAGCATTGTTTGACAAACAGTAATAAGTTTTTTCGAGGTTAGGAGTGAAAGCGTTAATATCCCGTCCATTCTCCCATAGTTTAGACGAGATACTAACCCGGGGGGACTCCCATATAAAAGTGACGGGGGTGATCGCCGGAAATTTTGAAAAGAACCCCTAAAAGGTACCAAAATCTCGTTTTGTAGGCGTGGCATGGTTCGAATTCATTTTCACCCCTAAGAGGTACCAATTCTAAGATAAAACTAGTCCCTGTTATATATATTTTCCAGCTTAATACCCTAAAAGGTACTGCGATCACACCCGTCACTTTTATATGGGAGTCCCCCCCCCCCCCCCCCCGGGGATACTAGTTACTCGCCTTTCCCTTCCCTTTTTCATCCTTATCCAAATTGGACAGGCGGAGACACTCTTTCACAGTAAATCGCTTTATTAACACTTCAAAAGATCAGAAAGGATTGTAACGGTTCGTAAGGTATTAATTAAGCAAGGTATTTCTAAGTATCATTTTTTGGATTCCACTCTTGTGGCACTATTCTACAATGAAGTCCTATAGAGGCCTTCAGAATATAAAAGGTGTAAGTCATATGAAAATTAGACTACGAGCAGTCCCTCTTGCCTTCCAATTTCAACGGTAATGCCACACTCTAAATTTGCGGTGGGCGTGTGCCGCCCGCTTTTCAGACCAAAATATGCGATTTTCTCTATCCAATTTCAGACTTGACCCTTAAAATATCCTCATTTTCAAGTCAAAATGGCAAAAATCTATACCCTATTTCAGACAAGCCGGAAAAACAAACCCAATTTGAGATCAAAATGTTCAAAATTTATACCCATTTTCAGACCAATACAGCTCAAAAACCGGCATACCCTTTGGGACGGAACATTCCACATTACACCAGTTACAGAATGCGCTAGAATGCATTCCTAATACCGATACCTAAAAAAGGATTTAGCTTCCCGCCGGGAACTCTTAATTGTACCAAGAGGATTTTATCATTGAATGTTTTCCGGCTTCACATAAGATGATATGTCTCCGACCAAGCACTATTACATTTTTACGGCTTAATCTCCCCAGTGATGAACAAAGAAGACTGAAATACATGATCCAGTCCTTGTATGTTACGTAACGACAAATATGACCTCAAAATATGATGCTGCAAAATAGAGTGACTGTTAATCTTAACCTAACCGTAAAGCCCGGGCCAAACGAGGATGAGAGTTGCAGAGAGTTGGCTCTCATGAGAGTTTTCTTAAACTATCATCACCTCAAGCCAAACGAGAGAAAACTCTTGCGACTCTCAAGAAAAATTTGACCAGGTTCAAATCGATGAGAGTGCATGAGAGTCCCAGGCCAAACGAGAGCAAGAGTTTGAACTCTCAGCAATTCTCATCCTTGCTTGGCCTTGACTTAAAGGAGCTATGTCACGATAATTCAAGTCATTTTTGCGAAGTGCAAAATCACCTTCAAATTGAAGAAAGCCTCACAATATTAGTTTACCGGAAAAGGTAGAAAAACACCAAAGAGGTAATAATAAATCAAACAGGAACAAGGATGGTCGAGGATGGAGAAGATTAAGACGGATTGCGAACGGTGAACTTGAAAAAATTGGCCAACCGTGACGTAGCTCCTTTACTGAATTCCAATAATCAGCCCTGGATAGGTTCATACAAGAATACTGCATGGTCAATCTCTGTAAACATAATGATATGAACACACAAAAAACTTGTTTTGTGTGTGTCAAATGAGCGTCACAAGTCTCTTAGCATACTGCCGAAAGACATAAAATAGTCAAAATACAAAACATGCGCAAGCTCTACAATAGCGGGCTTATAATCAGAAGAAGCTTTTAGAGCTAAATTCCATGTGCTTATATTTGGGAAGAGGGTGGGGTGATTAATATCGGAATTTTACGGTATTATTTACCATTAGCCTAATCAATGTAATGAGCACGTAAACTCAAAAAATAAAACAATACATTCTCAGTTTTTGGGCTGAGGCTGAAAATAATACACTAGAGTCGAAACAAAATTTTGGACAGATCGATCACGTACATTAGAGAGCTTATGTGCTTGGATGTTATATGTTTCTTCTCAACTCATTGCAGGCGCAAGACGATGATAAACCATCCACGAAATGGGGGCCTTGGGGCGAGTGGACCCATGCTCCCGGACGTGTGGCGTAGGAGTGTCCTATCAGGAACGAGAGTGCCTGGAGAAGGAAAAGTAAGCATTAGTTTTCTTCAGTATTTTCATAACTCTTATTTGGATAGAGGAAAGTAAGGTGAAATTTTCACGAGCCTAGTGGCTCCCAACTGCCGGAGCTTATCTCGGTTTCTGTAGCATGAAGCGATTAGGAGTATTGCTACTCCCCCTGGATGGGATGCTAGTCCATCGCAGATAACCTCAACATTTTGTCTCCGGTACCCATTTATACTCCTGGGTGGAGAGAAGCACTGTGAGAGTTAAGTGTCTCGCCCAAGAACACAACACAGTGACCCTGGCCAGGGCTTGAGCCCAACGCGCTAACCCTTAGGCCACAGCCAACCTCGTTCCCAAGGCTTTTCCCTTCTAAATTTGCGGGGCGGGAAGGGAAAAGTCCTGGGAACGAGGTTGAGGCCACCGTACCTCCCTTGGAGGAAAGTAAAGGGGTTCAGTTGTCAAAATCGGGTTTCACGATAAATGTCACCGATAGCACATTGTTGGATCGAATCTAGCCAGATGTATATGGCTCATCAGTCCCGGGGGGGGGGGGGGGGAGGGACTCCCATATAAAAGTGACGGGGGTGATCGCCGGAAATTTTGAAAAGAGCCCTAAAAGGTACCAAAATCTCGTTTTGTGGGTGTGGCTCGAATTCATTTTCACCCCTAAGAGGTACCAATTCTAAGACACAACTAGTCCCTGTTATATATTTTTCCAGCTTAATACGCTAAAAGGTACTGCGATCACCCCCGTCACTTTTATATGGGAGTCCCTCCCCCCGGGTCATCAGTCCGGCAATTTACTGCGGTTTCTGCAGAATGAAGCGCTTAGTAGTATTGCAACTCTCCCTGGATAGGATGCTGGTCCATCGAAGGCAACCGCGCTCAATAATTCGTTGGTCTTGCCTAGATGGGGAGTCTGGGGAGAGGCACTCGTGAGAGTACTTTGCCTAAGAACACAACGGAATGCCCCCGGCAAAAGCTAGAACCCAGATCTCTCGATCCGGATTCCAAATGTACTGATGTCATTCGCCCCTTTCTAACACTGTGTCATTGTGATGGGCAACTTTCACCTCAGAGTTTCGTCCGTTTTGGTAACTGACTTATCGTCACGGAGAATATATAATCACAATTTTCGTTACAGTCGCGTTAATTTCACCAAATCACGCTCAAAAAGCTAGGTCAAGTGTTTCACGCAATGTTCAAGTTACTTTATGAAAAGTATGATGCTGTTATCATATTGACTGATGATTGTTAATTATTTTTGTTTTTAGACCAGAGGATTATTGCAAAGGAAGTAAACGCATATACAGAACATGTAATATTCAGGTGAGTATTAAACTAATTTTTCTGACTATTATCGATAAATTCAGTGCGCGTCGTTTATTGCACTCTGTCTTGTCATGTTTGTCATGTTTTTCTTTAATATTTGCCTCCCGTGGGGTACTCCCCGAAAATGTGGGTGGGGGTATACCGCGCTTCTTGGAACCCTTTTCCTATTGCAGACCAAAATATGTGATTTTCTTCCCTATACATACACACATACATACTATTTTCCCTATATATACCCTATTTCAGACCTGAAGCAGTAATCAAACCGCATTTCTCGAGGACGAATAATAATTATGAAAAATAGCTTCTTCTAAAAATCATACTCAATTTCAAACCAAAATGGCTCCAAAACTATACCCTTTGTCGGCGCACATACCTAGTACCCGGGACTTGCTTACGGCAAAGAAAACTGGAATAGAACAATCAGAAAAGTTGCGAACGTCGGCTTCGTGAAGAATCAACAACCAAATTGACATTTGCCGTTATGAAATATTCAGACGGTGTCAAATAAGCCAAGACTTGAGCGCTACATTTCATTTCTGCATGCTGGTCCCGGTTGTTCGGTCCTCTGGATAAATCTGTTGATAGCCTGCGTGGCAGGCGTAGAAAGGGGAGGGAGGGGAGTTCGGCGAGCGCGAAGCGCGAGGAGTCGGAGCGCGAAGCGCGATCGTGCCCGCCGATCGCACTTCGCGCGCTGTCCTCGCGCTTCGCGCTCAAACTCCCTCCTCCCTCCCCTTTCTACGCCTGCCACGCAGGCTAATCTGTTGACAAAACAGACTACTCTATCCACTGGATAGTGATTTATCCGGTGGATAGCGTTATCCATCCTTTGAACAACCAGACCCTGGCGTATATGATGAATTCCATATTCTTCATTTTAGGATTGCCCAGAAGGATCCAGAAATTTTCGTCTTGAACAGTGTGAAGCTTACAACAATCGAACACTTAATGGACGAAGATACACATGGATTCCGTATATACCAGGTACGATACGATGCAGCAATATACAGAACCTGCGGCGGTATTTAACACCCTTCCTTCTTTCCTTTGCAGTAAACAAATAGGGGAGAAGGACTGTTTAAGCCGGGAGGACGGAGAAAGGGCGATATTCACAACTGTCTGTTCCCTCAACAAAATAATCGAGAAACGACTTCCCTTAGTAGGGACTGCTTCCTTACATCATGATCTTTCAGTAAACCAACCTCGTCCCCAGGGCCTTCTCTCTCTTCGCTCCATCTTACGCCATCTTGAAAAAGAGGTTGTCAGTAAACAAACAAATTATCACAAAGTTGTTTTTAAGTTCTGAAAGACGACAGCAGATAATGCGAGCTCGAGACGACGAACGCCACTGAACAACATATTAGTAGGCAGGCGTAGTTTCGTTCTTTAGTTCCACAATAGCCATTTTTCCTTCAGTTCTTGTATCAGCGTTAATGTAACAACCCCAAGTCAATAAAACGAGTTTATGATTGGTAAACGTGGGAAGAGATGTGTATAAAAAAATTGATCATTTTTCACATTGAGAGATATTGAGAAATCTCGCCAAACTCACAAAAGTTAAGACAAAAGTCCTAAGGACTACTTCGTGCAGTCTTCTATTCCTTTCTAATTCTCCTATAAATTCCAAACACTGAGCGAGTTTCATTTCTTGCCTTTTTAGCACGCGAGAGATGCGTTTTTGAACTGCATGCCTAAAGGAGAATACTTCTTCAGGCGATGGGCGGAAAAAGTCGTGGATGGGACAATCTGCAGTGTGGACTCGTACGATATTTGTGTGGATGGAAGATGCGAGGTATGACATGAAAATTTGTAGACATTTGACGCGGGCGCGTTAACTTTCCCGCCGCTTGAAGGTTTGCGCGCGAAAATCTCTTACGCAGCCGTCACGCAACGCTTCTCCCCACTTAGTGGGGAGAAGCGTTGCGTGACGACACAAATAACGGCTGCGTGGGAGACTACAAATAAGTGGGATCTTCGTATACTTTTTATAGAAGCACACACGGAGTTTCTTGTTCTTTAACAACATCATACTTGTCCAGTCAATACACGCGCGATCGCGTTGCGAACGATCTTTATACAGGAGCTGAGCAGCCTTTGGAGCCCTGAAGTGCTGACGTTTTTACTTTGAAGCACGGAGCCCAATCTTATGCTTTCTCTTCTTGGAGCCTGGACGATTATGTTGACCCTCGTTTGTAGCTCTGAGGTGTTGCAATAGAACCATATAGTCTATTTTTAATATGCCTTGAAGCCCTAGAGCCATAAGCCTCGTTGGGACCCTGTTTATACCAATATAAGTGTGGTACGAACTACCAATGCACGCGCGAGGTGAACAACCTTTATACACGCGCGATGCGAACAACCTTTACTGATACACGCGCGAAATATATGAGTGTCTTTTTCCTTTGTAGAAACTTGGTTGTGATCTTATTTTGAATTCCAATGCAAAAGAAGATAAATGTCGAGTTTGTAATGGCAATGGAGGAAACTGCAGAACACAGACTGGAGTCAATACAGAAGAAGGCGATGGTAAGTACTACTTCTACGAAAAATATAGGTCCGCAATGCATACTTGTATCTACTGTGACTCTTAATCCTTTCACTCACAAGAGTGCTAAGTTCAAACCTGAGGGAAAAATAATGAATTTCATTTTGCAAAATTGTCAAAAACAAACAGCACCACTTGAAAGCACTGCTCAATAGTTTTCATTTGAATGGTCACACACTAGGGTTTCATCCACAGACTCAAAAGTTAGAACCACATTTATGACTCAAGGTTTGACTCTGGGAGTGAAAGGGTTATATTGGATATTTAGAACGCACTACATAAATGAAAGCGATCTTCTCTTGTAGTTGTTAAAACTATAGAATTGCGAGAGTATATTTGTGTCAGATAACTTTAATTTACGTGAACACTTTATTTCATGTTTTCACTAATCGTATTTTACTTCGTCATTTCGTTTCAGGATATAAAGAAATTGTTGCCATTCCCGCCAGCGCCACGAACATAAACATTCAGGAAACGACACCCTCGCCACATTTCCTGGGTACGTCACTGTTTAATTAGAGCGGCTTTCAATTGAGTGTCGTAGAACTAAATCCAAACCAAAGAAATTACAATGGCCAATCACAACAAACGTAAACAGTAAAATAAACCAATGGGAAGCAAATACACGTAACCGGCGCCAAGCGCGGGAAAACCCGTGTGACCAAGTCGCGCTTGGTTTTGGTTTTGCATCTGATTGGTTGAGTAAGTGGCGCGAGTTTTTTTAAACCAATCACAGCTTAGTAAAGCAAAGCCAAAGAATTCCGGATTACTTTCGACACTCAATTGAAATTCGCTCTAATATGAAGTAAAACACATCGCCCGAAATGGTAACATTTTATAAAGTCAAACAGTCAGAATACAATTTACTTTAACATGGAATGAGTATTTTACGATTAATTAGCTTTTTTAAAACTTTTTAAAGATGACGGAAATTATAGATTTACATGTAAAAAGAAAGTGAGAAATATTGAACAAACCGAGCCTAAAAATGTTTCATTTTCGCGAGCAAGTGAAATCGTCTACTACTAAAATATTTTGATAATAAACTAAGCGAACTGTTATGTAGCCTACGACGAACAAGTGAATTGTATATTTTCATACAGTGAACTCTTTGAAATTCGCATTGCATGAAATTAAGGTCAACATCTATTTTACTGTCACTATTTTTTATTTTTCAGCTCTTTCTGATTCATTCAGGAATTACTTCTTTAACGGTGACTATGTAATTACAAATCCTGCCAAGCACAAAGTCGCTGGTACCGTGTTCACATACGAAAGAACCCGCTTTGGACAAGAGAGAATCTTCGCTTTAGGACCCACTACAGTTCCTGTGCACGTTGAGGTATGTGTTAAACTAGAATGCAAAACAGTCTCTCTTTTTTCTATCGAGTCATTGATGCGTGACGCGAGAATCGAGAGGCGCGAAGCACCAATAATCCACGCGCGAGCCAACCTCGTTCCCAGGGTCTACTCCGCTTTCAAGATGGCGACTAGCCGCCATCTTGAAAGCGGAGTAGACCCTGGGAATGAGGTTGCGCGCGAGCCTCCCACTCGTAATTTTGACGCTCGTTCCAGATCCTTTTTGGGCCGCATTCAGCGCGACACGGACGCTAAAATATGGACTGTGTTGCAGTCTGGTGTTAAACATTCTCATATTTCTACCAAGCTTAAAAATTCACCATCATTTATTTCTACTAATAATATTATCTTTGAACAGGTCCTTCTCATGGGAGATGAGACGAATCCAGGAATTTCGTACGAGTATTCTGTGCCCACGTCAGTCACGACACTTCCAGAACGCACTCAGTTCTCCTGGAGGACTGGCGAGTTTGATAAATGCAGCGCATCGTGTGCAGGAGGTAAGATGAGAGGTCTATAACTAGTTAAACCGACCTCTGATAAGACTGAATAGGTAATATCACTGGGAAATGTCAATTATGAGGTGGACTGGACGAAACTCAAAAATTATAAAAGTGACCGGGGGGGGGGGGGGGGGGGGGGGTGATCGTCGGAAATTTAATAATAATAATAATAATAACTTTATTGAAGTGTCAAGTAGTATAGCAGTTTCCCACTAAGTAAGGACACGTAAAAAATTGAAAGTAACCCCTTAAAGGTGTGGGTGTGACTTGAATTAATTTTCACTCCTACGAGACCAATTCTAAAACAAAACGTGGTTCCTCATTATCATATTACGTACCGTAATAACTCTAACGGTGGTCCTCATCATTTAGATTTAAACAGCCTAAGCGGTACCAAGCCACGAATTTTAACCCCTAAAAGATACAACGATAACCCTCGTCTTTATTTATGTTTATTTTTCAGGAGAGCAAAAGAGGCGAGTATTCTGCGTTCGCGACGACAACGGAGAGGAAGCTTCCAACTCAGATTGTGACGAGGACGAAAAACCATCGAATAAACAAAACTGTAACCCTCAACCTTGTCCGGCGAGGTCAGTTAATAATAATTAGCGGGGAGGGGGGGGGGGGGGGGGGAGTTGAAGAATGCAATATATTTATACCTAGTACAGGAAGAATGGCTGGCTTTTCACTTCACTTTTCTACTGACAGAATAGACTACGAACAGTCCCTCATTTTTCTCAGGGATAGTCGAGTGGGAGAGCACGCGAGCGCGCGCGATGTGTGATTTTCACGCGCGCTCGCGTGCTCTCCCACTCGACTATCCCTGAGAAAAATGAGATACTGTTCGTAGTCTACTGACAGAATCACTAGTGTCTGAAATAGTTTACGGTTTCCTTAAAGAGTTATTAATTACTCAAAACAAGTAGCATGTGTGATGCCACTTTCTTTTGGCCCAAGGAAACGCGCTATCAGCTATTTCTTTAGGTTAAGAACTTCTTCAATACTGTCACCCTGTTAATAAAATGGACGAAATTCTGGTTTCCCGTTGGTGGTCGGATTAACGGAGTTCTAGACGCGGTAATTTGAACATTTTTGGGGCATTTAGTCTCAAATTTTTCCATTTCGCTGCGTTGATGCAAGATGATTTTCGTACGCGTAACTAAGCCAGAATTTCAGCCTTTTCCTCTGTCGCGTACTCCACCCGTGAGAGACGTATAAATCAATTGGACGCTAATACGGTCCAGTGACGTCACTGGTCATTAAATGTTAATTTATGCACATTATTTCGTTTCCCGCGAAAATTAGAGTAGCCTGAATTTTAGCCGTCTCCTCTGTTGCGTAATCGAGACTGAGGAGATGGCTGAGATTCAGGTTACGCGTAACTAAACTTGTTATGGGTCCATTTTCAGCTGGTTTGTTGGTGTCTGGAGCGCTTGCTCTCTTACATGCGGTCGAGGCAAACAGGTTAGACGAGTTCACTGCCAGCACATCGTGGAAGGAGGGGAAACTGTTGTGATCCCGGATGAACAGTGCTCAGATCCCAAACCAACTATTATGCGCGACTGCCAGATGGAAAAGACCTGTCCTGATTGGTCAATGGGTCAATGGTCAGAGGTAAGAACATAATTTGATACTGTTACGATTAAGCTTGAGTTAACAGGTGCCGCTCCTCGTCCGCTCAATTCGATTCTTCCCTCGCTCTCTCCCTTCTCTGCAGAGACTCCCTTGGGAGACAAAAGAGGAGAAAGAGCGCGCGCGGGGGACGATGGGCATCCCCGCGCGCCTGCCTTTTCTCTCTCTCCAGCTTATGCATGCCTTATATTTCTCTCCCCCAATCTTCCCTCCCCGATATCCTAAGAAGCCTCTGCGCATGCGGAAGAGAGAGAGAGAGAGAGAGAGAGAGAGAGAGAGAGAGAGTCGCTCACGAGAGTAACATAACATCGACGTGAGTCACGTGTCATGTCATATCACACTTATCAATCATTATTTACCCTTGCAGTGTTCTGTCTCGTGTGGCATGGGGTCGAAACACCGTAACGTCACGTGTAAGATGCTTGATACCGGAGCGGTTTTGCCGTCAGAGAGCTGTAACCTCGCTTTCAAGCCAAAAGATACGGAGAAATGTAACCCAGGTCCTTGCACTGTCACATGGTTGGCGTCGGACTGGAGCGAGGTAGGAGTCACTATATTTGCGAAACCGTTTTACTTTCTTGTTTTTCTAAAAGGCAAAATCAAATTACCAGTGATGAATAGTAAGCTTGTGGTAACCGGTTATTTAGTTGTCAACGTACAGAAACGATTTTTCCAGGGATAATGAAATTTACGATTTTGGTATTGTTTTTTTGGAAACAAGCCATGTGCTAAGAGGATTTTATTTCAGGGATGAGGGGGGTATTGCTAACACGGCTTCATTCACACCTCGGACCCCCCTGCTAAACAGCTCATTTGTAAATAGGTACATATTCAAGATAATATTTCCAGTTTGAAAGAGACAAGAAATGGAGCTTAAGTAGAGTACTGGCTGCCTGGAATAACATACATACATACATTTTATTGGACACTCCCCATAGGGCTTTTCAGGCCAATTTACAAATAATGATAGTTAAGAATATATACATGTTTACAAAGGTTTGAAAAGTACTAATTAAAACTAATAATGCTAAACTAAACTAATGCTAGACTAAACTAATAATGCTAAATTAATATAAGAAACTATTTGATCTCATCTTTCTGCCAACGTTCCAGTAATGATCTCTTGAGAGAGTTTTTGAAAACTTTGACGGACTTTTTGTCTTTGAACTCGGCTGGAAGAGCGTTCCATAACTTTGTACCTCTGTATGAAAAACACTGTTGTGCAGTAGCAGTTCTGCAATTAGGGATCTGAAGATCGTTACAATTACGTGTATTTCTTCCATGGACGTCAGAACCATAGGAGCCAGAGGAGCCAGGCAACCAATCTCCATGTACCGCGGTGTGGCATGAAATTTTCGCGAATTTCGCGGGTCCAACGATACTCGAAAATTAGATCCCGTAAAAATAAACTCCTGTGAAAAAATAAAAATTCCACGAAAATTTACTCCATTTCTTTAGATTACTGAATTTCAACTAAATTGAAAATGTCATGCCACACGGTAAATAAATAGCAAGATTGGTACACCAAATTTTCCGCTAATTAATAATAAATTAAAGGAAATGATTTTCACTTTGTTTGTTGACTTTAAGTGAGGATGATCTAAGAGTATTCCCCGACGTTTGAAATCTATTAATAGTTAACTTATTTTTATTTCCTTCGGATCGAGGCTCTGATATCCGTTACTCGAACTGACCAATCAGATAGCACTCTTAAAATAACTCAGCTATATGGACTGAAAATTAAATTAGAATTAAAAAAATTAGCATTGGAAGAGACTCTTAGATCATCTTCTCTTGGTTATTAGTGTTATCCCAGATGTGGAAAAGGAATGAGTACGAGGATGGTTTATTGCGTCAGCATCTCCAACAACGACCAGAAATACCCGGATGTCTTGTGCGATAATTCCTCTCGACCAATCAGCAAGAAGGAATGTTTTAGTGACGAGCTGTGCCCAGCAATGTGGCACGCGTCACAGTGGAGTAAGGTGAGTTGAGCGAACGACGCTTGAGACACCTGAGTAGAAAGTCAGGAAATGTTTGTAAAAGCTTCGCCATGTGCGTACAGCTCTGGGCCCGGTTGTTCGACATTCTCGTCCCCAGAGGCCACGATCCTTTTGGTCAGCACCAAGAATCGAGACCTCTGGCCGGAACCAATTTGTTGAGCATGCGCAGAGTAACCGGAAGTCCGCGAATCGCGGACTACCGTCAAATCTGACAATCTGATTGGCTGAGAATATAGAACGAGTACTCTGCGCATGTTCAACAAATTGGTTCCGGCCAGAGGTCTCGATTCTTGGTGCTGACCAAAAGGATCGTGGCCTCTGGGGACGAGAATGGTTGTTCGAAAGAGCGCCCTACCGTTGCCACTCGATAAAGTTTTTGATTAATTTTTGACAATTTTTCGATGGCTTTCGTTCCAACTGGCCAACTCAAAATGCAAGAATTATGATCGAGAGGCGAGTGTCAAGCTTCGCGTTCTGCAAATCGACATCTCCGCCTCCTTTGATTTGCTAGTGTAAATGGAAGCCGACACGATGTCAAAAAGTTGTCAAAAATTAATCAAAAACTTTGTCGAGTAGCAACGGTAAGGCGCTCTTCACTGTAACTCTAACCAGGATTAAACGGGTCAATCAAGGTTTTTAATTTATTTTGTATAAAAGTGTTTTTCACTATATGCTTTGTAGAGTTTGAGATTAGTCAAAGTCAAAACTGATGGACAAAAAATATAAACAGAACACCTCACCGAAAACCTAATGGTTAGCGCGTTGGACTCCGGATTGAGCGGTCCGAGTTCGAGCCCTGGCCGGGGTCATTGTGTTGTGTTCTTGGGCAAGACATTAACTCTCACAGTGCCTCTCTCCACCCAGGAGTATAAATGGATACCAGCGAAAAAATGCCGGTGTTTACCTGCGATGGACTAGCATCCCATCAAGGGGAAGTAGCAATACTTCTAGTCGTATCATGCTACAGAAACCGGGATAAACTCCGGCAGTTGTGGGTCACTAGGTTCGTGAAGACTTTTCCTTACCTCACCGAAAAATTACAAAACTGAAATTAAACTTCACCGCGCTAATCCTGGATTAGAAATCGTCCTTTCAACGACCGTGGCCTGCAGTGTACGCTGGTATTTTATGGCGGGGAGGTTAATAAACACCCTGTGCTCTGCAGTGGGTCGGTGAATCAAGCGACCCAGAGACCCTGTTTCATTTTGTTCTCTATTCCATTTCTTTTCTAGTGCACCGCTACATGTGGCGTGGGAATGCAGATGAGAAATGTGATGTGCGCCAAAAGAGAAGGAGCCAAGATACTCAGAATCATGGCGAATGACCAATGCATCAAGGGAAAGGAGATGAGTAAATTGCAAAAGTGTTCCGTCCGACCCTGTCAAGCGGGATGGTACATATACCCCTGGGAGCAGGTGAGAAAGCTCATTTATTGTCACTACGTAATTGCAGTCAGGGGAACAAGTACCAGTTGAGGCGGGTAAAATCCCGTCTCCGAGACGGGACTGAGCCGCGGGTTTTCGTACTTACGTTGCTAAGCAACATGACGTATCCTCATTGCACTATGCTAATGTCGCACGTGAGTGCTCGCGCTGTTTCTTGGTTGGATAATAAGAATCGGAAACTCTTCGACTGCGGGTGTTCATTACACTTTGCATTTCCCTTTGAGTCTCTGAGTTGGTAAATCGTTTACAGAAAATTGTACAAGATCGTGGACGAAAAAATTGTCGTTAATTTGTTAGAAATATAATCTAAACCGAATTTTTGTTGAATTTCCTATATGGCGAGTCCGCCATTTTAGATTTTCTGACGTCACAAGATTGCGACGAGAGAAAGAGACATTCTTTTCTGATAATAGCGGCAATATCAAAGATCTAAAATCTGCAAAATAGCAGCCGCAGAAAATTCCACAACCCAAAACTAATTTAGACCTACAATAGACTAGACTATATTTCCAAGAACTTAACGACAATATTTTCTAATGTCATTGGAAGTTTCCTTTACGAATAGTGGTGTTATTAATTAGAAATGTTGCTTGGGTAAAGTAGAGTAAACATTTTCTCGTTAAATGGTATATTTGATAGTGTTCCAAGACTTGTGGTGCGGGTGTGAGGCGGAGAAGTGTTAAATGCTTTGCTGACTCAAAGGAAGACACGGAAGAGAAATGGTGCAAAGCGGAAGATAAACCAGAAGCACAAGAAAGATGTTTCGTGGAAGAATGCAAAGGTTTGTTTATCAATTGTACAGTCGAAGCTCTCTGAGCGGACACTCTCGTAAGCCGACAGCTCTACTTACGGCCGCCTTGACAAAAACTTGTTTGAACTCTAGCTCATACAAACTGTATTTACACATTCTCGTAAGTGGCCAGCTCCAGTTGCGGACACTTTTTCTGCTTCCCGAGGGTGTCCGCTTACGGGAGCTTTGACTGTATTTTACTTGAAATAAGTTATTACGTTTATAAATGGACACTGCACTTATAGTTTTCTATCCAAGGTTTTTGTCTTTACGAACAATCTAGCTCAACAACGTACTTGCCATGACTTTTTCCTTTTCACGCTTTATAGCTCCTGTTACCGTGGCAACGACACCGATAGAAACCACGACCGCAGCAACGACAGAGCAAAGCAGTCCCCCTACTACTATCACCATAGCGACAACAACGAATGCTTCGTCTACTACTACAGAGAGTGCAACTACAACCCCTCCTCCTCCTAATACAGACGCCACCACTACTACTATTACCTCATCCCCAACTACTACCCCACCAGGCAGCACTAAGCCACCCTCTACTACTACCCCACGAGGCAGCACTACCCTATCCCCCACCACTACCCCACCAGGCAGCACTACCTCACTCTCCACTGCTACCCCACCCAGCACAACAACCCCACCCAACCCTACTACCCTGCCTCACACTACTTCCCCACCCTCCACTACAACCCCAACTACTACCCCACCCCCCACTACCACGACTGTCCCCGCCCTTACTACTCCAGAAACCACGACTGAACCTCCAACAACTGCACTGAGATTTCAACAAACCCGGATCACTCAACCTCCAAAGGATATAAGTAAGTAGACGTCCTAGTACTAGTTGGCCAACGTACATCAGCAGGGCTGTCGTCCACGTGGCTGTCGTCCACGCTTATATATTTTTATTATTATTATTTTTTTTAAATTTATTTTTATTTTATTTATTTTTTTATTATTGCTTGCTTGAACATTTTTTCTGTAGAGCTACATCATTAGGCTACGAGAAATGGTGTAAATATTAACTTTTGAGATTCCTTCCCGTTCACACAAAATGAAAAATCATTAGCACATTTTTTTCTTATCGAATTCATGTTTGATGTTTTCAGTGGCGTATGCAGGTACGGAAGTGGTGTTTCGTTGCCGAGCAACGGGCTATCCAACGCCCGTCATCAGCTGGCGTAAAGGCCCAATACCTGTCACCAGTCTGAATTTAGACAGAATACAAATCCTTTCCAACGGCGACCTGAGGGTAGCTGATATCACGGAAGATGACAATGATGTATACACGTGTATTGCAACAAATTTTGTTGGACCAATGGATGTCAAAGAAGCGCGTTTAGCTGTAATACTTCCAGTGTCAATTGCTATATCGCCTGGAAATGTGACCGCGAGTCCTGGTGACGATATTAAGATCACGTGCACGTCACGTGGTAAACCGACACCAACCGTTGAGTGGTACAAAGATGATATTTCTCTAACCAGTCACGGCAGAGTGAGAGTGTCAAGAACAGATGTTATTATATCACAAGTGCAACTGTCAGACAGTGGGTATTATCGTTGCCTTGGCTACCATAACTATGGCTCGGCCAGCGACAAGATGTATCTGAACGTCATCGATAAAGCAGGTGAGATCTAGAGCTATCGAGGTCACAGTGTGTTTGACGTGTTATTAGCAACATGCCTTATCAAATTTGTATCTACCTTTACCAAAAGAGGATGATCTAAGAGAAGGATTTCCCTATACATGGGTCTTTTCCAAAATCTATTTTTAATTTCCCAGTCCTAGCTGAGCTATTTTAAGAGCGCTACCTGATTGGTCTGTTCGAGTGACATGATGTCAGAGCCTCGATCTGAACTGAGGAAATAAAAATAACTTTTACAGCATGGCGCGAAACTAACGACCCTTTTACTCCCAAGAGAGTTCAAAACTGAGGAGAAAATGTTGAATTTAATTTTGCAAAATTTACAAACAGCACCACCTGAAAGTACTACTCAATAGCTTTCATTTGAATGGTCACACACTAGGGTTTCATCCACAGCCTTGAAGTTGGAACCACATTTATTGACTCAAGGTTTGACTCTGGGAGTGAAAGGTTAATAAGATTTCAAAAAATATCACGGGGCTCGGGGAATCCTTCTCTTAGATCATCCTCCCTTACCTTTATGTATTCCTATGAGAGCCAAACATATGTGAAGAACTCGTGACTGAGGGCGTGCATGACATCACTTCTGCATGTATATATCCTTAATATCAATAGATATGACGTCACAATTGCAAGCATAAATCCTACTGTCTGTAAATATATGACGTCATAATTCAATGCAATAATTAACTGTATGCTCTCAGCCAATGAGAATAGAGATAGTAAGCAAAATATGTGTAATTTTTTTGCAGAACCCGCCACCGAGCCTCCAATTGAATGCAAGGACAATCCTCAGGTCGCACACTGCGCTGTTGTCAAAAGAGTTGGTTACTGTTGCCATCCATTTTACAAGGATGCCTGTTGCAAGACATGCCAGGATGAATTCCCCAAATGCAATAATTACAACTAGCGGAAAGAGTATTTCAGGCTTTATAATACCTTAGTGTTACGTTGTCACTTTTTTAAGCCGCGAGATCGATACATATTTAAAACAAAGAGGATCTGAACCGTTCACAAGCCTGTATACATACTTACAATGGGTTTGTGCGCAATATTGGGTGGTTAATTTTGCGGCGACTGAAAACGAGTGAAAACCGAATTTCACGGCTTTTTGGTCAGTGTACAGCCAAAGCTGACTCTAGTAAATAATACGCCGTTTACTCCAGCTAAACATGTTTAGTTAAACCAAGTTTAAATAATTGAAAATCAGTTGCAGAACAATGAAAGCCTGAATTTTCATTATATTAATAGAGAGATTAAGAACAGACGTTTTTGAGCCACGGACGGCAACCGGAAGTCGAATATTTTTGTTTATTGGCGCGCTTTCGATCACCCCCACCAATGAGTTGGAAAGCCCACGTCAGTATTTACTACTTGACGTTGCGGAAGAAACGTCGATAAAAGCTGCCAAAGAAGAGAACATTTGACTTCCGGTTGCCGTCCGTGGCTCAGAAACGTCTGTACTTAAGGGGCGGACCATTAGATATCCCGGGAGGGGGGTGTAAAAAAATTCCAGTGCATGATAATTTTTTCCAGCCTGAGTTGTCTGCAGGATTTTTTTTTTTAGGAGAGCAAGCTCTGCACGAATTTTTTTTCCACAGATCTTCTTATATATACATATGTTCCAGTTTGCTTGCAGGAATTTTTTTTTGATGGTCAGCTGCTTGCAGGATATATTTTTTAGACAATTTTCCTTTGCAGGAATTTTTTTTTGGTAATTGTCACCCCCCTCCAGGGATATCTAATGGTCCGCCCCTAAGCTCCTTTCATTAAGGGAACTAACAGTTACTAAACTGGGCCGATTATTTAAACGAATTCTTCTAAGTTAGGCCTGTGTGAGACGCGTTGGTCTCATGGTTAGTGCGTTGGTCTTCGGATCTCATGTTGTAATTAATTAGTGTGATTTGAATTATTTGTAGCATTTCAGTATATATATTCCTTCCTTGTACAGGAGTATAACAACGATAAGCGGTTTTAATTTGCAGGTCTCGCGACTCGCGCTCGCTTGGAGGTCAACTAACCATTGCCAAACCACCAGTTAACCAGTTGTAAGAGAGGATGATCTGGGAGAAGGATTCCCCGTGCCCCATGATAATTTTTGAAAATCTATTAATAGCTTCGCGCCATGCTGTGAGAGTTACTTTTATTTCCTTCTGATCGAGGCTCTGACATCACGCTACTCGAATTGACCAATCAGGCTAGCGCCTCTTAAAATAGCTCAGCTATGGACTGAAGTTAGAACTACCAAAAAATTATCATCGGAAGAGACCCATGTATGGGGGAATGCTTCACCTAGATCATCCTCTCTTGTAGGGGTATCGAATGGTCGCATATTTTTACAAGTGCTCGCATGCTCGGTTTTTGGTAAAGGTAGTTTATTGCAGAGTGCTCGCTGCTCGCAAGGCTAACTTTTATCGATGCTCGTGCTCGCAAAGAAAACCGCTGTGCTCGCAAAGACCATTCGATACCCCTTCTTGTAGGATATATAATATGTATGCCTGACAAATGGCTGACAATTTTAACTGACTAATCGTGTCTCGACCACAGTATCGTTGCTGTACAGCTGATAATTACGCGCTTCAAAATTTAACTAATATAGCTGAGAGTTAAACTCAGGACAAAACCGCCTGTTTTGAAGAAAAATATCCATCACAACTTATTTTATCATATTTTATACTCTTTAATAATAAAACAGCTCCAAAACAATAATGCGAGTTCTTGTGTATTTTTTATCACAACGCCAAAGATCTTCGGTGTAGGTATGATCGTAGTCTTTGGTATCAACCTCGTTCCCAGGGCTTTTCCCTTCTATTTAGAAGGGAAAAGCCCTGGGAACGAGGTTGCTTTGGTATGTACAAAGGCAATGCTTGTCGTCGTAGTAAGCTGACGTGCGTGACGGTGGCCTAGCCGTTGGCCCCCGGGTGGGGACTCCCACGATCGTTGCACTTTATCAGGGGTCAAATTCATAGCTTGGTACCACTTAGAGTGTTTAAATCTAAAATGACTACCATTAGAGTTACCCCGGTTCCTTTAAGGGGTAAGGCTTTAAAATATGGCAAGAACTACCCGTTTTGTTAGAATTGGTACCTCTTGATTCTGGGGCTGACTCGTCCCCAGTCGTCTCTCTTGTCTCCTATTAATCTTCCTTCCCAGCATCCCCCGCGTCTTGCGGCTCCTAACAAAGGAGACAAGAGAGACTACTGGGGACGAGTCAGATTCTGGGGCTTCCAGTTAAAACTTCCAATGATCCACCCGTACTTTAGCCTGCGAGCAGGCCGAGAGCCATCCTCGTCCCCAGGGCCCCTCGTTTTTTTTTCGTTTCGCCAACCACGTGACCAAAAGAAACGGAGGATCTGGGAACGAGAATGGCCGAGAGCAGACTGGGGCCCATGCGCGAGGTCTGCGCGAGCGGCGAAAGGCGCGAGAATTACAAATCCTGGGAAATTTCCTGAGGGGATTTTTGCGTAGAATTTTGACAACGCCCTGACTCCTTTTACACTATATGCTCCAGTTTGATTTGTATTTCAAAGGAAAATAAAAAGCAAAATACCGGTAGTTTGAAAAATTTCAAGCCAAAAACAAATTCAAATCACAAAATAATTACGTAGCCTGAGTACTCGGCCTGAGTATCGGGCTATGTGCTTTGTTTTGTTATAAAGCACTCAGGAAGTGGCGAGAGCACTCAACACTTCCCCAACACTTCTTTCGTGCTCGCGCCACTTCCTGTGTGCTTTATAACAGAACTGAAAGCACAGTTGAGGCTGAAACTACAACAGGCTGTCAATCAAAATTTAGACCTCCCAGTGGTCTGACTCTTATAAGCGACCACTTCCAGTAAACGACCACTTGGCTTGACATTTTGGGTGGTCGCTTACGGGAGGTTCCGACTGTATGTTGCCAGGAGCCCATCACTAGGAGCGAGCACTGTGGACTGGATTCGTGTCACAGCGTTTTTACAGACCAGGTTATTTTTAGATTCGCTTTTCCCGCGAATTCGTATTCCCGCCAGACAATCAAACGTTTTTCCTTTGTAATCATTAATTGGCGTTACCGCGTAACAAAGGCCGAAATTAGGTGGCCATCTTTTTATTTTCTTTTATTTCATTTCATATTACACATGGGACCAGAAACACATTTTCCTGGGAAAAAGGAATCTAAAAATAAACCGGTCTGTAAAAACGCTGTGACATAGGCGTAGTGTCGGAGTTGCTCGCTCCGGCTAATGGGCTCCTGATGTTGCAATGATCATTTCGTTCTATTAAAACTGTACGAGGTTTAGAGGACGTGTACAATGAGAATTTGAAAACTGCTATTAGGCAGAGAGCCTTTTTATCGCCTCTTCTGGAATAGCCTGCGTAGCGGCGGTCTTGTTAGCGCGAAGGTAAAATCGATAGCGGCGAAGCCGCTAGCCGCGAGGGTCTGGGGCGGGGGTTTTGAAAGACCGGCAGCTAAGGGCTATTTCGGGCTGCACGGGCATTACGTCACTGTCTGTCACGCTGGGGATCACGCCAGGGTCACGCCGGACTAAACGTATACGTACTAAACGAATTTTCCCGTTCGTTTCGATAGAAAATTGAAAACCTTTTTATGTTAAATAGCTTGTTGTAAAAATATTCGATGAGATTATTTGTTGTTATGAGGCAGGAAATTTTTAATATTTTTCCACGAGAAACAGTGCACTTTCAAAGAATTATTTTTAGAATAGGTCACCATGGTCACGGTTTCGAAACTAGCCGGACACTGCCAAGCTCAGCAATATTATAAGTTTACGTGTTTATTGCCACGTTATATAAAACTGCGTTGATCGATGACTTTCTGGTGGAACAAAAAGATTTCAATTCAATTCAATTTACAAGTCAAAACCCCGTATTCAGTTTTATAGCTGTTGTCTGATTATTCAGAAGTAGCATACATTTTTTCCTTTGTCACACGCTTGTGTACTACGTGACACATTTCCCCTGGAATACGAGATTGGAATAATCAGACAACAGCTATAAAACTGAATACGGGGTTTTGACTTGTAAATTGAATTGAATTGAAATCTTTTTGTTCCACCAGAAAGTCATCGATCAACGCAGTTTTATATAACTTGGCAATAAACACGTAAACTTATAATATTGCTGAGCTTGGCAGTGTCTAGCCTCCTTTGCAGACGTTCTTTGTGTCTGTCCTATTCTCCCTCCCCACTAACGTCTGCTGAACCGAGCCGGAGATGCCATTCCCATTGTGTTTGAATATCCAATCAGATTTAAGCCATTGTTACATGATAGCCAATCACAAAGCAGTTTATAAAAGTGTCAGAAAATCACCCGCGAAAGGCTTTACAATTTATGGAAAGGGATCCATGTTTCAAATGGCGTGATTATCGATTTCTTCTGGAGGTTAATACGCCAAAAAAAGCTTGTTAATGGTGACCTTCGATGTTATTTATGCAGAAGCACTCCTCTTGTCAAAGAAAGGATAAAAATCTTCGGGAAACAGCTCACGATCTCCCAAAGTTGATCAATTCCGTGCTATCTATCGACGTCAATATCTACTCCGAGAGGGACTTGTTTGTGTGCACAAACCCATGCTATAAACGTCTTCTCAAACTCGAAAAGCTAGAGAAAAATATAGCTGACTTGAAAAAAGAACTCAGAAGCAGTTTTGATTGTAACGTGGAGCCAGCAAGAGTGAAGAGGTTACGAAAGGATTCAGACACTGTTTCAGCGAGTACTTCAACGAGTTCAACGACAACTAATCGGCCTGGGGCGTCAAAATCTCTAAACTTTGGCTCTCTAGTACCTACCACTTGTACTTCTTTCAGTTATACTCCAACTAGAGCGTTTCAGAAGCCCTACCATTTAGTTTACAATGCTTTTGGATATTTAAAAGCTCCTGCTATCGCTGCTGAATCACAGCTGTCTTCGCTTCTTCCTGGCTTGTTGACCTCAACACCGTTTATAGCAAAGCCGGCCAAGACTACCGTTCGTACTGAGACAAAAGTAAAGGTAACTGTTGAATACCCATCGAAGCCGGCCAATAAAACCCTTGAACCTTGCTATGAGGCTATTGGAAAAGCCTTAGTTCATGGTCCACCGGAGAGAATCGCAAGTGCTGTGGTAAAATGCGAGCCAGTGAACAACATAATCACCTGGCCAATCTGGATATGTCATCAGTATTTAAATGGATAAATGACCATGAGAAAAATGTACACCTTGGAGTCAGAGCTAGATAAACAATAATGACTTATGAACTCTTCATCTTAAACACTGTGATAGAGTACATGTTAAATACACTGAGGGCCAATTATTTAAACAGTGCTTTCTTAGCCAATGCTTTTTAATTATTTCAGATCAATAGACACCAACTTACATGTAGCCTTCTTTGCAGATGTTTTTTGTGTCAGTCCCACTCTCCCTCCCCAGGAGATGGAGGTACATTGTAGGGAGAGTGGGACTGACACAAAAAATGTCTGCAAAGGAGGCTATGTAGGTTTAAATATTATTTAAATAATGGTCTTTAAATGTGCAACAACAACAACAGCATGTAAATAGTGCTAGATTGATGTTTTTTAATTTTTTTAATTTCTCTTTCCTTATTTACACTAGCTAAGTAGTGAAATGTAATATTGTATGGTTTTAGTGTACTCTAGCTACAGTAATTCATTGTATTAGTACTTAACAATGCAATGCCATTTTTAGCCTAACTAACAATACCTTCAAATAAGAATTTTATAAAATTTTCTCTATCTGAAAATTAAAATATCTGTAAAGGTGACTAAAAATTATAAGAACCCTCATTTAAAATTTGCTGTAGATTATCTTCAGTTGAGAGCACAAAAAATGCTGTTAAAATGTTGAACATACATTGTATTTTGTAACAATGCCCTCATTTAAGAATTTTCTATAATCACTCTGAAACAATTACAGTGGAACCCCATCAGTATGGTCATCTTTGAGCCACTATAAAGACATTTTTAGAGTTAACTGTCTTTGGGTTGCAAAAAATAGTGGTCATACATGTGATAACAGGGTGGTTGTAAGACTGAGTTCCACCATAACATTAATTATTGTTATTGGTAAAATTATCAACCATGCTAACTTAAGGCCTGTTTACATAGAGGGAGGGTGACCTGGGTACCAGGGTCACCCTCCTAGCCAGGCTACCCTGGGAGGGCCAACTTGTCATACATTTCTTTACAAAGCACACTGAAGTGTTTACATGATAGACAGGGTCACCCGCCTACCCGGGTCACCCTGTCTGCTTGCCAGGGTCACCCGGCTAGGCGGGCTATCTTTTCTACATGTAAACGGTCAAACCCGGGTCACCCTCCTAGGCGGGCTATCTCTGTTGACTTGGCAAACCCGTGAAAATGGCGGAACAAGCGATAAAAACAGCAAAATCGCCGCTATAGCCTTTCTTCTTGCTGCCATGTTTGTTATGTAGTGCTTAATAAATCGCGCCGTTGCAATAAAAAAAGTCCGCCAAAACATGAGCCCGCCAAAACAAGAGCCCACCAAAAAAGATAGCTCGCCTATATGATAGCCCGCCCATGTAAAGGCGGGCTATGTTTTAGCCCGGCTGGGAGGGTGACCTGGGTACACCCTCCCTCCATGTAAACAGGCCCTTAGAGAGTACCTAATTTTGGTATTTCTGCATTATCTAATATTATTAATACGCCATTTTCAGTCGAGTGTACAGTCATAGTCATACTGTGAATTTTCAAAGCTGTTAATAGACCTTTCCCAAATCTGCATGACTGATCAAGTAACAATAGACTCAAGTCGAGCCTGGGTTTTCAAATCCATGCGCTGTATTTTGAAAACCCCAACCTTGACTTGAATCTCTTGTTCCGTGGTCATTCAAGCGAATTTGGGAAATGTCTACTGAAGAGAATTAAATTTCATACTTCAGGAAACACAACTTTTTGTTGTGGTTTGAAAATATTTTTGGTGAAAAAATATATATATTGCTAGTTTATTGTCTGGCAGTAAATAATTGTTCTAGTTGTATCGATACCATGTTCCAAAAGCTCTTTAACAAGCCACTCAAAATATTTCGGTAGATCGACTTTCAGCCCTTGACATATACAACACAGAGTATGCAATGTTG
This sequence comes from Desmophyllum pertusum, assembly GCA_029204205.1. Lineage (NCBI taxonomy): Eukaryota > Metazoa > Cnidaria > Anthozoa > Scleractinia > Caryophylliidae > Desmophyllum > Desmophyllum pertusum. The sequence goes on from MU827303.1 coordinate 3,192,726, forward strand.
GATTTATCAGGGCTCTCATAAATTATGTACGGATTGTCCATAAGCAAAACATCCATAATTGCTTTCCTTGTCTCACTGGTTGCGGTAGCAGTGAGAGCTACTATCTCGACATGTGGAGCGAGAGATCGTAACTCGTGTAACCTTCCATAGCATTCACGAAAGACTGCTTTGTCAGTTGTAGTTGATGTTCCCCTGAAAGATAAATTTATTCATTAATTCTAATAATCAATATTATCTGGTGATTTACATTTCATGACAGTTACTGGCATTGTTTCTCCTGAAATATAAAAACAAACTTGAACACCCATTTAACAGTTATTTCAATTCCCTGAATCAAGAATGAAAAGGTCAGAAAGCAAGGTTTATTTTACTCGATTGAAGTAACGATCAACTACAATTATGCCCGAAATCCTAGGAAATTTTGGGGTACATCAAAACATATCAGCTCAAAGATATTCTATTTGACAGTGTAATTTCAAGTCAAAATTAAGTTAGACATCCGTCTTTTTCTTACCATTGTTTAATTACATGAGCTTCGTCGACTACAATCGCACAGAGCCTTGAAGACGGAGTACAATGGGTTTGTTAACATGCGTCGCCATCTTTCGTTTATCGACGTTTAGCATCAAAGCCTCTGGGGTACGTTGCGTAAACCACAGAAAACCGTCCATTTTCTACATATTTTATCTTGTTTTCAAGATCTTCTTCATCTTCTACTACTGAGCTTAGACTCACTGCTGAGATCCCGAGTTTCTGGAGAGTATTTACTTGATCTTGTATGAGATTTAGGAGTGGAGAGACGACGACAACAATATGGCCACGAACTGATTCTGAAACTTCGTCGAAGATCAGAGGTAGATTAGTGATTTTCCAAACCCAGTTGGAAGATTTAGGAAAACATCTTTTTTTCTCTTTGACAATAGCAAGCAGTGCCTGTTTTTGGTGATGATTCAGAGTTTCGATTTGGAACTTTTCACACACAACTTGAAATGCTGACACGAGATCCGCCATTTTTTGATGAGCCGATAGGGGACTGGATCTTAGCCACCGAAATTTAAAAGCCACGCTGTGATTGGTCAGTTTTGAGGAATGGCATTTCCGGCTCGGTTCAGCAGACGTTAGTGGGGAGGGAGAATAGGACAGACACAAAGAACGTCTGCAAAGGAGGCTAGGCAGTGTCCGGCTAGTTTCGAAACCGTGACCATGGTGACCTCAATTCTAAAAATAATTCTTTGAAAGTGCACTGTTTGTCGTGGAAAAATATTAAAAATTTCCTGCCTCATAACAACAAATGATCTCATCGAATATTTTTACAACAAGCTATTTAACATAAAAAGGTTTTCAATTTTCTATCGAAACGAACGGGAAAATTCGTTTAGTATACGTTTAGTCCGGCGTGACGCTGGCGTTATCCCCAGCGTGACAGACAGTGACGTAATGCCCGTGCAGCCCGAAATAGCCCTTAGCTGTCAGTATAAAAGCAAGTTTTCCTGTATGATATCTCGTTGCTTTGCTATCTACGAAGGACAATATTCTGCCAGTAAGAGCTTTCATCATGAATGGAAGGTTCGGGCTCGTACAAAAACAAAATGGCACCGGAGTTCCTTTGGAAAGCATCAATCTGCAAGTTGATGTGCAGGGATTTACAGCACATGTGTTGGCGACCATGAAATACACGAACAAGGATGAAAATCCTATCGAAGCCATTTACATTTTCCCGTTGGATGAACAATCTGCCGTGTGCGGATTTCAAGCGACAATCGACGGTCGAACCATCGTCGCAGAAATACAGGAGAAGCAAGAAGCTCGAGATACCTACGACGATGCTATTAGCAGCGGCCAGAGCGCTTTTCTGTTGGAAGAAAGCGACGAAAGCTCGGATATTTTCCAGATAAGCGTTGGAAATTTACCGCCCAAGACAGAAGCAATCGTAGAGCTGCGTTTTGTAACAGAGCTTGCTGTTGAGAGTGAAGGTCGAGTCGTGTTCGCCCTACCAACAGTTTTGAATCCCAGGTTCTCTCCGCAAGACAGTGCAGCAAGCCTCAGCACCCAAATTCCACGAGCTGCCGTGGTCGATTCGCCTTACTTGTTCGAGTTTGAGATGAGAGTGAAAGCCATCTCCGCCATCAGCGAGATTACTTCCTCGTCCAACGCCCTAAAGGTCGAGATAGACGAGGACGATCGAAGTCAAGCCAAAGTAACTCTGGCAGAAGCCCACAAGTTCAACAAAGATGTTGTGGTTCACATTTTGACGCGCGAACCTTTCAAACCGCAAGCGATTGTGGAAGATGGAGTGAAAATAGAAGGAAAGGAAGATAAAGAAGGTTTTATGGCAAGCCCTGTTGTCATGCTGAATTTCTTCCCAGAATTTAAAAGCTCAGAATCGTCGGATAAAGGCGAGTTTGTGTTCGTGGTTGATCGCAGTGGAAGTATGAGTGGGAGCAACAACAACAGCGCCAAAGAAACGCTGCTTCTATTCCTCAAGAGTCTGCCAGATGGTTGTTATTTTAATGTGGTGGGGTTTGGAAGCAGCTACCAGACTCTGTTCAAAAGCAGCCAACTGTACAATGATAAGAACGTGGAGAAAGCTACTGATCTGGCAGAGTCCATGCAAGCTGATCTGGGTGGTACAGAAATCCTGGCCCCTTTGGAGTGGGTGTTCTCTCAGCCCCTCGTCAAAGGTCACCCAAGACAGCTGTTCCTTTTGACAGATGGTGAGGTTGGCAACACTCAACAGGTGATAGATTTGGTGCAAAAGCACTCCGCAACCGTAAGGTATGAATTTTCTTTCAAATGTACACTTTCATTACAAAATTGTATGGGCCAATTCCAAAAGTGATCATTGAGGGTCCCCTATTAGACTGCGAGCAGTCCTTCTTTCTTTCCGATAGCTAGCACGAAGCGCGAGAGAGCAGAAATTGAGCACTCGCTATCAGAAAGAAAGAGGGACTGCTCATACTGTAGTCTAGTCCCCTATATGTTTTAATTGATACATGATAAGGTGTATATAAAATGACTTGTGTGGCTCCAGGTGGTGGGGGGAGGGGGGTTCTCAAAAGCCAAAAATTTTTAAAGGAAAGTATGAAGAAAAACTGGAAATTGGAGTGGTGGGGGGTTCAAACCAAAAAACCTCCATGGGGGGGGGGGGGGGGGGTATGGATATTTTCTGGAACCACACAGTTTATTTTAGCGTGATGTGTGATCAAGTCTTTTATATACCTTATTACAGTACATGTTAATTTTTAATGTAGAGTGGCTATATTTTGCAACACTTTAATTTCACTTAATTTTCGCGATTTCATCCAAAAGTCTCTCTATTTCATCCGAGCGTTCATATCAAATATCTGCTTGTATACCGGTATGTCGCAATAAAATGATAAAATCAACAACAGTCCTACCATTTGAACTACACTGTACATATACTTTTAGTAATATACATGTATCAAACATGCATATGAGAGACAGTGTTTCATCGGGATATCCAAATACCGAGAATAGAGTTGAAAATAATTTATGACGTGTAGCGGAGTATTTTTGATGAAATTCAATGTGTTTATACTGGATAGCGTGGTGGAAAAAGGGCATTATGACAATATAAAATGTTCTATTATTATATTCATTTATTGCAGATGTTTTACATTTGGCATCGGATCAGGAGCATCCACTGCACTGGTGAAAGGTGTGGCTAGAGCTGGGAAGGGTACAGCAGAGTTTGTTACTGCTCAGGAAGATCGGCTACAGGCTAAGGTATGCATACAAAATAAATGTACATGTCACAAGTTTGAGGCAAACGACGACAGTTTTTTCCCCATCAAACTCGCGACTTGTTTACTGCTATCCCAACCACATGTACATGTACTGTATTTTCTTGATTAATTCCAGGGGCGTTTATTTAATACTCAGCCTTTTATAGACCCAGTGTTTATTTGAACCGGCATTTATTTGAGGCCCGGCATTTTTTAAACATAGATATTTTTCATCATTTTTGACAAACCCATTTTTTGCTGTAGAATTAAAGGCCAAATTTAACATATCCATGCATTAACAAAAACATCCACTAAACAAGACAAAAATGTCACCAACTTCACCTCTAGTCAAAAACTTTGATACAAACAAGTCATTGCGAATGCTGTACTTATGTGGTTTGTTGAATGTGGAGTGAGCAAAACTGATAAATTGAATGGTTTTACCATGAACTTAAATCATTACACCTATAAATCAATCAGAATCAGTTACACAAGGCCAGATTAAAAAAAATGCCTTGATTAAACGCCAGGGGCTGTTATTTAAAATTCGACCTGATAGACCCGACATTTATTTGAACCCGGTGTTTATTTGGGGCCCTGTGTTTAATTGAGAAAATACATGTATGGTACATGTTATTTCCAGTGACTGTTGCAAGTACATGTTATAAGGGTGGTGAACAAATAATATTAAATTTGAGACTTTGTGAGATTGTGAGACAATAGCATTTTTGTCTTGGAGCCCAATCATTTTTGACTTTTTAAAATGCAGGATTTTCTCCGCGACTGCGACGACTGCGACGGCTTTTCAACCAGCAGACCATTGACTGAAATGTGCATATATGACAGTAGTTAGCTGTCAAATATGCAAATTTCAGTCAAGCTAGCAGTTGTGGAAGCAAATCTCTGTCTTTTTTATCAAACCGCTCAAGTTTTCCGCTTTGTTTTCCAGGTTTACTATCATCTCTCTCACAGGGATGGAAAGAGCTATTTTGCCATTAATCAAATCAACATTTGATATTCGATTGGACACTACGGTTGAATGATTGCATTATTCAGTTGAAGTTATGAATCTTCAATTCAAAAATCAAAGCAATATTGCATTAATGAAAGCATTGGTCGTTATTTACACTATTGGATGAAAACCTGTGAAAAACCTGTGAAAAACCTATGAATTTACCTGTGAAAAAACCTGTGAAGTTCAAGTATTCACAGGTTTTTTCACAGGTTTTTCACAGGTTGTGAAATTTTGAAAACCTGTGAACAGGGCACTAAAATATTTCACAGGGTCAAAACCTGTGAAAAACCTGTGAAAAAACCTGTGAATTACAACCTGTGAAAAAACCTGTGAAAAAACCTGTGAATTACAACCTGTGAAAAAACCTGTGAAAAAACCTGTGAAAATGAAATTTGCTGGCGGCCGTTTTCACAGGTTTTTTCACAGGGTCTAAAATCAAAAAACCTGTGAACAGGGCACTTTTCACAGGGTCAATACCCATGCCTTACCTGTGAAAAAACCTGTGAATTGCAACTTGTGAAAAAACCTATGAAAAACCTGCTGTTGGACAGCTTTTTCACAGGTTTTCTGCAGGGTCTAAAATCTAAAAACCTGTGAACAGTCTGAGCATTGGGTCAGAACCGGATCTTGTTGTGATTTCAATTGTCAGACTTGTATCAAGATCAATCCGCGAACCTTTCGTACTCAAATTTGACCAGATTGTAGTTCGAGGACTGGTCTTTCGAGATGCAGGACCTGTTAGGAAATCGAATCAAAGAAATGCTTTTTTTAGGGCAAAATTTGAGAGGAGGTACAGAATTTGTTGGTCCAAAACTGCTCGAACTTGCATACCTTGTTGTAATATTTATTATTAGTATTCTAGATGCTAGTAAAACTTTGAAGTCCAAAAACTGCTCTTGCACGCTTTAAATCACCGTAAAATTTGCATCAAAGCAAAGATAAACAACGTCCAAACATTTTGACTTTATTTTATTAAATAGAGAGTCCTAAATACCGATTTTAGGAAGATTAATGTTCACAATAACAATTCTATTGTACTAAGAAATTTGAATATCGTAGATACATTCACCTGTGACCACACAGAGGATGGTACCTGTAAGCCTGTGCATTAACCGGCCTGGAACCTCTTTAAGCATTCAAAAGACCATTTTGAGACTTTTTACTTTCCAAGTAAACAAACAACAATAACCTGCATGCACATCTGAACCTGTCAACATTAAAACCTGTGAGAAGCTGTACATGTGTAGCGAGCATGTTTGTAGCGTGACAGTTGCATAACAAAGGCATGTCTATATATTGTGGATAATCACTAGCGGTTGTACAAACTAAGTAAGTTCTATAATTGTCCCGGCATTGCAATTCCCCAACAGTGTGACCACTTTTAATTAAGTCACATTCATGGACACAATTAATAAACTATCCAATCAGAAGCTGAAGAATATCTATTCTCGGCTAGCGCTTCTAATTGGATAGTATACGCGCACAAAATGTTGTACTTGAGATGATTAATGAGCAAATAATAACAATTTAATAATAAATATCACAGTTTATTTTTTTCTGTCTGCTAATACAATAAACTAAAATATTACACTGGTTGGTTGATTGATTGATTGATTGATTGATTGATTGATTGATTGATTGATTGATTGAATGAGCAAATAAAATTACATTACAGCAACCATTAATAAAATTATTATTACTTTAGTTTTTCTAATATTTTAATTAATAGCATGATGTATTATATTATTATACTGACTACACTTAAATTCAACATACCATCATGATGTTTCTTGATATATTTTTCTTCAGCTGATCGATACATGTAGATATTACATCACTGCTGCTCTAGTGAAGACTTAGTGACTGTTTTTATTACTGGTTTATAGTCAGTAGATCCATCATCATGTATACACATACTGTAATACATGCATATATGCTATATATAAAACTATGTAGATCAACTGCCTGCGCCAATATATATAACTCTCAGTTATTTGTTGGTAGCTGAAAATAGAAAAAAAAGGTCATTGTTCTCTACATTTTCTACATGCGTACATCAACAAGGTTTTAAATATCTAATTCTTGTCTTATACTATCAGCAGAAACAACATAAAAACATACAAAATATTGGAAAGTTGGCTGCCCTTATCGGTATATAAATTATGATAAGATAAAGACTAAAGATCCATGTAGTGTGACTGGCAGTGGGAACCTCAATTTAATTTTATAGCAAACAATCTTTTTATTTATTTATTGTCCATTCCAAATATAAAAATAAAAAACTCAAATAAAATTCATTCTGCATTTCAACAAAAGAGCAACTATAGTTTTTTACACTTGAAGTAACAGGCAGTACATTGAGTACATGACACAACTTGAGCTTAGAATTTAAGGATTCAATGCCAAAATGCCATATTTTTGTTCATTAATTGGGACAATAAAATTTAAGCATAATAAATTATTATTCTCAATTATGTTCATAATCAGAGCCACATTATTTTCACCAAACCTGAACTTATTTATGAGAAATTAAAACTGCTCCAGCTGCTACCTGAACTGGAGACATGCTTGAGTTTATAAAATTGTTCTACATGAAATTATGGAAGCATTGAAGACATTGAAGACAGGTCTTGTCTGACAAATCATCACTTGAACTTAGATTAAACTCAACTGAATTACCTTACCTTGGATCAAAAGAAATGTTGACAGTGATTTGTATGTGCATCAGTATGAAAAGTTGAAAATGAACAAGAAATGACCCGAGAATAAAAGAAGACATCTTTGAAATGACAGCAAACTAGCTAGCCTCCTTGCTTCCTCTGCCCAGCTTGCTGATTGCTGATTGGTTCGTTTCACTTGCAAGCCGCTTTTTTCTCCCGCTCTTTTTTACACTCGGTTCCAGTCTCTGTTGGACCACATTTCAACTGACCACAAAGCTGCGGGCTCACATACTTGAGTGTGGCGGCCATTTTGAATTTGACACGATTTCAAGTTGCTGTACGTTTTTGAAAGAGAAATGTGTACAACATTTCAAGAAAGGCATTTAGTGTGGCATATATACTGTGGGAATTGATGCAAAGTCAACAGCTGACATCACTTGAGGTAGTTAGTTTAGTTAATATGTGTAGTGCAGTCAGTGAATCCAAGGGAAATTAGCTTATGTTTAGTCTGTTGAGCAGAGACAGATGAAAGTACATACAACAGGTAAAATTATGAAGTGAAACCTAATAAAAGTTGTTTTGATAGATTTAAATTGTGTCTAGCTGCGCCTGAAATGTTCTTTGTGTGTTATATTCAGCTGTGTTCTTTTTCACTCAAATTTCACTAAAGTTTATTGTTCACAGTTGAGTTTTCTGTGGGCATTTTCTTCAAAATTTGTTCACAGGTTTTTTCACAGGGTTTTTCACAGGTTTTCTGGGGGCATTTTCTTCATAATTTGTTCACAGGTTTTTTCACACGTTTTTTCACATGTTTATAAATTCACAGGTTTTTTCACAGGTTCCTAAATTTGGGGAATTTTCTCAAAATTTAGGCTTTGCAAAATTCACAGGTTTTTTCACAGGGTATTTTCCAGTCACAGGTTTTTTCACAGGTTTTTCACAGGTTCTTCACAGGTTTTCATCCAATAGTGTTAGGCGGAATGCGCTGAGTATTTTGACTGTAATACAAATTCAGCACTGGAGGTGCCTTAGTGCAGTTCCATTTCCCTTACAAGTCTTTACCAATCATCAAAGATCTTTCAATGAAGAAGAGGTAGTTAATTAAGGTTAATTTATTGAACAATATTGAAGTAAATTGTAGAAAATGCACAAAAACCTCTGCATAACTTCTTTGTTGTTTTACTCAAAAACCACCTTACCGATCAGGGATGAGTTTTGTAAAACTCAGTCTACAGGTGATCAAAGTGCTATCACGAAACTTCGAAATAAAAAAATAGATGCAAAGTTTCTGACTAGACTGATTTCCAGCATGCCATGAAGAACAAAATGGTACAGCTATCATTGCTATGGTAACCTCTGTTGCTTGGAAACCAGTCAAAATAAAACTGGTCATATGACATATCATTACATTATGATGATTATGGAAAAAAAAGGTTCCCTTCTTTTCAAACGACTCACCCCAAGGCTACTGCGACCTCCTTCAGGCTGGTTTATATCCTTTCATGTTGCCATGGCAACGACACATAGTTCAACCAAACTGGTTTGAAAAAAGTAATTGAGGAACAGAATATCGAAAACTGTATTCAGCCATCTTGAATTGAAGTAAATGAGATTGTCCGACAATGTGTACATTGCCGAAGACTGGAAATAAATATTTGACTTTTAACTAACAGGTTATCAAGACTTTAAAGAGTGCTCTTCAACCAGTCATATCAGATGTAAACGTAGCCTGGGACCTAGCAAAAGGCTGGACTGTGCACCAGATCCCTTCATCTCTCCCTCCGCTCTTCAGTGGAGACAGACTAGTGGTGTATGGTGTTCTCAACGCTTCACAAAATGCAAATGAAGGTGGTCACAATCAAGTGAGGCTGCAAGGAATGTTTGGAAATGACGAGAAAATGGATCATGCGATTACCTTTTCAACTCCACTTACAACAAACACAAGGGACATTGGTCTTGGAACGAAAGGAAATGTCCTTGTTCATCAGCTAGCAGCCAAGAGTTTGATTCAAGTGAAACAAGATGACCACAGTGAAACACGCAGCAGTGGGAAAGGGTTTGAAGAAGCCAAAACCTCCATTATCAGCATCAGCAAATCAGCTAATGTAGTTTCAAAGTTCACCTCGTTTGTAGCTGTTGATAAAGACAGTAATCAGCCTGTATCTGGACCATTAAGAAAACATGTCGTACGTATACCTTCATATGGATGCATGGGCCCGCAAGCTATGTGTTACAGTATGCCCACGTCAATGTGCGTAACAAAGGCAAAGGGTGGTTTCCCATTGAAGAGCAGAAAGAAAGCAGTACCAGACGAACATGTACTTGGAGCATCACTGGCACCATCGAGTGCACCCAAGGCTAAGTCGAAAGGATTCTTCTCTTTACCATCACTGTTCGGATTTTCAACAAAGGCACCACCACCAGCAGCCGCTTCAGTTTCCATGGCAGCAGGGCGACCTCCTGTTTACGCGATATTAGATTTCGACGATACCGATGAGTCGTCTGACGACGAATCACTCAGGCGACACAACGACAAATCATTTGCTAAGAACTTGTCTGATCAATTTATGAATGCATCTCCCCTGCTCTATGGCTGCCCTCCTCCAGCTCCCGCTCAATCACAGAAGAAGAAAGATGGACCAGCAGTCTTGCAACTTATAATGTTACAAAAAGCGTCAGGGTCATGGGAGCTCACAGACCAGCTGGTGTCACTCTGTGGTGCAAGCAGAGATGCTTTGATCAAAGGATGCCCAAAAGAGATATCAGTTGATACAAGTGAAGGAAAGTTGTTGTGGGCCACTGCCCTGGCTCTGGTGCTGTTGATGGGCAAGTTCTTGGATCAGAAGGATGAATGGGAAATGATTGCTGAAAAGGCAACAAGTGGATGAAGAAGAATCTTCCAGCGACTATTAAGTATTCTAAAGTGCTGGAGTCTGCAGCAGCTACAGTTGGAGTTCAAATAAATATTGGACTATGAAAGACTTACATGTAGAGATCTGCAAGTAGTCCGTTAGATGAATGACTGAATAGTCCAAATAGGGACAATTGATATACAAATATTAATCGCCAGGACAAACTTTCGTAAAATTGTTTGAATCTTAAATAGAAAGAACAATTAAAAGAATAGTTTAATCTACAGTAATCAGTAAAACGGCATCAGCTCATAAAAGGGATTACTTTTGCATTGGGGATTCAATTGGATAACATTTCCATAAAATTTTGTGGTGCAAATAGTTCCCAGCTGATTTTCCACACCAGCACTCAGCCAATCGATCTGCCAGTCCTATTTTAATTACATTCATTGTATTGCCGCTTGGCGAATGGAATAAGTGGCGCATAATAGGCCATTTCCTAGTTGCCTTTTGCCTCTGTTTCAAACCGAGTCCAGGGCCCGGTTGTTTGAAAGCCGATTAACACTAATCCAGGATTAAAAGTTAATCAAGCTTTTAATTTCTCTTGTATAAAAGTGTTTTTTCTCTGCTAATATTTTGTAAAGTTTGAGATTAGTCAAAGTCAAAACAGAAGGAGAAAAAATAAACAGAAATCCTCACTAGAAAGTTACAAAATAGAAATCAAAATACACACTAATCCTGGATTAGCTTAATCGTCCTTTGAACAACCTGGCCCTGCTGGTGTACAGCCTTTGTTATGGAAATGAGTTTTACCTCTATGTAAAAGTCAAACTCATTTCCATAATAAAGATTGTGCACCAGGACTCGTTTTGAAACAGAGGCAAATGGCAACTCGGAAATGGCCTATTTGGTTCGACATTAAAGGGACACTGTCCTGATTTTAGCATGATTTTGGGAAGCTCAGAAACATATCTAGATCATAGGAAGTTGATCAATAATGGTTTGATTCTGTAGAATAACACTCGACAATGACAGGAACCCATTAGGAAGTGAGGATGACGAACGACAGCGAGGATGGAAATGGATTGCAATATGGATTTTTGAAAAAACGTCAGGATGTCAGTTTTTCAAGTTTCAAATTTGGCTCGGAAATCTTTGAAATTTTGCAAACATTTTGTTGCAGTATTGAATTTCTTGAAGAAATTGCTCTTTATCATTTAGTTAGAGTTTATTAAGTTCTTATTTCAATAGATTTAGGGACCATTTCATGCATTTATAACAGTTTTGAGCAAATACGCCGGGACAGTGTCCCTTTAAGTCTAACTACTGTTGGTCATTTAAGCAAATTTGAAGTTAAAGTGTATCACAGTTGTAATAAATAAGTGAATGTCGCCGACTACAAAACTCTTCTTGATAAGCATAAGCAACTCTTTAACAAGTGGTGTATATGAAAGAATTCCCACCACAAAATATAGCATCATTTCTTTCTAAAGAATCGATATTTTCAGCAAAGAATTCATATTCACAGCAACCCATCATGCCAAATGCGGAAATGTTAGCGTAAGTCGAAATAAATTAATTTGTATCGATGACACGACGTACAAAGGCTTAATAATGTAATCATAAATGCGTGTGTAGCTTACAAATATACTGAACAATACTTCACAAACTTCCCGCTTTTGAAAGGCTGAAGTATAGTGCATTGTAAGTTGACACTAGCAGAAATAATTTTACTGACTAATTTCAGACAAGTTAAATACTGTAGGATGTCAAATAAATTTCAAGTATGTAAAAAAATATATTCTTGTCTGATGATATGAGAATTTAACATTAGTAGCAATATCTCTGTTAGCACATCCTGCTACTGATAAACATGGGAAAGATTTTGCGTGAAAATATTTTTCTGCCTTTTTCTTTTTCTTTGAAAGAGAAAATGAAACTCTGGGGAACATTGGTGCTACATGTCATTCAACCGCTATACAACATGCAATTTCCCTTTGACCTGAACTAATGCCATATTATTATACATGCTGACCGCAACCTAAAGGTCTCTGTGTAATTGATAATTTCATGCTGTATATACCGTAGAAGCCGGGGGGCTTATTTAATTTCAGGCCCCAATAAGGGGGGGGGGGGGGGGGGGGGGGGCTTATCAGAGAGGGAGGCTTAATAGAGAGAGGGGGGGGGGGGGGGGTTGGGCTAAATAGAGCTTTTACGGTAATCACCTGAAAACACTTTTTTCAATCTTAACAGTCGACTGATAAAAGTAACTATAGACTAAACAAGTTTCCAACTTTTAACTAACAGGTTATCAAGACTTTAAAGCGTGCTCTTCAACCAGTCATATCAGATGTGAACATAGCCTGGGACCTAGCAAAAGGCTGGACTGTGCACCAGATCCCTTCATCTCTCCCTCCGCTCTTCAGTGGAGACAGACTAGTGGTGTATGGTGTTCTCAAGTCTTCACAAAATGCAAATGAAGGTGGTCACAATCAAGTGAGGCTGCAAGGAATGTTTGGAAATGACGAGAAAGTGGATCATGCGATTACCTTTTCAACTCCACCTACAACAAACACAAGGGACATTGGTCTTGGAACGAATGGAAATGTCCTTGTTCATCAGCTAGCAGCCAAGAGTTTGATTCAAGTGAAACAAGATGACCACAGTGAAACACGCAGCAGTGGGAAGGAGTTTGAAGAAGCCAAAACCTCCATTATCAGCATCAGCAAATCAGCTAATGTAGTTTCAAAGTTCACCTCGTTTGTGGCTGTTGATAAAGACAGTAACCAGCCTGTATCTGGACCGTTGAGAAAACACGTCGTACCTTCATATGGATACATGAGCGCGCAAGCGCAAGCTTTGGGTATGCACATGTTAATGTCCGAAATGAAATGTTGCTGTATTGATGCCGATGATAGCCTGGAAGCTTGCAAAAAGAAAAAGGGTGGTTTCGCATTGAAGAGCAGAAAGAAAGCAGCACCTTCGAGTGCACCCAAGGCTAAGTCTAAAGGATTCTTCTCTTTACCATCACTGTTCGGAGGTTCAACAAAGGCTCCACCACCAGCAGCCGCTTCAGTTTCCATGGCGGCACGGCGACCTCCTGCTTACAATGAATTCGATGTCGACGAAGAGAGTGTTAAGAGTGTATCGCCTTCAGTTCCTGCTCAATCCCAGAAGAAGAAAGATCCTCCAACAGTCTTGGCACTTATAACGTTACAGAAAGCATCAGGGTCATGGGACCTCACAGACCAGCTGGTGTCACTCTGTGGTTTAAGCAGAGATGCTTTGATCAAAGGATGCCCAAAGAGATTGCAGTTGGTACAAGTGAAGGAAAGTTGTTGTGGGCCACTGCCCTGGCTCTGGTGCTGTTGATGGGAAAATTCGTGGAACAGAAGGATGAATGGGAAATGATTGCTGAAAAGGGAACAAAGTGGATGAAGAAGAATCTACCAGCGACTATAAAATATTCTAAAGTGCTGGAGTCTGCAGAAACTACAGTTGGAATTTAACTAAATCTTGGACTATAAAAGGCTTACAAACCTGGAAGTAGTCGGCTAGAAGAATGACTGAATACAGTCAAACCTGTATTATCCGCTTAATACAGGTTTGGCTGTATTCCAAATTGGGACAACTGTATAAATCAATCGCCTGGACAAACGTCCTTAAAGGAGCTATGTCACGATATTTTAAGTCATTTTTGCGAAGTGCAAAATCACCTTTAAATTGAAGAAGGCCTCGAAATAGTTTTTTTTACTAAGGTAGAAAAACACCAAAGAGGTGATAATAAACCAAACTGGAACAAGGAATGGAATATGCCCGTAAAACGGATTAATTTTGCATTGGATTGGATAACATGCCATAAAGTTTTGTGGTGCAAATATTTCTCTGCTGAATTTAAAATACAGCTATGAATAGGTTGACTTGTGCGAATGACACGACGTACAAAGGCTTGGTAATGTAATCATAAATGATTGTGTAGCTTAAAAATATGCTGAAAAGTACCTCACAAACATACTTTTGAAAGCCTGATCCAGTGCATCGTAGGTTCCAATGTTGGATTTAACACTAGCAGAATTATTTTTTACTAATTTCAGACAAGTTAAATTCTGAAGGATGTAAAATAAATTTCAATTATGTAAAAACAAAATGTTGTATGTATTGTTATTCTTTTATTTTAGTCTTTGGAGGACCCTTGTGTAAATCACTTTAGGGTGAAGTTGGTTTTCTCAATAAAGATTATTAATTAATTAATAGTTTGAGAATTTAACATTAGTGGCAATATTTCTGTAAACACATCCCTGCTACTGATAAATATGGAAAAGATTTCATGTGAAACAACTTTTCTGCCTTTTCTTGTTCTGTGAAAGGGAAAATGAAAATCTGGGGTAACTTTCCCGTAACCTGAACTAATGCCATATTATTACACATGCTGACCGCAACCTAAAGGTTTCTGTGTAATTGATAATTTCATGTTAATAATCACCTTAAAACATATTTTTTTAACCTTAGAGTCGACTGAAAATGTAAATGGACTAAACAAGTTTCCAACTTTTAACTAACAGGTTATCAAGACTTTAAAGCGTGCTCTTCAACCAGTCATATCAGATGTGAACATAGCCTGGGACCTAGCAAAAGGCTGGACTATGCACCAGATCCCTTCATCTCTCCCTCCGCTCTTCAGTGGAGACAGACTAGTGGTGTATGGTGTTCTCAAGTCTTCACAAAATGCAAATGAAGGTGGTCACAATCAAGTGAGGCTGCAAGGAATGCTTGGAAATGACGAGAAAGTGGATCATGCGATTACCTTTTCAACTCGACCTACAACAAACACAAGGGACATTGGTCTTGGAACGAAAGGAAATGTCCTTGTTCATCAGCTAGCAGCCAAGAGTTTGATTCAAGTGAAACAAGATGACCACAGTGAAACACGCAGCAGTGGGAAGGAGTTTGAAGAAGCCAAAAGCTCCATTATCAGCATCAGCAAATCAGCTAATGTAGTTTCAAAGTTCACCTCGTTTGTGGCTGTTGATAAAGACAGTAATCAGCCTGTATCGGGACCGTTGACAAAACACGTCGTACCTTCATATGCATTCCTTGGAATGCATGTAATGGGTGAATGGGTGGTTTTGTAGCTGTTTCTAATAGTACGAAAAAGGGTGGTGTTGGATTGAAGAGGAAAAAGAAAGGAGCATCTTCAAGTGCACCCAAGGCTAAGTCTAAAGGGTTCGTCTCTTTACCATCGCCGAATGGATCAACAACAGCACAAAAACAACTACCACCTGCTTCAGTTTCCATGGCACCACGGCGACCACTTGCTTACAGTGATGTCGATGTCGTTGGCTACGATGGGTGTATTAAGACGTCTAAAGGGTTCGTCTTTACCATCGCCGAATGATCAACAACAGCACAAAACAACTACCACCTGCTTCAGTTTCCATGGCACCATGGCGACCACTTGCTTACAGTGATGTCGATGGCTACGATGGGTGTATTAAGACGTCTTTTATGGGTAGTGTATCTCTTTCAGTTCCCGCTCAATACCAGAAGAAGAAAGATCCTCCAACAGTCCTGGCACTTATAACGTTGCAGAAAGCGTCTGGGTCATGGCTCTGGTGCTGTTGATGGGCAAGTTCTTGGATCAGAAGGATGAATGGGAAATGATTGCTGAAAAGGCAACAAAGTGGATGAAGAAGAATCTATCTGCTGGTGTTGCATACGAGGATGTCCTGGAGGCTGCAGCAACTACAGTTTCTGTCACAATTCATTAGTGCAGTGGTCTAATTTCCCGTGATGGCAAAAACTGAACATTCATCTACATTAAAATAAATGGTGAAATAATAGCCTTTCACAAGGACATGAACTTTGCAACTAATAGCTTTGTACTATGTTAAGCACATTGTTATTTTATTCACGTTTGATAATGGTCCTGAAATAACCGAAATATTACGTTTACCTTGTTTCTCTCTATTGCTTATACTTATATTTTTAAAAGTTTGCAAGATGTTTTTCTGAGTTGTCATTATCTTATATTTTTTCACTTGTCGGCGGGAAAAGGTACCTTTGTTGAATATAAATGTTTGTTAAGTATAGTATACTGGCCATGCAAAACTGTTTTAAAAGATAGAGCAAGTATAAACATATTGTGTATGTATAGCAATTAGCATTTGTAATTTTAACGACATTTGCTTTGAACGCAAAGCCGGTCAGTGATCTTTTTTAACGTTAAATATTCAGTTGATATTTAAGCAGTAGGCCACGTATTCCTCAGTATAGCTTATCCATCGATTCCATATACCATTATAGGGATGCTATGTTAAGTCATTTTTTGCTACATTGAAAATTACCGTCATATCGGAGAAATCTTCTAAATAAAAGTTTTTAAATAAGGTAGAAAAACACCAAAGAGGTGTTGTCTTTTTGACAACAGGGATCCAGGGGGAGGGTCGGGGGGATCCGGACCCCCTATCAGACCTTGTTTTTTTTTGCTTTTGCTTTCTCCATTATCCATAGCAAAACCATCTGCAGGATCCACCAAAATGCACTTTTCAGAGCCTGCAATCTCAATTTTTTTCTGGGAGGCCCCAAACATCCCTCTGCGCCTTTACTACTGACGTCTACTTCCAAAAAATATCCTTTAATCTACTTCACATTTTCGGGAAAACCCTGTCCCCCCCCCCCCCCCCCCTATCAAAAAGCCTGTATTTGCCCCTGTTTCTGATGACTTTCCTTTCAACTGGCCAATCAAAATGCAAGAACTGTGAGAGGCGGATTGACATCTCCACCTTTCACAGTTCTTGCGATTTGATTTGCTAGTTTAAATTAAATGGAAGCCATCAGAAAGTTTTCAAAAAGATGTCAAAAAGTTGTCAAAAATTAATCAAAAACTTGAAGAGAAGAGAGTTACTGTGAAAGTACTAACGTCTTGCCAAGAACACAGCACAGTGACCCCGGCCAGTCGGCTCGCACCCAGACCGCTCGATCCGTATCGGGTCCAGCGTAGAAAAACACCAAAACAGGTAATAATAATAAATCAAACAGGAACAAGGATGGTTGAGGATGGAGAAGATTAAGACGGATTGCAAACGACGAACTTCAAAAAAATTGCCATTTTTTTCAAGATGCGCCATCCGTGACGTAGCTCCTTTAACAAGCGTCTGCATGGCGGGGTTCCCAAACCGGTCAATCGCAGCGCATTGCCTTACTCCACTCTACGAGTCTCCGACTCAGTATTTCGTTGTTAATTTGTTGTGACCAGTTTTGCGGGTAAACCTGCGAAAAAAAACACTTTAGCCGTAATCCGTTATAATTCCCATTGTTAAAGTAGTTCCAAAACTATCATAAAAACTATCTATCTTCTAACTGATTCACCTGAGGTGTTTGGCCGTTTACGACGGTTCAAATTATTGACTTTTTTTTAGACAATTTTAAAACATGCATGGAAGCCATCGTAAGCTACAATAGTATCTACATAAGGACGAGAAAGCCTGGGAAGAAAATTCAAGCAAAATCTCAAGGGACGTTTCAATAATACGATCACCAGAAGCCGATAATTCCAAAATATAACGTCATTTTAAACATTAATTGAAAATTTCGAGAAATAAGAATTGGAAATTACTTCGGCGCTTGATCGCTTGTTTTTAACCGATCCCCAGTGACCCGGCACATCGAATAAACTCAAACTAACAATTCCAAATAAGAAGTGATCCATATAAACACACATATGCCACACGCCTGAGATTTACAGAGTTTTATTTTACTCTATTCAATAATTTATTATTTGTTTCCCTGTGTTTCGCTGGTCTTTTTACAGTAGAGTGTGGCTCCTGGTGAGGGGGCAATGTTTAGATCATTTGACGACGTGAAAGGTTTGATCTTTTAATCCAATGATTTGGTAGGAACACTGGGAAAAAGTTGGAGACGATTTATTTTCTAATAGCGGTGAGTACAAATGTGTAATGGTGTCTGTGGCGCATTGGTCCAGAGAAACCTTTAATTGATTTTGGCCAAAGTTTATTTAAAGCCGCTTCTAATTGCGAAGTGTATAAGGGCAGTTAAAATAAAAACAAGTGTACCACTTGAAGCAAGGACAGAAATGCTTGCTTTGAACGATTTAAAATTGTGAATAGAAAGGAAATCTTGCTAGATAGGACAAATCAAGTGAATACGGATTTTTGACGTTCACAATCACAAAAGATTCTGTCGCAAGTATCGGCTATTTAAACTTTAATGCTCGCAGACAAACAATGGCTTTAACGGCCTTTTTAGTTATAAAGAACGACTGACTCCTTCTATAGCTGGCTCGGCAGTGTTTCCGCATATGGGAAACTAAAATTTGGTCATTTTTCAATGCAAGAAGCACTTAATTTTATTTGTATTCGCCTCTTATCGTTTCGTTAATAACAAGCATATAGCACCTTTCAAAACGTAAATCAAACAACAGATAAAGACAAAAGCGATTGGTGGTAAAAACGGGTGCTCAGGGTTAGCCGTGAAAAAATACAATCTCGTTTTATATTGACAATGAAATACTAATGACAGACTTGCCGACATCATTGACAAGAATTTCAGAATTTTCGCTCAGTCCACTGCT
This sequence comes from Desmophyllum pertusum, assembly GCA_029204205.1. Classification (NCBI taxonomy): domain Eukaryota; kingdom Metazoa; phylum Cnidaria; class Anthozoa; order Scleractinia; family Caryophylliidae; genus Desmophyllum; species Desmophyllum pertusum. The sequence continues at coordinate 3,211,589 of MU827303.1, forward strand.
AGCTCGAAATATGAATTCTCCCTTCTAATTCGCATACATTTCTTGTAATGTCACTAATGAGAATTTTGATGGTAGATCTTGACAGTATCCCCTTAGTTGATTGTTTTCTTAATTCTTGTCACCTGCTAATGAAACGATTTTGCTACTTAGGAGAAATAAAGTGCTGATCAGAACTGAAATAAACTGATAATCATCTTCATAGAAATATCGGTTATCGGCCTTCTAAAACGTTAAAAACATTTATACAAAAACATTTCGTCAAAAACTATCGGAACTAAGCGCTATTATCTTTCGAAGGACTCGAAATTTTATTAATCTTAGCCTGGGCCAAACGAGGATGAGAGTTGCTGACAGTTGGCTCTCATTATAGTTCACTTCAACTCTGATCTCATCGACCATCATGAAGTGTCGGCCAAACGAGAGAAAACTCTCAATGACTCTCAAGAAAAATTTGGGCAGGTTCAAATTCGATGAGAGCGCAGGAGAGTCGCTGAGAGTGCATGAGAGTTTCAGGCCAAACGAGAGCGAGTCTCTCATCCTTGTCTGGCCCTGCTTTCATGGCCGCGTTCGTAAATATAATTCTTCAGTTTCTCCCCAGCGGAATCCCAGTCAAAGTTAAAATTATTTTTTTTGAATGGTTTCAATATGCCCTACCAATCAGAGTGGGGATGTTGTCCAATTAGCCAATCACAATCAAGTTCACAACCAGCATTTGGCGTACGCGTCTTCTTTTCCCGCCTTTTTCCTCCTTTTCTTTTAATATGTCAGTCTGTACAATCACTGACACGCTGCATGGTTTCAGACTCTTAGGTGAACTTCAGTAGGATTTCCTTAAATAATCTTGGCAACTAACGGTGTTAAGTATTTTGGTGATGAGAACATTCAAAGCTTTGTTTACAAACTGTAATTTACACTCATTACACTGTTGATTACAGGTAAGGACAAATTGACAGCATGTGAGCTCGCAGAAATGGCGAAACCGCGTAACAACAATCTTCACCAAAAACGAACCCCAGGCCCTTGGACGTGAGCGATGGATGATACGCGATTTGGAGTTGAGAAAAATATACATCGGATATGAGCAAAGGAAAAGGTCTGTATCAATACTAAGTGCAATAATTGATGAAACAATCATATGAAAAAAGAATCATAACTCGTGTGTAAATTGGCATTTATTTTAAAGAACAGAGCAATGTATTAGAACAAGAGAGAATGATCTAAGAGAAGCATTTCCCCATACATGGGTCTATTCCAATGATAATTGTTTGAAATCTATATTTAACTTTCAGTCCATAGTTGTGCTATTTTTAGAGCGCTACCTGACTGGTCAGTTTGAGTAACGTGATGTCGGAGCCTTGATCAGAAGAAATAAAAATAACTTTCACAGCATGGCGCGAAACTATTAATATATTTCAAAAAAATATCATGGGGAACGGGGAATCCTTCTCTAAGCTTGATTAGAACTATCCCCCCATTCAATGCATCAGCACGAATTGATCAGTTACCTCTCTCCCATGAAAATTGAATGTTAAACAATGAATTACAAATCCCGCCTTCTGGACTGAGCCCGCGATGTTCCGCCCCGGAGTTGCTAGGCAACATGACGTGTTTGCTGACGCGATTGCTTTGCTCGCGCTAGTTTCTGATTGAATACAAAGATTCGGAAACTCTCGAGTGCTTTCACGAAGATTTGCCAAAACCGGCTCTTCTTCCCCCGACTGTTTAAATTAATTATAATTTTAAAAGTTCTTTTTAATAATCAGAGGCAGGGAAAATCCAAGTTTACGTTCGAGTGCGTCCATTCACGGAGAGAGAACAGGAGAAACGAGAAACAAATGCGATTGAAATTCATCAAGAACACTCTCTGGTAAGTCACAAAAATAGGTCCGCAATGTGTACGTATGACCACTGGATATTTTTGCACTGGACATTAATATCGTTGAATATAGAATTGTCACCATGCGCCAAGAGGTCGTTTAGCTTTCCTCTATCAAATAAACTGATTTTGTCATACTTATCATAAGAGAGAAGATGAACTTGCGTGTGATATTTGACATTCCAGTGCATTGTTTGTTTTATAATCAGATCCGTGTTTTGGACCAAGAAGTCGGACAAACTATTTTTTCGATGGCGTGTTCAGCCCTGAAGCAAGCAATCAAGAGGTGAGAAAGACTGAGAGACTGTTGCCATGGTTACTTCTGTCGTAAAATAGTCAGCAATATCAGCTCGAAATGTTTTTGCCGCAAAGAAAGTAAATCAGTTGAAACGATTTAATTTAGATTTTCTTGCTGTGCTTAGGTGTACCTCAAGGTTGGTAACCCCTCGTCTATGCCGCTCTGAATGGCTACAAAGGCACGCTACTGACGTACGGGCAAACTGGCACAGGTAAGGACTGCAACACGACGTAGTGATAAGCTTGAAGCAGTTCTGCGCAAGAGTACGGAGGCTTTTAACGGCGCCATTCTCGTCCCAGAGCCCCTTGTTTTTCCCTTCGCCGACCACGTGACTAAAAGAAACGAAGGCTCCGGGGACGAGAATGAAACGGCGCAGGCTCTAGGGTTTTAGATAGCAATTTCGCGTTGGCTGGATTTTAAGATCGTCACGCCGACATACTTCCTACGCAGACATTACATTGACCAGTCATGCAATCTTTCTACGCGCATACGCAGAGAAATTGACTAGTCACGCAATCTTTCTTCGTTTTCAGGGAAAACATTCACACTGCTGTCAGACGATGGTGTTACCACGCGAGTTGTCCAACACTGCTTTGAGAAAATTGACAACGATGAGATTCACACCTACAAGGTCAGTGTGACATTGTTATTTCCCCTCCCTCTCCTCCCACCACTTGTTGCATCTCTTCAGTCTCAGTAATGAATGAATGAACTTTATTGTAGTGTCAATAAACACATAGCAGAATGAAATCTACTAATTGGGGACACTATTTTAGAAACTAATTAATAATAACGGCTTCGGAAGATCTCGGGAATCGTCGTAACTAGTACGTCTACGGAGTTTGCTCAGCCCCTATTCCGGCATTCTTGATGAGTTTTGACTTTTTTTAACTGACTTGATTGTGTGCCTGCAGGCAGAAACACGTTAAAGGGTAACTGTGATTTACGTTTGCAGGTCATGTGCTCATTTTTGCAAGTCTATCAAGAAAGGTCTACGATCTTCTGAATCCGCGGTTTGTTGTGGACTTACCAGTCAGAGAACATCCAAAAAAGGTATGCACGCGCCGGCGCGCCTTTATAAAGGAAACCCTTGCGCTTGCTAGCTGGATCAGACTGCTATTAAACTGACCCGTTTATATGTCTACTACAAGTCGATTGATGGCTAACTAATCCAATTGATAAATTCAATCTATTATCCCAGTACTTCCTAAAAACAATCATGCCGCGAATAGCAACGAGTAACACTCTCAAACGTATCTCCCTTTTTGTTGAAATGACAAAAATAAGGTCTGTAAGATAGAGAGTGGGGGGGGACGAGGGGGGGGGGGAAGTCTATCGGGAGGTGGGAGAAGAGAGGGCAGGAAGCGGAATTTTCAAGGTGGCGGGAACCGGGAGAAATAGGAAGAACATTTTCGCAACATTCCGTACTATTTTGCAATAGAAAAAGCACAAAGAGTAATGGTGGAAAACAACAAAAATAAATACGCTACTAAGCGCTGAATTCGAGAGGTTTTTTCTAAGACAACCTCGGACAAATTTCACTTCCTAACTACACACTCGTGAAAAATAAGTGAACAAACTTACCGACCATGATCCTGTATGGGTGTGGTGATGGTGATTTCTGCTGATATTTTATTCCAGGAGTATACGTTGCAAACTTAACCCAACACGAGGTGAAAAGTGCCGGAGATGTGTTCGCTCTCTTGGAAATTGGAAAGCAACATCTCGTTATCGCGGAAACAAAAATGGTCAGACATTCCAGCAGGTAAAGGTTTTGTAGCCTTAGTAGCATTATACTGAGCGAAAAAGCCTATTTTCTTTAGCCTCGCGCTCAATTCTTTCCCTACTCGATTCGACCTGAAACATTCCATACTGATGACGTAGCACTCAGCAGAGACCCGTGTAGTGTCTCTGATTGGCTGTTGCTCAGTTTGAATTTTCGCGAGCAAGTAACAACCAATCAGAGACACTACACGGATCTCGGTAGACCTACGTCATCAGTATGGAATTTTTCGGGTCGAATCTCAGACGTCTCTCGAGTGGGGGAAATAATTAAGTTAGAATATATAATAGTTACGTTATTCAATTATCTCGCTTACTGCGTTTGTTATTGGTTCAATATAAAACGTACGTGTGTCATGTTGGTTCATTCGTTTAGGCCTATCAGAAATACAAACGCTTTTTTTGCTACGATTTTATTTGCCCATCAGATCCCATTCGATCATGCAGCTGATTATCGAAAGAAGATTAAAAGCACATATCGCCAATGGTAAGAAAAAATATTGCCTTGTATCTAATCAACGTGATTTATTCCGAACGGGCTGAAGGGATTCCCGGTGGACTAATGGTTAGCTCGTTGGACTCTGGATCTAGCGGTCCTGGTTCGAGCGCTGGCCGGGGGTCACTGTGTTGTGTTCTTGGGTAAGACACTTAACTGTGTCCATCCAGGAGTACGGGACTGTGCAATAATTACCAGGAGGGGGGGGGGGGGGGATTGGAAAACCAGAGGGGGGGGGGGGGGCATAAAGTAAATTCAAAGCAAGGAGAGGCGGGGGGGGGGGGGGCGCTCAAGATAAAATAAGTCACTCAAGAGGGGGGGGCTTAACATTTTATTTCAAGTACATCAGGTTACATTGGCGAATCCATACCTATTTATAAGGTGGGGTCCGAAAGTTTTCATGCTCTTTTCCTTCTGCTATGGCTCTGTTGCACAGTCCCTAAATGGCCGGGTACTGGCGAACTGCCAGAGCAACTTGACAAAAATGCTGGGGGGTAACATGTGATGGACTATAGCTAGCATTCCATCCATGGGGAGTAGCGATACTCGCTATGGAAACCTGAGTTAAAGGGACACTGTCCTGATTTTAGCATGATTTTGGGAGGTCAGAAACATGGCTAGATCATAGGAAGTTGAATAATAATGGTTTGATTCTGTAGAATAGTACTCGACAAAGGACAAGAATCCATTAGGAAGTGAGGATGACAAACGACAGCGAGGATGGAAATGGATTGCAATATGGATTTTTGAAAAACTGTCAGGATGTCAGTTTTTTCAAAGTTTCAAATTTGGCTTGGAAATCTTAGAAATTTTGCAAACGTTTTGTTGCAGTATGGAATTTCTTGAAGAAATTGCTTTTTATCATTTAGTTAGAGTTTATTAAGTTCTTATTTCATAGATTTAGGGACCATTTCATGCATTTATAACAGTTTTGAGCAAATACGCCGGGACAGTGTCACTGAGGCCTGATAAACCACTAGGCTTGTAGACAGACTTAAACCTGAAACAAAAGAACTATCAAATACATGAAATATTTCATTTCAGAAAAACCGCCAAGTCAGGGTGAAACTGTCGTGTCTCACGAGGCCGTTCAAGAATCAATCATGGCCGTGGATGAGACGATTAACAACCTCATAAAAGAACTGAAACAAGAAAGGAAAACCCATCATAAGGTGTGTGTGATTAAATCGTAACTTCTCCTTACCCTTTGGTAACAAATTTAAATACGCAGCTAATGAGAATGAAGAATCTAATCATCTTACGTACAGTGTATTAAGAAACGGCTTCGATTCATATCAAAGGCTGCCTTTGACAGTTATTCGTAGACTTTTCACAGCAGCTCACAGCCTCTCTATTTTCTCGACGCTAAAAAGCTAGCGAGAGGGGGTGGGAAGGGTGGTATCAGGGCGCTAAAATGTCTTCTCCCGCCCTGGTGGTATGGCCCACGCCCGCTCGCTTTTTTAGCGTCGAGAAAATATATAGACTGGGAACAGTCTAGTTCTTTGTCCGTGCATCAATGGTGTCAGCACCCTTGCAGGAAGTTTAACTTGATGTAGTTCAATCATTGATCATTATAAAGCAGCTATTACCACATGAGACACTAGGCTATGATTTGTTTAACGTTTAACGTACAATGTAAGAAAACACGTCTTGATCCAATTAGATTTATAAACTTACACCGAGAATAATTTTGATGCTAAAAATATTTCATAATTCGAACTACATACGCATGGACCGAGACGCTTGTTTTACACAATCCTTAATTTTCTATCTTTAATTCAGCGTGAACGAGAAATGTTTGAAAGAGTTAATGGAGAAAGAGGTGAGTCAGTGGTAATGAACAGCAGTGCAGGATAGTTTATTTACTGTGACTAGTTTAATTCCCTGAATAGCAGTGGGAAAAAAACCCCGCATGCAGAATCTTATATGGGGTCCTCTTTTCTTTTCCTCCGCTCACCCCTCCCACGAGGAAAAGAGGATACAGAGAGTAACCATGCAGAGGAGACACGAAAGTTTTAGGGAGGAGGGAGAAACGATCGAAAATAGCAGTTATTACAGTTGAGCCCGCAGTCAAATATTCTTTTGTTTTAAAAAAAGTATGCAAACGAGTTAGGCTCGATTTCCGCTGCTCTCTCGAGTCCGGTCTTCGTTCTGGCTCATTTTTCCGAACAGCGGCTGGTAATCGAGCCTACAAATGAGACTAATGGGCCAATACAATGCCAGATTGACTTTCGCCTCGTTTGCATGTCAAACCGCTGACATCTGTAATAACTGCTATTAAAACCTAGGAAGGAGGGAGAAAAATGATTTGAAAATAGGAAGATGTGATATTTAACTGTCTGTTCCCACCCTTCCATGCAATATCGTCTCAGAATTCTTAGCGGCAGATAACTCGCAGGACAATACCATTATATATATACTTCGAGAGTAATCACAGTGCTCACATATATAGCTGCGAGCTTTTGACTTATGGATATTGCAATTTTACAACTAACGATCTGACGTTTTTCTCTCTTTTGCAGCTAAACAAAGGAAACAATTTTGAGGGCGATCTCATTGTGAAAGGAAAAATCAACCTGTAAGTAGCCTCACCCAGGGGGGGGGGGGGGGGGGGCAGGCAGCGCCCTTTGATCTTGCCGCTTTTCCGCTATACATGATCGCACAGCACAAGTAAAGAAATCTGTCAATCATTCGAGAAACGTACCTCTACGGGAGTTTGCTGTGGAATTTTCATCCATGGTGTCCCACAATGACCAAAGTTGCGACCGAATCGTTCCCATAGATGTTTGAACGTGGAATCGCCAAAATATTTCTGAACGAACACAAACGCACGTCATGTCCGCCATCGTCCGCCATGTTCATTTTAAACAAACCAGTACTTAGTCTCGCTCGGCCAAATTTCTTAAATGTGCAGAAAAATGTGCAATCATGTATACTAGGTCCCAGGCCTCGCTACTAGCCCCCCTAGCCTCACCCGTGTAGAAATACCCTGAATTAATATTCAACAAATAGAAAATGGCGCGCGTATATAGCCTGATAGTAAACACAAGAGCAAGTTTGGTAGAATTAGAAATTTATGTGAACTCGAGCCGCAGGCGAGGGTTTGCATAAATACTTTCAAATTCTTCCAAGCTTTCTCTATGCGACATTGCTTTGTCAAAGAGATCAGCTGCCTAAAAGGTATGCTATATTTTTTTGTCATTATGTCGCCCTCGGTTGCAATTTTGAGACTGCCTTACCGCTGGTTCACTGTTGGCTCTCTATTTATGTAAACAAATTTACATCTTTGTAGATGTGATTTAGCCGGAAGTGAGCGGCTGACGAAAACCAAAGCTGAAGGAGTACGTCTTACCGAGGCGAAGTATTTAAATACGTCACTACTTGAGCTTGGGTAGGTATAGAGAAGCTTTGTTGGAATAAAATCTGAATTTCGTATTCTAAGTACTCATAACCAAAACAAATTGTAACTTAAGTTCATCATCCTCATCCTCAGCTACGTCATCAGTTTTGGAATTTTTCGGCTCGAATCTCAGAGCGTTTCTCGAGAGGGGCGGGAAAAATTGAGCGCGTAAAGAACGCAGCGCTACAGAGATCCGTGTAGTGTCTCTGATTGGTTGTTACTTGCGCGCGAAAATTCAAACCAAGCAACAACCAATCAGAGACACTACACGGATCTCTGTAGAGACACGTTATCAGTATGGAGTTTTTGGGGCCGACTCTCAGGGTAACGTGATCCTTGTAATGTACGCAATATGAATACCGTAAATAAAGTGTTCTGCTAACATTTTTTGGACTCCAAATCGAGCGTCCCGAGTTTGAGAGCTGGCCGGGATCATTGTGTTGTGTCTTAGGAAAGACATTAACTCTCACAGTGCATCTCTCCACCCAGGGCCCGGTTGTTCGAAAGACGGGTTAAACTAACACTGGGGCAACCGGAGGTTAAATTTCTTAACCGTGGGTTGTTATCCCGTGGTTAAAATCGCGTTGTTCAAAGCACGGTTAGTGGGCCGGTTAGTTAACCTCGAGTTAGCGCGACTAACCCGCGGATAGCATCCCATAATACTCTGTTTTCGTGTATAAATTAAAAATGGCTTCCTTGAAGGAGAAAAATGAAAAGTGCGACAAAATAGCCATTTTGACGGATAAAATGGACGAAAATCTTTATGTACTACAAAGTAAATTAACCGACAGTATCACAAATCACAAGAAAGCCGATATTTGACGAGAAATCACTGCAACAGTCAATGCTATCGGCGTTCATGTCCAAAGCTTCAAGGTGTTGAAAAATGGAAAAAGTCTCATTCCGCAGCAAAGAAAGGGTTTTCCGTTTTTAAAAAGTTAATGAAGAAAACCAGTTGAGGTTCTGCTCCGAAGATCCCATCTGCTGCAGTAGGAAAATGTTCGATATCTTTAAAGAGATGCCGGCATTGACATCCAAAGCGATGTCAAACAAGCTCGCAGTTCTTCGATCGTCCGACTGAAGTCGTCAATTTCAGCATGCCCTTGCGAGTTCTCGCTGCCTTCGCCTTTGAGGCCGCCTTTTTGTGTGACTTTTGTTGTTATTTAACCCGAGGTTAGTGACTTAACTCACCTAGCTAGGTGGGTTAAATTTAACCCGCTGTTTAACACAAGGTTAGCGTTAACCTACCTTTGAACAACAGAACTAACCTGCGGATAAAATTTAACCGAGGTTTAGTCAATTTAACCCGAGATTAGGATTTAACCTTCTTTCGAACAACCGGGCCCTGGAATATAAATAGGCACAAGTGAATTGTCAGGGCAACCTGACAAAAATGCTTGGAGGAACCTGCGAGGACTAGCATATCTAGTGGAGTAGCGATACTCCTAGTCGCTTCATGCTATGGAAACCGAATTTAAGCGTCGGCCTGTCTGATAACAGGGGCACCCAACGACGGTTTTCTCCCAAATGCTTTAAAACACTATTTTAGTCTGTCTGGTGTGCTTTTAAAGATCTATAAATGAATTCTAAGCTGCGCTATAAAATTTATATCTGTTCGGTCGTTCTTGGGGAACTTTAGACTTCACGAATTTACTAGCCAGGGCTTTTTTAGTCATTTCCCGAAAACCTCAGCTCTTCCTTGTCGATTTTTCCTTTCCGAAAATTCTAGCTGACCTTTTTTTGTACCCAAAACGAAATTTTTATCTCTCCGAAAATAATAGGCATTAATTTTCCCATATTAAGAAAGTTCGCGATGATATTTCCCCAAAGAAAACTCCAAACTTTAATCCGAATATCTGAGGCGATTATAGGCCTTCCGAACAGATATTTCACCGAAACGATCCGTTGGGTGCCCCTGTGATAAGCCACTAGACTTGTAGACAGACTCTTAACCCTTTTCAACTAATATTGTTTCACTGTCACTCTTCAGGAATGTGATCCACGCCCTTGCACGTGGACACAAGCGTCACGTGCCATACCGCAACTCTACTCTCACCAGACTCCTACAAGACTGCCTCGGTGACAATGGAAAAACAAATTTTATCGTAAGCAATTTTTTATTTCTCAATTAAATTCTCGTGTGTATAAAATGTTTGAGTGAATAACATTCAGTTGTCGATCAACAGCAACAGTGACACCTTACTACCACCTTGTTATTATGACCACGTTATTTGACGTTATACAAGAACTACATGTATGAGCTAGAGGAGGAGCTGTCAAGCTACACGTTCGCGTTCTGACAGTTGACATGTCCGCCTCCCACAATTCTTGCAATTTGATTTGCTAGTTTAAATGGAAGCCAGAAGTCAAAAAGTTTTCAAAACTTAATCATAAACTTTGTCAAGTGGCAACGGTATAGGGCGCTGTTCACTGTAATCTGGCCATCTCAGTTTATCTTTTTGACGTATAAAGGTGGGAATTGAATTGAATATAATATGCTATCGTTTTATCCTGAACCCTCACGCTTAAATAGCGCTTTCTTTAAACATAAGACCTGTGACTGAAAACTTACTTAAGAATTAAAATATTATTCTCTACAGATTTGCATCGCGCCTTCCCTTGGCGAGGTGAACGAGACAAAGTGCAGTTTGAACTTCGGTCTTCGAGCGATGAGAATTACCAAACGTTGCCCGCCTAAATGTGGAGGTAAATACACACACAAAAAAAACTAACGTAAATATATTAATGAGATCCTTGAAAATGAATTTGTTTCTGAGGTTTGGGAGGGACTAAGGTGGAATAATAGGGACGTGGTGGAGGTCTGGAGAGGATAGTTGATAGTCTTAACAGAGTGAAAGGCTTATTTCACGTTCTTTTATATGCCTAAGTCGGTGTTTTAACTTTTCTTTACACAGTAGTTTGGCCGGGTACCTCGGCTATCGATCCTAGAGGGTGGGGCGCGAGGCGCGGGATGCGGGGGATGAGAGAGGTGCTTAGGGCCTATTTACATGGAGAGAAGTCGACCCTGGTAGGAGGGTTACCCTCCCCCACCCCCCACCGAGCCATCTTTTACCTAGCGTTTATATGAAAAAAGTTGTCCCTGTTGAGCGAGCCAAAACTTGGCCCTCTCGGGTTCGCGCATGCTCTATATGTCCCGACTTGTCCCTGGTAGGTGAAACAACAATCCCCCCCAGGGTCACCCTACCTTCAAAGCGAGTAACCCTCCACCCAGGGTTACCCTGACCCCCCCCCCCCCCCCCCCCCCCCCGAGCCAACTTTGTGATTTATCATGTAAACGGTTCGCTGCTGTTTATAAAGAAATGTATGAAAAGTTCTCTCGCCCGGGGTGGCTCGGTATGGAGGATGACCCTCCTACCAGGGACAACGTTTCTCCATATAAACAGGCCCTTACTGTAAATTGGCAATATCAAGTTGCGAAACACTGGGTTGTAGCGATCCCAAATTTTTGTCAAGCCCAAAGGAATAGTCGTGTAAAGTCGTTCTTCATCTTAACGAGGTCTTGACAATGAACAATTATTATATTATTTCTTTGGTCTAAAATAAATGTTATTATATTTTCAACAGGTGGACTATAAAGTATTGGCCGAGAGATTGGCCAAGAAACTCGAGGATCAAGGTAAGAAAAACAACGATAAATAATCCGCATTTCATTTTGCAACATACAAAAATTTAATTATCTAAAAACCTAAAAATAATAATTTGGCGAAACTATTTATAGATTTTAAAAAAAATCATGGGGCACGGGGAATTCTTCTCTTAGATCATCCTCTCTTGGTAAAGTGTAAAATTTGGGCCTTTATGCTGCCTTATGCGCCACGTGATGTAAAGAGGCCTAAGTAACTAAAGTATAAAATTCCGTCGGAATCCATCACAGCCTAGAATGGCAGTCGAGTTGTACGTGTTGCCACGGTTGTGTTCTTGGGTAAGACACTGTACTTTCACAGTGCCTCTCTCCACCCACATTTGTAGGAGTATAAATGGGTAACCGGCGAATTGTTGGGGCGAACTGACCAAATGCTCGACCGGGGGAAACCTGCAAATTAGGACTCGCATTCTATCCCCGGGGGGGGGGGGGGGGGGGGGGGGCTCCCATATAAAAGTGACGGGGGTGATCGCAGTACCTTTTAGGGGTTAAAATACCGTAGAATTCCGATGATAACGGGCCCCCGAAAATAACGGCTACCCGAAAGGAACGTTAATTTTTTACCTTGCTATTAAACCCCCGAAAGTAACGGCCCCCCCCCGATAATAGCGGCCCCTTAAAAAATACAGTTTACTTTGTTTACATGGATAATGAATAACCAGCATGCAACCTGAATGACCTTTTTTATGTCTGTTATGCGTCCTCTTTGTGTAAAACCACTGCTGAATTACAAACGTTTTCTAAGCATCCGAAAGTAACGGCTACCCGAAAATAACGGCTACCCGAAAGTAACGGCCCCTTTGGCCTGCTAATTCCGAAAATAACGGGGGCCGTTATTATCGGAATTCTACGGTACGTGGTTTGGTACCGCTTAGGGTGTTAAAATCTAAAATGACTGCCGTTAGAGTTATTCCAGTACCTTTTAGGGTAAGCTGGAAAAAATATATAACAGGGACTAGTTTTGTCTTAGAATTGGTGAAAATGAATTCGAGCCACACCCACAAAACGAGATTTTGGTACCTTTTAGGCGTTCTTTTCAAAAATTTCCGGCGATCACCCCAGTCACTTTTATCTGGGAGAACTCCCCCGGGGATTCTATCCAGGAGAAGTAGCAATACTCCTAGCCGCTTCATACGTGTTAACCGTCGGAGCCACTAGGCTTTATTACAACATTACACCCTTAACTGACATTAAACGGAATGTGAAATGTTATTACAGAAATTAAATACAAGTTCGAGAAGCTGGAATACCTCAGAGAAATACAGCGCCTCAAGTCCGCGATAAGCTGTTACCAGGAGAGTGAGAACTTCGCTGGGAAAGATGTAAGTGTATGTGTTTCCATTTCACCGTGCACCGGTTTATATAAAACGGCAGCGACAGCAGCCAGGATCAAACGAGAGCAAGAGTTGACCAGTTTTCAAACTCTCGCTCTCGTTTGACCGCCAACTCTCGTGCGCACTCGTCCAATTTGAACCTGCTCAAATTTTCACGACAGTTCCGGCGAGTTTTCGCTCGTTCGACAAGTAGATGATGTCATCTCTCGCGTACTCTCAGCTCGTCCGCGCGCTGTTGATACAGTTGGGGGAACAATTGCAAGTGTCTTTTTTGGTAAATCTTGGTTGAAGAAATTGAAGAATTTCCGTTTCTAATTATCCAATCAAGCAATCGCGCCAGAAAACGTCGAAAACCGCGGGCTCAGTCTTGTCTCGGAAGAACGAATTCTCATGAACGAATTCCCAAAGCAGCAAAAATGAAAAGAATGCCCACGTGTAAATAGTATGCACTTGCCAGAAGTTGAGAAGAATTTCGTGTAAACGAGGCTTGGGCAACTGACGTAATCATACACAATTATGTCTCTGAGCATTGACTGAGTCAGCGGTTTCGTCACCGACGATGCTAAGTGATTTGATTGGCGATTTTAGTTTACACGGGAGTTTTGAAACCGCGCTGACCTGCAATTTCACGACGATTTGTCGCCTCGAAATCGCCGCTGTTTCGAATTTGCTCGAATTTTGATGCAATTTATTGGCGATTTTGGCCATCTCATACAAATCGCCATAAGAAACGCCATAAAAATCGCTATGAAATCGCAGGTAGTTTACACGGGCGCTAAAAATCGCCACTCAAATCGCGGCTAAATTCGCCTTAAAAATCCCCTGTGAAAAACGGGCCTTTAGAGTGCTTCAACGAAGATTGACCTGACTCAGCTCAACTAGCCAAAACATACGTGTGTTGATACAGCTGCATGCATGTCACAGTTCTGTATTTTTTCTTTCCATAGCATGAGAAGTTAGTGACAGTGATTGCTAACCTGTCTAAAAGCGTCCAACGAGAGAAGGAGGAAAAGAACAATCTCCATACTGAGCTGGTGTGCCTCAAGAAACAGGCGTCGCAGCCGATAGGAACAAGCGCTCCTGATGTCGAGGCTGTCCTGCTGGCTGAGCTGATGTCCATGGAACTGTTGGCAAATTTACAAAACCCGGATGCAGCCAAGAGCATTCTTTCAGATAGCTCGTTACCAGCCAAGGTAAAAAGTCACCTGGCATTAGCCGACACTCAGGAAACTCTTTTAAACAACGCCGGGTGTTTCCTACAGTTGCTGGACTTGCATCTTGACACTGAGTTGGACGCCAACGGGAGAAAGCTTGCAGCCTCCGAGGCCAAGGAATACCTACAGTTTAATTTCTCCAGGGCCGGCTCGGTGGAGTTATTTTCCAAAGACTGCTCGATTAAAATTTCTCCCAGGGGTATCCCCCAAGAGCCGTGCCTCAGCCTACCCATGTACAATGCCGGTAATGCGGATGAAAATGCCACTGGACTAGCGGGTGGAGTGCGAAGAATGCTGGGTAAACTAATTGGCAGAGAGAGCAAGGATAGAACACCTGTGTCGCCTGGTGTTCAGCCGAGCAGCCGTGCATGCCCTGTTCCCGTCAGTGACGTAAGCACACGTGTTCGTGACCACGAGGAAGCCATGATTAAAACCAAGGCGCTGTTGACACAGTTGACAAGCTCCAAGGAGAAAGTGGAGCAACAAGTGCTTGGTTTGCTGTCGACACTGTTTGACGAACAAATTACCAAGAACGAAGGTTGGTAAATACCATATTTAATAATTAAGTCATTTTTACGATGTGCAAAGTCACCTTCAAATTGCAGAAAGCCTCAAAGTAATAGTTTGCTAAGGTAGAAAAACACCAAAGATGTAATTATAAACCACAAAGGAACAAGGATGGTTGAGGACGGAGAAGATTTAAATGACGGATTGCAAACTATACGAACATGAAACATTTAGGCTAAATTTTTCTATTAAGGAAATGCATTTTTCTGACTTGGATTTTTCACATCATCAGGACAATGCCCGCAGTGGAATGAGTTGGGAAAGAAACTGACCAAGCTGATCATGTTTCGACGTAACAATATGCCTGGTGAGTAAGAACATGTTGAATTGACGTTCGGGCTGTGACTTTGTAATTTTGTTTGTTGCATTATTGCGCCTTTCAATAACATACCAACTCTGCCCAATCAACGGTTGCGTATTTCGCTGCCGTCAACAATCTTAGCGGACGTCTCAGGAAACAGAAGTTCACTTCAACGGGTTTAAGGTAATTCCATCGAAATAGAAGTTACACTGGGAAGTTTCTGAAACTTTCCCTAGTTGAACATTGTGATGCAATGTTTCAAAATATAGAATAAAAAGAATAGGTCACCAGCCCCGCGAAAGAGATATAATCGACTAAAATACCTCATAATTCCTTACAAAATCAACCAAAAACACGTATTTTTTCACGTTTTCAGTGATTATTAATTTTCCTGCACTGAGAATTGGTCTATACTCCTTGTATAGAAAGAAAATGATTACTAGACTTAAATTTGCGAAAAAAAATGATAGGTCCCCACGCTCGTTTACGAGAAAACGATCATTTACCTCTCTGGCGAGCATTGCCACAAAGAAAAAGCCGCCATGTTTTTAATGTGCGCGCGCTAATTACGCGCGAAATTGTGCGCAGAAAGGATGCGCAGTGCAATACTAAGGAATGACCTTAAAAGGTTACGTCCGTGGGTTGTGATTGGTAGATTTCGATCCATTTTGTTTTGTTTCTTTTTATCAGGGTCCATTGGTACGGTTGTGCATGTCATCGTAATTACGATTGACGGCAGTGAAAAACGCATTCGATAGTTGGGGTTTGAACTTCAGAGTTCGCGTGTTAATGAAAAGCAAAGTATTAAATACAACAATTTTAACACATCAAGCCCAAGACATGTTTAGCTTTGATAATAATCATTGCCAGTTGCACTATCTTCTAAAAGATGTTTTTGATCTCATAAAATAACAATATTTTGAAGAAGAAATGACTTTTGTTTTTATCAAGACAGCTTATTTTCAATAGCGTAAATAACAATACCACCTTATATGGCTGTTCAACATTATTTTGCAGGTTTAAGTGAAGCAGATTTGTGGGCCAACTCTGATGATTTGAATGCAATCCTGGAGAACTGTCTTCGGTTTGTCATCATTGATAAAGCTCTGTTGGCTTGTCTGCTGGTGATAGAGCTTTTAGATCTAAGGCAAGTGTGTGGAACATTTGAGGACAGAAGGAAGCCTCCGAGCAAGAGTGTCCCAGAAAAAAGCGCCGCTCACCAAAATCTGCCTCAAAGCATGTCATTTTCGAATAAATCGCAGGATGAGAAGTCAAACGTAAAAGGAAGCGGCAAATCACCCGCTATTTATGGAAGCAAGAAAGTTGCCTCCAACGGCCAGGAGATTGGGTTGAACACGCCACCAGGTTCCGTATCACCGAGACGAGAGAAACTAAAGAATCTCAAACACACCAAAACAGAACTGGAAAGGGAAATAACTGACATGCATGAAGACACGACAATTCTTGAAACAGAGCTATTCTCGAGCATGGAGGAAAAAACCAAAGTTGAAGAGGAACTGTACGGAATGAAGCACCACGTGACAAAACTCAGGTCTGAATTGTTCCATCTTAAGCTCGAAAAATCCAACTTGGAATGTGATGTCAAAAGATCTAACAGCCAAGAGAATTTACAGCAAAGTACGGATTTGGATGGATCAAAACCCGCTATTGAGTCGCCCAAGGAACCACAAAGAGGATATCCTGAGCTCTCAGACGTCATGGAAGCTTCGCACGAAAGCAATGACAGCGAGAACAGTTCGCAGATGTCCGATGGAAATGAGACCAGAGAGGCGTTCTTAAAAACGTGTATGGAAAATATCTCGAAAATTTACACGCTTATGCCGAACCCTGACGAGGAAGTAGCGAGTGAAGACGAACTTTCTGACGACCAAGAACCGACGCTTTCCGACGCGAACATCGACGACAGCGATGAAGAGATCATTATCACAAAACTTGCCCGAAGCCTTCGTTCGCCTTGCACAAGTCCAGCGAAAGAAAAGGCATTTGAAGCTTCATCGCCAAATAAGGGTGGAAAGAAGCAAACTGTTGTCGGTCAAAGCTACAAAATCAACACGGGGAATGATGTCACTGAAGACTTTGGAAGCAAGTCGACAGAGGCGCTAGTCAAACAAATACATGAACTTAAGAGGAAGTTGCACAAATCTGAACAAGAGTTAGCTGAAGCTCGAGAAGCCAACGAGGATTTGGAAGAGGAGCTTGATCACAAAAAGGGCAGTTAGCAGAGGCACAGGAAACTATAACAAACCTGGAAAACCAAAATGTCGAAGAGAAAGAAACCTGTGAGCAAGTCCGACAACAGTACTTTAACGTCAAAACGCAAAACGAAATACTCGATGGAAAGATAAAGGCTTTAAGATCGGAAATAGAAAGGGTTTTACGAGATAACAATGGTACCAATGGTGCTAGCAAATCTACTGAAGGTTCGCGAAGAGATACCACACCGACATCACCAACAAAGACATCAATGAAATCTCCAGTAAGGTCACCGGCAAAAGCAAAGGTTTCTAAAATTGACCTGCGAACGCCGCCTCAAAAACAGCTAACCTCAAATGAGATGGAGTTTATTGCTCTCATAGAAGAGAACGCAGAGATCAAAGTGAAACTGGGGAAAGCCACACAAGAGAAAGCTCGCCTGGAAAAATCACAGAAAATTGTAGACGAAAAATCCTCCAAGATGAAAGTTGCCCTTCAAACAAGCGAGGATGCGTGCAGTCGATTCAAAGAAGGGACGACGATACTCACAAAAGAAAAGGTCAGGCTGATTGGCGAAGTTACTGATTTAAGGAATAACAACTCCAATATGGCAGAGGAGCTTCACAAATATAGAGAAAAATCAACGCGTCTTGAGAAAGATATCGAAGCAATTGCTTATATGAGCACAAGACTCGAAAAGAACAACAAAATGCTTGAAATGGAGATATCGAAAATGGAATCTGAATTGTTCACCTGGAAAGGCAAGCATGAATCAGTGTCTCAGGAATGGCAACGACTTGACCAAGATTATCAAATGATAAGAATTGAGCGGGAGCAAGCCCTTCTTGAACTAGGAGCCCTCAAAAAAGAAAAGAGCCAGCTGCTTGAGCAAAGGTTTTCAATCGACGAGGAAAAGCTAAGAATGGAGAAAGATCTAAAGGACAACGAGGACCGATTCTTTGAGTTAGAATCCGAAGTGTCCGAGCAGAAACGGCTCAATTCAAATTTACAAAAAGAGCTAGCGGGTATGGCAGAATATCAAGAAGCACTAGAAAACGAATACTCCAAAGCAAAGAATGAGGAAGATAAACTTAAACAAGAAATGGCTAGAGTTAGCTCTAGGGTGATAGAAGTTGAGACGGAACTCGCCCTAGCTACACAGAATGCCCATGACGAAGGGGTGAGTGTTGACCACAGGTATACCAATCTGAGCTTTGGGTATCCGCGCAAGCACGAGTTGAACCACAGAGGGAAATCATACACTGCAACACCAAGTAAGAAGTTTTACACCATCACCCACACAAGTGAAGACGAAATTGCTGACACGTCTTCTTCCATAGCAGAATCGCCTGCGGATGAGAGCAAGCAAGTGGAACACGAAAACCAGCTTCTGAAACTGGAGAATGGTTATCTGCAACAGCAGTTAGCAGAGAGCGAACACGTTCTCGCAATGTACAGACAAGACTTGGAGAGTGCTCATGATCTGATAGACAAACTACAAGCTGAAGTCAAAGCATTTGCAGACAATACGAAGACTGTGGGTACCGAGGAGGATTGCAAAACACCATCAGACAAAGATGACACCGTCCAAGAAATTGGAGATTGCGCAGACAATGCAAATGACGAATACAAGTTACTCGAAGAAAAGCACGCTGAATTGACCAGGGAATACGAGATTCTTCGACAACAATATCAAGAGGCAGTTACCGAGAAAGAAAAAGATGCAGATAACGCGATGACAGAAAATACAGCTTTGAAGAAAGACCAGTTTACCGATGGAAAAACCAACAAGGCAATTTCAAGTACACAGCAAGACGTCGCATATCTACAGCGTACCTTAGAGGAGCGAATAAAAGACTTGGAAGCTGACAATTCACAACTGAAAATTACCGAAGAAGAAATATCACAAAACTTGAAGACCAAGAACCAACTGTTGAAGTCGCTGGAAGATGCTAAACGAGTAGAAATAACGCTGGAGGATAGAATAAGCGATTTGGAAAGCGAGAAGAAAGACCACAAATTGGCGCAAAGATCTTTGGAAGAACAAATTAACCGTTTGAAGGACGAGAACGAAAAGTCAAGAGTTGAAATACTCGATTTGACCAGAGGTAGTCATAGACATCCATCAAAACTGCAGCAAGCTGCCAAAGACGCTGAACTTGGTAAAATGACTGCTGACAACGAAACCAAGATGCGTAAACTAGAAGAGGATCTACTGAAAGTTACAAGCGAGAAATTAAAGCTGGAATTTGAGTTAAGAAGTACTAACAACGATTGTGAGAGACTCAAGAGTGACCTTCATCAGAGTGAGTCCGAGAGGAACTTGCTAAACACGCAGCTTGATGATAACATCGAGAGAGCTGCAAACTTGGAGATACGACTCATGGAAATGAGGTGTTCATGTGAGACTATCAAAGATGAGATTAACACGCTTAAAAACCAGAAGCGACAGGAAAGTTTCCAGCTACACGAGGCAAGCGTTTGCAAAGAGATATTGGAAAGACGACTGGAGGATGCACTCAAAGAAAATAACTTTTTACATCACGAGCTCGAGGACATACGTGAAGACAGAAAGGAAACGCTCAAGAAGATCGCTAAATTAGAAAAAGAAAAAGACCAGCTCACAAAGGAAATAAATGAAGTAAGAAAACAGATTCACAAACAGGACGTCGAGGAGGCAAAAGCACGATCGGATGGAATGAAAGAAGAAGAAGAAGCCAAAGAGACGATGAAACAGGAGAACCTTGAAGAATTGAAGGAATACAAAAAGTTACACAAACAAGACCAAGAGCAACTTACGATCCTTCGAGATGAATTTGCAACAATTACCGAAGATCATAAACTGATTAAAACGGAATTGGAAGAGATAAAAAATGTCAAGGAAACTCTTGAGAAACAGATAGAAATTATGAAAAATACGACAATGGAGAATGGAGACCAGTTAGACTCAGCTTTTGAACAACAATCTACAAAAGAGGAAGAAGAGAACGTCCAAGAGCACGAGAGAGTTACATTTGATACATTGGAAATCGAAAAACAGACGAAATTGCTAGAAAAAGAGAAAGGTCTTTTGGAGAAAGAGTTAACCAGAGTTCAAGAGGAATGCAACAAACTCAAGGAGAAACTCGAGGTTATTAAACATGCATCAGAAAAGGTACAGACGCAAGATGAGCGGAGAAAAGAGCTGGAGGAAAAACAAGTGCAATTAGAGACGGAACTTGAAAGGCTTCGTGAATTAAACCAAAAATTGGAGCACGAGTGCGAAGATTCTAACAAATTAATACAGGAGCTAGAAATAAAGACCAAGGCATTGGAGAATTTGCAAAAGGAGCTTCACTGCTTTCATGAAGAAAACGACCGCCTGACACAGGAAGTCGACATAATTCAACACACAAGTAAAGCCATGACGGATCGCCAGTTCAACAAGGAATCGCTGGAAACAGAGAAATCTTTGCTAAAGCAAGAACTTGAAAATCTTCAAGACTGCAACAAGAAACTAGAAGTGCAAATAGAAGACATGGGCAAGGAACTTTCGATAGTTAACGAGCAAAAGGAGAAAATTACTTCAACGGAGAAGAGAAACGCCTCGTTACAAAATGAGATTGAGAAGTTTCGATCGATGCACCAACACCTTGAGAATGAGCTGACAACGACGCAAGGGAAGGTCAAAGAACTGGAGATTGTAAATGAGTCTTTAAAGAAAGAGAACAAAGCTTTCAAGGGTAGAATCAATAATGAGGGGCTCAAGCGGAAAGATGACCATAAAAAGCCACCCAGTGTAGAAAATAAATCGAAGACGAAGACAAAACATGAACAAAGTGTACCAAAAGAAAGCAAAAAAGTTCCTACAGTTGAAGGTGATAAAGATAAAGGGAGCGAGAAAGAATTGCGACAGAAAGTTGACCAACTCGAAAACGAAAAGGTTCATTTGGAAGATGAACTTACAAATCTAAGGAAAAACGTTAATGGTGATTGTGTTGCTGTCCAGGTTTCCCAAGGCGTTTCCATTGCAACACAAACGACCGAGTCTCCGCCAGAAAACAAAGAACTCAACGAGTTGGGTAACACCATATTGACTACCAGCCGCGACCAAGAAACAAATACGGAACCACAAAGTGAAAAAGAGAGTGCTCCCTTGACGGAAGATGTAAAAGCTGGGTTTTCGGTTATGGCAAAGGAGAATCTATTATTGGAGAAGAAGGCATCGCACTTCGCCAGAGCACAGATGCAGCTAGAACAGTCTCTTTCGAAAGCACTGAGAGATAATGCGACTTTGAAGACTAAAGTAAGCGAAGCAGAAAACGTCCTTGGGATTCTTCGCGAGAGAGTGCATGAACTGGAAAAGAAGAATTCAACTTCCTTGCACGTCGTTGACTTGAAAAAGAGTGTCATGATATCCAGTGACAGCGAGAGCGATTGTGATGAAAAGGAAGCAGCTAACGATGATTACACGAAAAAAAGTCAAAAAAGGTCGAAAAAAAGTCAAAAGGATGATAATAAGAGTAAAGAAGATTATCAACCAAACGAAGAGGACGTGCAAAATTCAGGGGGTGACAGCGAGGGCTGTCCATCGAATCCAACCCAATCCGATGTTGATAAACTGCGAAGTGAAATGGAGCAAGTAACGAAAGAACTGGAAGGCCTCAAATGCCAAAAGGAATCACTCGAGAGTGACTTGAAGCAGAAAAAAGACGAGTTTGGAGCGCAGATTGAAACAGAGGACAACTTCAACAAACAAGAACAAGAAACTTCACTCCTGAAACAAGAAAGGAAGAGTTTACTTGAAGAACTGGAAGCGACAACAAATCAAAGAAACTCTATACAAAGTGATCTGAGGCACAATAAAGATTCTTGCCTGAAACAAGAACAAGAGATAAAACTGTTACTTTCATCTTACAGCCAAGAAAAGGAAAGTCTGCTAAAAGAACTTGAAAATACCAAGTCAGACTGCCGTAAAGCGAAGGAAAAATTTCGAGAATTACAACAGGTCGTGTCTGACTTTGAAGATATCCGAAAGAAGAGTATAGAAGCAGAAAAACTGATCATTGAACTCGAAAAAGATCTACTTTGTCAAACGGAGATGAAAAACGAGCTAAGACGAGAGCTTCAGAGCTGTCAGAATCAGCTCCTGGAAATCAAGCACCTGGAAACACAGTTGCACTCTTGCAGAACGGAGAACGACGACCTGCACGTTATAAACAACCGGCTAAACGAAGAGATGAAGAAATGGAAATATGATAATAGCAATTTAACAGATGAACTGAAAAACGCCAAGCTTCAATTGCGATCAATGGAGAAACAGAAAAAGCACTCCATGAATCGGAATTCGAATCTGAAAAATCTTCAAGATCAAAGCGTCCAAACCGACTCAGCCATTGATCCCTCTGTTGATGTAAAAGAAGAACGTCACGAAGAACGACGTCCCGAAAAATGTCCCGAAGACAACACGACACAACCAGATGTAAAGGATTCAGACGATGCAGATGTTTGTGAAGAAACCCGCAACATCAAAGGTGACAAAACATTTCCACAACCCAGTGAGGCAGGAACGGGATTTCATAAACCAAATAAAGTTGGTGTTGACGATCCTGTGGAACCAGAAGCAACTGAAACCTCGCAAACCAACCATGAAGAGCTAGAGGTAACTGAAAGAAACAGCTTGAGGGGAGCTACTATTCCAATAATTGTAGTCTCTCATGTCGATGATATTGACACAAATAACAGCGAAAGAACTGCAACATTAACTCTCTGCTTAGCAGACTTCGAAAAAGACTCGCCGAACGATCAGAGCACTCCGGACGAAGAGAAGGAACAGAGAACGTCTCCCATAAATGAAGAAAACACCAACAAGCCACCAGTGCAAGAGGATGAAATGGCTTTGGAGATATCCGTGTGCCAAGAAAAACAGGCTATCCAAGGCAAAGGTCAAACGTCCCAGCAGGAATTAGCAACCAAGATAGGCCAAGAATTGGGAAGTGAGAAAACCCAATTACATGTAAAAGGCATTGATCAGCATCATTTAGATGAGCCTGAAGATGCCTTGAAAAGAGTGGAATTGGAGACGATACCTTTTCCGCAAATAGAGTTGGGTAAAAGTCAGAGAGAGCTTCACCAGGATACTTTAAGTCCAAGTCCAAGACATGAATTAGAGTGGACGATCTCCAGTTTAAAGTCTGAGTTGCAACAACGTTCTGAAGAAAACGAGAAAAGCCAACATGAAATTGGCTTACTTGTGGAAAAACAGCTGTCTATGAAAAGGGATATCAGCTCTTTGTTAAGTGAATGCGAGTCACTCAAAGCCAGAGCGAAGATTCTGCAAACACAAAACGAAGCCGTTCTAAAGGAACAGATTCTAAATGACGAGGAAAACGAGGAACTCCAACAAAACTTGCAAGATTTACTTGAAGAAAGAAATTCAATAGAGGAAGCTAAGAAAAAACTCGAAGGTGAAAAAGCAAGACTTGAGATCGAGTTGTCGGACGCGATTGAGACAAGAGAAGCGGTGGAGGGAGAACTGCTTCGCTTCAGATCTGAGCACGCAAATGTATCAAAATACAGAATGGAGGGACAGCTTCATGATATTAGCGAGAGATACGCCAAATTAGAAACGGTGCTTTCCTGCGTTCTTGACGAGAACTCAAAAATGACTGCAGAGCTTTCGGCTCTGCGAGCTGAAAACAGTATGCTAAAGAGTTTCAAGATTATGGAAATAACTGACAACTGCACTCAATTCTCACCGCGAACTACAGAAGATGAGAGTGATGGGGAAGGAACACAATCTGCGAAGAGACGAAAATCTGCCATGAAAGTTACTTTCTCTAATTCACAATTTTTGCGTCTCGGTGAAGGTCTAACGAATCATCTACCTTTGACCAGTTCTGCGACAACCACAGAACCAAGCCAAGTTCAAGAAGACGAAGAAGGGACAACAACCGATGAACGTCCGGGGACTCCAACTCCAGGTGTCCATACCAATAGTGCACCTTTGGCTGTTGATACGCTTGGAAACAGATCTGAAACAAACCAACGACGATCGAAAAGAGATCCGGGAGTTCCTGGCACTCCAACGAATGAAGGTGGAGCTGCAAAAGTAAGTTTTGAAGTAAACAGTGTTGGAACTCTGCCACCGCCGACTAGGTTTGAAAGAAAAGTCGCCGAAAACTCCAACAAGGACGCTGCATCTGTGGAAAAAGGCCTGGGTAAAAAACAGCAAAGAAAAACGTATAAGGAGAAGTCCAGTACACACAAGAAATATCACATACCTGACGATGCCGCAAAGGTGGACTCGGATGACAATGACTCGAGTATGGAGGTCCACACAAGCAGCTCTCTGGTTTCGATTACAGATCTCGATATCAGCATCTCGTCCGATCAAATCTCTTCAGAGGATAGCTCCATAGTGGGTCCAGAAAGAAGGGTGCTCCAAAGGATGCAAAAGGAACTCGCAGAGACAAAATGCAGCAACGTTCTTGTTAAAAACGAGTTGTCCATTATAAGGAAGCACAATTCGGATCTGCAGAACCAAGTGCAGAAATTATTGAGCAGGAATAATCACCTCAAAACGAAAATGTGCGATAGGGCATTGACCGTGAAAAGGATGGAGAAAGAAGTGTCTAATATTAAAGAAGATAATAATAGGTTACAAGAGCAGGCTATGATCCTCCAAGACGAAATGGCACGAGTCGAGAAGGAAAAGGCCAAATTCGAACGCAACATGTCTTCGTCAAAATCAGAAAACAAAAGACTCAAATCCGATTTGTCGAACATTAAGGCAGAGAGCTACAGAACAATGAAAGAACTGGTGAACTTGCAGAGTGAGAATAGAAGATTGCAACTGGAAATTGAGCGGTTAAGAGAAGACTCACACAGCTTCAAAGGACCTTATAGTGATGAATCTGTCTCGCAGGAGTTGTCGCTATGGGGACTTATTTCCCACGGGGAAAGGAGCACGTCGCGTAGAAGTTTACAGGAAAAAACCGGTTAAACCAGAACAAGCGTATCTGCAACAGAGAGCTGCGAGCGATCTTAGTTTCAGTCAGCATCAAAGGCCAACTGAACATGTACAAATTCAGGTAAGTGAAAATACCTTTTAACGGTTTTAAAACCTATTATAGCAAATGTGCCTACCATGGCTCACAGTTACTTGATTTACAAGTTTTATTTTTCTACCAAACTGAGTCGATGTATTCTGTAAAGGTGCTGCCTCATCAGTCCGCATCCCTTACCACTTCCAAGACCTATGTTGTTCTAGATGAAAATCCCGTTGCAAATGGCAGTCAGGTGACTTATGAGTTGCCTAACAAGTGCAAAGGCCCCATGTATAGGTCATTTTCGAATTGCATTGGGAGTGTACAGCAATTCCGCTGTCTGCTGCGTTCCGTGCCGCCTCAGAGTGTGACACTAACCTTGTCCTAACTGATCTTTTGCAGGAGCTTTCACCTCTGAATCTTTCCGATGAACTTCAGAAACAACAGGCCAATGAGAGCGAATATAGCAAAAGATTGATTGGATCCGGTAAGTTACTGTCACTGAGATGTTATGACCACCGAAAGACTATTGACTGCTCATCATGGTGGCATGTAGGGCAGAAATGAATCCCTTCCAGCCCTGCCTATCTTTAGCTAGTTTCGCAATGACGCTCCAGCTGTGGTTTAGCTCCCTTAGTTCACCGAATGATAACCAACCCATTTTTATGGTGTTGATGGTTATTGATTTGTCCACAATACATTTGCCTGTCCGTATATTTTTATTTTTTATCACCAAGTAGTTCTTGTTTACATTGCTCAGATGATCCTATTATTATTTGACTTTTTGGACAAATTAATCAATGGACAGGCAATCGAAAACTCAGAGACCCAGAGGTCCTGAGCCCCGGACCCTGCAGAGACCCTGTGGACTTCTAGAATAGTAATAATCTACTGTCTACTGTGTTGTTTGTGACGTAACTCGGGACTTGGTAAATGGAGCATGACCCAACTCTTTGGTGTATCGTGGAAGACTTGTCCAAAACGGCACTTGTTCCTCCGCCTCTGAGAGTGAAATTATTACAAAGTGTTATCTATTTCTCAAACAGCGGACTCAATCAGCAGCGAAGAAAGATCAAGATTGGCCGACCCCGTGTCCAGGCGAGGAAGTCAGCTGTCTTTCACGAGTGAAGCTAGTCACCCAGGTGAAGGCAATGATCGAGATGAAAATGAACTCAACAGCGAAAACGCTGAAGGGGAACACGACGACAACGATCAAGGGGTTAAAGGGAAAAGCAAGAAAAAGATCAAAACGATTTTAAGGAAATTACAGCACAGTAAGAAGAGTAAATCATCCAAATAAGGCGATGCGTGTTGAATGCATCACTTAGTTTTTGATTGACGCCAAAACAAGCTCTTACAAGATCTTTCCTTTTCGATTTCAAATTTTGTAAATAAAGAAAAATATATCGGTTTTACCGTTCTTCTAGCATGTGCAAATCAATTCAGACGATGCTTAATAAGCAGATAAATAATGCTCACTGACACGGAACAAAGCAAGAAGTCTCCGTTATTTTCTTCCAAACAACACATAGATGGCTTGCAATGCGTCTAGTCATTTACTATATCAGAAAAACGAAATATAACCTATCTATTTTAATAAATTTCGGTTATGTGGCGTTTCATTGTTAAGACACAAGGTTGCTAGGTAATTGTAAAACTAATCGCGGACGTTAAAACTGATATTTTCGAAGTTACGCATGTTATTTTAATATTTTAAAAATATTTATGCCTCATCAGTGAGTTAACATTATATAGATATTGTGCGATACATTGTACGTTTGGTAAGCTGTTAGCCTCTGGGAGGAGGAGGGGGGGGGGGGGGGGGGGGCACTCCCATATGAAAGTGACAGGGGTGATCGTCGGAAATTTTGAAAGGAACCCCTAAAAGGTTCCAGAATCTCGCTTGGTGGGTGTGGCTCGATTCATTTTCATCCCTAAGAAGTACCAATTTTAAAACAAAACAAGTTCCTATCCCAGTTTTTTCCAAAAGGTACCGGAATAACCCTAACGGTGGTCATTTTGGATTTTAACACCCTAATTATTATTAAGCGGTACCAAACCACGAATTACAACCTCTAAAAGGTACGACGATCACCCTCGTCACTTTTATATGGACGTCTCACCCCACCCCTGGGGGTTAGTCTACCAGATTTTGTTTATATATTTTTTTCATAAATAGCCCAGTGTTAGAACTAGAATAAATCGAATAAAGTTTTCCCGCTATATACGATATGAGACAGTAGCAGTAAAGGCTAGAATACAAAATAGCAAATTTTATTTTAATATCCATAACAATATAACACTTATTTTTTTGGTCAAAAGACAATGCCCTGCTGTAACACGTTACATCTTAGTTAACTTATCTTGGTTAGAGCAACTTTCAATATATTAAACGTTGTCAATGAATATTAAATGAAACAAAATAAATATCACCTGAAAGGTTAAAGTGCCTATAACCCTTGCTCAGACTATATTTTCCCCGAAAGTAATTGCGTTATGGAACATTATTTTGCCAAAAAAACTTCCAAGTTTTGAACTGCCATTTGTTTACAGCTATTCAAAGTTAGCGAAAAATCATCATTTGTGCTTCCTGTGTAATAATATATCGAGCGATAAAAGAGTCTGGGGACGAGTGTTATAATAATAATAATAAAATTATAATAATAATAGAATGCATTTATGACGTAGCCTCCGGAACACGCTTCTGACGGTCTTCACAACTTCACTGCTTTTCTACTCTCTAAATCATCAAAAAATGCCAGATCGATGCACGGTATACGGGTGTTCAAACACAAATAGCATAGAAAAGGGAATATCTCTTTAACAAGTGATCGTCTTCCGTAGGCTACGTCACAAAACAGCTCGGCCCAGGCTCACCGCGCGCGCAGATTTTCAGCGCTGAGGCGCGGGTTTAAATGCTTCTAAAATAATGAAGGAAAAAGCGAATTGGATTTTTTCTTTTGAATATAATATCTTCAACCTTCCTAGTTTAAGAAAAATATATAGCTAGCGAAGGGTTATAGGCACTTTAATGAAACAGCCTGAGACAGACGACTTTTTTCCTGGGCCCCCTGTGCAAGGGAGTCTGAGATTCGTCCGAGTAATTCCATACTGATGACTTAGTTCTATAGAGATCCCTGTAGTGTCCCTGATTGGTTGTTGCTTGGTTATGGGTTTTCGCGCGCAAGTAACAACCAATCAGAGACAGTACACGGATATCTGTAGAGCTACGTCATCAGTATGGAATTTTTGTGGATAATGAATTGTACGCGCGAAGTGAGACGTCTGCTTGCTCAGGTTAGTGTTGTTACTGAATGAATGGTTTGATTTTCTTGCCATTAGTAGCGGCATTACAGTCAACTCTCTCTTGACAGACACCTCTATAAGACTGACACTTGGTGTTGGTCTCTGCACGCCATTTTTCAGTCATGTTACTGTATCTAAACTCTCTATAAGCGGACGCCTCTCTAAGACGGACAGTTTGTGCCGGTCCCGATGGTGTCCGTTTTAGAGAGAGTTCACTGTATCTAGAGACAGAGACAGAAGTGCTGGAAATTTGTGCTTCGCATGAATGTTCCCTTTCGACTTGGGGATGGAAATTCGTCAAAATCAACACAAGTAAATTTGGAAAGCTCTTTTCTTGGAAAGTGTCTTAAGACGTTTGTCCCTGACAGCAACTTACGAATATACATGTACGGAACAAAGAGGTCCCATTCCTGGACATAGAAATGGTTATGTGTTTGCTAACGATATCAAAATCAATCTGCGGAAACATCGATTTACGAAACGTGCATGATGTTTCGTAGATCCGTGCTCCCGCAGATTGTCATGATTCAAAGTGTAACTACAATAAGAACATTATAAACCAGTTTGGTACTTACATTTTTGGTACATGTACATGCATAACCCAACAATTGTTATTGTTGGATTTGGTAAAAACTGCCGCAAATCCGGACCACCAACACTCTTCCAAGAAAGGCCAGCATAAACCTACATAAAACGGTTTGTTGTGCTTGAATGTCGTGTCATACTGTACATGTACTCCAGTCTGGTATTTGCATGTACAATGATTCAAATCTGGATCACGCAACCACTTTTACAAAGCCAGCATAAACCAACACAGTCTTCTCACGCGAAACAGCAGAAGTATCTTAAGTTTGAAACTTAACACGCTTAAACCCAACATTTAAACTTAAAAAACTGTTGCAAATCTGGATCATCAACACTTTTACCATGCACCCCAGCATAAACTTGCATAAGCAATTTGCTGTACTTGAAGGTCTTGTCGAGTGTGTCAACGTATTTCTCCAACACGGTAAGACCCATAACCTTCCCAAGAGACACCATACTTGGACTCAGTCTGGCATCATCATACTTCTCATTCTTCATCAACAAACGAACCATCTCCCCATGGATGTATGCATCATCAAACGTCAGTGGCTCCTGAAAAGGGTACTTGCTGTATGTGTCGACGGCCTTCATGGGGTCTGCCTTGATCAAGGAGTCCGCCAATTCGATGTAAGCATCGTGAACCGCTGGCGCCATTGAGATCACTTCTTCATATAATTTATGGGCTTCGTTGATGCTGTCACCGCCTTTTCGCATCAAAACGCGAGCCAATCCCAGACGGGCGTGGTAGGAAGGTTTGTTGAGTGGTCCACTCGGCTTAGGTTCAGTTGCAGGACTGGGCTCGGCAGGTTTGACTGGAGCTGAAGTTGCTGGAGGTTTTGCTTGTGTTGATTGTTTAGTTGTAGTTGGCTGCTTTGTAGGAGAACACGCACCTGATTTATGAGCTGTAGGTGTTGAAGTTGACGGTTTTGATGCTGTGACAAGGAAACAATAAAACACAAGTGTATGAACATTTTGATGCCGACTTTTACTTGAAAGGCAACAATACTGGGAAAAGATTGCACAACATAACATACAGGGGAGCGGAAGGGGGGCAGGGGGGGGGGGGGTTAATTTCCCACTTCCTGTACATTTAACTCCTGGTCTAAGTGGCCCCCATCTCTTTGTGCTTTTCCTATTGTATCCCACTTCTCGCCCTCTCTATTCCTGTCAGGTTCCCCCCCCTGTCCCCCCATATGAAATACCTGATGTTCTACTGGCTGCTGCAGTAGTTCCTCCTCTAGACGCACCCCTCCCTGGTGCACCAGCAGGCTTCGTAGGAGATGTCCTGCCCCGAGTTCCACCAGCTGGTGCCTTTGCTGCAGTGGTGGCTCCGCCTCGAGTGGGAGGAGTACTGCCTCTGCCTCTCACTGCTGCTCCACCACGAGCTGGAAAATAACAAGCATACCACTGATTCACTATCTTAGAGCGACGGTGATCTAACTCAGAGGACTCAGGTCATGGGTTCAAATCCCACCAGCATCAAAGATTGTCTTTGTCCCAGCAGTCCAATTTCCTTTCTGTGGCAGTAGCCCAGGGGTATTTATTAAAGGTTTATTTCCCAGTTTCTAGCACTTTCTCGTATCTTTCATATAAATTTCCACTTTATACGAGCGCTACAGGGCTCACACTGACAATACTGCTAAAGTCACTTACTTCAATCTTGTAATCCCTAAAAGTGATCACCACTTACAATGTAATTTCTGTACAGTACATTACATGCATAGGATGTTCAATGAATGTCGAATGTTATTATCTGGTTTTAGGACTTTGAGTTATAAGTTTTCCCCATTGAAACATTTCACTAAAAAGTGATAAAGAATGTGGACTTTTCCTGCCTGTAATTTTATTAGAACACAAATTACTTTAATTATCTACAATGCACAAATGAAATAGAATACACCAGCACTTGAGTGTTTTCATAGGACAATGGACAAGGTGGAATTATTTATTTATACATTGTATTTCATGTAGACATTTTCTGTCAGTGGCATTATGATTATCTAGTCTCATAGGTCCGCAATACGTGCGAAGATGCTATATGTACATGTAGTGTCATAGGTCTGCAATACGTGCAAAGATGCTATATCTAGTGTCATAGGTCTGAAGTATAGAGAATTAAACGGACTTACCTGTAGTAGACGAACCTCTTCCTGCTTGGGTCCCACCTCGCCCAGCTGGGGAGGCTCCCTTAGCAGCTGGTGCAGCGGCAATTTTTTGAGGGGTTCCTCCTGCAGCTCCCTTCTTTTCTGCCACTGGCTTTTCTGTTTGCTCTTTGAACCATCGCTGTTCACTGACCTTACCTGGGGCCTCCCCACCTACTGATGGACACCCTTCTTGCTCAATACTTGCTCGATAGCTCAGCTCGGCGTCTTGGAGAATCTGTTTGGCATTAGCCGAGGTAGGGTCGTCATTGTCATGGCAACTTAGTTGAGCGTCACCCAGGCGATAAAGAGAACGGCTATTACACGGTTGAAGCAGAACAGCTTGCTGGCAGGTCTGTGAATGAAAAGAATACCAATAAATTAGCAACAGTATGAAGCGTGAGTCGCTCTTAACAAAAATAAGACCACAGCTCATATGTACATGTATACCATACTAGTAGCCTGAGTAAAAGTACTTCAGGTCTCTCTCCACATGCTCAATTCTTCTCCTGTGAGAGAGACATCTGAGATTCAACATGAAAAATTTCATACTGATGACGTAGCTCTCCTAGCTCTCCGTGTAGTGTCTCTGATTGGTTGTTGCTTGCATGGGGAAATTCAAAACCGAGTAACAACCAATCAGAGACACTACATGGATCTCTGTAGAGCTACGTCATCAGTAACTGAGTGCACAAAGGAAGACAGTGTTGTACACCTGGTAAATGGAACAATTTATCATGATTATAATCTTTCCATGTGTTTCTTGGAAAGTCAAGATAACTAATGATGGTGAGGGTGGAAATATTAATATTGATTGCAATAATTGCAATCGATATTCTTATTTCCATCCTCACCAACATTAATTATTTATGGATATTTACAAGACTTCAGTGTTGAATTTGTTTACTATGCTAGGCCTTGTTAGAACATACAATTTCTTTAACAAATTCCTACATAAATTTAATACACAGTTTTAAGCAAAAGACTAACTAGTGCATTCACAACAATGCTCTATAATTCTCACCTTTTCTTGCAATTCAAGAATTTGCTTTCCAGGTGGAATGGTTGAGCAGTTAAGCAAACCAGACAAATTTTCACAGAAACGTCGAGAAATCTCGCCATTCTTTCCATCTCCTTTCCGCTTTGCGCTATCCAGCATCGTTTGAAGGAGTGTGAAATGGGTCTCAAACAAGACCCACTCAACTTGATGGTATGTGTCCCCTCTAGCTACGAGACGCGACAAGACATCCGACGCCAACAAAGCAGACGTATGCAAAGCAATATCTGTCGACATCACACCTGATGGTGTTGTTGGCATTTGTTTACATAAGCTGCCGAGAAGACCACATCCTTGCAGCCACTGAACGTTGTCAGGTCTCAACAAGTCATTGGAAGAGAGAGTTGTCTGTTGCCATTGTTCAGGATCCTTGCTAGGGTCATTTGAGTCAGCACTCATTTGGTTCAACAGATGTTCAATTCCTTCAGACAAATATTTCACAGCTTCTTCTTTCCTTTTGCCTGCTCCACCTTTTTGTTGGCAAAGAGCCAACCCAAGGAAAAACCTGCCGAGAAGCAAGACACAAAACTAGAAATAAGGTTATTGTGGGTCATGTGACCTCCCTCCAACTAAAATTGTAGGCTATGACATTATAAAGAATACCAGAAATGGAACAAGCAAGCATGATAGCAAGAGTGACACTTCGAGGCCACTCATAGGGGAGGTGGAAAGGGGAGAAGGAGGGTGGACGGGGGACTTTGGGAAGAAGGAAAAGGCAGAAGCGAGGCTTCCCTTCTTTTCTTCTCCCTTCCCGAAATCCCGTACCCTTGATTATCTCTCTCCCAGGGCCTCTGCACCCTTTAACCACGCAATGGAATACACAGAAGCCTCTGCAGATGAGAGAGACATGTATGCTATTGTGACCTTTTTTTATTACTGTGACCTACTGACCTTGCGTCAATATTAGTTGGCTTCAATCCCACAGCAACTTGAAGACGCAATACAGCTTCTTCTGGTTTGCTTTGAAGGAGTAGCATTCTACCGACATGCAAGTTGTACACATGGTTGTCAGTTCCATTGGCCAGAGCATCTAAGTACTTGAGATATGCTTTTCCAAGAAGCTCTTCTTCATTGGTAGCCAGCTGGGCTGTTTTGTTCTGCAGATAAGATGTCCATCACATTCATTTTAAAATAAAGAATAATTTTCACTTTTTGGGAGATGCGGTGGCCTAATTGTTAGAACGTTGGACTCCAGATCAAGCGATCCAGGTTTGAGCGCTGGCCGGGTTCATTTTGTTGTTTTCTTGGGCAAGACACTTTACTCTCACAGTGCCTCTCTCCATCCAGGAGTACATTGTATAAATGGGTACCGACGACAAAATGCTGGGGGGTAACCTGCGATGGACTAGCATCCCATCCAGGAGGAGTAGCAATACTCCATGTTACAGAAACCGGGATAAGCTCTGGCAGTGTGGGCCTGAGTTAGGCCCGAGTGTGGCTTTACCTTTTTTTCACTTTTTAATGCTCGAGTAAACAGATGTCTCTCTTCCCGCACTCCATTCTATCTGAAACTCGACCCAAAAAATTCCATACTGATATACAGTAGCACTACAGAGATCTGAGCACTGTTACAGTCAAAACAGCTGTTCAGTTGAACTTTCCAAACTTGAATTAAAAAATCAAAGCCACTCTGGATTAATGAATGCATTAATCACTATTTTGGCAGAATGCTTCTGCAGTTTTGACTTTAAGTAGTAACTTGCATTGGAAGAGCGGACTGGAAAAACGTCCAAAATGTATGTAATTTGGCTCACATTTTGGACGTTTTTTCCAGTCCGTTCTTCAATTTATTTGGTTGTTGCTTGGTTTTGAATTTTCGCGTGCAAGTAACAACCAATCAGAGACACTACACAGATCTCTGCAGAGCTACATCATCAGTATGGAATTTTTCAGGTCACATCTCAGACATCTCTCGAGCAGGGAAAGAACTGAGTGTAGGAAGACAGATGCCTGTTTACTCAGACTACTGCATTTACCTTTGTAGCCTGTTTTACCTGTGTAGCCTGTTTAGATTTCCATGCATACAACTTTTGAACATAGTCAACCCTGTCAGACTGTCCTTGGTCCAAGAGATAATGATATTCTTCATCAATTGCCTTGAGCTGCAGGGCTAGAGGTGCGTTCCGTCCTGCACCACGCATCTCACAGATGGCCTGAATGTCATCTTCCTTTGAACTCTCCTTGGATTTCATGTTAAAATCCATTTCATCATAATCGTCAGAAGATTTCTGCAAAAAGGAAACATCACTTTAACCATTAATATTTATTAAGTCACAAGCTAAAAATATTATTTTAATAAATCATACTGATTGCGGGGAGACGTGGTGGCCTAATGGTTAGCACATAGGACTCCGGATTGAGCGGTTATTGTGAACTGTGTTCTTGGGCAAGACACTTAACTGACTCACAGTGCCTCAGTCGATCTCCACCCAGGGAAACCTAATGAAATGCTGAGGGGGAGGGGAGTAAATTGTGATGAATATGCATCCTGAAAAGGGGGAGTAACAATACTCCTAGTTGGCTTCAAGCTCCGGGGGTGATCGTTGTACCTTTTAGGGGTTAAAATTCGTGGTTTGCTACCACTTAGGGTGTTAAAATCTAAAATGACTACCGTTCGAGTTATTCCGGTACCTTTTAGGGTATTAAGTCGAAAAAAAATCTGACAAGAACTAGTTTTCTCTTGGAATTGGTACCTCTTAGGGTGATTCGAGCCACACCCACAAAAAGAGGTTTTGGTACCTTTTTGGGATTATTTTCCAAAATTCTGACGATCACCCCCATCACTTTTATATGGGAGTCCCCCCCCCCCCCCCCCCCCAGGTTCATGCTATGGAATTTGAGATAAGCTCCGGCAATGTGATCGACCTGCACACTGCTGGTGCTTAATTAGCCAACTTACTGGAGGTTTGATCCCATACAGATCCTGTACATAATGTTGTTCCTCTAAAACCTGGCCCAGCTGAAAGTGAAGATCAGCTCTTTTTGGCGACAACTTGATTGCTGTGGCAAACCACTCTGCAGCCATTTCCAGGTACCTCAGTGGTGAAACGTCTCCGTCAAAATGGCCTGCATTACCTGACAAATTAGGGTCAAATAGCAGTCTGAAATTACAGTTCTCAATGCTTAAATTTATAAACTCAAATAAAAATGTTGGTGGGTGGGGGAAACTAGATTGAAAAAGTACCGGTACCTATTAACTGAAATTCCCCCCTCCCCCTTTGGTAGAAAAGACCCCCCTCCCTTGTATCTGCTACTGGACAACCACTGGGCTAGTACGTTGATATACATGTACATGTACATGTATTAAAGTAAGCTAAAGATCTTTCAGATTTCTAGCCTCTGCCAACCAGACTAGTATCAACAGTATTTTTTATTATTAATTTTTG
Source organism: Desmophyllum pertusum (assembly GCA_029204205.1). NCBI lineage: Eukaryota > Metazoa > Cnidaria > Anthozoa > Scleractinia > Caryophylliidae > Desmophyllum > Desmophyllum pertusum. The sequence continues at coordinate 3,247,237 of MU827303.1, forward strand.
ACAACTTTTTGACATCTTCATGACAACTTTCTGATGGCTTTCGATTCAATTGGCCAATCAAAATGCAATAACTATGAGGGGCGAAGTTGCCAAGTTCCATATTCACGTTCTGACAATCGACATCTCTGCCTCCCACAATTTTTCAATTTGATTTTGCTAGTTTAAATGGTAGCCATCAGAAAGTTGTCAAAAAGTTGTCAAAATTAACCAAAAACTTTGTCCAGTGGCAACGGTAGGGCACTCTTCACTGTAAGAATCATTTAATATGAACTTACCATGCTGAGGCAAGACCTTGAAGCATTCATTAATTTGCTCTTCAGCTGTCTTGACCAACTTGTCAGCAGATTTTTCACTTGTCTCTTGCTGAAGTTTCTTCTCCCATGATCTGATTTCAGACTTGTGCTTGACACCTGTGTTGGGATGTTTGCTGGTGCACATGTAGGTCTTGTGTTCCTCTAGCTCAGCTGTTCGGACTGGCCGGTTACAATCTGGGCATCCTTTACAAGCCTCCTACAGTACATGTACAAGATGTACATGTAATTAGGGGGGAACAGGGGGAACAGGGGGAACAGGGGGAACAGGGGGGTCTAAACTTCCTGCTTCCCGTACCTTGTACTCCCAGTTCCCTCCCCTTCCGTTGTGGTTTCCGCCACATATTACGCAATGTTGCCCCTTTCACATGAGAGTCCACCCTCCCCCCTCCCGGGGTGCAGCTTGTATAGGAAGCATCAGTTGAGGGGAGTGTGCAAGGGGGGAAAATGCATGAGGTGAGAAAAGGGAGGGAGCTCTCTATTTTCTTTCTTTGCATCTTTTTCCTCGTGTGTACCTCTCTAAATTGAGCAAGAAACTTGGGCAAGACACTTTACTCTCGCACCTCTCTCCACTCAGAAGTATAAATGTGTACCAGCGACAAAATGCTGGGGGGTAACCTGCGATGGACTAGCATCCCATCCAGGGGAGTAGCAATACTCCTAGTCGGCTTCATGCCATAGAAATCAGGATATAAAGTTAAGGTCTGGCAGTGTGGGCCAGTTTGGCTCAAGTGCAATCTCGCACCCAGAGTCAACAGTATCTTCGGTCAGTGGTGGTCGTCGCCAGGTTAGAGTTCCACCTGGCGATGACCAACTGCTGACGGAGGAGACTGTGGACTCTGGGTACGAGATTGGCTCGAGTGTGGCTTTACCTTTATTCACTACCTTCAATTATCATTTTTTTACCTTTGATTTTTCCTCTAAATCCTTGGCTGGGACCATTTCCGCAGACTTCTCCACAACAACAGGCCTGAATTCACACTGCTTCACATGAGGACCAAGCTCACACAGCTTCAATTCCTCACAACATCCCCAGTGCTTATAAACACACAACACTGCTTGGGAAGATAATTCCTTGTCTAGATCGTATTCATCAACGCGCCACAGATCAACTAGCGGAGAGCCGTCCAAGGGGTCTTGCTTCGAGGTTCGTGTAAGTTCATCGATACAACCCTTGCAGAACACATGCTTCGGTTCACTTTCCTTGATCGATTTAGGCCGGTAAACTACGCCCAGACAAACAGGGCATTCAAACTTCAATTGCTGCTTTTCATCTGAAAACTTTATCGGCCTTGAAAGCTTCAGTCTCGAAATCACCAACGCGTACGTTCGTTTGTTGCTTGCATCTGGAGAGGTCACTTCCACTTGAACGACCGTCTCGCCAAAATTTAAAGCTATAGGATCTTTCGATTCACCACCGTTTACTGTCACTACGGTTTTTTTATCAGCCACGCCGGGAATTACTTCAACGGACGAGCAAGTAAACGGCACGAAGGTAGAGTAACTTGTGACATTGGAAGCAAAATTTGGAGAAAGACTTCCGAGGACCGAAAGTTTGAGATCGGTGAGCGACGCGTCACTTGCAGACAATCTCGTAACTTGAATGAAATAGTTCTTGATCGTGCTCCCATCTTCTGCACTTACTTCTATTTTCACGGGTGTAACTTCTCCCTCTTTGAGAGCTACTGTTTTCCCACCACCACTTCCCTAAACAAGAAAGTAAAAGAGCTATAAATGACTGCAGAACTACGTGTGTAAATAGATTTGGCGGGAATACGAAATTAGATTTTTTCCTTACCGAAATAGAGTAAGATGCCCCAGAATCGCTTGTAAGTGGATCGATTTTAATCTGTTTAACATCACTTCCAAGAGTTACCGAGTATTCAGTGGTGTTCGGATGGAATTTCGGGGTTAGTTTTCCAGGAGAAATAGAAAGCTTTTCCAAGTCGGCGTTATCCATGTTGCCATGCCACGAAATGCGCGAAGAGGAACTTTTCGGGGACCTGGGTTACTAGGTCACGCAACTGATTATTGCGTGACAGAAAGTAACGAAATGAACTTGAGTGCTGTGGACTATTGTGGCATCTTTTAATCAGTCCAAAATCGGTCAAAATAGGCGTAAAAGTATCTATTCAAAGCATTTTCAACCGTTTCTGGTTCTGGTAGGCGTAAAAGTACAAGATCGGGGTAGTGGTGTAAGCATACCTTTTCAATCGCGTTTGGCGAGAAGAAGAGAGACCCTGGGAACGAGGTTGACGTATTATGTCCCCAGGTCCACAATGCGTGAAAATCGATCGATGTTACTATGTCTACTATGGACTTGCAGTATCTTTAAAAACAACAATAAAAACTAAAACGATTGTAACGAAAAAACCCGAACAATTTAATTAAATAACAAAAATTTTTCATTTCATTTACAGTGTTATTTTATACATGGATTTTTTTCATTGTTTTTCCATCAATGGCGTTTAATACAGTTAGGGCCTCCACAGACTAGAGAGATAGTTGTCGACAACTATTTAGTTGTCGATCAGAAAAAAGCAAAAAAGCCAGTGTGTGAAGCTAGTTATCGATAACTAAGGGCCTTAGTTATCGATAACGAGCTTCACACACTGGCTTTTTTGTTATCGACAACGTTTAATGATCGAAAACTAAATAGTTGTCGACAACTATCTCTCTAGATAGTCTGTGGAGACCCTTATCAGTTCTTGCAAATTACGTTCTTTGGGACTAAGATAAAATAAGAGTTGTTACAAACAACAACTTCTTATGTTTGTTCTAGCTTTCTGCATATTTACAGCTTTTTGCTCTATCTTCTACAAATATAAAACATTTTTAACTCGTGAATGTGAAAGCAATGAACGGGTTATAGTGAACTCTCTCTAAGACGGACACCATCGGGACCGGCACAAACTGTCCGTCTTAGAGAAGTATCCGCTTATAGAGAGTTTAGATACAGTAACATGACTGAAAAATGGCGCGCAGGGACCAGCACCAAGTGTCCGTCTTACAGAGGTGTCCGTTTTATAGAGGTGTCCGTTAAGAGAGAGTTGACTGTATAGCATTTGGTGGACAAAGTTTACTTGGTCGGTCGATCGATGGGCTGTAAACTCTAATCGCTCTATTAATTTATGCATATTAAATTATTCATTCACGAGTTGGCTCATAGGACACTTTGATTACCAGTCGCTTTCTTCTTATATAAACGCGGGGATTAAAGAAAAAAATCTTATTGTCGCTATACATGTAAAAAAATAGACCATTTCTATAGTTGCGCCTTTTACCTCTGTTTCAAAACGAGTCCTGGTACGAGCCATTCAAATGAAAATGTGTTTGATTTGCATAAAAATAAACATACGAGCTATAAAACTAATTTCCTTACAGCGGGACTCGTTTTGAAACAGAGGCAAAAGGCAACTCGGAAATGGCTTCGACTTCGCTACTAATGAATTTTCGGGCATATTATTCCTGTACAGTCTCTGGCATCTATAGTTTGTAAGAAATGCTAAGACTAAAAAAAAAAAAAAAAAATGCTAAGACTTGTACGTTATTAAAAAAAAATCAACCAAACTTTTTTTTCAGGGTTCGAGCCAGCTTTTTCCGTTCTTGTAGGGCTGGACTTTCGATTGAGTCATTCAAAGTCAACTGTTGAGTGTTGGCAATTAACTGAGCTACAAACGATACCGGCGAGTTATTTCTCGGCCCAATGCCGCTCGGCATGTCTTGTTTGCTCTCGGCCTCAGAAATGACGTCAGTCATGGGATTTGTTTCTTTATCATTTGCCGTATCAGCTGTATGCTGAACGCTCATGACCTTCTGCTGTGAACGGCTGACCGTTTCTGGCTCCCACGAGCTGGCAGCAGAAATCGGTAAATGAAACACTTCTTCGAACTTCTCTTCATCTAAACTGTCGTCAGCACTCTGTCCAAATGGCGCTATACGAGGCCCACTGTTCTCCGTCCTTGAGAATCGTTCACGTCGTTTTTGCGATGGTACATGATATTTCTGCATTTCCTGGTTTTCTACTTGCCCCGTGTCGTTCATTTTACCATCCCTTTTGTCCGTGATCACTACTTTCTTGATTTCTCTCTCATTCTTTTGCTGTCGTATGCGTGACATCTTTAGACGAATGCGTGAAATCTTTTGACGAATGCTTGGCTCTGATGAATAAGATTCGTCATTCCCTCCTTCACTTTTGAGGCCATCATTTCGCTGCGGGAAAATGCTGGTACGTTGGGAATATTGTTCCATGGTCTTTATTTTGATGATTTCTTCGCCTTTTATTTGCCCAGCAGAGCCTGGCATTGCAGGGAATTGTGAAACTGGACGCGCGGACTGAACGGTTTTTAAATTGCGTCTCTGGAGCAAACCGCCACCTTGCATCAGGCTTGGTCTCCTTTTAACTTCGTCTTCTTGCTCTATGTCCAAGTCCTTGTGTGTTGGATCAAAGTGTGACTTCTTTGACTCTCCTTGACGATGGTGTGCTGGTTGTGGATGGGGGAAGTGTGCGACTTCGGTTTTCTTCCTAGCCACTGAGTCAGTCTCCGCGGAGTCAGACTGTTCTTGGATTGTAGGCCATTGGAATTCGGATAGCAATTGTGCTGGAGCTGAGTACGGCTTTTTGGTCGGTGATGCACGGACCGGTGATATCTTGGGGAATGGTGAAACTGTAGGACACGACTGAGCGGCTTTTAGTTTGCGCTTCTCGAGCAAACCACCCACTTTACAACCCTGCATCAAGCTAGGTCTCCGTTTAATTTCGTCTTCTTGCTCTGTGTCCAAGGCCTTGTTTGTTGGATCAATGTGTGACTTCTTTGACTCTCCTGGGCAATGGTGCTGTGGTTGTAGATAAGAGAAGGGTACGACTTCGGTTTTCGTCTTGGTACTCATCTTGCTATCCACAGAGTTCTCCGCGGAGATAGACTGTTCTTGGATTGTAGGCCATTGGAATTCGGATAGTAATTTTGCTGGAGCTGAGTACGGCTTTTTGGTCGGCGATGCACGGACCGGGGATATCTTGGAAGGCGACCATTGAGGCAAAGGAGTCGAACGCGAGTTAGTAGTGCGGCAATACGGCAGCTTGTTACCCTGTCGAGCAGTCACCAGCGACACATTGTCAATTGAGATTAATTCTTGAGGGGACCTTGGAGTACGTTTTGCTTTGAACAAGCGTGATTCGTTCTCTTGGAAATGACGGTCTCCCTTGGTAGGCGAACCCAAATTCCTCTGTTTTTCTATATTGGGTCCGATAGCAGACAGACCTTGCTTTCCCTTAGCTTTTGGTATGGCCCCTTGTAAGCGATAGATCTTCTCGTCTACGACCCACTCTTCAGGCTCTTTCGACATGTTACCTTCTTTGATCTGCTTTGCCATAACGCCAGTGCGATCAGTTGCAAGCTGTAATGAATCGAAGCTAAAAGGTGCCTTATAAAGGCATTCGAAATGAAGTTCAACAAGTTGTTTCACATCCCCTCTAAGTTGTGCCCGTCAGCCAATCACATTACGAAGCTGAAAATATCAAAAGAATTGCCGTTAGTAGCTGTTAGTTAAATTTCTAACGAAAGACGATCGAAATCTACCGATAGACAAGCCGTTGATTTTTCGCTTTTTCAGTACAATAAAGATTATTGTTGTGACGTCAAGAATCCTAATAATTCGAGCGGTAAGGACACGCTGTACTATTTGATTGGTCGCGTTTGCAATAGGTTTGTAATTAGGAGAGGGTGTGGTATCCGGGGACCTACGCACTCAAAACCAGGCGTTAATTAACCGCTGTTAATTACTTCCTGACAATTTCGCAACTTTGTAGCGAGTAAAGAAGCTCTGGCCGCTCCCAGATTAATCCTTGAAGCCGATTGGCCGTCGGTGATGATTGACATTTGAGGCTTCGCTTAACTGGTTTTCAATGAATTTAATTTATCTGTATTAGTACGCAACTGCATCAAAGATTTGATGGCAAAAAGAGCCACCTACGGGCGTTGAAAAAATATGTAATATTCAATTAATTTGCAATTATAGTTTTTTAAAATTTGGAATGAACAGACGTGATGAGTTATAATTTCACAATGTTTTAATTTATTCATATTCTCCTGTCATACATATTGATGTATCTTTGTATCTCAGTTGTCAAATAAACATGTACGTATGCCACTTATTACTACGTTTTATAAACCATGTAACCAACGAGTCATTTTTAACAAGTTGCCTTTTGCCTCGGATTCAAAACGAGTCCAAAATTCAAACTCATTTTCATATGGAAAAAAAAAATACTCGTTGTGAAACAGAGCCAGGAACTCGTACAAATGGCCAATAGTGTTCTCCATTTTCAAATGAACCCAATGAAGGCTGGTGCTTGGCCAGCCGAAATATCGCTAAATATTATTTATAACGTTGTAGATCGGCTTTGATTTCGGATAATTTCAGTTTCATTCTTTGATCTGTCGGAACCGTGTTTAATGTTAATTAGGACGACTGAGGATGTGGCAATAGCGGTATTGTGATTGACCACTGATGTCAAGACTTTAATTAGGACGACTGAGGATGTGGCAATAGGGGTATTGTGATTGACCACTGACGTCAAGACTTTAATTAGGACGACTGAGGATGTGGCAATAGGGGTATTGTGATTGACCACTGATGTCAAGACTTTAATTAGGACGACTGAGGATGTGGCAATAGGGGTATTGTGATTGACCACTGACGTCAAGACTTTAATTAGGACGACTGAGGATGTGGCAATAGGGGTATTGTGATTGACCACTGACGTCGACTTTAATTAGGACGACTGAGGATGTGGCAATAGGGGTATTGTGATTGACTACTGACGTCAAGACTTTAATTAGGACGAGGATGTGGCAATAGGGGTATTGTAATTGATTCACTGACGTCAGAATTTAATTACCGACTGTAACCTAATTTCTTCCAGTTTCGCAATCGTGCTGACCTGACGCTAATGGCTTTAATAGCTACCTGTGGCAAACCCTGTGGCACTAATTTTATTTCTTTCTTTCAGGAACCGCATAAAATGTTCTAGCAAAGAAATTCCAGCAAAATGTTTTTACGCAAAAATGAACTCCACTTTTGAAGTTGAAAAGCTATAGCTATCGTTGCTTCGACCATTACTGATTGCAGTTTGTTGTTGTTGATTGCCCTGATAGTATGTTACTGTAATAAACTAATAAACTAATAATTAAACCTTGATTAACGTGTTTACGTTGTTTTACATGTATTTCGAAATACATGTAATCAACTGAAAAGGAAATTAACAATATTGTTAATTGTTATAATTATTTGTAATTGATAATTAGTGGCAGGTTCACATCAGCTTTATAAGCTGCCTTTAATTTAACCTGCGTCACCAAATAAAGTATGTATGTTGTATTATACGAACACGTCGTAATTCCAATTATTGTAAGGCACTTGCTGAAAATCGCAAAAATTTATTCCTTGCACGAAAAACCAGTATCCGTCAATCGTAATAGTAACTCGATTTAAAACTAGGAATTTCATCATGAAAGTGCATTGCTGGCGACACGAATATCGTCCTTTATATACTGAAAGAATCAAAGAACTAAGATGGTGCTAAAGTAGAAATATTTCTATCAGTCTACAAACGATTTTGCAAGCAGCCAAAACTGCGATGTTCATCTGGTTCAAGGATGTTCAAGCAGCTTCAAGGAATGCTTCCGAATGCTACATTAACTATTGAAATGTGTTGCAATCCTTATAAATAATTATCAGAAACATATCTAGATCATAGGAAGTTGAACAATAATGGTTTGATTCTGTAGAATAGCACTCGACAAATGACAGGAATCCATTAGGAAGTGAGGATGACGAACGACAGCGAGGATGGAAATGGATTGCAATATGGATTTTTGAAAAACTGTCAGGATGTCAGTTTTTCAAAGTTTCAAATTTGGCTCGGAAATCTTTGAAATTTTGCAAACATTTTGTTGCAGTATGGAATTTCTTGAAGAAATTGCTTTTTATCATTTAGTTAGAGTTTATTAAGTTCTTATTTCATAGATTTAGGGACCATTTTGTGCATTTATAACAGTTTTGAGCAAATACGCCGGGACAGTGTCCCTTTAAAAACCAAGAACTGAAAGCGATTGTCGGTTTATTATGAATTAGGACAACTCTCCAACAATGACGCCACGACTCCAAAACAATGCCGCATGCGTTCGGGTCTATTAAAATGCTTTCGAACAACAAGACAGCATTTTAAATAAAATACGATTCAATTGACTGGGTATATTTAGCAAGACCTTAAGGTTGGTCTTCAACTCTGCTCCATTTTATGATGTTATGTAAAACAGCTGACCGCCCAGAATATTAATGAGCCACCGTCGATCGACACAGCGGTCAAACGTGACGCGCCTGCGCAGTTCCCGCCAAAACCCCACTGCGAAATGTCCTAAATTTACGAAGTCCTCCACTTCTCGACACTTTAAAGCTCAAACTTAAGAAATTTACTGAAAACGTAAGCTTTATACTCGGAGTACGCATCGAGAATTTAAGAATTGTTATCCACCAAGTGTCTCAGCTCGTATTTTGGTTTACCACTGCATGTCTTATAACGTTTCCTTATAAACTTCGCGGCCATTACGCCGCCATTACGCTTCAATCTCTTGCAAAATCAAGACAGCGAAAACCGGAAGTAGCGCCGAATTTTTGCGTTTGACCGCTGTGTTTGGCAAAGAACGGTGATGATTTCTACATTATGTCAATCTCGTTCCCAGAGTCCTCGTTATCCTTGTCCAGCGGCCAACAAAGAGCTCTGGGGGGAAGCGATCAGCCATAACAGGATTCTTGGACTTCCGGCTCTACTGCGCATGTGTTCGACCCCATGTTTCAATCGTGAACGGACGCCCAATCTTGTTCCCAGAGTCCTCGTTACCCTTGTCTAGCGGTGGAGCGGCCAACAAGGACATCTGGGGGTAAGCATTCCGCCTGACTTGCGCAGTAAGACCGGAAGTCCAATAATCTTGGCGTCCGTTAGTTGAAACATGGGGTCGAATGTCAATGTCCCTTGTCAAGGAAAACTTGCTCGTGTGGAAGGGGCTTTACACGGATGTATGCATGAACTGGCTGTTTTCACGTTCGCCATGCTGAGACAACACACAGAAGACCACAGAAATATTAAGAATGCTTTATTACTTTCATGTCAATAATGAAGACTACACTTGTACTCCTCGCACGTTTTTTACATTAGAAAACACATGTGGCGTGAATCATCTTTAAACCGTTTCATACTTCGACGCGTTTACAAACCTTATAAATATTCAAATAGAGTACAAAATCCCACCATATCATAACATAGTTAATAGAGGGAAATGGTTATGAAGCCCGGCAAACTTCAAAGGAGCAAACAAAAAGGCCAAGATTTATGTTGGAAGGTCCATGACAGTGCACATCTTTTGTTTTGAGCTCATACACTATGCATGAATTACGTAATCGCAACGTTCCTATTGGTTAGTTGTTTGAACACACGTAACCACCTATTGTATTTTGTCAGGTTTTGTGCACGGTCAACCCCCAAAATAGCGAACAAAAACATATAACAAAGAACTTTGCCGGGCTTCATAACCATTTCCCTCTATTAACTATGATCATAATTATGTAAAACGACTTGAGTATACAAATCCAGTCTGATCATTCCAAAGGTACCACGCCCTCGCACGTGTATTTAGTAAAGAAAGTACGGTAAACAAAACTTTGACTGATATATCAACACAGAAGTCAAAATATACATTTTTAATATCCTTTCTCTGTACAGGCTCACAAAAATAATACATGGCATCGTGAACAGACCGCAAACAGATCACGTGACGTGCATGACGTGAACGCACGTGCAACACGCGAAGGAGCTGCGACACTTCACCATAAAACACACACTAGTCACGTGGTTGGTCACTCGGGTGTTTTTTTTTCCCAAGGATTAAAACAGGCTTCATCAAGTAGACGCATTTCTAGCGTTGAAATCGATGTACAGTCTCCCGATCGAAAACACTTGTCCAGCTGTCGAGATGTGGTAAAATCAATTACTTGAGCTTTATTTTGATGGCGTTTTTAATCACGGGAATCTGGTTTGCAGGGGGTGGGTCCTCCTCGATAAGCTCTTTTTCAAGATCCTACAATGAAAACAGATAAGCTCACTAATTAGCTAACAAATATGTGTAAAGTGAGTGACACAAATCCAACTACAATATTTCCTGTAACCCAGGGTTCTCCTTTTCAAATAGAGTTGGTGAAGAAAAATTGAAAACAGGCAGAGAAATCAACAACAATTCTTTATAAACCCAAGGATTGTTTTCAGTGGAAATTAAAGTTGCAGGCGAAGGACATGTTGACAGGTGGCGAAAATCGCCTGTCGCCTGCAGAAAAGGAAAACCCTGGTAACCATGTAGAGACTACATGGTTACATGAGATAAAAACACAAGTGTTTAGAAGCAAGTCTTATGAGACTGATGGAACATACAGTACAAACGTTTGATCATGCTGTTTGTACGACTAGCGCAATGGTAAAGCAGAAAACAGTCACAATGTAATCTAAATTAAACACAAAACAAAATCTGCCTTTGTGAAGCTCGCTTCTGTTTACAATGATCTAGTACCAAAATGCAGAGAGTACAAGCAAGAAAAGCATTTAAAATCATTTTTAAACACCCGTAATGGTATTCAGCAATGGTATATTGTTACAGTGGATCTCCGCATTATTCCGTATATAAAGGTCCGGTCAAACGGTCACAACATTTGTCACAACATTCTCACAACATTTGTTGTGACATGTTGTGACCATGCCGGTCAAACGGCCACAACATTGAACAACCTCACAACATTTCAAGAACAAAAGAAATGTTGTGACGATGTTGAGACAAAGTTTAAATGAATTCAAACTCTTCACAACACCTCACAACATTGTTGCGAGGGGTGGTCAAACGGTCTCAACATCGGCTCACAACAAATGTTGTGAGAATGTTGTGAGAATGTTGTGACAAATGTTGTGACCGTTTGACCGGGCCTTAACGAACCCCTTTATAATGAAGTCCCCGCTATAACGAACCACATTCTTCAGCCTGGCTGGCCAAAGTTACAGTATAATACAGCATTGCTGGTTTGCAACCATTCCCGAGAGATTTAAATGACAAAGACCCTGGCGGCCATGTTGGATGACAGGAACAATAAAGCTAATTAGAAATCTTTTGTTAATGGTCATCCAACATGGCGGCGATGACGTCAGTTGCAAACCAAGAATATGGAACAGAACCCCGATATAACGAATCCCCGCTATAACGAACACACATTTTTCCCGATAGCTCGAAAGTAAACTGATCTACTCACCGCGTTCGCAGCATGGAGTTGGTCTTGTTTCATCTTTTTGTTTTTCTCCTCGTTTGTTGGAGATATCGATCGTTTGACGGCACCAGATACAATGCTCTTTGATTCCTCAGGCTTGCTGGTCTGTTAACAGCAAAATAAACACATTTTCGATTATATTTGGTTTTCCCCGAAAGACTAACTATGTCAAACACAAAAGTGTGAATTTCCCTGCCTTTCACTGACTGTAAAATTTAGAATAGACCATTCTCCAAAATGGCCGCCGTAAATTCATATTAAACTGAGCGGAAAATCAATACCAGCACCTGAAAGACCACCTCTTGCTTGGCAATCGTATGAAGTTTGGTTAGGTTAGGTTCTACCTGAGTCGAGAAAACAACTTCCGCTTTCTCGACTCAGGTAGAACCTAACCTAACCAAACTTCGTACGATTACCAAACAAGAAGTGGTCTTTCAGGTGCTGGTATTGATTTTACGCTCAGTTTACTTTGAATCATTTTGAATTTGCGGCGGCCATTTTGGAGAAAGGTCTATTGGTTTGAAATTTCTCAGAGTATGCCATGCGGAAGGCTAAACATGTCAACACGTTACTTACATCAACCAGGTTATCAATTTTGCCGTCTCCTGTCTTTGTGCAGTTTTCACCCGTTGAAGAGCCCTGGGTGTCGCTTTCGATCTTTACCTGCTGGCAAAGAGTTAAAAGTAGGTTGTTAACCTTTCAGCCCGAAACAGGAAATATAAATAATTCTCATTACTGATTGATACACATTTCTTTGTGTTTCAGTTGTGAGGATTTGGTGCTGCATCAAGACAACTAGATCTACTACTAGATCATGATTTTCTTTAATATTTGCGGTTTTGATATTGTAACTTAGGGCCTATTTACATGGAGAGAAGTTGTCCCTGGTAGGAGGGTTATCCTCACCCAGAGCCATCTTTTACCGAGCGTTTATATGAAAAAAGTTGTCCCTGTTGACCGAGCCAAAACCTGGCCCTCTCGGGTTCGCGCATGCACTATATGTCCCTGGTAGGTGAAACAACAATAGCCGTAAGTGTTTATAAGTGTTTATATGGAAAAACGTTGGCCCGCCCCCCAGGGTCACCCTACCTTCAAAGCGAGTAACCCTCCACCCAGGGTTACCCTGCCCCTCGAACCAGCTTTGCGATTTCTCATGTAAACGGTTCGCTGCTATTTATAAAGAAATGTATGAAAAGTTCTCTCGCCCGGGGTTACTCGGCATGGCGGGTGACCCTCCCACCAGGGACAACTTTTCTCCATATAAACAGGCCCTGAGTCAAGCCAAGAAAACCAAAACTAAAGCTCAAACTGATTGGTTTTCAATTGAGTGTCGAAAGTACCCGGATTCGCTTTGGTTTTGTTTTACTACGCTCTGTGATTGGTTAAAAAAAACTTGTGCCAACTGCTCAACCAATCAGATGCAAAACCAAAACCAATCGTGACTTGGTCACACGCGTTTTCCCGCGCTTGGCGCCGGTTACGTGTATTTGCTTCGAGTTCTGATTGGTTCATTGTGTTGTTTATGTTTGTTGTGATTATCCACTAATTGTTTTGGTTTTGGTTTTACGACACCCAATTGAAAACCGCTTTATACAACTAAAATTAAACCCCAAACAGTTCTTTTTAGTTTCCTCCGTTGTAATCATGAAAAAGGCTTAGACCCACCTCACTTTGGATGCGTTTTTCTCCATCTACGATACTTTTATCTCCTACGTTAGAAGAATCGCCAGACATCTGATTGAAAAAAAAAATATACAGGTACAATATATAAATAGTACCTTATGAAACGACAACAGCATTAATGTACATAACAAGGTAAAAACATCGTTTTTGTGGCTATATGTGATGAAAAAGAGTGATGTAATGTAGTGTAATATAAAACTAATTAAAGTGTCAGTCGTTCTAGCGTTGTACACACTAATTGGTGACACTAATTAAAAACTACACTAAAAAATTACTAGCCTGCGTGCAGACGTCTCCTATTTCGCGTGAAGCAAGGAAATAGGAGACGTCTGCACGCAGGCTAAAAAGTCAAGCATGCAATACACAGAATACGCATTTAGCACAACATTATTTAAAACAAAACTCACTTTGCTTTGGTCCGGCTCATCTTCCATTTTAACCTTTTTCTGTGGAATTTCGTTAGCAGCAGCCGAAGTTGGCCGTTTCTTTCCACGATCACCATTAAGCGAATTAGCCGAACTAGCCACCTTCAAACAAGAAACACAGTATCAATAAACAGTACGGAAATCAAATGATTGCAGTATTTCACTAGAATAGGACACGAGAGGTCCTACATGTACATGTACCAAATGACATTGACTTGTAACAAACCGTGGTTTCCGCATCGTCCATTCGACGTTTCTTGCTGGCCTTTTCCACTTCTGAAGGAGAACCAGCTCTCTTTAACCCGGCGGGCTGAGGGGAGATACAAAAAAACTTATTTAATCTACATGTACTACCCTGTTAAAATTGAACTAAATAAACTCGTTTTGCATCATGAATAATAAAGCCAGCTCAGAGGGTAAGTTGAAGGTGAGCTACGTCACGGCTTGTGCATCTTAAAGAATTTATAGCCTAACATTTTAAAGTTCGTCGTTTGCAATCCGTATGAATCTTCTCCATCCTAAACCATCCTTGTTCCTGTATGGTTTCTTATTACCTCTTTGGTATTTTTCTACCTTAGTAAACTAATATTTTTAGACTTTCTTCAATTTGACAATGCATATCGGCAAAAATGATTTGAATATCGTGACATAGCTCCTTTAATTGCAAGCAGCTGTATGCACGTAGCTAACTTACGCATACCTTGTCTTGTGAAGCCGCTGACGGCTGACTTGGAATCGCAGTTGTATCTGATGATGTCACTTCACCAATGGTTGAAACAGATGACGTCACGGTGGTGTCTGCATTGACTTTTTTGTCGTCTGAACTACTAACAGCAGCTAAAAGGGAGAAATTTATTTAAAACCATTAATTACTAACAAGAACGGCGATAGCCCGAGAAACAGATGTCTCTTTTCACGCGCTCAATTATTTTCCCAGCTGGAGAGAAATCTGCGATTCGTCTACAAAATTCTACACTGACGATACAGCTCTACAAGAGATCCATGTAGTGCCTTGCAGTCTCTGATTGGCTGTTGCTCGGTTTTGAATTTTTGCGCGCAAGTAACAACCAATCAGAGACACTTGCACGGATCTCTGTAGAGCTACGTCATCAGTATGGAATTTTTCTGGTCGAATCTCAGACGTATCTTGAGCGGGGGGTGGGGCAGGATTAAGTACACTTTAAAACCTAGTTCAGGGATCTACAGTAGGTGTTGACTCACTTATTTCCTCGCTGTTTTCACTGCTTCCAGTCAAGTCTACACTTTCATTACTAGGCTCTGAAGTAATCTCCAGGCTCAGGTCACTAGCATTCAGCGTTGAATCAAGAGACATGTCTGCTTTAGCTTCTGGCTTTACAACAGCAGCAGCAGCAGCAGCAGCAGCAGCAACTGCTGGGGCCTAATATGAAAACAAAGCATCGTGATAAATAAATTATCATAAGAACAGCTTAGACAAGGACTGACTCTGTTCTGTTACAAATCACTTGACAATCAACTTAGTTTCAGAGGCTGGTGGATGGCTTTTTTGTTATGTTACTGCATGTAGGTTATATTGCACAGCCGAACCTCCACTAACGGACACCTCCTGTAGGTGGACACCTCTGGTAAGCGGACACTTGGTCATGTTCCCAGCTACATACAAATCGATACAAACACTACATTTTTAACCTCCCATAAGCAGACACCTCTCTTAAGCGGACACTTTTTCTGGTCCCGAGGGTGTCCGCTTACGGGAGGTTTGTCTGTATTATGTTTCGTTATGTTAGGTTATCGTGGGGAGCATGGATGGCGCAGTGGTGAGAGCGCTCGGCTCCCACCAATGTAGCCCAGGTTTGAATCCCGGACCCAGCGTCATATGTGGGTTGAGTTTGTTGTTGGGTCTCGTCCTTGCTCCGAGGGTTTTTCGCCGGGTACTCTGGTTTTCCTCCCTCCTCAAAAACCAACACTTCTAAATTCCAATTCGATCTGGGATCTGAGGGCCACAGGTTTGTCAGACAGTTAAGTGATGCCCTTGTTGAACAAAGTTGATTTATTTAAAATTTATTAATTTATTTTGGTATTCCTTAACAAAGGGCTAACCCCAGGATCTACTTTTCAAGAGTCTTATTATTTTGCAAGGGCAAATCTTAAATAATTGTTATTATTATTAAATCTCCAGAATTTGCAAGAGTATTATACAAATAATTAATGCATGCAATTTTTGTCAATTTAACTGCGATTTAAAGCAACAAAACACTAACCATGTATATGCACTGTTACAGAAACAAGCCCAAAAGTGTGACCACTTTTAATTAATTCACATTCTTTTGTGTGTGCAGACTATCCAATCAGACACTGAGGGAAGCTATCCTCGGTTTCTGAGTGGATAGTCTGCATGCACGAAAAAATGTTAATAAAGTTAGTGGTCACACGTTTGGGCTCCTTGCTGTAACAGAAGCTCACTTCAACCAAAACGTCCTTTTCTAACTTACAGATGGGACTATGGAGCTTTTCTTCTTCTGTTTTAGAACACTTGGTGGTAGATATTCACTGAGCTGCTTCCTACAATGATCAAAATATTAAATCTCCTTTAGTGATTGCCATACATCTCCTTTTATGTTAATTCTGAGAATTTGGACGTACATCAAGATAATATCCGTTAGTTGATGAATTTCTATATTCTCATCACCTGTCTGCTTGACAATGTATTGATATTGTAAGGAGAAGGTAGAAGTCAATCATCACTCACTTTTTGACGTGTTTGGCTTCTGTTTTCATGCCCTCCTTGAACATTTTGGCTGCTAAGGCTTGTGAATGGACTACAAGGAACCATCAAATCAGCTCAAAATTATTTCTACTATGAACATGTTTGAACAACTGTGGTTTCTTGAGTAGACTACTAGACGTTCTAAAAGTTTTATCATAATTTGACTTTCATCACTAAGTGTCAAAGGTTAACTTTTCTCGAGGGTGACGTGCGCTTGTATAAACTCAACTATTAAAGCATCGACAGTTGACTTGTGGAAGGTCTAACACTGGAGATACCTGTACATGCGCTTGTGAGCAATACTTGCATCTCATTGTCAAAACAGAATGAATAGCATTACATACCAGTATTAGTAAACATCTGAATTGCTCCTGTCAAATCTATCTTTACGTTTTCTGTGAATGCAACACAAAGTGGAAAGAGTTCAATAGAAGCTTGTTTCTGTACAGCTACAGTTCCTTTACAACATGGACATGTGCATGCACTGTAAAAGCTCTATTACATGTAAGTCCCCCGGGGGAGGGGGGTTATTTAATTTCAGACCTCAAGAAGGGGAGCTTATTAGAGAGGGGGGCTTGTCTTTATTTAAAAAGAAAATGAAACACCACTTAATCAAAGATTACTAGTTTTCTGTACATCGCTCCTCTTGGATAAAAATGCTGTTTTGCAATACAATAATTATTATTCTTATCTATTATTTATTATATTAGTCTACTGGTAGTTAGCGTAACTCTGTTTTATTCCTATTTTTGCGTGTGTGCTTGTGTCTTTGTTTGTTTGTGTGCCCGACCTTAACATGTAAATTATATATTTATATTAACTGGCTGCCTGGCATTTTTAACTTCAAGGTTATTTTGGGTAGCCAGTACCCCTATTATATTTTTCTGTCCATTTATTGTAAATACTTTCAGTAACCTGTGGGGTAAAATAAAGTTTGTTGCTGTTGTTGGGGCTAAATAGAGAGGGAGGGCTTATTTCAAATCATAAATTTTCGAGAAAATTCACATTAATTTTTCAAACTTTACTATTACACCACTAACTCAAACAGAACAAGAAATGGGTTATGTACATGTATCACCGTCTTATAAGTGTAATGTCATTTATACCCTAACTCGACGATAGTTCTGGAAATTAAAGACCACGTTTCAATTCAGAGTGAATGAAATGCCAGAAGATATAGCTGAAAAGTCATTTACATCAGCCTTACAGAAAGGGAGATGGGGACTTACCGGTAATAGAGAGGGGGGAGGGGGGCTTATTACCAAATCTGACTTCAAAGGGGGGCTTATTAGAGAGGGAGCGTATTAGAGAGGCCTGGCTAAATAGAGCTTTTACAGTGTAATTAATATGGATCTATAGCATAAACAGAAATATTTAGCAAAACAACTTTACCTTTTTTCTCAAACTGTAATCCAATAAACCATCTAGTAATGGGTGCTTCCCTGTGTGATAATAAACAACAAAATGTTTTAACCCTTTCCTCCTCGTTGTTACAGGATTACCACCCTTGAAGAAAACAAAAATTCCCCAACCTTTCGACCAAAAAATATTTTCTCTGACCACAATAAGACTGATCGAATGAAAAATAGCCAATTTAAACTAAAATAACATAATAAGTATGAAATTGCAGTGCAACTACTGCAACCGGGGCCACCTAGGCAATGAAAACTAATCACATATTGTAGAGCGGAATTGAGAAATTCAACTCAATTCCATGTTGTTGTAACGTTGTATTGAACTGAAAACTTATTAGCTCAAACAACTGAAGTTGAAATTCTTTGTTTCCATTCTGTAAAATGGTTTGGTTTTCTTTGTCTAAGTGGCCCAGGTTATAGTAGTCGCACTGTAACAGACGTCAGCTTACTTGTCTGGTTCTAATGCACCAAAGGATTTTGGTTTGACGTGAGCTAGCAAGACATACTGAGTGTTTTCCAGGTTTGATATCAGTATCCTGATCTTTGACTCGACTAAACCAATCCTGAAAAATAAATAAAAAGTTGAGTTGTGTTGTGTTGATCTTTAGAACATACATTGTATAACTTGATGGAAACAAATTTCTGAATCTCTACACAGTGGCACAGTCATCTATTTTATATCTTTTCTAATGGCATTGTAATAATTTTTATTGATTCTATATACATATATATTAAAAAAACTTACTGTAAATTTTGTAGATGCTGCAAATAATTCTTTTCTAATCGTAGATCACAGAAAATGCAATGATAATGGTTTGATTTTGTAGAACAGACTCAACAAATGACAGGAAGCCATTATGAAGTGTAATGTCTTTGATTGGTTGCTGCTCCGTTTTGAATTTCAGCATGCAAGTAACGACCAATCAGAGACACTACACAGGTCTCTGAAGAGCTACGTCATCAGTATGGAATTTTTTTGGGTTGAATCTCAGACGTCTCTTGAGCAGGGGGAAAATAAACGTGCCAAGCGAGACATTTTATTATTATTTTGTTATCACTCAAAGGCATAGACTTGTTTAGTTAGCATAACCCACTGACCGACAATCAGGCAAATGCACAATCTGATTGGCTACATGGGCTGTCTAATTAACAATTGACGGCAGCTTGTCAGAGCACGCACAATTTAGAATGCATCAAATTCATTGTACAAATGTATCAAATTTAATGAAATAAAAATAATTTTTTTGTTTGGTATCTAGATCGGTCAGTGGGTTATGCTAAAACAATATTAGACGGCTCACGCTTAGCCAATCTATCGGCTGATAGTTGAAGCCCCTCGCCAACTAGCAGCCTTTAGTAAAATTCTACTAGTATACTAATGCAAATGAGACAATTGATTGGCTGAGCTACTCGTATACTATCAGCCATTAGTGTGCAGTAGCTGGAAGTCGTCTACAAAATTGCGGTTTCTTCTCGTTTCTCCGACGTTTCGGAAGAAGATTTAGAGTTAATACCAGGGCTCGAAAAAAATTGGAATTCCAGCTTGCCCTTTGGACAAGCAACTCTCAAATTTTGCTTGCCCGGGGCACCTCCCCACTTGCCCAGGTTCTCAAACTCATTAATTATTCATGAAACAACGAAAACGAAAATACACTGGTTAAGCCTTCAGTTTGGCTCTCTGTTCTACCTACGTGTACTGTAATGTGTTTTTGGTTTACTTTACTTCCAAAGTTACAAACTGGTTTGCAGGGTTGCCCCTAAGAAAAATGTCTGTGCTTGTGCCTCTCACCAGAGACACAATCTATCGGCATACATGACGTATTCAATGGTTTGCACGGCTTGCAATGCATTATGGGGCGATTTTAAAACATGGCCGCTTCTGGAGCCGAAAGAATCTTTGTTGACGTGTTTTGGCCTATATTTCTCTTAATGGAAGCAAAACAAGACCAGATAAATTGTTTTTAACTTTAATTTATTCTGCGACTGATTTTATGGCAAAGTTAGAACTGAAAAAGCAGGTTTCCCAGCGAACGGTAAGTTAATCGCGCACACACGTCACAGTTGTTTGTAGGCGTCTCCTATTTCCCTATTTCAGCCTATTTCCTTGTAATTTTCGTCAAGCTTCAACTCTTGATTACCCCGACCAAATGTGCTTAACATTTACTGATTTGTTTCACAAAATCGTCATTTTAACAATGTAGTTGGCAGAAGGCTTTCCTGGGCCCTTGCCCGTCGGGCAAGTAAGCAGAGAAAGTTACTTGCCCGACAGGAAAATCTACTTGCCCCGGACGACCGGACGGGGGTTTTGTCGAGCCCTGTAATACTAGACAATTGTTATGATTTTTACTAAAACAATAATTGTACATCATTATCCAAAAATAAAATATAAATAATGAATCAAACCCAACTCACCACTCTAGATGATCCTCTTCACAGTTTGACAGGGCACTTAACACGATATAATGTCTGAAATGTGGAGAACAGAATTCACCAGCAATAAATGAAGCTGGCAGGGCTGCACATTGTACATGCTATCCATGGATCCAAATTTATCACAGGTCAGAGATTTACTTTACTAAACTTTCAAGCCATTAAACTCCGATGTCAGCAAAGTTACATGTACATAGAAAATTGGGCATTTTGATTTTGGGCAAGGGGAATATTGTGAGTAAAGAAAATTGCAATAATTATTATTATTATTATTATCTGTTGCTTAGAAAATTATACTAAAAACTTAAAAGTCTATTGAAATTTGACTGAAAAATAATTCAAGAATGCACAAAAATGACATGTTCAAGTAACTCTTTTGATGCAGTATTTTCACAATGGAATCATAAATAATTAATGGTGCAATGCAAATAATTACATCTTCAATGTTTAATCATTAAAAATATTTTTCTCTTTCCATAGTTAAAATTTGTTGGTTAGACTTTGCTGTTGTTTTGCTTGTAGAATAAAAAAAAAATCAATAATATTAGTATTAACTATGAGCACCAAAAAATGTTGATTCAGCTTTTGCTGTACGTAAATAATTTCAATATCTCCATCTTTGTTGAGGCAGGTGTTGTTGGCGAGAACAGATCATCAATCAAACACCACACTACCAAAGTAGAGTATTATTTTTTATTGCAACAATTCTAAGAGATACATTTAGATGATACAAGCCGGCAGGGTACGACAGGCTTAACGTTACATTCAGACACACAAAACAAGAAGAGATCAAGTACTTGTATTTGCTAAAGAAGTTGGGTGGTTGAAACAGCACGTCCAGGTTGACTTGCCAATCAAAACGTCACTCGTAATTCTTAACCCTGCAATGAAAAAATGGTCAGAGCTTACTGTTAAGTCTGATACCAGCGATAAACCCCTCCCCCCAAAAAATAAGCCCCCAAAATCTCAGATACAGCACCCTCTCCCCCAAATATGTTCAGATTGATTTCTTGTGATTATTAGCCCCTTTTGTAGACCATGTTGATGCATTTTATAACATTACAGTAATATGTGTTCATTTGATTATTTTGAGAGCTTTATGTTTAGAAAGTTTTACCAGGAAGTACATTGTATTGTTATGTGCACCAAAAATTTGTTCTGATAATAAGCCCCTCTGAGGATAAGCTCCTCTGAAAATAAGTCCATCCCCCCCCCCCCCCCCCCAAGTCCACTCACTCACTGTAAATCCCAGGAAATCAGAATTTTAATTTTTGTACGTTGTCAGTAGAAGAGATTTAAAAGTTTTGGAGTAGTTCCGATCCAATGATGCTCCATGTATCTACAGTGGCACCATAATCAATAGCTGTTATTACAGTTGAGCCTGCAGTCAAATATTCTTTTGTTTTCAAAAGCATGCAAACAAGGCCACTGGGTCAAGACAATGCCAGATTAGCCTGTGTACATCTGCCTCCTCCCCTCAAAAAAATTGTCCTCTCTCGCCGATTTTTCCTGGAGGGGGGAGATGACGGATGTGACACAGGCTATGCCAGATTGACCCTTTCGCCTCGTTTGCATGTCAAACCGCTGACATCTGTAATAACAGCTATTCCTTTAGTACTAATCTGTATGTCCAAAATTGCGAAAGAGCAATAAGCAAGTAAATATTTTAAGAAAGACAACGACACTTTTAAATTTAGAATACATGTTTCAGATGTACAACATCCATCGTCAGTCTAATCTGTATGTGTATACATGTAACTTACCATTTACTTACCGTATACATGTAACTTACCATTTTCAAATTCTTCATTCATAATGGTTCTTGTTGTCATAGAGACATTGAATGTAGAATTCTGCTGTGGATAAGCTGGTGTAATGATTGGCATCAAGTGATATCGGTCTGCTGGATTTGTCTGTAGATACAAACATAGACATCCATTTGATCAATTATACGTCTAGCACAAAAATTATATACAATGCAGTTCTACAGAGAACTGTGTTGTCCTCGAAATGGTTGTTTATACTTGTGCGAAAAAATTCAAAACCGCGAGAAACATCTAGTTAGAGACACTACACAGATCTCTATAAAGCTGTCATCAGTATGGAATTTTAAATGTGTTGAATCTTGGCGGGGGAAGAATTGATTGCATGTCTGAGAGAGTGATGTCTGTTTACTCAGGTTGTACATGTACATGTATGTTATGTTATAGATGTTATTAAACTAGCATGAGGTCCATATTGGGGAAATATTGGTCAAGCTTTTTTTTTCTGCAAGTTTATGGACCGAGCTGAAGGCTTGCAAAAAAAAAAGAACTCGACCAATATTCCCCAATACGGACCATGCTAGTTCAATAAAGTTTTTATTTTATAATGGTTCTTTTAAAACTTTGCTGATAAATTAATGCAACCATTTTAGGTTAACACACAAGCTCCAAAATTAAACATAAATTATACTTGCATTTTTCAGGCCACTTTGCGAAGAGTTTAACCGAAATTGTCTACCACAGATAAGGAAAAAATGTTTGTACTTAATAGAAAACAGTTATCTTTTGTTCAATGTTTCAAAAAGAAATGAGGCAAAATGAGTTTGTGAGCGGTCCATCTTAGCAGTCCATATATTGAAAAATGTGGACCCCTCAGGGAACCAATCAGAATGTTCCTTTTCAACATGGACCAGTTTGCCATATAATAAGTATATATGTATTTACCCTTGGGTCCCACACTGGAAAATTAAATCCCAGTTTGTTGTCACTGGGAGGAGTGATGTTCTTTAGCAGCACAGGGTTTGGCCACTCCCTACAAGATTAAAAATAATAATAATAAGAAAAATATTTCAACAATTTTAATTGAGTCAGCTATCAAAACATCTTTAAATCGCTTTTGACCTACCATTTTGAAAACACAAGGAAGAATTTTTGGAGTAGCGTAGCTGCCAAAGCATTTGGATACAACTGACACGTGCGAGCCACCAACATGGCCCAGGATACACCACCAAGGAAACCTAATACATTGGAGTAGATCCCACGATCTAACGAAATATGAAACAGCAGAAATTGGTCAATATAATATTAATATTGCAACAAATTCTATGAATAATGATATAAATGATCTGCATCTTCTATTGTCATTTAGACAAAGTTTAAAACCTACTTTTTGCCCACAACTTGACTGCTCTCAGTGTAAGCCGGAAGTTTTCTATGTTGGGAACTAAGTGCAGAATTTCATCTGTGACGCGACAACCTAAAAAGATAAATCAGATGCAAAACCTAAGAGGTACTAATATAATTAGCTTCACGTTGTGTCTTACAATGTAATAATAATTATATTAAAAAAGTTAGTGACAACCAATCAGAGACACTGCACAGATTGCTGTAGATGTGTCATCAGGGAAATGTTGGGAATAAATCTCAGACGTCTCAATAAGCTGTGGAAGATGATTGTTGATGTCAATTTAAGCTACTGTTAGTGTAGGAATTCTGTAGTGCAACCAAGCAATACTAAAGCCCCCGACACACTAGGCGATTTTATACGCTTGTCGCGGAGATTGGCGAAAATCGCCAAGTGTGCCCGCTTCTGCGACGGTGAATTTCGCTAGCGATTTTGATCGCCGCAACCAGCGATCAAAATCGCCAATGTCTGGCATGTCAGATATCGGCGATAAAATTTGCCAGCAATCGCCAGCGATTGCCAAGTGTGTCCGCTCCTGCAATTGAAATCGTTACTCGCCAACTATTCAACCAAGCGGATTTCGCGATTTCTGAGAATGCCTTGGGACCAAATCGTCAGAAAAATCGCCGGAAAAATCGCCAAGTGTGCCGCAGCACGCAGCAACGAAATTCGCTGGTGACTTTTGCTGGCGATCAAATTCGCTGCGACGAGTGTATAAAATCGCCTTGTGTGTCGGGGGCTTAACACGCCTTACCATTTAAACTTCTAACACACTTTGGATCCAAGTTTTTAAGCAAGTTCTCATCTAAAAGACTCAAGTCATCTGGCACCTCAGGCAGAGCTAATCTTGCAAACAACAAGTCCATCTGAATGATAATAATATTATTATTGACACATGCTGTTCAGTATAGTATAAAAAATAAATAAATAAATAAACAACTTTATTTAAGTGTCAGAGGATTTAGCACTGCTGTACTAATAATATTGTGGACACTGTAAATAATGAACAAACAAATATTGTAATTTAAATTATAACATAAACTTGTTAAGAATCCCAACTGGTGGGAGGCTGTCCAGTTGGCTATTTATAAGCATGATGAGGAGTTGAACTCGGGACTACCGAGAGCAAATCCAGCTAGTGGCAGGATGGAGGATTTGAACCAGGGACCTCCAGATTTCAAATCCAGCGCCCTAAACCACTCGGCCACGCCGAGCTGAATGATTTTACAACTTGCAATCAGCAAAACTTTAGTCTAGCAACTGTCATTTGGGTCGTCACGGAACAGTTCTTCTCCACAACAGCTAGTAACACAAAACTTTACTCTCAATCCTCAGTTTAATCGGATAACACTTATATTATAAAATATACTTCAATGACATCCTATTTTATTGTTTATTACATGTAGTTGGAAACAGGTTCAATATGATTCCATTACAGAAAGGTATAAAGACTGATTGCGTAAATGGTGCCAAATTGAATAACAATACTTAAGAAAACCTTAGCCTCGTGTTATGTTTCCAGACAAAGGATTTCTCCCACCAATAATGCGAGGCTTAGGTTTTCTAAAGTACTGTTATTCAAATTTGGCGCCATTTATGCGATTGATTTATTGGCTGTGGTATCTACAGGTACATAAATTATTCATTTAATTTCCATGATCAACATTGCATGCATTGTACATGTACATGTACGTCTCCATACAATAAACTTTACCAATACAATTTTGTCTTGATGTGACACAAAATTCTCTGAACTCACACCAAAAGAAACATATCAGTGAGGATAATTTAATAGTACATTAGTACATAATTATGTGTATTCACTTTGAGATGGTTAACCCTTTCATTCCCAAGAGTGCTAAGTTCAAACTGAGCAAAAATCGTAAATTTCAATTTGAATGGTCACACACTAGTCTAGGGTTTCATCCGCAGACTTAAAAATTAGAACCACATTTATTGACTCAAGGTTTTACTCTGGGAGTGAAAGGGTTAAGATCAGGTATACAATAGAAAAGAACTCACCTCTATCTGGCAAAATACCAACTTGATCACAGGAACAAATGCATTTTCCACTGCCTGAAAATAATTTAGCATACAAAGTAAACTACCAGGGTACATGTATTGAACCCTCCACCAAAAAACACTCGCAAAATAGATCTACACAGTAGTAGCTAATTATTACCCTTAATTCCTTCACATCTTCATTGTTCTTGAGGATCTCGTAAAATGTTCCAAAGAAGTCAGCACGATTAACATGGCGAGGAGCGACAAGCAGCGTGTCAATATCAGCACCTGAAAAATTGAACATATCATAATTAATTTAAGAATGAAAATCAACGATATTAAAGTCGAATAATGTTTTGATGACTCCATGTCAATAAATGGGACAATAAACTATGTTACAGTGTCTGTAAGCCATAAATAAAATAATCTTTAAATAATTATTAAGACTCGCAATCTGAACAAATTTGTTGCAGACACTGTAATACAGTAAATACCCGCTTATAAGAACCTACATTTTTACAAGTCAGCCTGAATAGGTTCTTATAAATCGGGTGTTTAGTGGGAAATCAGGCTGTTTAGGTTCTTAACAAGAACCCCTGAAGGGATTACAAGCGGCCGATTTCCCGGGGGGGGGGGGGGGGGGGGCACTCCCTTATTTTCGCTATATAGGAACGTGCAGCTGGACAGGGTATGGTTTTTGAGCATTTTGGTCTGGAACAGGGTATATCAAAAGGCATTTTTGGGTATCAGGGTATCAGTTTCCAGGAGTTGGCATGAAGATTGGTAATTGATACTCTGGCATAGGGTAGATGAAGTAGACAGACGAAAGGAAACGCGTAGGAGTGTTAAAAAAGCTTTACAACTACAATTCGCAGTGCTGCTTAGTAGTTTAGCCTTTTGGGTTAGAAAGAAAATCGTTAAGAATCGTCCGGAATAGGGTATCTTTTTTCAACATTTAGGGCCTGTTTACATGGAGGGAGGGTGACCCGGGTACCCGGGTCACCCTCCCTCCATGTAAACAGGCCCTTAGTCTGGAACAGGTTCGCAAAATTAGGGTTGTTATAGCCCAGCGACACACCCCCACCCTTTTTTTTTTTGGGAGAACCCCCCGGGCCAATTTTACCTTGAGGGGAGAAAGAACAATGCACCCCTCCACCCCCTCGGTCAGTTTACTCTGAGGTTCTCCCGCCAAATCTAAGAGTCAACTTCGAACCTGCGTGACGAAAAACGTGACTGGGTGATGCAATATTTTGGCTAGCGTAAGTTTGAGCTTAGGTCAAGTTTACTGTGTAGAAAATTTTAGCTAATGTCAATTGCATCATAATCAACAAGGGCACAGATGTGTTTTCGCTCAACTTGAAAATAAATTGTGAATGAGATATATGCTGTGGAATTGTGTAAGAAAAACTGTTATGTTTTTGGGACCGAGTTTTATCGTTCGTTTAATGAGGTGCATGTATTAAACAGAACAGAAATTATCTAGTGGCTATTTATTTGCATGTATCCTGGCTACGTTTACAATGTAATGGGAAAACCCCTCACAATGCAATGCAATGTCAACTGGGGAAAGTGCAGTGAAAAAAACAAGTAGTCACGCCAGTCTCGCTAAAGTCCGCAGTTTGCGTGAAACCGGAAGCCGATTCCCCGCTGGGATCGAATAACGAGCAAAGGTCACACCGCCAAATTTAGCACATTTTGCAACAACACTGCTGTTCACTGCTGTGGGACATTTGTCTTTGCTTTTTTCAATGCGATTCCTGTAATAAACTCAATACATGTACGCACTTACACGACACTACAGTAAGCCTGTGGAAGAGAAATTCTCTACTGGCTAATTTTAGACCGAGATGCGATAACATCATGTCAACCGTGTAGAGGACTAAGGCTAGCGACATGAAAAAAAGTCCATTTCTTGAAGCGGCCGCTGCGCATGGGC
Organism: Desmophyllum pertusum; assembly: GCA_029204205.1. Taxonomy (NCBI): domain Eukaryota; kingdom Metazoa; phylum Cnidaria; class Anthozoa; order Scleractinia; family Caryophylliidae; genus Desmophyllum; species Desmophyllum pertusum. The sequence continues at coordinate 3,274,716 of MU827303.1, forward strand.
CGCTTAATTAGGTTCTTATTTTATTCAGGGGTTTAAACTGTTTGCTACTGTTCAGAATAGTACTTTAAGCCATGATTATTTACAGTAAGTGTATTGTAGTTGATGAACTCAATAGATCAGACAAGTGTTGTAGTTGTAGTAAAGTACATTTTACTCATACAATGCCTGCTTTTTGAATTAACTTAATTGGACTGATCTTACAAATAAGAACCTATTTCAAATGTCAGGCTGAATGGGTTCTTATATAACCAGGGCACGAAATTGCGCCTGATACAGTCGCCAATGCGCCCAAGTTTTCCACGTTGGCGACCAAATCCTGAAAATTAGTCGCCAAATTGGCGACTACGCCGACTAGAATTCTGACATCTTACCTGAAGTTTTCAGTTCTAACTTTGCCATAAAAAAGTCACACAATAGATTAAAGTTAAAAAACAATATTTCTCTGGTCTTGTTTTGCTTTCATCACAAGAAATATGGGCCAAAAAACGTCAACAAAAGTTTCTATCAGCTGGACTCAGCTCAGTAAACAAATCTCCCTACAATGCATTGTGAGTTGTGCGAAACCGTTTGAATACGTCATGTATGCCGATGGATTGTGTCTCTGGTGCTGAAAAAAAAAAAAAATTGTTGGAAAAAATGGCGACTAACTTTTTGTAGTTGGCGACCACTTTGGAATATTTAGGAGCCAAATGGCTCCTGGAAAAAAAAAGTTAATTTCGTGCCCTGATAACAGGGGTCTAATTTCCAAATTTCAGCCTGTAGGTTCTTAATCCACTAGGTTCTTATAAGTGGGTATTTACTGTAGATGAACATGAACAAAAACTAAGCCTCGCCCTTCTCTTCACACCGTATTGAAGCTACATGTACATCAACAGCATTGTCAATAGATACAAATGTAATATAATAAACATGGGATACCGGTAAACCCCAGTTTGAGTGATAATATCCTCTGTAGAGAATTAAATAAGCATTGCATTAGCTGATCAATGAATGGAATTTGAAATGGTCATGTTCAAAGTCGAAGTTAGCAACATGCAGCTACATTCATTGTAAATGAAAATATTTAGTTGGGAATTTTCTCGCCATACAACCACTCCACATAAAACTTAGATTCAGTGACTAACCTTTGGTATGTACGCCCAGTCTGTATGAGCCAAATGTGAAGATCTTTCCTCCTACCGTGTTCGCTACAGATTCTGGCATGTGCTGTATAAAAAAAAACCTCTTTGTCACATTAATTTGCAACTTGTACTATTTTAATAATTATTATAATTTTTTTGTTACTCTTGTAGCCATCATCGTCTGATGAATAATTTTAACAGGGTTCCAGATAAGTTTTCAAGGCAAGATCCTCAGACGTTTTCCATTAATTTGTCAGGCCCTTGTCTCTTATCTGGAACAGTTTCACTTGACTCTGAAGATGATGACACATTGTACTGCACAGTTAATCAAAATATCAGCTAAAGTACTAACAATAGCTGCCTGTCCCAAAATCAACAACAAGTATACATACCGTAAAAGCTCTATTAAGCCCCCGGGGGGCTTATTTAATTTCAGGCCTCAAGAAGGGGGGGCTTATTAGAGAGGGGGGCTTAATAGAGAGGGGGGGGGGGCTTATTTCAAATCATAAATTTTCAAGAAAATTCACATTAATTTTTCAAACTTTACTATTACACCACAAACTAATTAAACAAAACAAGAAATGGGTTATGTATGACCATCTTACAAAGGAAATGTCATTTATACCCTAACTCGACGATACAGTAGTTCTGGAAATTAAGACCATGTTTCAATACAAAGTGACTGAAACGCCAGAAAATAGTGCTGAAAAGTCATTTACATCAGCCTGACGGAAGGAGGGGGGGGGGCTTATTACAAAATCTGACTTCCAAAGGGGGGCTTATTAGATAGGGGGCTTAATAGATAGGGGGGCTTAATAGAGGGGGGGGGGGGGGAGCTAAATAGAGCTTTTATGGTATATGATTGTACAGAGTACTCTCACATGAATGATCGCACTCAAGTCTTTTGAAAGAAGACATTTCCACTTACCTTTGATAAACTAGTATCAATGATCCACTGCTTGACCAAGGCATTAAGCTTTCCAAGGACAACTATCCTGTAAATATACAAACCACAAAAATAAATAAATAATCATTAGTAATATTAACTCTTGGAAGCTTTGTCACTTAGGTGACTGCTAACCAGACAGACTTGAGCACAAGTTCAACATTTCTATGACTCAATGCAATAATAATAATATTTGTAATAATAAATTGTTTTATAATATACAAATTACAGCGAAAATGTCGAATTTCTCTGAGGAAACTGGAAAAATACGAAAATGTTCCGCCATTTTTCCCTGAGACAAAAAAATTTGAACTTCGCGGCATTTCCAAATACATGTAAGGTAGAGAGGGTATATTGCCTCTGAGACCATGAGTAGGGAACCAATCAAATTGCTTGAAAATGCATTATCCCATGGTTAGTATATTATAATAATCTTTATTTAATCACGGTAAAAATACGTTTTTTTCTGTCTGTTTGCTTTCAGATTGTTTTTGTGTAACTTTCCCCTGCATAGAGCGGTTTTCATTTGAGTGTCGTAAAACCAATACCAATACCAAAACCAAAACCATGATTGGTTTTGGTTTAGCATCTGATTGGTTGAGAAGGCGGTGCAAGTTTTTTAAACCAATCACAGAACATAGTAAAGCAAAACCAATTTCGGATTACTTTCAACACTCAATTGAATATGCTCTATGAGAACCTGGTACAACAGTAATTGAGCACATAAAAACAGTCATGATCTCATCTGTTTTCTCAGACAAGTTGAATGATACCCATTAATCCACAGTCATGTACAGTGTACAAATGTTTCAACTGAACTTCAGAATCCAAAAGAAAGCCTTGTTCTCTTTGTACTGTATCAATCAGCAGACATCAACAACCAGCAGTGAGCCACTCTGAGAGACTGTACAGCATATACATGTACAGTGTACATCATCAGTAACTATATGGAATTTTTGGGTTCTAATCTCAGACATCTCTCAAGCACTAATTAACTACTGGTAGTATATATTAAAGTAAGAAATTTGATTGTTTAATGCTAATAACCTGTGCTGGAGCTCTTCCTCAGATTCAAATACTCCATAAGGTTTGAGAGATTCCTCAAGGGCCTTTGTAAATGTTATGTCCTGTGATAACATTTGAAGGAAAAAAAGTGTCACAATTAATTTTGTGCCAGTACCAGAATGCATTTTATGTAAGTTAGGTTGAAGATCTTAGGCGTGGTCTCCCATGACAACAACAACAATTTTATTTTCCATGAGTCTCCTGTAGCTCAGTGGTAGAGTGTCCGGCCGGTGTGCGGAAGGTCATAGGTTTGACTCCTGTTGGGGGAACTCGGAATTTTTTTCCGAGTAGCTTGCGTCACTGACAGAATAATATCTCTCTCATATTTCTACCAAGCTTAAAATATACCATCATTTCTTTCTACATCTTAGGTGTGGGTTTCAAAAAACATGGTATACTGGTGTAAGATCGTATTAGTCTTTGTCATATACTGTACTGTTATGGCATAAGCTGGCAATAGATCTTGGTTGCTCAACTTGGAATGCACCTGTACAACAAACAAACCTTGTGGCACTGACTAGTACAGTACAAACTAGTACAACATATACAGAAATCCGAGTTTAGTTTACAAGACAAGTTTAATTAGTTAAAGTATTGACCGAGTTTGTTTATAATTGCATCAGTCATTTAATTTTTTATTCAGCACTGTACTGAGCACAAGTGCAAACAAACCAGCTGAATTAATCCAAACATGTACAAAGTTACATTATATGTGTACAACAAAACTTCGATCAATATTGTAAGCGTACGTAAGCTTACATGTTTCACAAATTATTTTATGTGCATGCATGATCGACGATCAAATACAGTGGTGAGCGAAACGTTCACCTACCCCGGGCTTGGGTCCGGCCAAAGATATCGGGGAAGTAATTCCATAGGATTTCTGTGTCTGTCCGCTGGAGGTAGCACTAAAAACAACCAGATATGAGTAACGGCGCGAAAACAAAATGATTTTTGATATCAACATACTTATCAAACCGGTTGAATCGTTTTAAACATAACTGGATTCTTACCTGGACATTTTAACGGTTTTAGAAAACCAAAATATTCATTGAAGAAGCATTCTGTGTATATTGATAGTGTCCCGAATGGTTTATGAACACGCGTTGGAGCAAAATATATAAAGATCGCTAAAACGTGGATGAAAAACAAGATGGCCGAAGGCCAACTATTGAACAACGCATGTGCAAAAATTTCGTTCTCAGTCTCTTCTCGGCCAAAGCTCCGGCCAGGAAAAAAGTAGGTCCGCAAAGCGAACTTGTGTGGCAACTGTTCCCGCTGTGTTACGGGGGATTTTTTCGCACCGTCCTTGTGTTTCCTATACTCTTTAATCCACCTTTGGTCGTTATTATCGTCCAAGAAAATTATTCGAAACACAAGGGATGGTTGCAGAAATTCAACGGGGCACAGCCCCCAAACGGGGTGAAGCCCCAAACGGGGCGCAGCAGAATGCTTCCCTACATTCTAGTTGTATTTATGATCATTGTAAATTACCATTTGACAGGCATTATTGCTTATGAAAACATGCATTTCCCAGACAGAGGGAGGAAGGGTGGTGGTGGGGAGGGGGGGGGGGGGGTGGAACGTGGTGCCCTCAGCCCCACTCCTAAATCCACCCATGAGCAAGCTAGATTGTCCTCCACGTATATTAGCAGGTTGGACAAATTTTATTTAGAGAGAATTCAACTGATCTAATATCATTGGTAAATTCAAAACAGAAGCTATAGTAAAATCCGGTTCTGGATCTCCTTCATTCCAGCTGCTCCTAACCTGCGATCAGGCCCTCCTCGAAGAGAGGAGGGCCTGATACAATTACTTGCCGGATCTCATGTAAAACATTCAGATTCTGAATGTTTTCCTGATTGGTCGAAAAACAATACTTCCGTCAATCATGCGTACCTAATATGGCTTTTGTCAATCCGGCGTGCACGCACGATTAAAGTACAAGAAAGGCCTTCTACTTTCCCACTCCGCTACCGCCTTTTGTGAAGGGAAGGACTCTTCTGAATCATTACTAAGCCAATATAAAGATCTTACATTCAAAACGGCTGAAGCTTTCCGCTTAAAAAATGGTTATTTGATTCAAATTTCTAAACGGAATCATGGAATCATTCGACCATAACGACTGACTAGACATGTCTAGGACGTTATTATGCAAATTTGTGTCGTGTAACGCAATCGTAGTCAGTGCTGTTTTCGGAATGAAATTGATGGTAAAAACACAGTCGAAGGCTCTATTCTACTCCAAAATCCTCCTCATAATACAACATATCTTGCCCGTTAGAAATGCACTTGAAGCAAAGAAGGTCAGAAGACCGAATTCAAGAGAACGGCAAGTGTACAAATGTCACGAACTGTAACGTAGATTTTGAAAATTGACAGCTTGACAGATCATTGACAAGTGGGTGGAAAGCGAATCGGCAAATAATTGTATCAGGCGTTCCTTTTCCTCTCTCTCTCTCTCTCTCTCTCTCTCCGCGCTCTCGTTCTCCGCGAAAAGGAAAAGAACGCCTGATCGCAGGTTACAGCTGCTCCCTTCAAGCTTGACCCATACTGTGGCCATTAAACCAGCATTTTTACCACCTTGTATATCATCGTGCAGACTATCTCCAACCATGACACAGTTCTCGGGCTCAACAGAGATCTGCGAGCAGGCAGTATGGAATATAACAGGACGAGGCTTGGGATGTGGCTGATCGCTGCTTATCACGATAGTTTTGAAGAATTTCTCAGCTCCGAACGCGGCTAGCTTTTCTCCTTGGATGACCGAATCGCTGTTCGTGACAATTCCGATTTTGTAGTCTTTTGCAAGCTCTTGAAGGAGCGATGCAAGTTCGTCTGCGATCACCATTTTCTCGAGACGCGCTGATCTCCACAACTCGTACATTTCAGCGGCGGATGGTTTCGTTTTGTCGCAGGAAACATCGAGACGTTCACCATTTAGCACACCTTCCCATAATTTCACTCGCCATTCGTGATGACCAAGTTTGAACGAATCAGGAGGCCATGTACAGATCTTTGTCACAAGCGTTTGGTACTTTGAAGCAATGTTCTCGGCATCTTTGGTGGCGAAGAATTCAAGCAACTTACTCTTCACCTTGTGAAAAGCGTATAAGTCAGCCTCCAGTGTTGGGACAAGCGTGTTGTCGAAGTCAAACAGAATACCGTGTACTCTCTTCCTATTAGCAGCCGCCATTTTGGAATTAGAATGTGTCAAAATGTTGCAGGCGTCATCCAGGCAACCTCGTTCCCAGGTTCTCTCTTCTTCCCTTCCGTCCCCGTGTTTTGGGTACCCCGGGTATCCCCAGTAAGGGATACCGAATATCCCCAGTAAGGATACCCCGGGGGGGGGGGGGGGGGTACACCCAATACAATTGGGTGGGGGTGTGCCGCTGGGCTATAAAAACCCTTACCCTGTACCAGACCACAAAACGCTAATTTTGCGACCCTGTTCCAGACTAAATGTTAAAACTAGTAGTAAAGCAGCACTGCTTGTAGTTGTAAAGCTTCTTTCCTACGCGTTTCGTTTCGTCTGACTCACATAATCCCATTCCAGACTATCAATTAGCGATCTTTGTGCCAACTTCTGGGAAACTGATACCCTGTTGCAGACCAAAAAATATCTTTATTATACCCTGTTCCAGACCAAAATGCTTAAAAACCATACTCTGTCCAGCGGCACGTACCTATATAGCGTATACAGCTGTTTCGAGAAAGGTTGTCGGAAAAAGCGTACGCCACACGCGACAATCCCGAAAGGTAATCTGGGAAATGATCAGCAAGGTACGTTCCTGACACTGTAACTGTCGAACCTACTTTTGTTGCTTTCTTTTAGCACTCGCAAACATACGTCCATGGCGTCTCGTGCCATTTTCAGAGATTTCCCTGAAATGCTGAAGTCAAGGAACCGTGAACTTAAAACTACCCACAATACCTTTCGGGATTGTCGCGTGCGCTTTTTACGACAACCTTTCTCTAAACAGCTGTATAAGGGAGTGCTCCCCCTCCCCTCCGGGAGGGATACCGAAAGCACTGATTGAGGTCATTCAAAGCGCATTACAATAACCATTTATTTACTTTTATTTTAATATTTTAACATTCACTGACGCTTAAAAATTAATTTCTCAAGGAACTTTGCAAACGTTTTTTTAAATATTCTACCAGCCTTGATGTCAGCACGATACGAAATGGCGTGACACTGGCACCAGTGCCCAGGACACCAGTGTCACCAGTGTTCATACTTCGAACAGCCCAGGTCCCAAAGGTTTTCTTTCTTCTACTCTTTCTATTGGCAAACATTTGAATTTGAGCTCATCTGAGGTTATCACGAGCATTCAGTAGATAATTGGCCTTCTAGCTGGTTGTTCTATTTTATGCGGCTACACCGTGCTGACGAGACCCAACCAGGTCGAAACAGCTGTCCACGGTTGCATTTTTGGCTCTATCATGTCGTTGCTTACTTCATTTGTACAGACATTTGCCCGGTTTTCGACGAGAGGGAAAATAAGGGACTTTCTCTTAACGGCACTCACTATGGGAGGTGTCCGTTTCAGGGCCCGGGATAGGGCTGTCCACAATATGCTCGAAATTTCTCAAAAAGTTGCTCAAAAGTTGCTCCAAAAATCCAGAAAGTTGCTTTTTTTATTAAGAAAGTTGCCCTTTTTGGTCAAAAAGTTGCTCGAAATTTCTCAAAAAGTTGCCCAAAAGTTCCTTTTTTTTTAATTTTTAATTTTTTATAAACTTAAAAAAAAAATTAAAATAAAGTTGCTCTTTTTTGTGATTTTGTCTAAAGAAAAAATATGCTAATCGCCAATCAAAGTAAAATATGCTAATCAAAGTAACATTTCTAAGCATTTTCTTGCAATTTTAATGCAACTCAAGACTCAAATGGGTAGAAATTGCTCAGAATGCAAAAAGTCGGCTCGAAATACGAAAAGTTGCCAAGCATATTGTGCCCGGGATCGGGGTGGGGGGTGGGGGGGGGGGGGGGGGGGGGGTACTTGGGTATGTTTTGGGTGGGCATAATAATAATAATAATGTACATGTACCGCCCAGGTCTCCAAATGTGGACCCCGTTTTAGAAAGAATTTCCATTCAAAACGATACCCCGTTCTAGAAATAGGCCAATTTTTAATATCCCGTTCTGGAAATTTAGTAAATTTTAATAGCCCGTTTTTGAAAAGTCTCGAATATGGATACCCCGTTCTAGATCAGGAGCCTCAAAATCACGACCTCGTTGGGCGGCACATACCCGTATAGGTATTTTGGGGGAGTACCCCCGCCCTCCGGGGGTGTGCACAATCGTTATCGTGCAACGCTGAATGACTGCGCAGAGTAAACAATGTGACATTCACGGTTTGTTTAAACAATATTTGTCATATAATGCACGAAAGCTTGTATTGACGGTGACTCATAAACTAGCCTGCGTCGCAAACGGACTTGACCGCCGGTAATGCCGGGTAGAGGAACTGCGAAATTGTTGTCATAACATAGGGTCAGGTTTGAAAGCCTGGGTGGCACACCCCTACTCAAGATCATGGGTTGAGTATCTCTCCCTCCCCCCTTCCCAGAAATAGAGAGCATGTAAACTAGCTAGGCTAGTCTGCGAGTTTTTCGCGCGGGCCACATAGAGACTAACCCTAGCCCCACAACTACAACTAATAGCCTCTGGCCCACAGGCTACAACATGCATGTGTGGATCATCTTCAATAATAAACTTTGAACAGTTTTGCTTCAGCCAACCAATTGGTTTCGGGCAATTCGCAAGTCAGTTCAGTATGCAAGTCATACTCACGATGAATTGCTTTGACTGGCTGTCTGTTCTAAACCTTGATTGAATATATATATCTTAGGCTGTTCAGTTTTATTTACGTTTATATAATTCTGCGGTTTGATTTAATTGGATGATCGTGGATCAACTTCAGTCTTATTCACAGATTGAATCTAGAAATAAAACTAAGGTCAATTGTAAATTAAAGCCCGCGGCACACGAGGATGAGCGGTTATCATGTTCAGAGTTCAAACTCTCGCTCTCGTTTGGCCTGAAACTCTCATGCGCTCTCAGCGACTCTCGTCGACTCTCGTGCGCTCTCATCGAATTTGAGCCTGCTCAAATTTTTCTTGAGAGTCGTCGAGAGTTTTCTCTCGTTTGGCGCGAGGTGATGAAGTTAAGAAATCTCTCACAGCTTCTCACGAGAGCCAACTCTCAGCTCGGGCTTATAAACTAAAACGCTCACAGGCTCACAGGCAACAAGATGTAACTTATGGTGATATGTCAGCTATGATCAAAACTATTAGCATGCAGAGTTCTTTATGTACACAACTTACATCCGCTCAAGCTATTTCATTTACATTTTTGACAGATCTATTGAGCAGCTTTTTATTTATCAAGTGAGGCTGGTAGATCCGCATAGCATGAGAACACAGGAGAACTCGTTTGACAATCGACACGTACAACCTCGACGATTGCCTCTTGTAAAATCACGCGCTCCTTCTCGCGATTTTGACCTGAATGGCGGGCATTCATTTACCGGACATTGGGAAATTGGGAATTCACATCGCAACTGGAATTCGAGACAAGAAGAAAGTTGCGCCGAGTAACATGGCTGAAAACGCCAGATTCCAAGCGCTGTCAACGCGACTTGACTCTGAAAAGCACGAGCGAAGTAGAGTGTTAAAAAAGGAAGAACGAAGGATGAAACGGAAAAAGCATAGAATAGACAAACGACGCCAAGATATTCAGAAAGATAGAAAGAATGAATCAAACAGCAATGTTGACACTAATAACAGAAGGAGGTTTCTTCCTTTAATTGCTCATCCTAAAACGGCATCTACTGGTTACAAAGATGCGGACTTGTTAAGCGAAGATCGGAAAGACCTCGATCAATCTTCCAGCGGTCCAATTTCAGCTATCTTTCCCATTCAAGATGAACTTAGCCGGTTATTAGACAGTGCTGGTGGAGAGAGTCGAGCGAGTGAAAAGCGAAAAATTATCCTACCACCAATTGAAACTGTCTCAGGTGAAGGTAACAGTAAATATCGAAAAAATGCCCCGTTGAAGAAAAAGTCGAAAAAGAGCAACATTAAGAACAGGAATAACAAAATTTCTGAACGAAATTGTGCGGAATCTAACAAACGTAGGAACTCAAATGTATCACTTAACTCGCCAGATGAAACATTAACAACTCTTACAATCAGTGAGTCTACTCAGAGAGATCTAGAAGAATTGAAATTTTGACACAAAAGATTCCTCCCCAGCAAGGAAAAAAAGAACTACCAAATGAAGACGAAACAGCACATGTAGAAATAATGGATGGCACAGAATCGAGCATTGATGAATCAGACCCTTCAGCAAACCCATTTAATTACTTGTTGTTGGAAGAACAGCGGAGAAGAAGTCTGCATCCAAATTTAGAGGACGCCTTTCGCGCGATACAAGCCTGTCGCTACATTAGAACTCCAAGTCGCAAAGAAAAGGAAGCTACAGACGATGAGCTTTAATAATTAATCAAAATGACCGTCCATTTGTTAGAAATCTAATGTCTTAGTTACTCATAGGATCAATTAATTCTTTGGTCTAGATTTTACTTTTCTCTAATCCATCTTTCTGAAGAAAATTAATTACGGTAACAATTTGAATGTAAAGACTACTTAACACACCTAAAGACATTATGCAGCAAGTTTATAGTCGATATTTTTCCTTTGAAAATTTAAATGTTACGTTTGGGCAGCGAGTTGTGGTAATTTTTTTACGATTTTGTAAACTGTAATTTTCTATGCATTCCTACGTTTCAGAGCTCATTTAATTTGCTTTTTGTTTATTTTACAATGTTGACCAAGGATGTATTTTATTGTTGACGAAATCGGCCTGAATAAACCGTTCATAAAAATATGCATACCTTAAATTGGTAATTAATTAGCTTTTCGAGGCAACGTTTGTTTTTACTATTAATAGTTTTTTTTCTATATAAAAATAAAATAAAACTATATAAAGCAAATTCCGGGCATTTCGCTGTAAAATTTTCGCTCTATTTAACTCGTCGCGTGGTGCTTTTGGAAGATTAGTTTCATGCAGTCGGAAAAATGCCAGGATTTTTGGGATTGAACAGCTAGTAATATTAATAATTAGCGACGAAGTGGATAACATTATGATATATTTTGCCAAACGTGAAAATGTGGCTGACGTTTTTTTAATTTTGGTTCTAATTCCTTTGACAAAAATTCTTCTTTTCATCGATCTTTAATTTCATAATTATCTACTTTGATATTTTTCCCCGCGAAATTTCGTTCTAAAAATAACCTATTTACGAATCTGATGGGAAGCATTCCAGTACGGGATAGACAATTCGTGTCATGCTCTTCTGACTGCAAATTGTCAGTCAATTCAGTGAATTCCTGACTTATCTCCATTCTTATCTCCATTCGCCATGTTCTTCTTTTCCCATCAGCCATCGTATCTTCGATCGCGCTTTGTACTCGTTCCCAGCTTTTGCTCGGCAATTCCCGCCGTTACTTGCGCTTTGCAATTGTTACAACAGGCTGACGACCGTCTGACGACCTCGTCCCCCGGGGTCTTTCCAAGATGGTGGAAGCGCTGAGAAAATCCTGGGAACGAGGTTGCTGAGGAAGAGAAAATTTATTTTATTTCTTTAGTTGGAAATGTAGCAAAGGCGACTGGATTGTATGATATTTTAACTAGGGTCAAGACTTCTTTATATGTGCATATCTCCTTTTCATTTTTAGTGCAGAAGTTTAGTTGGCACTGAAATCAAGAAATTACCGAAATATAATGTGACAATCCACCGTAGGAAAAAAGATGGGGGCGGTACATTTTACCACAATACCTTGCGAGCCTAACACAGCCAATAGACACATCTGAAAGCCATATTTTTGCGAAATTCGTCCCTGTACTAACAACTTTGTGTATGCTAGGTTTGAAGTTTTTAGAACTTTTCTGTGCGTTTTTATGAGCATTTTTAGGGTTTTCGTGCGCTAAGAATTATGGGTAAATGTACTAGTCGCCATATTTTTTCCTACGGTGGATTAGAACTGTTCTTTCGTTGCGACAGTCTTGAGAAAAAGTTGACCCACGTACGCAGAGGCGCAGTAAGGAGAATTTGTAAAACATCAACTCCGTATTGATATTGACAGGTGTGGTGACACAAATATATAAGCTTGAACCAAGTGTTCGCTTTCTTTAGCGATGATCCGTGTCAATATCGTAAGTTTTCTGTTAATACGAGACTAAAAACTACGGACGCATGTTATGAACAGATTAGTTATAACTAGAATTAACTGGTAATAGGAAAACTCCATATATCGATCGTGTTTACGGTGTTGCACGAATTGGCTAAATATATTTTTTAAACAAAAGAGAAAATACGTCTTTTTTCGCAACTTGTGAAGGAAGGAAGCTTGGCAAGTTTAGGGCCCGGCCGCACTAGGCGAATTTTTGTTTGTTTTGCAAAAATATCTGTCATCAGTTCCGTTTCACAAGTGCGAACGGCGATTTTTTTCCTACCAAAATTTTGTCAAGCCTTACCAAACTTCAAAGGCGCCGTCGTCCTGCCTCAGAGCAGGACCAAATTTTGTCAAGCGTCAAAACTGACAGATTCGTCAAGTCGTTTAAAATTCAGTCCGAGAAGAAGAAATATCTAGTTAATCAGTTTGTGTATCATACCACGAAGGCAGGAGAGTAAAAACTTTAGAAAGTACTGGTTTTAAAAGATTTTCGAGGAGTTGAATGCAAAATTTCACAGCAACAACAGAGGTTTTCGGTTTCTACGTGATTGATATGTTGTGGTTCGCGAATAATTTGTCATGATTTTTGGTTTTCAAGTGCGTACGCGTTTATCAAAATGAAAATTTGGCGGAGACAAAATTTGTAGTATATTTTGGTAGCGCCAAACAAATTTTGTCAGCCTAGTGCGGCCGGGGCCTTATTGTGAACGGGTAAATATACAATTTAAAATTTTCTGGCGTAAAGTCAGTGGCATGTAATCAAGTTAAGACTTAAAGATGTAATCTAAAGATGTAATCTAGTGCGATGAAGGACACCTCCAGGTAATTAAAGTCGCAATTGTAAAAACATACAAACCAGCTATTACTGAATTAAAATATATACACATTTAGGATAGATTTTCGTGCAGAGTGACTATTGGGATGGCCGATGGTAATCTGTTATAATCTTTGCATTATTTAGCGCTGATACGTGTCAAGATCGTACGTTTTCTGTTAAGACGAGACTAAAAACTACTGACAAATGTTATGAACAGGCTCGGTTTAACCAGAATTAACTGGTAATTAATAGGAAAACTCAATTTATTGTCTTTACGGTGTTGCACGAATTGGCTAAATATATTTTTTAAACAAAAGAGAAAATACGTCTTTTTTCGCAACTTGTGAAGGAAGGAAGCTTGGCAAGTTTATTGTGAATATGTAAATATACAATTTAAGATTTTCTGGCGTAAAGTGGCATGCAATCAAGTTAAGAATAAGATGAAATCTAAAGATGTAATCTAGTGTGATGAAGGACACCTCCAGGTAATTAAAGTCGCAATTGTAAAAACATACAAATCAGCTATTACTGAATTTAAAAATATATACACGTTTAGGACAGCTTTTCGTGCAGAGTGTGGGATGGCCGATGGTAATCTGTTATAATCTTTGTATTATTTAGCGCTGATACGTGTCAAGATCGTACGTTTTCTGTTAAGACGAGACTAAAAACTACTGACAAATGTTATGAACAGGCTACTAGGTATAACCATAATTAACTGGTAATTAATAGGAAAACTCCATATATCGTCGTTACGGTGTTGCACGAATTGGCTAAATATATTTTTAAACAAAAGAGAAAACACGTCTTTTTTCGCAACTTGTGAAGGAAGAAAGTTTGGCAAGTTTATTGTGAATATGAAAATAAACAATTTAAAATTTTCTGGCGTAGAGTGGCATGCATGCAATCATGAAGTTCAGAGCTAAGATCTAATCCAGTGCGATGAAGGACACCTCCAGGTAATTAAAGTCGCAATTGTAAAAACATACAAATCAGCTATTACAATTAAAAATATACACATTTAGGATAGATTTTCTTGCAGAGTGACTATTGGGATGGCCGATGGTAATCTGTTATAATCTTTGTATTATTTATCTGATTATAAATTCGCTGAAGAATGTTTTCCACAGCAGATGTTTTCGAAGTGTTATGTTTGTTACTGTTTAGAACAGAAGTAGAAAGAAAGTTATCCGCTCGCCGGTCTCCGGCAACTTTTTCGGTTTTGAGTTGTTCTAAAAAAAATAGAAAGAGGCCAAACCACCTATGTTTGTCCGAGATTTTTCACAGTTTGTGGAAAACATTTTTTTAAAACTTCTCACTTCTCAATACCCTGAATCCAGAGGTTTTCTGGGATTGAACAGCTAGTAATATTAATAATTAGCGACGAAGTGGATAACATTATGATATATTTTGCCAAACGTGAAAATGTGGCTGACGTTTTTTTTAATTTTGGTTCTAATTCCTTTGACAAAAATTCTTCTTTTCATCGATCTTTAATTTCATAATTATCTACTTTGATATTTTTCCCCGCGAAATTTCGTTCTAAAAATAACCTATTTACGAATCTGATGGGACGCATTCCAGTACGGGATAGACAATTCGTGTCATGCTCTTCTGACTGCAAATTGTCAGTCAATTCAGTGAATTCCTGACTTATCTCCATTCTTATCTCCATTCGCCATGTTCTTCTTTTCCCATCAGCCATCGTATCTTCGATCGCGCTTTGTACTCGTTCCCAGCTTTTGCTCGGCAATTCCCGCCGTTACTTGCGCTTTGCAATTGTTACAACAGGCTGACGACCGTCTGACGACCTCGTCCCCGGGGTCTTTCCAAGATGGTGGAAGCGCTGAGAAAATCCTGGGAACGAGGTTGCTGAGGAAGAGAAAATTTATTTTATTTCTTTAGTTGGAAATGTAGCAAAGGCGACTGGATTGTATGATATTTTAACTAGGGTCAAGACTTCTTTATATGTGCATATCTCCTTTTCATTTTTAGTGCAGAAGTTTAGTTGGCACTGAAATCAAGAAATTACCGAAATATAATGTGACAATCCACCGTAGGAAAAAAGATGGGGGCGGTACATTTTACCACAATACCTTGCGAGCCTAACACAGCCAATAGACACATCTGAAAGCCATATTTTTGCGAAATTCGTCCCTGTACTAACAACTTTGTGTATGCTAGGTTTGAAGTTTTTAGAACTTTTCTGTGCGTTTTTATGAGCATTTTTAGGGTTTTCGTGCGCTAAGAATTATGGGTAAATGTACTAGTCGCCATATTTTTTCCTACGGTGGATTAGAACTGTTCTTTCGTTGCGACAGTCTTGAGAAAAAGTTGACCCACGTACGCAGAGGCGCAGTAAGGAGAATTTGTAAAACATCAACTCCGTATTGATATTGACAGGTGTGGTGACACAAATATATAAGCTTGAACCAAGTGTTCGCTTTCTTTAGCGATGATCCGTGTCAATATCGTAAGTTTTCTGTTAATACGAGACTAAAAACTACTGACGCATGTTATGAACAGGTTAGTTATAACTAGAATTAACTGGTAATAGGAAAACTCCATATATCGATCGTGTTTACGGTGTTGCACGAATTGGCTAAATATATATTTTAAACAAAAGAGAAAATACGTCTTTTTTCGCAACTTGTGAAGGAAGGAAGCTTGGCAAGTTTAGGGCCCGGCCGCACTAGGCGAATTTTTGTTTGTTTTGCAAAAATATCTGTCATCAGTTCCGTTTCACAAGTGCGAACGGCGATTTTTTTCCTACCAAAATTTTGTCAAGCCTTACCAAACTTCAAAGGCGCCGTCGTCCTGCCTCAGAGCAGGACCAAATTTTGTCAAGCGTCAAAACTGACAGATTCGTCAAGTCGTTTAAAATTCAGTCCGAGAAGAAGAAATATCTAGTTAATCAGTTTGTGTATCATACCACGAAGGCAGGAGAGTAAAAACTTTAGAAAGTACTGGTTTTAAAAGATTTTCGAGGAGTTGAATGCAAAATTTCACAGCAACAACAGAGGTTTTCGGTTTCTACGTGATTGATATGTTGTGGTTCGCGAATAATTTGTCATGATTTTTGGTTTTCAAGTGCGTACGCGTTTATCAAAATGAAAATTTGGCGGAGACAAAATTTGTAGTATATTTTGGTAGCGCCAAACAAATTTTGTCAGCCTAGTGCGGCCGGGGCCTTATTGTGAACGGGTAAATATACAATTTAAAATTTTCTGGCGTAAAGTCAGTGGCATGTAATCAAGTTAAGACTTAAAGATGTAATCTAAAGATGTAATCTAGTGCGATGAAGGACACCTCCAGGTAATTAAAGTCGCAATTGTAAAAACATACAAACCAGCTATTACTGAATTAAAAATATATACACATTTAGGATAGATTTTCGTGCAGAGTGACTATTGGGATGGCCGATGGTAATCTGTTATGTTTGTATAATCTTTGCATTATTTAGCGCTGATACGTGTCAAGATCGTAAATTCTGTTAAGACGAGATTCAAAACTACTGACAAATGTTATGAACAGGCTCGGTTTAACCAGAATTAACTGGTTTAATTAATAGGAAAACTCCATTTATTGTCTTTACGGTGTTGCACGAATTGGCTAAATATATTTTTTAAACAAAAGAGAAAATACGTCTTTTTTCGCAACTTGTGAAGGAAGGAAGCTTGGCAAGTTTATTGTGAATCAGTGTAAATATACAATTTAAGATTTTCTGGCGTAAAGTGGCATGCAATCAAGTTAAGAATAAAGATGAAATCTAAAGATGTAATCTAGTGTGATGAAGGACACCTCCAGGTAATTAAAGTCGCAATTGTAAAAACATACAAACCAGTATTACTGAATTTAAAATATACACATTTAGGACAGCTTTTCGTGCAGAGTGTGGGATGGCCGATGGTAATCTGTTATAATCTTTGTATTATTTAGCGCTGATACGTGTCAAGATCGTACGTTTTCTGTTAAGACGAGACTAAAAACTACTGACAAATGTTATGAACAGGCTACTAGGTATAACCATAATTAACTGGTAATTAATAGGAAAACCATATATCGTCGTTACGGTGTTGCACGAATTGGCTAAATATATTTTTAAACAAAAGAGAAAACACGTCTTTTTTCGCAACTTGTGAAGGAAGAAAGTTTGGCAAGTTTATTGTGAATATGAAAATAAACAATTTAAAATTTTCTGGCGTAGAGTGGCATGCAATCATGAAGTTCAGAGCTAAGATCTAATCCAGTGCGATGAAGGACACCTCCAGGTAATTAAAGTCGCAATTGTAAAAACATACAAATCAGCTATTACAATTAAAAATATACACATTTAGGATAGATTTTCTTGCAGATCGAGTGACTATTGGGATGGCCGATGGTAATCTGTTATAATCTTTGTATTATTTATCTGATTATAAATTCGCTGAAGAATGTTTTCCACAGCAGATGTTTTCGAAGTGTTATGTTTGTTACTGTTTAGAACAGAAGTAGAAAGAAAGTTATCCGCTCGCCGGTCTCCGGCAACTTTTTCGGTTTTGAGTTGTTCTAAAAAAAATAGAAAGAGGCCAAACCACCTATGTTTGTCCGAGATTTTTCACAGTTTGTGGAAAACATTTTTTTAAAACTTCTCACTTCTCGATACCCTGAATCCAGAGGGTTTTCTGGGATTGAACAGCTAGTAATATTAATAATTAGCGACGAAGTGGATAACATTATGATATATTTTGCCAAACGTGAAAATGTGGCTGACGTTTTTTTAATTTTGGTTCTAATTCCTTTGACAAAAATTCTTCTTTTGATCGATCTTTAATTTCATAATTATCTACTTCGATATTTTTCCCCGCGAAATTTCGTTCTAAAAATAACCTATTTACGAATCTGATGGGACGCATTCCAGTACGGGATAGACAATTCGTGTCATGCTCTTCTGACTGCAAATTGTCAGTCAATTCAGTGAATTCCTGACTTATCTCCATTCTTATCTCCATTCGCCATGTTCTTCTTTTCCCATCAGCCATCGTATCTTCGATCGCGCTTTGTACTCGTTCCCAGCTTTTGCTCGGCAATTCCCGCCGTTACTTGCGCTTTGCAATTGTTACAACAGGCTGACGACCGTCTGACGACCTCGTCCCCCGGGGTCTTTCCAAGATGGTGGAAGCGCTGAGAAAATCCTGGGAACGAGGTTGCTGAGGAAGAGAAAATTTATTTTATTTCTTTAGTTGGAAATGTAGCAAAGGCGACTGGATTGTATGATATTTTAACTAGGGTCAAGACTTCTTTATATGTGCATATCTCCTTTTCATTTTTAGTGCAGAAGTTTAGTTGGCACTGAAATCAAGAAATTACCGAAATATAATGTGACAATCCACCGTAGGAAAAAAGATGGGGGCGGTACATTTTACCACAATACCTTGCGAGCCTAACACAGCCAATAGACACATCTGAAAGCCATATTTTTGCGAAATTCGTCCCTGTACTAACAACTTTGTGTATGCTAGGTTTGAAGTTTTTAGAACTTTTCTGTGCGTTTTTATGAGCATTTTTAGGGTTTTCGTGCGCTAAGAATTATGGGTAAATGTACTAGTCGCCATATTTTTTCCTACGGTGGATTAGAACTGTTCTTTCATTGCGACAGTCTTGAGAAAAAGTTGACCCACGTACGCACAGGCGCAGTAAGGAGTATTTGTAAAGCATCAACTCCGTATTGATATTGACAGGTGTGGTGACACAAATATATAAGCTTGAACCAAGTGTTCGCTTTCTTTAGCGATGATCCGTGTCAATATCGTAAGTTTTCTGTTAATACGAGACTAAAAACTACTGACGCACGTTATGAACAGGTTAGTTATAACTAGAATTAACTGGTAATAGGAAAACTCCATATATCGATCGTGTTTACGGTGTTGCACGAATTGGCTAAATATATATTTTAAACAAAAGAGAAAATACGTCTTTTTTCGCAACTTGTGAAGGAAGGAAGCTTGGCAAGTTTAGGGCCCGGCCGCACTAGGCGAATTTTTGTTTGTTTTGCAAAAATATCTGTCATCAGTTCCGTTTCACAAGTGCGAACGGCGATTTTTTTCCTACCAAAATTTTGTCAAGCCTTACCAAACTTCAAAGGCGCCGTCGTCCTGCCTCAGAGCAGGACCAAATTTTGTCAAGCGTCAAAACTGACAGATTCGTCAAGTCGTTTAAAATTCAGTCCGAGAAGAAGAAATATCTAGTTAATCAGTTTGTGTATCATACCACGAAGGCAGGAGAGTAAAAACTTTAGAAAGTACTGGTTTTAAAAGATTTTCGAGGAGTTGAATGCAAAATTTCACAGCAACAACAGAGGTTTTCGGTTTCTACGTGATTGATATGTTGTGGTTCGCGAATAATTTGTCATGATTTTTGGTTTTCAAGTGCGTACGCGTTTATCAAAATGAAAATTTGGCGGAGACAAAATTTGTAGTATATTTTGGTAGCGCCAAACAAATTTGTCAGCCTAGTGCGGCCGGGGCCTTATTGTGAACGGGTAAATATACAATTTAAAATTTTCTGGCGTAAAGTGGCATGTAATCAAGTTAAGACTAAAGATGTAATCTAAAGAAGTAATCTAGTGCGATGAAGGACACCTCCAGGTAATTAAAGTCGCAATTGTAAAAACATACAAACCAGTATTACTGAATTTAAAAAATATACACATTTAGGACAGCTTTTCGTGCAGAGTGTGGGATGGCCGATGGTAATCTGTTATAATCTTTGTATTATTTAGCGCTGATACGTGTCAAGATCGTACGTTTTCTGTTAAGACGAGACTAAAAACTACTGACAAATGTTATGAACAGGCTACTAGGTATAACCATAATTAACTGGTAATTAATAGGAAAACCAGTCCATATATCGTTGTTACGGTGTTGCACGAATTGGCTAAATATATTTTTAAACAAAAGAGAAAACACGTCTTTTTTCGCAACTTGTGAAGGAAGAAAGTTTGGCAAGTTTATTGTGAATATGAAAATAAACAATTTAAAATTTTCTGGCGTAGAGTGGCATGCATGCAATCATGAAGTTCAGAGCTAAGATCTAATCCAGTGCGATGAAGGACACCTCCAGGTAATTAAAGTCGCAATTGTAAAAACATACAAATCAGCTATTACAATTAAAAATATACACATTTAGGATAGATTTTCTTGCAGAGTGACTATTGGGATGGCCGATGGTAATCTGTTATAATCTTTGTATTATTTATCTGATTATAAATTCGCTGAAGAATGTTTTCCACAGCAGATGTTTTCGAAGTGTTATGTTTGTTACTGTTTAGAACAGAAGTAGAAAGAAAGTTATCCGCTCGCCGGTCTCCGGCAACTTTTTCGGTTTTGAGTTGTTCTAAAAAAAATAGAAAGAGGCCAAACCACCTATGTTTGTCCGAGATTTTTCACAGTTTGTGGAAAACATTTTTTTAAAACTTCTCACTTCTCAATACCTGAATCCAGAGGTTTTCTTTCTCGTCTTTCTGAAACGAATTTGAGCCACAAGCGAGTCGCGGAGCTAGCCTCCTCCGCAGGCAACTCTTACGTAAAGGCACGAGTGAGAGACTGGTACGGAGGACAAAAAGGCGACTGAGTGGGGTGGGGGACAGGAAGAGTGGAAAAAGAAGGAAGAGTTGCAACCCCGCCTTTCGCTCGCCTCGGCCCCAGTGCCCGCTCTTTTGCCCCTTTCTTGCCCCAGACCCCGGGGAGTTGCCTGCGGAGGAGGCTATCGCGGAGCGAGGAGATAGAAAACCTCTGGACCCAGTCTGCACGCACGAAATAAATGCGAATTAATTAAAAGTGGTCACACTTTTGGGCTCCTTGCTTTAAGCATAGTAAATAGAGGGAACTGGTTATGAAGCCCGGCAAACTTCAAAGGAGCAAACAAAGAGGCCAAGATTTATGTTGGAAGGTCCATGACCGTGCACATCGTTTGTTTTGCGCTCATACACTATGCATAAATTACGTAATCGCCACTTTTCTATTGGTTAGTTCCTTGAACAGACGTAACCACCTATTGTATTTTGTCAGGTTTTGTGCACGGCCAACCCCCCCCAAAAGCGAACAAAAAGATATAACAAAGAACTTTGCCGCGCTTCATAACCATTTCCCTCTATTAACTATGCTTTAAGCAGACTTTCACTAAGGCCTTTCTGATACAATTATAGGAAGTAAAATTTACTATTTAAAAAACTACACATTTACTGGCACAAATATTTCTTGATGAACCAGAACACAAATGGTGAATGTTTTAGTTTATTTCCATCAAGCCGTGCCGTTTTCGTATTTGTGGGATTAGTTGCCGTTGTTTGTGGTAAATGTAAGAGTACTAGCAAGATATTAAATGAAGTTAATTAAACAATCACACAAGAGTTCCCTCCCTTTTCCCCGCACCATAATGGATTAGTGTTATCGCACCTTTTTTGTTAACTTTCCTTTTATGAAATGCATGAATGAGTTCTAGCAGTGACATGGAATATGCAATTTTTTCTAAAAATACGGCTGCTGTAAACTGATAAACTGTGAATGGTACAAAACCGAAAACTTGAATTGTTTATCCCAAGACCTCTTCCAAAAGCGGAAGGTCTTTAAATTCGCCCCACGTTTTTGGCTTCCAAATTAGGAAAGTGAGTCTTTGCTACTTTCAATTTTTGTACGCTTATTTGTAGTCTCCTTGAAATAAAGCGCACAGTTATTGTTCTCGCTTTCTCGAATACGAGGAATAAGCAACTTATAACTAACACAGGACTCCATTTAAGCTAGCTATGCTAAATTGGATGATCCTGTTTAAACAATGAGATAAATAAATAAAATTAGGAGGAACCGTCAGAAATGTTAGGTTACGGGGTATTTTAAAGGAAGGCGTTCAATGTTTAATCTTGCCTTAAAATAACCTTACCTTTGAATAGGATCAGGAAACAGCGCTTGTTCAATTGATATAACAAAGAAACTTTGACAGAAAACAATGTATTTAAACGCGGAACATGTGGATAACAGAGACAGTTGGTGAGAGACAACTCAGTGAACACTTATAAAATCACTAGATGCGGCCGCTTCTTCTGTCTTCCCAAAGAGTTTTACCGTGATAACTATATCAACATGGACTTCAACGACACAGAATTAGCCAGTAAACTCTTCCAGCAATATCAGGTCAGAGTTTTATTGCCTAGACAGACTATACCTCACATATGACCTAACTGACACCACTTTTGCCTGGAGTTTACTCGTCATCCGATGCATTGCATGCATTTGTATCATTCTGGCGAACATTGTAGTTATCGTTACTATGAAGACAAAAAAAGTGCTGCAAAAGCAATCGACCATACTTCTTTCCAGTATGGCTGTTACGGATCTTCTTGTTGGCGCTGTTTGTATACCGTTGTCTGTCGCTATTGATGTATTAAGGTTGCGCCAAATTTCGTTTGCGCATTTTTTGTACCTTAGATTGGGTCTATATTTACTTCAGTGATTTTCTTTAACATATGTTCTCTATGTCATTTAACTGTGATTGCTTGGGAGAGATACATGGCCATAAGAAAGTGGATGGAGTATAAGGTAATTGTTACAGCAAGCCGCGTCAAAAAGCTCGCCATAGCCGGCTGGTTAGCAACAACATTTATAACGGTTCCTGTTATTGTGATGGAACAAACTGATGTAGACTATGATGTTGTAGACGGTTTTTTAGTGTTTGTAGTTGTTTTGGTAGGCGTTTTGTTAATCCTGTTAGTTTACTTCTATGTCATGGTGTACCTTGAAGTGCGAAAACGTAAAGTAAACCAAATCCGCCAAGTGACCGCCCTAGTTAAAGCGAAAATGGAATCCAAAGTTGCCAAGACGTGTGGCTTGCTGTCCGCATTGGTGATTTTCTCCCATGTTCCAATGGCAATCCTTTTTCTTTTGCCGGAGGTCCTTCAAACAATGTCGGGAGAACGGTCAATGGAGTTAATTTTACATTTGAACTCTTTGATGAACCCGCTTCTGTACAGTTTTAGGGACCGCCGTTTTAGGAACGCTGTGTTAGAGCTGGTAGGAATGAGAAAACCTAAAGCAATTAATCGAGCAGTTCCTGCTATGCGATCTGTTAAAAGAAAGGTTCCTAGAGGCTCAGTGGAAGATGAGCTAGAGATAAAAATGGCGGAGAAGCGCACCCGCTCGTTAAGATCAGAATCCTACGATCCAGTCACGGTTTTAGATTTTGCTCATAGAAATAACGAGCTAATGTTGAACAGATCCATGTCCGCTCCCATGCTTTCAATAGCTGCTACGATGATCAGTTACTCCAGGAGCAAACCTCGTCCATCCTGACTACAACTGCGATAATCCATGTCCAAAGTGGCGCGCGAGATAAAGCGAAGAAGAGTAATCGTGATTTACCGAAACATGATGTGAAAACTAAGCTTCAAGGTACAGCACACCTTTTCCGCAAGTTATCGAGATCGAAATCTTGGGATGCTAGCGCCATCGGCGTGGAATTTGCTGACCGTTGTTGTCCAAACATGCAAGACAGGACCGTTCGAAGATCACAATCGGCACCATGGCTGTCAACGAATGTAATCGTCCCTAACGAAACGTTGACCACATCTTCTGGGTTTACGACAAGGTTTTGAAGATGGCGAACAACAACACAATCTACTTGTAATGATGAGAGAATCACAGAATCTCAAACAAGCTTCAAACAAACTCAGTGACATCGGAACATACATTTTATTCACCAATGGCGGTTAGTGGACTTCGATGCACAGATGGACCGAAATTCTTGACATTGGCTGGTATGTCATTTTACTCGGGGTCTAGCGACTTCTTGAACTGTAGTATCTAGTGGTTCGTAAGTTATAATTTGTTTATTATGTGTTTAATCGGCCAACATAATTATCTGTTTAGGGGAGGCTCGTTGGTAAAAAAGACGCAGAAGGAATTTAAGGGCAACTAACCTGAAGATATTGTGCATGTATCAGTTTTCCATCAATCGTTTACTTACTTTTTAGGACATAATTATATGAAATAGAAATATCATTGTTTCAATCTAAATTCGGTTGGGAAGGGAGAATGACTAACTATTTTGATTTACCAAAGGAACGTTGTACCCGCGTACCGAAGAAGTGCGTGTAGTATGCGTCGAATAATAATAAAAAAAATTGGCAATTAATCAGGTCTGAGATTAGGACGTTTTTTTTTTGATGAAGTTAAGAAATCTAACTGGAATACGCTAGTGCAATAAGGAATCGATTTCGAAAGCGACGTTCTTGTCGAAGAAACATTGCCAGGTATTTTCAACACGATATTTCAACTGCATATATTTGCACCACATCTGTCCGAACACAAATACTAAGCGTCACGGAAATTGTACGCTTTATCTCTGTAAAAGTGAAAAGCAGGGATGTTCAGTTTTTTGAGAAGATCAAACTGGAAATAAACGTTGAAATGAAAAAGCAGCATGAACTGAAAAAAGTTTCATCATATTAATTCGTTTTGAAAATGGTTGGACGAATTAGCAAATGTATTTTACTGAAATATATGGGCAAACAAAGAAGAAAGGCTTCCATTTTTTCGCTAAGCGTTCGTAGGAAGTAAGTTTGGCAAGTTTATTGTAAATATGTAAATACGTATCTTTAAGATTACACAAAATTATCGTACCATTCGAAAAAAATGATTCCAGTTTTTTGGCCTACCTATCGTTGGCAATTTTATTTACTCAATACGCGGAAAAGAGACAAACTATTTACTCGCAACGATCGAACTGTTTTAGTGCGATTATTTGATTTTTTAAATTAAAATGATAGTTAAAAGTGATATTGGTTTCGACACACCTGCGACAATCAACTCCTCTGAAGCTGATTCGTACTCAGTCCTTCGCTGGGAATTGGTGGTTTTCATCAATGTTACAGAAACTATTTGCTTGCATAAACAACATCAGAAAATTAACAGGTTATAGAGCATGGATAAAGAAATGTTGTGCTCAAATTATAGCTTTGTAACATTTTTCGTAACCGAGTTATTACGAAAATAATTTTCAGAAAATTACAGTTAGTATGCAGCTGCCATGTTGGTGTCCTTCAGTGGGACACAAATATGGCGGCCATATAAAATTGCACAAGAAGTAGAGTATAGATTCTACCAGCAATTATTATCAGCTTTCACTTCAAAGCTCTTTAGATATCACTTCTCAATTATTATCACGTCTGAAAATTTAAAAATGACACACAAATATCCGTTTTTGTGTCATTTCAGAAACATGTTCATCTGGGACATCACAAATTTCAAAATGCTTTATTTTAAAAACGAAGTGCTAAATCGATACCAAACTTTGCATAGAAATTAAAGTTTTTTATATCTAGAATATGTGAAAATAATAGCTTTGTAGAATTAACAGTTTAGATTTTAGAATTTTGATGACGTGAGATGAAAACCATCAATACGCCCTCTGCGTTCCTCTTTGCGCTCGTTCCCAGCTCTTCCGCGTGATTTCGGGTTTAGAAGAGTCTTAGAAGCACATCAAAAAAATAATACGAAGGCTCCAAGCATACTGTTTGAACTTGACCTGTTCATAAAACGAACATTCACAAATAGCCATGATAAGGTTACTGAAGAGTAAAGTTGTATTGAAACAAAATAAAAGCAACAAATATGTTCCATTCACCGAATTAAGGGCAACCGAGAAGTTGACTGATTTCCTTCTATTTTTTCTTTCGAAAATGTCGTTATTCGGCCGGTTCGTTTACAAATATTGCCTCGTTTGATTTATTTTGCACCTAATTTAGTTGTTTTATACTTGTCTTTAAAGAATTTAAATTTGAAAATAACTTTATTTTCAAATTTATTTCTTTTCTTGCCTTAGTCGAGACTCGGATTCGAGAAGATTCGATTACCATGTCAGTCTACTTAAGTTCGTCTACTCTGTTCAAGTTCGGGAAGTTTGGATCGCACTGAGATTAAGAAATTACCAAAAAACACTGTGACAATTAGAACTGTTTTGTCGTTGCGACAGTCTTGAGAAAAAGTTAGCACAGTCTACTTCAGTTGTCGAAGAAACATTGCCAGGTATTTTCAACACGATATTTCAAAAGCAAAACTGCATATATTTGCACCACATCTGTCCGAACACAAATACTAAGCGTCACGGAAATTCTTCGCTTTCCCTCTGTAAAAGTGAAGAGTGGCGATGTTCGTTTTTCGAGAAGATCAAACTGAAAATAAACGTTGAAATGAAAAAGCAGCATGAACTGAAAAAAAGTTTCATCATATTCAAGTTGAAAATGGTTGGACGAATTAGCAAATGCATTTTACTGAAATATATGGGCAAACAAAGAAGAAAGGCTTCCAATTTTTTCGCTAAGCGTTCGTAGGAAGTAAGTTTGGCAAGTTTATTGTAAATATGTAAATACGTATCTTTAAGATTACACAAAATTATCGTACCATTCGAAAAAAATGATTCCAGTTTTTTGGCCTACCTATCGTTAGCAATTTTATTTACCAATACGCGGAAAAGAGACAAACTATTTACACGATCAAACTGTTGTTTTAGTGCGATTATTTGATTTTTTAAATTAAAAATTTAGTTAATTAAAAAGATTTGCTAAAGCATTTTAGTAGAAATACAAAAATTATTGCTGTCCGACGTTTCGATGATTCTATCATCATTATCAAGGGAAGAGTGAACATTTTTAGTTGATTTTTTAGTTTAAAGTGATATTGGTTTCGACACACTTGCGACAATCAACTGCTCTCAAGCTGACACATCGTTCGCTGGGAATTGGTGGTTTTCATCAATGTTACAAAAACTATTTGCTTACATGAACAACATCAGAAAATTAACAGCTTATAGAAAAGAAAGAAAGAAATGTTGTGTTCAAATTATAGCTTTGTAACGTTTTTCGTAACCGAGTTATTACGGAAATAATTTTCAGAAAATTACAGTTAGAATGCCAGCTGCCATGTTTGTGTCCTTCAGATAAAATTGCACAAGAAGTAGAGTATAGATTCTACCAGCAATTATTATCAGCTTTCACTTCAAAGCTCTTTAGATATCACTTCTTAATTGTTATCACGTCTGAAAATTTAAAAATGACACACAAATATCCGTTTTTGTGGCATTTCAGAAACATGTTCATCTGGGACATCACAAATTTCAAAATGCTTTATTTTAAAAACGAAGTGCTAAATCGATACCAAACTTTGCATAGAAATTAAAGTTTTTTATATCTAGAATATGTGAAAAGAATAGCTTTGTAGAATTAACAGTTTAGATTTTAGAATTTTGATGACGTCAGATGAAAACCACCAATACGCCCTCTGCGTTCCTCTTTGCGCTCGTTCCCAGCTCTTCCGCGTGATTTCGGGTTTAGAAGAGTCTTAGAAGCACATCAAAAAAATAATATGAAGGCTCCAAGCATACTGTTTGAACTTGACCTGTTCATAAAACGAACATTCACAAATAGCCATGATAAGGTTACTGAAGAGTAAAGTTGTATTGCAACAAAATAAAAGCAACAAATATGTTCCATTCACCGAATTAAGGGCAACCGAGAAGTTGACTGATTCCTTCTATTTTTTCTTTCGAAAATGTCGTTATTCGGCCGGTTCGTTTACAAATATTGCCTCGTTTGATTTATTTTGCACCTAATTTAGTTGTTTTATACTTGTCTTTAAAGACTTTAAATTTGAAAATAACTTTATTTTCAAATTTATTTCTTTTCTTGCCTTAGTCGAGACTCGGATTCGAGAAGATTCGATTATCATGTCAGTCTACTTAAGTTCGTCTACTCTGTTCAAGTTCGGGAAGTTTGGATCGCACTGAAATTAAGAAATTACCGAAAAACATTGTGACAATTAGAACTGTTTTGTCGTTGCGACAGTCTTGAGAAAAAGTTAGCACAGTCTACTTCAGTTGTCGAAGAAACATTGCCAGGTATTTTGAACACGATATTTCAAAAGCAAAACTGCGTATATTTGCACCACATCTGTCCGAACACAAATACTAAGCATCGCGGAAATTCTTCGCTTTCCCTCTGTAAAAGTGAAGAGTGGTGATGTTCGTTTTTCGAGAAGATCAACTGAAAATAAACGTTGAAATGAAAAAGCAGCATGAACTGAAAAAAGTTTCATCATATTCAAGTTGAAAATGGTTGGACGAATTAGCAAATGCATTTTAAATATATGGGCAAACAAAGAAGAAACGCTTCCATTTTTTTTCGCTATAAGCGTTCGTAGGAAGTAAGTTTGGCAAGTTTTATTGTTAATATGTATATACGTATCTTTAAGATTACACAAAATTATCGTACCATTCGAAAAATAAGAAATTACCGAAAAATCCTGACTGTGACAATTAGAACTGTTCTGTCGTTGCGACAGTCTTGAGAAACACAGTCTACTTCAGTTGTCGAAGAAACATTGCCAGGTATTTTCAACACGATATTTCAATGCACCACATCTGTCCGAACAAAATACTAAGCATCACGGAAATTCTACGCTTTCCCTCTGTAAAAGTGAAAAGCAGGAAGAAGATTCGATTACCATGTCTACTCAAGTTCGGGAAGTTTGGTTGGCAGTGAAATTAAGAAATTACAGAAAAATAATGGACATTTAGAACGTACTGTTTTTTCGTTGCGACAGCCTTGAGAAAAAATTGACACAGAGGCGCAGTGAGAATCATTTGTAAAACATCAACTCCGTATTGATGTTGACAGGTGTTTCGAAATATAAGCTTGAACCACGTCTTCGCTTTCTTTAGCACTGGTATGTGTCAAGATCGAACGTCAGTTCTGTTAAGACAACTGGTAATAGGAAAACTCGATATTCGTCTTTACTGCTTTGCACGAATTAACAAATATATGTTTTTTTTTAACTTATACGAAAACAAAAGAGAAACTCGTCATTTTCTTTCGCAACTTGTGAAGGAAGGAAGTTTGGCAAGTTTATTGTAAATATGTAATATACAATTTAAAATGTTATGGCATAAAAATCTTGTGTTATGAACGACGTTAAAGTCGTAATTGAAAACCATACAATTCAACTATTACAATTAAGAAATATACACATTTAGGATAGATTTTCGTGAAGAGGCCTGTGGTAATCTGTATTGTCTGTAATCTTAATTTATATTATTTATCTGATTATAGAGGGCCCTGATGGGGGATGCTGGATTCTTAGCTATCAGTTAAAATTTTGGTCATTTCTCAGCTAACGATTAATTTTGGCCAATTCTCAGCTATCATTATAATTTCACTGAGAAAGTTTAGCCATGTTTAGCACAACAGGGCCCAGTTGTTCGAAAGCCGATTAACGCTAATCCAGGATTAACAAATAATGTTGGTTTCAATTTCTCCTATATAAATGTGGTTTTCTATGGCAATGTTTTGTGGAGTTTGACATTAGTCAAAGTCAAAACTGAAGAGCAACAAATAAAACAGAAAATCTCACTGAAAAGCTACAAAACTGAAATCAAAATTCACGCCAATCCAGGATTAGCTTAATCGTGCTTTGAACAACCGGCCCAGATGTTTTTCTAGACTTCGAGCAGTCCCTCGTTTTTCTCAGGGATAGTCAAGTGGGAGAGGCACGCGAACGCGCGAACGCGCGCGAAAATCACCTCGAGGAGACGCGACACGCGGCGACGCAAAGTTCTGATTGATTCAATGTCAACACTCGCGAAAACATCGCATTACCCGTAAGGGGTTTCATATCTCCGATTTTAAGCCAAAAAAAAAAATCGAAGCCCAGCTGGAGGTGCTCTTTGCTGGTCAAGACGTTCTCGCAATTCTATGGCACAAACCTCATATTTACCAAGTGGTGACGATGTCAGACATGTTGACGAATTCTAGTGTTCTTGTCATTTCGCCACTGAATACTGAATAGCATTGTGGACCTCGTGGGAGGTGATTTCCATGCGCTTCGCGCGCGCTCGCCCGATCCCTGAGAAAAATAAGTGATTACTCGTAGTCTAGATGTTTTCATCGCCGGGCGTGCGAGGCCGTAGGCCGGGCGTGCGAGGTTTATAATTTTGTCCGTCAAAGAGCTCAGGCGGGATCAATTACGGTCATATCTCAGTTTATTTCTTGACGATGTTGTGTGGCGGGAATGACGTCACACCTAGCGCTCGTGGGGGTGAGGGATGAGGTTCGAACCAGTACCTCCCGATTCGTTTTTTTTTTTCCTTTCTCTTTTTCTTCTTTGGTTAATAACACTGACTCCGACATAATCTGCCGTCAAAATGTAGGCAGAAACAGGAACGCCTACTCAAGAATTGCTCCAAGCTTGGCTTGTGTTGATCGATCGAATTTATATAGGGAAGTTGAATACGTTGTTCAAGACGTATCTTCAACAACAGTTTCTCCGCATTGTGCGACTTTGTTAGATTGTTAGTGCGGGGCATTTGGGCCATGAAAAACAAAACAGACCTTAAGAAATCCGGTATAGGATAGACACGGCAGTTGTCGATTCTCCATCCCTCGTTGAACAGTCCAAAACAAGATCGCGAACAGGAAAGGCGTACACACAGATGTTAGGAGACTAATGAACTCCAGTCAATATCTAAAGCCTTGTTGTCACTCTCTTCGCGAAGACCTGCGAGTCACGTATTACTAGTTTTAATAATCTGCTCCTTACTGGCCCATATTTTTCTAGCAATGGCATGGGGGTTTGTACTCTCACCCACCAGCTTAGGTTGGGATGGAATGGATATGGGGAGTTTGATATGTATTCATTCTAACTCTGCACAACCCTTTGGGTCTCTGAGTTAACATTCAAATATGTTTTCAACTCATGAAATAATTAAAACGTTAGCGTCAGCTTTGAAGAAAGAAAATAATTCAACTAGTTACTGAACATACTGCAGATGATCTTTTTTAGTTACTGGACCCACAGGTCACCAAAGCGCTGTATAAGAGTTTCAGTGGCTGAAATTATAACTTTGAAAAGTTGTAAATATAAATTTGAATTAAAGTGTTAAAACTTCACTCGTTGTCTTTTCCTGTGTTTTTATCGCTTCTGGAAAGCAATTTGGGATTGAACATTTCGCCAACCGTTTTCCGAGGTCTGGTTCGAAATGCTCGCTAAGATATTTGTTCCCCAGCTAGCGCTTTCAAATCCCACTAAATCTCAAGAAGGATGATTTTCTTACCTTTCTGTGTGATTCAATCGTCAATAGACCGATCTCTCGAAGCACAGCCGTCAAACGTTGAAAACAACTAAATTTTAGAAACGGCGGCCATTGAACGGGAACGAGGCTATGTTCCAAAAAGTGGGTCAAAACAAACGGCAACTGGATTGTAATGGCGAGTTTTGTAACCCAGTAACTACTGGATTGTAATGGCGAGTTTGTAACGCAGTAACTACTGGATTGTAATGGTGAGTTTGTAACCCAGTAACTACTGGATTGTTATGGCGAGTTTGTAACCCAGTAACTACTGGATTGTAATGGCGAGTTTGTAACCCAGTAACTACTGGATTATAATGGCGAGTTTGTAACCCAGTAACTACTGGATTGTAATGGCGAGTTTGTAACCCAGTAACTAATGGATTGTAATGGCGAGTTTGTAACCCAGTAACTACTGGATTGTAATGGCGAGTTTGTAACCCAGTAACTACTGGATTGTAATGGCGAGTTTGTAACCCAGTAACTACTGGATTGTAATGGCGAGTTTGTAACCCAGTAACTACTGGATTGTAATGGCGAGTTTGTAACCCAGTAACTACTGGATTGTAATGGGGCGTTTGTAACGCAGTAACTACTGGATTGTAATGGCGAGTTTGTAACGCAGTAACTACTGGATTGTAATGGTGAGTTTGTAACCCAGTAACTACTGGATTGTAATGGCGAGTTTGTAACCCAGTAACTACTGGATTGTAAATAGCTTGGCACTGACAAATCACAGAAATATCTACCTACGTGAACAGCTATAAACTCATCAAACGAAAACTTTTTACTCACATGAGCGTTTGAAGTCAACTTGAAGCCATGCTTCGCGACTGCGAACTTTGCTGTTTGTACGCCATTTTAACCAATATCCCGGATGTGCCAAACACCTGTGAAATGGGGAAGCCAGCCTTCCGTTATATCAACAGATTTTTTATAAGACTTTAGCCACAGAAAAGTTCAAGCCAAATAACGTTAGGAAGGTCGAGAAATGTCCCCTTGATTCCATATCCGAGCCCTAATTGATGTGGCTAAAGTCTTCTGCTGTCTAAAAAAAGCCCGCACTATCGTTACCTCAAACAAAATTGTCAACCCGTGAAGGATTCGTTTGAGCTAGGATAATAGACGACGCATAACCAGCTAATCGTAAGACTTCCACCTTCTCTGGACTTTATGATGTCCTCCAGTGCACTTTTTTACACAGCAATACAGAAAGCTACAAATCAGCTCGCTTCTCCTATCCGCGCGCGCTTCTAAGATTCAAATCAACAGCCGTTTACCTTCTTATCGGAAGAGAATGGGGCCGAGTGAATAAAACAATACTTGGGCGTGGACACCAAGTAACTTAGCGCCAGGGGGGGGGGGGGGGGGGGGGGTACTAAAACATTCCTGAATAAGATTATTGAAACATTAGCAGACAGATGTGATGCCAACTGCGGCGAAAACCCCTCCCCTCCCCCCTCCCTACTAATGTCCATAGAACTCTTGTAAATTGAATAAATTTAGGCATGTCCTTGAGGTATGTTTTATAAAATTTAGACGGATGTATAATCCAGTAGAAAAAAAATAATTAATTTCTTTTCTGCAACGCCGATCGAAAAAAGTCTAACTTTGTTTCAGTCTGTCTAAAACCGTAAATTAAATGGATTTTGTTTATTTGCGCCTCAGTGAATTTGATGTGATGTATAATGGCAATAAACGAACTGCGGTTCGGCGAAAAGGGCCCAAGTCTGAGCGAAAAAAGGAAAAAAGAAAACCGGAAAACGAACCGACACCGGTTGAATAAATGACAAAAAAAAAAAAAAACGGACGGAGAGGAAGCTACTCGGCCCCCAAGCCTGATTGAGAGCAACTCCTTGGAGTCGCAGATCTCAAATCTCACCCGGGGAGAGGTTATCCGGACCCCAAACCATATGAGGATAACCCCTGAAAGCTTGATTCGAAACCGCGGCTCTGATGCTTGATGACTTTCGCAGTAACCGCGGCGTGCCGCAATCACCACTAGGCCACCGTGACATCCCACAGCTGATTAGCTTTATTTTAGCATGAATAGTAGGTGTCTACAGTTTGCTAATTATGGAGGTCCGCAGGGACTGAGAGTGCGTACTTCGACAGACGCGTTGAGAAATGGCTTGAGAAAGCCGGCCTTTAAAAGAAAGTTCGTTAATTTGCTGCCGTGAATTTATTTTAAGGCCGGCAAACTTCATATACGACACGTTCTGGACGTTACCGAAAAACAAAACATGTGTTTGACCCAGCGAGAGAATCCAGTTTTTGGCTAGAGATGTTCGTCTCGGCTCGGTGAAGTGACGAACTGAGGCACGGAATTATAATTTCTACTGACAAGATGTGATATAAGGTTGTCTTGTTGGTCTTGTATATAAACCGTTAATAAATAAATAAATTAAAACATTTGTACAGGATAGTTTTTAAGACTGCTTGAACGTCATTTTGTTTCTGAATTAGAATTTCTTATTAGCCAAAACTAGAGATATTCCAGTAACTATACTGGATTGTAATGGCGAGTTTGTAACCCAGTAACTATATATATTGCTTCGTTTCTCTTGACTTCAAAGGAAAAAACGTGCAACTCTGGGACGAGAATGAAGTGTCACTAGATGAACTGGGGTTAATATTCGTTAAGTTACTTTGTACATGTTTGAACATGGCCCGGGGGGGGGGGGGGGGGGGGTACTCAAAAAAGTTTTATACGGGGAGGCTCCGCCCAGAGGTCCAACCCCTTACCCTTTCATATACCATTTTTCACAGAAAAGGTACCCCTTTCATATACCTTCAATAGAAATTATGAAAATGGTACCCCTTTCACATACCTACAGTAGAAGCACTGCATCCCTTTTCTATACCCTTGTAATGAACTTAATGAACAATATATATCACCAGAAATCATCAAGCATTACCAGTGGAGATGTTAACCAAACAATAATATCATTTACTCGTGAAATCCCTACCCTTTCACATACCTCGAGCCTAAAAAAGGACCCTTTCGGGCGGAGCCTCCCCGTATAGTCCATTATAGGGATCCCCCCCCCCCCCCGGGGAACATGGTTCATTTTAATTAATATATGTCATATATCAAAATAATCCACGCCGAACAACGTTCACTACACCAAAATTTGTTTTTTTCAGCATATTTTCGTTCAGATATATAAAAAGCTCGCCTAATATCGTGTGTTTTAAAATCTTCCTTTATACTTTTAAACGGCCTATATTTATCTATTGAAGTTACTAGTTACGATCTGTAATCTCAGTGAAACTCGTTAGCTTCAGAGCTTAAAATGAACAATGACTGAAAAGTCACTCCTGCTCTGATACTTTCATTATTCGGTTATTCAATGACCGAGGATTCAACGTTTCATTAATCCAAAGGAATTGAATCTTTATTCAATTAATCAAATTATTGCCTTCTAACCGGGGGTCATTATGACTTGTATAGACTTCTGTTATTAGTTATTTCACGCCAAAAAAGATACCGTTGTTCATTGTTCTTCGTATGGCCCCTGACAGCGTGGTACCTTGATAGGGCCAAATGTAAAGAAAATAACTTCAAAACCTTGCATTGATGATAACAAGGGGTAACAAAATGTTGCGTACGGCGTATGTCGAAATAAAATTGTTTCACTGTTTTACTAAACTTATAGTAAAACAGCCGCTAGTTTGCGTTCATTTAATTTAGGACTACAACGGTTTATCTATTACGTATATTATATTGGCGGCATCTAAAAGGTGTATGTGGGGGTCCTTCAAGTTAATTGATTAATCTCCAAGTCGGTCGAAAGGGGAGGGATTAAGCGAAGTGAAGCCGCCTTTAAAATAAATATATAAAACAAGCACAAAAACACTCCCCCTCCCCTCCCTCCTGACATACACACTGCAAAATCTCGACGACTGCCACATTAATGCTCTAAAAATCTTTGTTTGCTTTACATATTACTGACTAAAAGCTATTCAGATTGGAGCCGTTCGTTTTAGTCTAATATTTCTTTAATTTACTTCGCTTGTTGCCACAACTTTGAAACAGTTTTAAAATGCGGCCGAACTTGAGTGAAATTGTCAGTGACATTCTGTCATGATACTGTATGCATGATTTCTCAGTGAACATAGCGGTCTGAAAAGCACTAAATTCCATTGGCTTCGTAAAATAACCTTGAACTTCGCCGTCGTTTTTTAATTTTTTTTATTTCAGTCAAACTTACCAGCCACCGCTACAAGTGACTCGACAACAATAACGCAGGCAAAACGCTGTATAAAATAGGACTGTCCTGGTATTCTATAGCTTTTATAATAGAACTGTTTTAGCCTGCGAGAACAAAAGAAATTCATAAAAACAAAATTAAATAGACTGCCAAACTAAATAATAGCACAATGATTTATTTCCAATTATTAGCCGCTAAGATCTTTAGAGGAGTAATCGCGCGAGCGACTCATTACCAAGCATTCAGTGGTTTTTGAATAGCTGTCGATCAGACACAACAAGCATGGACGATTCCGCTATTCCTGCATCCAAAAGCTCTGCGCTCACGATAAAACAGAGAGATTGTGCTCAAAGAAACTTGCTTCTAAGGCGCACAAACCAAAAGGTAAGCGCCTCTATACAAAATGAGCACAATCAATTTGAAAGAAACATGGATTTTCAAGCTAAACAGTTACGGAAAAAGCTTACGTTGCTGATACCTGGGTCCAAACCAAACGCAATGAACGATACAAGGCTTTGCGCCACGAAAGAGGATAATTCCGAAGAGAACGGGCTACACAATCTTAAGTTACCGGTGATAAAAACCAAGCGAGCTCGGCGCCGAGCTCTCCAACTTTAGATCGACGAAACTCAAATTTTTCTTGGAACAATATTATTAGCATGTCACCACCTAGTCCAAGTCCGTTGACGCTTCGACGAGGTTCGTATAACGACATTAGTGACTCACCAAGAAGTTCACCAAGCTTATCCGTACGCGTGAAATGAGCCGTTCATTTTCATATCATCGAGATCGTCGTGCAACGTTGATGTCACTCTCGCCTCCTTCACCGGGGTTAGAAGATGGAAACGTTAAGAGTTCGCCGTCTTTATTGCCAAGGAACCTTAAGTTACGAGAGCAGGCACGACAAGAAAGTATTCTCAAGGCGAGTGAGGTGGAATCGCCACCGCTAAGTCCAACGCTAGAAGACCAGTTTAAATCGCTCGGTACATGCCGTTATCTCCGGCGAGGTACTTTAGAAGCTTTAGCTGTGAAAGTCTTGCCCGATGACGAAAGTTGATGATATAAACGTACAGTTCAAAGACGCGAGAATTCCTTTCATATTTTGAAGTGAAACGTTATATTTATCCGACTTGGCCAGGATGTGTTATACCATTGATATATTACTGCCACAGTTGTTTGGCAGGTTGACAGACGGACAATATTTTTATTTACAAAAGAAGCCACCTTCAGATTTGTGTTTCTGAAATTTAGAGGCGTCTTTTTGGTATGTCAAGCCGAGCCGGTACTAGACTGAAAAGCGTTTCGTATAACAACTTCAAATGAACTTGTATTTAGAGATGTAAAAACTTAGCCGTACGGGTGCTAGCTTTGACAGTTGTACCAATTTTATATTATCATTGCGTTATTGTTTTAAATGTTAATCAGGTTATAGAACCGATATTGAGCGCGTGTAAAAATTATTGCCTGTAAATAATGTCTATGTACACATTAAGAATCGATAAACTATCTACCAATTATAGAATGAAAATGAACTGAAACAAGTTTAGCTCAACGTAGTTTTCAGCTTTTCGGATTTCTAGCTACACAAAAGAGTAACAACAGCATTTTAATTTAGATTGTTCAGAACCTTAACTTAGCTCTCTAATTAGACACCATTCGCATACATAAGCCAAAAATTAATTATGTTCACTTTTATCATTTAAATACCAGAAACTACTGACACGTACAGGCTTTAATAGACTCGCAGACTTTCTTATATTCTTTACTGAATAAAACTGTTCAAGTTTGTTGCATGCAGCGAATGAAATCACCAAAATGTAAAGACTTAGTAAACTTCAAAGTTTTCATGACAATAGAGCCGAACCAAAGACGCCGAACTCCAATTTACTGTTATTTAGATATATCTATTAAAGGCTTAAAACATAATCACATATTTGGCTCATTATTTGGATTATACATCTCATTTGGGAATAGCTGTTATTACAGATGTCGGCGGTTTGACATGTAAACGAGGCGAATGGGTCAATCTGGCATAGCCTCGTATGCATACGTTTGGAAACAAAAGAATATTTGACTGCGGGTTCAACTTTAAAAGAGCTATGTCACGATATTTTAAGTAATTTTTTGCAAAGTGCAAAATCACCTTCAAATTGAAGAAAGCCTCAAAATAATAGTTTACTAAGGTAGAAAAATACCAGAGGTAATAATAAATCAAACAGGAACAAGGATGGTTGAGGATGGAGAAGATTAAGACGGATTGCGAACGGCGAACTTGAAAAAATGGGCCAATTTTTTCAAGATGCGCCAACCGTGACGTAGCTCCTTTAATATGCATAGCGTAAAAGCTCTCTATTTAGCCCCCTTCGATGACTTTACATGCTTCTTACATGAAGGAAATAATTTAAGCCAGGAGCCCATTATCGTCACAACATTTCTCTTGTTCTTGAAATGTTGAGAGGTTGTTGTGGCCGTTTGACCGGGCATGGTCACAACATGCAACAACAAATGTTGCGAGACTGTTGTGACCGTTTGATCGGGCCTTATTAAATAAGTAGGCTCTATTTCCAGCCGTTTTGGGAGTCCGGTTTGCATCCTCCTCCGAGGAACGCGGGCTCACAAAACGGCTGGAAAATCGAGCCTAGGGCTTAAGAAGACCGTTAGCTAAAATGATACAAAATGGTGTACAAAGCAACAAAAGTGACAAGTGAAATTAACGTAAATTAACATTTATTGCCATAATAAATTGATTTCCTTTGCATTCACTGGTAGATTTGTCGCTATTTACTGATTCACTTTTTACGTCCAGAAAGGAACACAAACGAATAAGGGTCGAATAACAATATTCCCTTTGCATAATACGGTCACATGACCATGTCAATCATAAAAATAGGTGGTAGAACAAAATGGTTGCCAGAAATGGAAAGATCATGATGAAATTAGTAAGGTTGCCAATTTTGAGACCGCTGATGTGTAAGCGTGAGATTTTATGGTAGTTTGAAAGTTTGAAAACTTTAAAGGATTTGTAATCTCACGCTTATAAGCAACAACGGTCTCAAAATTGGCACCACCTATTTTATGATTGACATGGTCATGTGACCGTATTATGCAAAAAGACTATTCCAATTACTTCAAGGTATGCCTCACTCTACGAATGAAAGAACTGATGATTTTAGAAAAGAAAATGTGTGTCAAATTTAAACAACCTGGATGCCGGCCTTGTGATTGAAAAGTTAAAGGAGCTGTGTCACGCTATTTATTTTTCTATTCTTCCCTGTATTTAATATTTTCTTTACGAGCCTTAAACTCAAACATGTGAATGAAATATTAATTCAAAGATGGAATCTCACTTACATAGTAAACACAGATGATTTCTAAGCATTATTCACCATTTGTTTCACACAAATGGACGCCGAGCCGTCGTTTTTCAAGTGAACCTTTTCGCAATCCGTTTCAATCTTGTCCAATGTTGACCATCCGCACTTCATTGTGACTTCCTAGTATACGTTTTATGTTTTTCTATGGTTTAAAACCATTTTTATTGAGTGGTTTTACCACTGATTTCATTGCTACGCGACCTTCGAAGTCAAACGAAGTTGGCAATACACTTCCGTCAATCATGCGTAACGACTGATTAGACATGTCTAGAACGTTATTATGCAAATTTGAGTCGTGTAACGCAATCGTACTCAGTGCTGTTTTCGGACGTTTCTCTGTTTGTTTACGACGACAACGGATCCAGAAAAGTTATTTCCTTTGCAAATGGCGGTAGCGAAGTGTAAAGGCAGAAAGCAGTGGCCTTTCAGTACATTACAATCGTGCGTGCATGATTTTGTCGTACGGCAGGAGAAAAGCCATATAAGGTACCTATGATTGACGGAAGTGTATTGCCAAGTGAATTTTGATTTCGAAGGTCGCGTAGCATTGAAATCAGTGGTAATCTATTTTAAGACTAGTTTGTGTGTAACAGATTTACCGAAAATTAAGCGTGACATAGCCCCTTTAAAGTCTGAAAAGAAAAGCTTTACAGGTATTACAGCAAAGAGCCCAAAAGTGTGACCACTTTTAATTAATCACATTCTTTCATGCTCACAAACTATCCAATCAGAAGCCGAGGATAGCTACCGTAAGTGCATAACCATTTTAAAGAGAGCGCTTTGCATTAACTGGAACCAACTACCCCGGTAAATGTAATCTGTATTTTTTTAAGCTTGGAAATGATGAAATGCACCGACTCTCTTTTGAAGAGAGATATTTTTTTAAACAAATAAAAATAAAAAATATATATTTTTGTGGAACTTATCGTGAGCTAAATACAATTACAAAGCAAAAGCGGCGTTTTAGATCAAAATTACACCCAGCGAGAATTAACTGCGCCCGCAGTGATCTGCCATTTGGTCAGCTACAATAGCTTGCTAAGTAGCATGACGTATAGCCAATCCTTATAAGGAAAACAATGTGCTAAGCTGACCTAACAACATCCCGGGAGGCCACATACGATAATATGATTGGACAATCAAATCCGTCAACTCCTATAAAGTATTCGCAACTCTTTCGGATTCTCAATGAATTTTGCCGAAGCCGTACTTTTTATATCGGATGCTTTCAGAAACATCATCATATTAATCAGTTATATCAGCTTGAAGTGACATCTTCGGGACTTCGGCCTAAGTTGTTCTTGTTTTCATAACTGGTCACATATCGAATTTATTGTTCCAGTTTCTCTAAGTAATCCCTGAGGTAAGCGATACAAAGCGGCTGGCGACGGGCGACGAGATTTAGAAGCCTGGCAGGAACAACACCACCAAAGTCAACCTACGAGAAAAAACATCAAAGAACAGTAAGGACAACGATAAAAGCAAGCAGTTCTTAAAAGCAAGAAAAGATCACCTAAAAGTTAAATAATCTCCGAAAGAAAGAAAAGATAGCCTGCAAAACAGGCGTATTTTGGGCGAGCGAACGCTGAATATTGCATCGAGTGTTCGTAAGCCGCCATCTTGGATTAGGAAAACATTGGAGGCTTGGGGCGAGTGCAAAAGAACGTACGGCGAAGGGAGAGGGAGTCAGGTAGAAAGGCGAGGGAGGAGGGAGGAGGGAGGGGGAGAGCGAAATATTCTAACCCCTCCCCACCCCCAACCCCGCCCCCTTCCTCGCCCTCTTTCACTCGCCCCAACTCTCCACGTTTTGCGAATCCAAGATGGCGACTAAACAACAATCGCAAGCCCCGGCACAAACCGCCTGCATTGCAGGCTAAAGAAAAGAGAAAGTTAGCATTTCTATAAAAAATTTTCTTAGTCTTCTACGTCAGTTTTCATTTCATTCTGCTTTTGCCATGGGTACATCAAACAGCTTTTATCATTATTATTTTCTTGCTCAGAGCATGGCTATAATGTTTTCATCACAATTGTGGCTCAATGCCTAATTAATTTCCAATTAATTCGTGACGTCATATGGAAACGCTTCATTACCTGTGAAAGATAAGACACCATAGAATACAGCTGACCATTTTGTAGCACGGGCTCAATTATCCAACCACTGGAGTAGGCCTGGGAAGAGAATGTTTAATTCTTATTAACCTATTAACATCACTCATAATGCCCGTGGGCATTAGGAAAAATCCGGCCCCGAGTATTAGCCAATCACAGATAAATATATATATATAACTGGGTTTAACTAGACGAGACCCATCCGAAGTGCAACGCAACATTTTCCACGTTTCCTGTAATTTTGAATATTCTCGTGTTGAGCAACTAGAAAATGGCGCGAACACAAGCGAACATTCCCGAGTACAACTATCCTTCGTGAAAGCACCGGCTCGCGCTCAGAAGTGACATCAATCTCACTTTACCGTACGTCGATACGCAAATAGGACTACAGTCAACTCTCTCTAAGCGGACACCAATGTAAGGCGGACACCTCCCTAAGGCGGACATGGATGGCTGGTCCCGGCCGAATTTCACCTCTTTGTCTGTAACTAAACTCTCTTTAAGGCGGACACTTCTGAGTCTCTAAGTCGGACATCGGACACTTTTTTTCGCAAAATTCTGGAGAAAAATACCTCTCAAGGCGGAAACTAGAAGAACATTTTTTGTACAATCAATAGATTATAGGCCGGATATTAATTCAAATTGACCCACTGGTGGACTTATCGTTCATTTTGCATGATAGTTTTACTGATCAGCTTTGAAAGGGACAAGTAAATATGCAATCCACGTAAGAAAAAAGATGGCGGCTGTACTTTTTACCACAATACCTTGCGAACCTAACATAGCCAATAGGCACATATGAAAGCCATACTTTTGCGAAATTCGTCCCTGTACTAACATTGTGTATGCTAGGTTTGAAGTTTTTAGAACATTTCTGTGCGTTTTTATGAACGTTTTTAGGGTTTTCGTGCGCTAAGAATTGTGGGTAAATGTACTAGCCGCCATCTTTTTTCTTACGGTGGATTGTAAATCTCGTTCCAGTTCTGACGTCACGGGTTTCTATAGTGTCAAGTTACATTAACTCTTTATAAGGTGGACACCTCTCTAAGGCGGACAGCTAAAGCTGGTCCCGAGGGTGTCCGCTTTAGAGACAGTTGACTGTAAAACAAATGTTCTTACCTTTGCTCTTACAATATCCTTGATGGGCGGTATTTCCGGTATTTCTACTGACGTTGCAGCAAGTACGTATCTCTCAGGCTACAAAAAATATAAATAACTTCCTTTACTTTCAACTTTTTTAAATTTTGATTTAATTAAAAATTGGAGCCCATCACAAGAAAGATCACATTAAAATTAGTCGGTTTACCAAGTTTGGGGTTGTTTCGTTGGATTTCAACCATGTAGAAGGCTTTCAAAAATCAGAAAAATTAGAGACTTTGTATGGATTTGGGGGACGCCATCTCTGAATTAGAGACGTTTGTATGGAATTTGGACGACCTTTGACAGCTCACAGCCTGGTTACTATGTAATGTAACATAACCAAACTTGGTAAACTTACTAATTTTCATGCGATCTTTCTGGTGATGGGATTAAATTTTTAATATGACGTAATTTGAACAATTGGTAAACTAGTGCCCAGTCCCTTTTTGAACTACGCAACGAGCAATCTTACCTCGACTCTCTCTGCTGCCAACAAAACGAAATCACGTGACTGTTTCACGAAGCACTGTGTTGTTTCGTGATGTAGATAAACTGAAAATACAAATCAAAATAAAAAGCAATAAATCTCCTGAGAGCGGACACTAGATAATACTACTTTTTGGCAAGACTTTCAAAGTTATAAAATAATATAATTATTGACCAGCTTACCAAGTTTTGTTTGATCATCAATCTGCCTGATCAACTTGGTTTTCTTCAATATGCAAACAAAGCATATATATCAGCAAAAATACAAACAGACACAAGGAAACAAAACGAGTGAAAAAAAAAACAAACAAACAAACAAACAACAAACAAACAAACAAACAAATAACCAAACACACGAAAAGAAGAACAGTACGGGAAACAAAGCGCCGTTTTTGGCGAAAACGTTTGAAGTTTCCGAGGAGCTTCCGATCAATATCGACCAATCAGAAATGGCCCGAAACAGTCAATGTCAGTCAATTTTCGGAGACGCGATTCCGACCAAACTGAAAGGTAAATATGCGACAGTTGTTGCCCAAATTAAGATTTAAAACAACAAAAATCGCACGGGTGTCATATTTAAAGCGAAAAGCGCTGTTATACTGGCAATGTTTGGTGCAATTTGCGAGACAAATTGCATAAAACATTCACTGCAGCGTTGATGTAATCTTTGCGGAAAGTAGAACTTGATTCTACTTCGTGAAATGCTTTCTGCAACAAAAACGTTGCGACACATTTTAGGGGTGTGTTACACTGGGAAATTTTTCGTGCAACTTGTGTCTTAACAAAACTGCGCGACAAGTTGCAGAAAAAAATTGCCAAGTGTAACAGTGCCTTTACAGTTTGCGTTTTCCATAAAATACGAGCTTCCAAAAGAGAAACAACTTAACGGAGCTGGATGGCGCAACTTGAAATATTTAGCCGAAATTTTTCAAGTTCGTCGTTTGCAATCCGTCTTAATCTTCTCCATCCTTAAAGTGCCCATAACCTTTTTTATTTTATTTTCTCATCTGAATCTAAACATCACCCAAGGAAATTCTGTGAAAAATTTTTGCGATTTGCAGAAAACGCGAATTGTTTATGAATTTTATAAAACTTTCAAATTTGCCGCCATTTTGGATCACCATTTGCTTTAGTCTCCCCTGGGTCTTTCTCGGTTCACAAAGGATCTGTGACGTACATTAAGGAACACGTGACATCAGACAAAGGAACTGTGACGTAGATTAAGGAACACGTGGCTTCAAAACAAAGGAATTGTGACGTAGATTCAGGAAAATGTGAGCCCGTCGGCCTTCTTACAGCGGGACGGGTATACCAAACAAAAATAGGATTTTGAAGATTTGAAACACTCATAAAAAATTCGCGTTTACTGCAAATCGCAAAATTTTTTCGCAGAAATTCCTTGGATAATGTTTAGATTCAGATGAGAAAAAAAAAAAAAAAAGGTTATGGGCACTTTAACCATCCTTGTTCCTGTTTGGTTTCTTACCCTTTGGTGTTTTTCTACCTTAATAAACAATTAGTTTCAGGTTTCCTCCGATTGGAAGGTTTTTAATTTTGTACGTCGCAAAAATGACTTCAAATATCGTGACATAGCTCGTTTAACATGTATACAATATTTACTCAATATTTACCTTCAGCATTCTGTCGTACACGTGACGAGTCATGTGATTTCTGACGGCTTGCCACACTGCTGGCGGTTTAGCTTTGATCATTCCCTTACCCAAGAAACTTCAAGAACAACAAGAAATGAAAGTTAATTCCAACCAAAAATATTTCCCCCAAAAAAGGTTAAATAATTTAAAGTGTAGACAGAATGTTTTTTTATTATTATTATTTTCTTGATGGATAGTTTATCATCTTTATAGATGTAAGAAAATGTAAAAATATATTTCCAAATGCTCATCGACTATCACCAGTATGCGGTCAAACAAGCTGACATTGCGAGACTACTAGACTGCGAGCATTTTCTCTTTCGGATAGTAGAGCGTGCGCGAAGCGCGAGTGAGCGGAAATCGAGCGAGTGCGGCATTAGCTTTTCGATTTCCGCTCACTCGCGCTTCGCGCTCGCTCTACTATCCAAAAGAGGGCCTGTTTGCAGTCTAAGAGTACGTGAGAGTTGCCATCATCTGCCTGTAAAACGGAAATTTGAGCAGGTTCAAATTCGCGCACGCGAGTCGATGAGAGCGCATTAGAGTTAGCCTACGCTCACCGGCTCGCGCGTGATTCTCGCGGCTTTCGCTGT
Source organism: Desmophyllum pertusum (assembly GCA_029204205.1). Taxonomy (NCBI): domain Eukaryota; kingdom Metazoa; phylum Cnidaria; class Anthozoa; order Scleractinia; family Caryophylliidae; genus Desmophyllum; species Desmophyllum pertusum. The sequence goes on from MU827303.1 coordinate 3,319,617, forward strand.
TTGCGCGTTCCCCCAATTGTGAGCCTACTGTAACTCGAGCAAGCTACATTAGAGGACAGCTGGTGGCGGCCAAATGAGAACGAGAGATTGAACTCTCGTTCTTGTTCGATCGGGTCCTTGTGTTACGACGAGGCAGAAAGACGGCATTATGCGCGATCGTAAGGATTTGAATTCTCTTCTTTCTCCTTTCTGCGCCTGTCACACAAGCTACTCATCAGACGTGAGGCCATTGCATGGACAGGCTAACACAGTTAACACCGAAAAAAAATACTAAACCTGTTAATTTTTTCTCCTGGATTGATCTTTCTCAATATCACGACGTCTTTTTCAATGCTTTGATAACTAGAAATGAAAGAAAAAGAGTCAGCTGCAAAGGTTTACAGAAATCGAATGATATCATGTTCCCGCACAATTCTCCTTGTCTGAACCTCTCGCTTTTCGTACATTTTACTTCCGGTTTTCGCCCCTTCCTTAGTGGCTTCCGCCTCTTATTTCGAAATGTTGCGAATTTTTCTATCTCTCCTGGTTCCCGCCACCTTGGGAATCCCGCTTCCCGCATTCTGTTTTCCCGCCATCTATTTTCCCGCCTTTTATTTTTCCGCCTTCTCTTTTCCCGCCATCTATTTTCCTGCCTTCTCTTTTCCCGCCTTTTATTTTCCAGCCATTTATTTTCCCGCCATTTATTTTCCCGCCTTCTATTTTCCCGCCTTCTCTTTCTCGCTTTCTATTTTCCCGCCTTTTTTTCGCCTCGAGTGCAGTAGCCTTCCCGCACTTTTATTTCCGGGTTCCCGCCCCCCTCCACTGGATAGAAATACTAGTAATGCCGGAGCGACATATAATTTACCTCCACTCTCGTTCTCTGGCTACCAGCTCACTCAGCTCCTCAGACATTGATATCTCAACTTTAGAAGCCAGTAGCACCTAGTAAACAACATCATGATCAACAATCAATTTCTCATTACAACATCAGTACATTGTCAAGCAGACAGGTGATGAGAATATAGAAATTCATCAGCTAAGATATTGTCTTGGCGAACCACCCAATTCTCAGAACTAACATTAATAGAAATGAACACACGCGACGTTGTCAAGCAAGATTCCCGCCAAAAGTTGTCACCTTGCCAAGCAACCATTCTGATGAGAACTGCAGGCTCAGTTACTTCTGGGAAATGCTATTTTGTCCGAAAAGGAATTTGTCTTCCAATACTAGACCGGCCAAAAACACTATTGCTCCCTCTACATCTTTCAATACAATTAACCGTACAAAAAATGAAGGTATTTATTTTTATGGTGGGGGATAGATAAAAAGCACCATTACCTCTCCAAGTAGATTCGCCGCAGCTTGACTACCGAGAGTTCTAAAATCTATGTGATGTCTGTCCACTGTCAGAATAAAACAAACAAATAAATGAGTACCAATTTTATTACAATATTGTAGTAATTAATTTTAGTAATAATCTTATTGTAATTTAAGTCGTATCTGATATTTTAGTGTAATTTTACTGTAAATATCTTTATTGTAATTTTAAGATTTGCTAAAAAGTGTCCCCGATTAGTAGTCCACTCGTGGACAGCTAGTAGACTCGACACGTAAATAATTGATTGATTGACGACACGGACATGGTACCGTGAAAAATCGGAAACGTTCGGGTCGTTTTCGGAAATCCCCGAAGATGTTCTTTGAAAGATTTAGGATAGTCAGAGGTAATAGATCGTTTTCACGTGACGTCACATCATTTCCGGTCGCCATATTGGTGTACCACTTTTGATTGCGTAATAGCATAATAGCATGCAAATACAAGTCACCTCTACATATTGTAGCCTTTAGAAATGGATAATTCAGCAAGTGAAGCTAAGTCTGGGGAAAATCCCGATGTGATTCTTTCTTTTCCTATTTCTGAATATGCCAAGAAGTTGGAACCGCGAATAAAACAGCGTTATTTGGAGAAATTATCGGCAATTGGAATCGATCCCGTGCTGATAGAGGGTAAGCATTTTGAGCCGGACTGCTTGCCTCCTGTGGAATCAACAGATCTTTTGTTCTATGGTGTTGGAGACTAGCTTTTACACCCAGCAGCAGTTTAAAGCTTTCCGAAGCCTCGAAGGTTATATAATCAAATAGTATCTGGATTCATTACTAGCGTAAAAGGCCACATAACAATGTACATTATATGTATCGCAAACAAGTTTGTTGTTTTAGCGAAGGTAAGACATTCACAGCATATGAACAACTCTTTGATCCCGATTTGGATTATCACGGGAAAAGAAGGAACAGTTTTGTCTGCTCATTGTCTAGGTTGCAAGGCCGGGCTAGCAGAATCTTGTTCGCATGTAGCTAGTGTTCTTTCAGTTCTACATAGAAGCGTGGACAAAGCTAAATGGTAAACTGTCATATAAACATGCAAGTTAAATGCTCGTGGATTATACCTTCCGAGATATAAACTTTACTTCGGCTAAATTTGAAATTTGCTGCATAAAATTCTTGCCTCTTCGCTTCTCTCTCTCTGCCTCGAGTTATTTCAGGCTCTCTTTCAGCAAACGCAGGCTTCTTTGTGAGTTCGCGTTCCCTCGCCCTCTCGCTTCTTTTTGCCGCTTCTTCTCGATCTGCTTTCTTGTTATGCCCTAAATACTAAGTTGGCACCCAGTCAACGTTGAATTTATCCCAAGTTTTTGGCTGCCCGTCCAGAAACGAAATGCTTTTCACATACGCGATTGTTTTCAAAAATTGTATCCGCGAGGCATCCCTGTAAATCGCCGAAATCCACCGCGATCTTCTCTCTTCGGATGATTATCTGGCTTTTTCCCCTTTATTTATAACAATCGAAGGCACTCTTGCAAAGTACAATCCTTTATATAATTATTTCGTCCGCTTTTATTGCCACAGCCCACGATCAGACACAAAATATGACTCACATTCAAAGGCCGCGGTCGCTTTGTTTACAAATTTGGTACACCAATATGGCGGCGTAGTAACCGTAGTCAAGGATTTTGGTCACGTGAGTGAAAACGATCTATACACACAGCGGTCAAACGCAAAAATTGCGCGCCACTTCCGGTTTCCGCGGCCTTGACTTTTCCATGAGTTTGAAGCGTAATGGCCGCGAAGTTTGTAAGGAAACGTTATAGAACATGCAGTGGTAAACCAAAATACGAGCTGAGACACTTTTTGGATAACAATTATTACATTATCTATGCATACTCCGAGTATAAAGCTTAAGTTTTCGGTAAATTTCTTAAGTTTGAGCTTTAAAGCGGACGAGTTCGCAATTTTAAGACATTTGACTGCAAAGTTTTGGCGGGAACTGCGCGCGCGCAGTACGTTTGACCGTTGTGTGGAGGTAATGAGCCTTCCATAACTCTTTCAGAGATAAACATTTCAAATCGTACCCGCCTCTCACAGTTCTTGCATTTTGATTGGCCAGTTAAAACGAAAGCCATCATAAAGTTCTCAAATGGTTGTCAAAAATTAATCAAAAACTTTGTCGAGCAGCGACAGTAGGGCGCTCCACACAGCGGTGAAACGCAAAAATCCGGCGCCACTTCCGGTTTTCGCTGCCTTGATTTTGCAAGAGATTCAAGCGTAATGGCCGCGAAGTTTGTAAGGAAACGTTAAAGAACATGCAGTGGTAAACCAAAATACGAGCTGAGACACTTGGTGGATAACAATTATTACATCATCTATGCATACTCCGAGTACAAAGCTTAAGTTTCCAGTAAATTTCTTAAGTTTGAGCTTTAAAGTGACGAAACGTGGAGGAATTCGTAAATTTAGGACATTTCGCAGTGGGTTTTTGGCGGGAACTGCGCAGGCGCGTCACGTTTGACCGCTGTGGAAGGGCGCTCTTCATTGTAAAGAAAGTTGGATCATTTATCTTCGATTTCAGACAACTCGTTTGATAACTATTATATGTATACTGAATTTAAAGAAACAGAATATAACAGTCTCCTTCACAAATTCTTACCAAGAGGAAGCTGCATATTTTCTTCTGTGATTGGAAACATTTCCCCCGAGTCCTGTCGCAAGTAGGAATAATAACAAAGAGAGAAAGTTTAAAAAACATGGCATGAGACTATGGCCAAGAGAACGGGACGAACTTGATAAATCAATAAACTCGACATCCCACATGAATGTTTTGGAAAAATTGACGGTAAACCAGCGCATGGAAGGGCCTTGTAGCAGCTCTCGTAAAGTCAACACTATTGGTAGAACGAACAATAGGTCATAGAATACATAGTCTTCCAAAAAAAATAGAGCTGCTACACACAGTAAATGAAAACAATGAAAAATTAATTGTAGCTTACGAGAGCTGCTACACTACCAGTATGGGAAGGAAATACGTTTGAGAGCCATGACAAACCCAGGCTTTACATACAGAGGCGTTCTTTTGACGCGTCACGCAATCTTTCTTTTCGTAAAAGACAAGGTAACCCTTTTTCGTGGCTTCGCCACTCGCATATTTTGCCATCGTGCCCAACAAAATCGCCAGCTATGCAGGCTAAACGGAACGAAAGTACTGTTTGCGCGAGCAGCGAAAAGAACGCAACGAAAGGAATAATGTTGTGTGACAAACCGAAATAATTAATGTTTGCCAAGGAGACTACAAGAAACCCGAACAATGTCACGAAAAAATAATCGGCATCCTTTATTTCGGTCGTCACATCAAGCAAATCTTGCGTTACATGACGATCCCAATGACGGTTGCGATCACGAAGTAGACTAACCACCACACATCTTACCGAAATGTTACTTGCTTCCAGCGTATCGACCATATCAGTAGCGGCCTGTAAAGTGTCACTGTAGTGGGTTTCCACCAAGCTCCAGTCTTGCAGTGCTTCCTTCTCCTCTCGCTCACCAACTTGCTCCCTGCGCGGGTTCCGAGCCTCTTTAGCCTTCATTAACTCCACCCATAAATCTACGCCTTCTTTTTGAATAGGTGACATGTCCTGACCGCTGGATTGCACATCGGCCTGGTAAAGAGCTTCGAGCTTATCGCGTAAAATCGCCACAGCCTGGGGCTGAGAGGCCGTCACTCTATTCACAAGTCGAGCCGGAAGATTTCCTAAACGCAAACAACAAACACACGATACAATCAACTCTCGTTACAGCGGGAGTCATTAGTAAGTAAGTAAGTAAGTAAGTAAGTAAGTAATATCTTTATTTCTCACACACAACTGGTAGCCATGTCAAGCCGACCACCGCAAGCCTGACCTTTATTGTAAAATCAAAAACTATACACATATCACGCTAAAACTGGGAAGCTTCCAAAATTACAAGCTTTGTACATTAGTTACATTGTATAACGCCGAAATTAAAAAATACAACAAAATACTACTGAAATTCTTTGGGTGGGAAGGTCAGTAATGGCGGACGCAACAAAAACAACTGCCCGCCTCACCGGTCACATGACCTATACCCAGGCCCCAGCGGTGTGTGAGAAAAACATTTTCCACTTTTTTCGTTTCACTCAGCCAGTGGAAAATTACCCTTAAAGTGCAACTAACCCCCCACATTTTTTTTTTCTCTTTAAAATCTATCTATTGCCCCGATCACGTCTGCGAAAAAATTATCGTGATTGATAAAATCCCCGCGTTTCTACAGTTGTTTAAAGTCAGGCTTTCCATGTTCACCACCGCGCAAATGGGAGTCCTGGGTCGAGCAATGTGACGTCAAAGCAGGAGTGTGATTTATCATGTTTACAAGCATTTGACTGGGAATCCTTCGAGCGTAGATATACTTTTCGTTATTTCCGAGCCGTTTTATTTTCGAAAGCCACAGAATTTTAACTCAAGCTAGATATGTCATCTAGTGACTCAAATTCGGAGTCTAGTTACAATTCGGAAGACTATGACACAAAAATGTTGAGATCGAAGTGGAAGATGCACGGGTCGCAAGCTTCCCGTGATGATCGAAGCACACAGATGGGATGGCTTTCGCTTATGCCGACGAACCGTATGTGGACGAGGAATGGCTGAAGAAATACGAAAAGGAGGAAGAAGAAGAAGACAAGAAGCTAGAGGAAGCAATTCAAGCTAGACTTGACGGCAAAGAAAGAGTGGATTCTTGGTTAGTCTTATCACTAATACTTGTCAAACCAGATGTAAACAAATAGATTCGCAATCGATACTTCAAGCAGCAATGAGTAAGATATATTCTTGGATGAACTGCCCGGTCACCTGGAATGGACAACTAAATGCGAAAAGGAGGTCAAAGCGAACGAAGAGTCGAAAAGAAAGCACAAAGGACCGCTTAGATAGCACTGAAGAAGTCAGTCAATGGTAAGCAATTATTGTCACCTATAGTACTATAGTACTCCCATGCATCGATATACGCGAGCCGTATGATCATTTATATTTTTGCTTTAGCGAGTATGTATTTTGTAAAGCAATGGTTATTCTGTTAAATGCCAGCTTTTCACCATTTAGAGGGTTTTGATTTTTACAAAAGCCAAGTAACTGTCGCAGTTTTCTCTCGCTCGCGGCTTTTTTCGATCGATTGAAAATCGGCTTGCTCCGCGCGGCTTGCTCGGGCCTGGAAATTGAAGCCATAAAAAAACAAGCTGAAAGGAAACAAGCCACATCACTACAGTTTTGACATCCTCAAACGTTTGTCGTTGCTACTCCAAATAACCACCATAGTGAACTAAGTTAATTTTGAAGTAAAAACCGTCAAATAAATAGCACTTTTAAACCTCGATAAGCGAAGTGGACCTGTTCCCTCTGTAGTCCGCATTGATATTACGATGAGTATACGGTTTATCGCACTGCTTATTTCCCGGCCTCAGAAAAACTTTTGGAGTTCAAATCTTTTGTCATTTTTCCTATTTTATCCTTCGAAAGAAATTCGTCTTTGACTTTCATCAATATTCCTGAAATTGCTTCGCACGAGGGTGAAATGTTAACGCCATTACAGATGCGCGATACTACGGATGAATGCTCGGATATAAATTTCTACGCTCGCGCTACTGAATTTCATGGGCTTACATTTCTGGCTATAGCGATGGTAGAGATAGGTTCTCGGTAACATTTGGTCGATGGCTAGTTGGGTTGGCTTCGACCGGGTTAAATAGCCTTTGGAAGTCAGCCTGCTAGAAGTGCGCGGACAAATTCTAGACGGAGTTCTTGAGCAATGGCTCTCACAGTCCCACTTTACTTCGTTCGCTTGAGTTTACATCCACCGTCGTTTTCGTATTTTCTCTACGATCGCTCTAGAATGGTATAGTATACCTTTCTCTAAATCTGGGGTGTTACTGCAACGGCCAATAACGCACCTGGAAGGCGTTTCTACACACTTTTCGAATGTGTATCGCATCTTCCTGAAGGAAATGAGTGGACGCGAAGGATCAAAGGCTCCTGAGTTGACGTCACTAGCCGCTAAATTCATTCCCAGTCAAAAACGCGGCCGTGAACAAAAATGGCGGCGTTTTTGGTCACTTTGCCGGGGCACAGAAAATCGAGGATTCAACCAAATCCAAAAAAATTTCGCAGTTAAGTTTCAAATAACAAGTACATTTATTTAAGCGAATAAAAATTTTTGGGGTTAGTTGCACTTTAAAGAGGGTAGCACATAATAGCAAAGCTAATAAACTTGTGGCCCTCATTTTCAGTCAAACCTCCATAGCGTTCGCCGGAGGAAGGGCTGAATTTTGTCCGTGATAGCGGATTTAACACCGTCAGATATGGAAAACATTCCTTAAGATACTTTGGACCGCGTTTATGGTCCAAGCTCAGCCCCCGTGACATAGACAGCGCAACTCTAACGGCCTTTGTTACAAAAACCCGCAAAAGAGATCTTACCATGACCGAAGATGACGCCTGTAAGGGCAATTGCCCGAAGTGTTGTAACTGATATTAATTTAATGCGAATAGACTAAGATAGTTTTTATAGATTTTATACACAATAGTTATTATATACTTTAGGTGTCCCCGATTAGTGGGCCTTTAGGCACGCCAGAAGACTATGACACGTTAATAAAGTTGTTGTCGTTGTTGTTGTTGTTGTGTCCGTAATAACGGGGTGATCGTAAGGCGAGAGTTGACTGTATTAGTCTCGATTGCAATTTCTATTTGACAAAATAAAAACGTTGGCAATCACAAAAATATAGACGATGGATATGGCCCTCATTCACTCTCTTAGCTTTTTGGTTTCCAATTTCTCTTGCACACCACACCACGTCACCTCTAGCCTACAAAATAGGCGTATTTTGGGCGAGCGAGCGAGCGCTGAATATTCCATCGAGTGTTTATAAGTCGCCATCTTGGATTAGGAAAACATTGGAGGCTTGGGGCGAGTGCAAAAGAACGACGAAGGGAGAGGGAGTCAAGCAGAAAGGCGAGGGAGGAGGGAGGGGGAGGGGGGGTCAACCACAACCCCGCCCCCTTCCTCGCCCTCTTTCACTCGCCCCAACTCTCCACGTTTTGCGAATCCAAGATGGCGGCTAAACACTCGAAGGAGATAAACAATCGCAAGCCCACAAACCGCCTACGTCACCTCACCATCTCCTAACTTTCGATCAGGCGCTCTTTTTTTGTGTGCGCGAAAGTCTGGCGTCCGCCGACTCTTTGGAGGAGAAAAGATTGCGTGATGAGCCAAAATAGCGTCTTCAAAGTAGGCCAAGGTAGGCTACAGACTTTCGCGCAATTTTTAAAACAGAAGAGCATATGATAGCAGGTTACCCATCTCCATGGTTCACACCCCTTCCTGGTCAACCCTCGTTTGTCTTGACAGTTGAAGAAAGCGTTGACCAAAAGTGCTATGAATTTTGCGCAGACAGAAATGTTTTGACGGTACAGTCAACTCTCTCTTAATGGACACCTCTGTAAGACGGACACCTCTATAAGACGGACACCTCTGTAAGACAGACACTTGGTGTTGGTCCCTGCGTGCCATTTTTCAGTCATTTTACTGTATCTAAACTCTCTATAAGACGGACACCTCTGTAAGACAGACACTTGGTGTTGGTCCCTGCGTGCCATTTTTCAGTCATTTTACTGTATCTAAACTCTCTATAAGCCGGACACCTCTCTAAGACGGACAGTTGGTGCCGGTCCCGATGGTGTCCGTCTTAGAGAGAGTTCACTGTACACCTGTCACTTTACATTTACTGGATTTCTTAGTTTGTATGCTTCCTTCTCTCCTGTCCCCTCCACTAAGGAAGGCGTGACAAGGAAGGCGACAAGACAAGGTTACTTCATGACCTGCCCAAGGATGCCGGAGCTTTTCGCGCGCAATTTCCGGTTCCGGTTTTCACGCAAGAGCACGAGAAAATCCTCTTGTACCTAGGCTACCAAGATGGGAACCGATTCATGATTCTTGTTGTGCTGGGTAGAAGAACATGTCCCCTGATTCTGCTTAGTTATTCAATATGGAGGAACAAGTTAAACACTTACCCTTTAAATCAACGCGTGTTAAGTACGTGACGAGACAACTGGGAGGATCCGAACTCAGTTCCTTCACAACAAAACCTCCAATAATGATTTCACCTCTGAAAAACAAAAAAAATGTTATTAATGAAGGCTGTGAGATAACATTTATTGCTATGCAACAACACTTTCCTTGGGTTAAAACACTTAAAAGTAAATAGACGAAATTAAGTCTCTTTGGCAGCAGTTATTTGGGTTGTCACGCAACGCTTCTTCTCGTGTTGCGTCGTGACGACCCACATAACTGCTGCAAGGAAGACTATTGAGCAACAAACCTGACTAGTCCTCTCTGATCAGGGCAGTTCTCGTGCTCTACCTGTAAAACATGAAACAAAAACGATTTATTTGCTGGTTTAATCTACGGATTGGCATTTAATCTACGGATTGTAGCCTGTGAACAGCTGACAGGGCCTGTGAACCGGCTTTCTACTAGATTCCGTCCCCTTGATTACCTCGCTGACCACTTTTTGACATTTTCCCCACAAGAGAACCTGTTCACAAGCTAGTCATTTGGCACCCAGATCGGCCTCTATCTGAAATTTCAGCTGGCCTTAGACTGCAAAACAGTCTGTATTTTAGCGCGCGTGTCGCGCTGAATGCGACCCGAAAGGATCTGGAACGATCATGAATATCATGAGTGGGATTGGGGAGAGACGCTGCGTGGATTATCGACGCGCGCGTCACATATTCTCGTGTCACGCAGCAATATCTCGAGAGAAAAAAGAGACTGTTTGTTGCTAATTTTGTACGCTATTTGATCTAATAGTAAACGTAAAGGCCAGAAAATGTGAACGAAAAGAAGCACATAGCTAACATTTCCAAATTCACTGGAAAACATTTCTCTCCATGATGCAAAGAAAATATTGCGTGACGGGCGTGACGAGCCAAGAGCGTAAGTCAAGCCGTGATCCCAGTCTTTCTGTAATCCGGTTTGCATTCTTTCAAAGGAGTCGTGTTAAACCGGATATTCAATATCATAGTCGCAGAACTGGACAGTTGAAAGGAGGGGGAGAGGGGATGGGGTATGGCGAGGGGGTAGGGGGGGTAGTACGACCTTAATAGCTAGGGGATAGTGATCGAAGAGGAGGTTTCATTTTATATGTCGCCATGCAAACTTTCACTCAAGCAATGAAGTGCACTGAATGAATTGGTAACAGGCTTTGTTAATCTTCTTTCTCTTCTCGGCTCAAGCAAACAATCGTATTTGGCAAACTGAGTGCGATTCACAGAGAAAGGATAATAGCGAAGGAGGTTAATTTTTCAGACAGCGCAAAGAATTTTACATTATTACATACCGCCTCAGAAGCTACGCCAAACACGCCTTCTGCTAGCTCTCTGAGAAGAACTAACGTACAGAAGTCACGACCACTGGCGGGCCATACAGGCTTATACTCCATCCGGCTCACCTAACAGAAAAAAAAAATAACTTTCTTATAATAGTTGGCAAAATGTCTTGTATAAAAAAAAATAAAAAAAAATAAAAAAAATGTCTTGTATCAACATGACCGTTAAAGGTACAAAATAATTACAGTCGAAGCTCTCGTTGCGACCACTCTCGTAAGCGACCAAGCTCTAGTTACGACCACCACTGTGAAACCCCGTTTGAATTGTCACTCAAACCCTGTAATTAAAAGCTCTCATAAGCGACCGCTCCCGGCATCGGTAAGCGACCGCGACCAATTTTGGGAATTACCAACTGATCGTTTCCTTTGTTTTAAGCTCTCGTAAGCGACCACTTGTTGTGCTACACATTTCGGAGACATTGTAGTATTTGTAATCATCTGAATAAGAGAAGTTTTCAATCTCTGTGGATGCGTGACCTGTACATTCGCTTTCGTACACAGCCTCTATTGTTTCAGCGCATGGTCACTTACAACAACCCATTCTCGTAAGCGACCAGCTCTAGTTACGACCACTTTTTCGAATTCCCGAGGTGGTCGCTTATGAGAGCTTCGACTGTATAGGGGAAGGGGGACTCCCAAGGGGGGACTCCCATCAACCTCGTTCCCAGGGTCTTCTCGTTTTTCAAGATGGTGGCTGATAAAGGTACAGTGACGGGGGTGATCGTCGAAAAGGTTCCATAATCTCGTTTTGACGAGGCTAGCATTCATTTTGACCCCTAATCAGAGGTGCCAATTTTAACAGCCAGTAGTTCCTGTCATATATGTTCCGGCTTAATACCCTAATTAAACGGTATCAGTAACTCTACTAAATGTCTCTAATGGTGGTCATTTGATTACCTTTGTAATAGGATCATACTGTTCCACAACTTCACCTGTGAAATGAATTGTCAGTTTATTAGAAAAGGACGCAAATGATCTAAACGTTTGTTCCGGCAAAATTAACGCTCATATCAAATCTTTGTAACATTAATAGCTGTTATTACATTTGAGCCTAGCCTCCTCCGCAGGCAACTCTTACATAAAGGCACGAGTGAGAGACTGGTACGGAGGACAAAAAGGTGACTGAGTGGGGTGGGGGACAGGAAGAGAGGAAAAGGAAAAGCTTTTCGCTCGCCTCGGCCCCAGTGCCCGCTCGTTTGCCCCTTTCTTGCGGAGGAGGCTAATTTGAGCCTGCAGTCAAATATTCTTTTGTTTTCAAAAGTATGCAAACGAGGCTAATAGGTCAATACATTGTGTACATCCGCCTCCTCCCCCAAAAATTGTACTAACACTGTGTCAGTGTTTTGAGTGCTGGTTGTGTTATTTTATAGTTATCAGCTGAAATCTTAGAGAAAGTTCTAGAAGATTATGAGATTTAGATCTTGAGGGGTGATCTGAAGAGTTATTGACATGGTTGTGCAGTTATGAAGTATCTTGTGTTTGGGATATTTTATTCTCGAGTAATGTGATTTTTTTCTGAATAACGTGAACTCATATGTTACTTTCTGTTGTAGTAGAAAGATTCTGTTATGTGAGATTCATTTGTGTTATCTTGGCTAGCAGAATTACAAACTGATACACAGTTATTCATGTATCGGTAAGATCTGAATTTTGTTTGTTTTGTAATTTCCCCTATGCGGGTTGCCTGTTGTTTACAAGAAGTTTACTAATGTTTAGATGTCTGTTGAATATTGTTAAAGAATAAAATTGTTAAATGATGGATGTGAGGAAATGTCAGAGTTGTCAGAACTGTCAGAAATATGTGAACTGTAGTGCACCTGAAGGAAATGGTGAAAGTGCTAGTCAAATATTCAATGAGGGCAATTTTTTTCAGTCATGAGAGATGTTCTCATGGTGAAAGAGATTACAATGATTTCAGTGGTTACAGGAGAACATTTTATAAAAGAACCGTTAAAAAAAAGGGATAGAGCTCCATCGAGAATTGCTTTGAAGAAAATTCATATTTTGTTTAGTAAGAGGGGTCAAGTTAAAGCTAAACTAAAGCATTATATCTTGGCTAGCAGAATTACAAACTGATACACAGTTATTCATGTATCAGTAAGATCTGAATTTTGTTTGTTTTGTAATTTCCCCTATACGGGTTGCCTGTTGTTTACAAGACGTTCATGTGCCGTATTCATCAGCAGTGAAAGTTTTTATTTATGCTAGCTTCCGTATACACATGTTAAATCGTGAGGAGCATGTTTGTTTCTCATATTTTAAGTATGGTTTCAAAAATTTTAATTTCTATAATGTGAATTTATGTAGGAATTACTATCATCGTATACTGAAACGTAAGAGGAAATGTAGCAAACGTAAATATTTTTTATGTCTAATGTATTTGCAAGTTATGGAAGATTTGTCGTCTTTGGATTTCCGATTTCCGTAGATGGACGTCAACACAATAGCCTGCGTGCAGACGTCTCCTTTTCCTTGAAGAAGCAAGGAAAAGGAGAAGTCTGCACGCAGGCTACAACACAATGGAGAGAAAAACATTCGCAATGACATCTGATACTCTGATCATTGGACAAAAAAAAACTATCATGGGACATGGGGATGTGTTCTATTAGACAATCCTCTCTTAATAATGTTTGAAATATTTTACATGTCGGCTTGGTCTAATTTGAATTTTTGTGATTTTTTTATTAGCATGTGAACCACAAGCTTAGCATCCGGGCCTCCGATTTCAATAAAAGCTTGGTTACCAAAGCGTAACGAAAGTCTGACGATCAATTGGATACAAAGCTGTGGTTTTATCCTTAATACCGAATGTAGAGTCGGCTGAGATGGCAATTAAAGACAAAAAAACTACTTCTTTGTAAGTAAGTTGCTTTTATTTAGTCAAAACCCACGTTTCCTATAGCTCATGGTTACACATGATTCACAGAAGGGTGTATTGCCAACTTCGTTTGACTTCGAAGGTCGCATAGCAATGAAATCAGTGGTAATCAGTCTCAGGATCCCATAACTACAATCATAAATTTCCCAGATTATTTAATACTCGTAGTAAACAAGCAACATCTCAACATCATTACCAGAGTAAACTCTGCTTTCAAGATCGCAGACAAGAGTGGAAAAGACCCCGGAAAAGACCCTGGCACCAGCTGTCAAAATACTCGATGAATTGTAAAGTACATTACCTGGTACATTATAATAGCCACTGAGAGATCTAAAGATTAGTCTGCAACAATGTGACACAAGGGTTGGGACCCTTTGGGACCCTTTGGGTCCTTCAGTCGTTTTGAATGTAAGATCTTTAATGAATCAGAAGAGTCCTTCCCTTCACAAAAGGCAGTAGCGGAGTGGGAAAGTAGAAGGCTAGGCCTTCATAGTACTTTACAATCGTGCGTGCACGCCGGATTGACAAAAGCCATATTAGGGAGGCAAAAAATAGTTCGAGACAGCGGGGGTTCGACTTAGCCGATAATAAATGACTGAAAATTCTGCTCGGATGGTTGTATTAATATGCCGTTAGCGGGGTTAACCAAGTATACAGTAGAATTCTACTGTGTATAGTATACGTGTTGCCATCACGCCATTGTTATTGCGAAAATGTCTGAAGAAGTTGAAAAAACGACTGCTGAATTTTGGAAGGATCGCTGGAATGACGGTAACACTAAATGGCATAGAGACAAAGTAAATGCAATCCTCATCAAGTATGTTGACGAGCTGACTGGTGGAAGGTCGAACATGCGAGTATTTATTCCTCTGTGCGGAAAGTCCATCGATATGCTGTGGTTAGCCGACCAAGGCCATACCGTGGTGGGAGTGGAGCTAGCCAAGCAGGCGATTGAGAGTTTCTTTACAGAAAACAGCCTAACTTTTACGGTGGAATCAGTTAAAATGGCCGCGGCTAGCGAGCCCGCCGACGTCTACAAGTGCAACGAGAAGAAGATTACGATCTTCTGCTGTGATTTGTTCAACCTGACGGAAGCTGATCTACCAGGCAAAATGGACGCCATCTGGGATCGTGCATCTTTCGTTGCCATAGCGCTTTCAGTTGGTGACCGAGGGAAACGATACACGAAGAAAATGCATTCGCTTCTCGCTTGTGATGGAAGCTATATGTTGGAGAGCCTCTACTATGAAGTGGACCGCGGAGATAGACCACCGGCTAGCATGTCCGACGAGCTAAGGAATGAAGTTTTCGGGGAGGACTTCACTATCAGAGAACTGGAAGTGATTAGACAAGGGGAGGAGCCGGGGTTACCCTTTGCTGCCGACTTTTACTACCATGTGTTCAAACCAAAGAATTAGTGCACCACCTGGGGGGGGGGGGGGGGGGGGGGGGGGGGGGCTCCCATATAAAAGGTCATAAAAGTGACAGGGGTGATCACAACCTCGATTCCAGGCTCTCTCTCCTTGACAAGGAAGGAAAAGGAGAGAGAGCCTGGAATTGAGGTTGGGGTGATCACCATACCTTTTAGGAGTTAAAATCCATGGCTTGGTACTGCTTAGCCTGCGAAGCAAGCGTTCCTGTACGAACGAAGAGCTTTTTCCGCGATCGAAGAGCTTTTTTCTTCATTTTGGCCGCGCGAAAATTGGGGCGAGAGCAAAAAAGACGTTGTGTGGGGGCGGGGAGGGGAGGGGATTGGCAGTGCCAACCCCTTCCCCTCCCCCCCACTCCGTCTTTTTTGCTCTCGCCCCAATTTTCGCGCGGCCAAAATGAAGAAAAAGCTCTTCGTTCGTACAGGAACGCTTGCTTCGCAGGCTAGGTACCACTTGGTATTTACTGATCACTGTTAGAGTATCCCCGGCCGGTACTTTTTAGAGTACTGAAGATGTAACAAAATATGACACAGAACTAGTTTGGTCTGAAAATGAATTTGAGCCACATCCACGAAATGGAGATTATGGTACCTTTTAGGGGTTCCTTTCAAAATTTCTGACAGTCACCCCCCCCCCCCCCCCCCCCCCACTACCACCCCCATCACTTTTATATGGGAGTCCCCCCAGGGTCCATGGCTGTCAGAGGGTCGTTTTGCCTGAAGCAATTACAGTCAAAACAGCTCAAGCGTTCCTGCCAAGAATGCATTTTAAAAAATGAAGTCATTATTGCAAATTGGATTTCATTATAATCATTTCAATAATCCATTCTTCAAACGAAGAATCGAAAATTCAAAACAATTAAGACTCAATCCAATACTCGTGAGAGAGGTGATAGTAAATCTGGTAAAAAAAGAGGACATTTATTTGTAAATCGAACACAATCGAACGTTCGATTATCGAACGGTTGGCAATCGAACTCAATCGTCAAGAGATGCATTCCGAACAAAATCGAACCGGATTCGGTTCGATTGCGTTCGATTTTGTTCGATTGCGCTCGATTTTGTTCGATTGGTTCGATTTGTTCGATAATCGAACTCACACAAAATTAGATGTCCGATTATGTTCGATTGCCGAAAGCAATCGAAACGATTGGTGTTCGATTGGTTTTTTTGTTCGATTTTGTTCGATTAGACACCCCGGGTGATGTTTTTCTTTGGTGAGAAGAGCATTGAGAAGCTCGCCTTCACTCTGCCTTCACCTTTTTCAAAGCAAAAGAAAAGGCCCATATCGATCGCAGAAAGTTTTTCCGAAAATGGACAGTTCAATACATGTTACTTGACGCTATTTTCCAATGTGCGTGGTTACCAAGCATTCGAAGGAAAACGTGCGAAAGTAAAATGTCTGAAGAAGTTGAAACAACGACTGCTGAATATTGGACGGATCGCTGGAATGACGGTAACACTGGCTGGCATAGAGACAAAGTAAATGCAATCCTCATCAAGTATGTTGACGAGCTGACTGGTGGAAGGTCGAATATGCGAGTGTTTATTCCTCTGTGCGGAAAGTCCATCGATATGCTGTGGTTAGCCGACCAAGGCCATACCGTGGTGGGAGTGGAGCTAGCCAAGCAGGCGATTGAGAGTTTTCTTTACAGAAAACAGCCTGACTTTTACGGTGGAATCAGTTAAAATGGCCGCGGCTAGCGAGCCCGCCGACGTCTACAAGTGCAACGAGAAGAAGATTACGATCTTCTGCTGTGATTTGTTCAACCTGACGGAAGCTGATCTACCCGGCGGCAAAATGGACGCCATCTGGGATCGTGGATCTTTATCTGCCATAGCTCCTTCAGCTGGTGACCGAGGGAAACGATACACAAAACAAATGCATTCGCTTCTCGCTTGTGATGGAAGCTATATGCTGGAGAGCCACTACTATGAAGTGGACCGCGGAGATAGACCACCGGCTAGCATTTCTGACAAATTCAGGAATGACATTTTCGGGGAGGACTTCACTATCAGAGAACTGGAAGTGATTAAACTAGAGGAAGATCCTACCAGGAGTTTACCAGTTGCTCTCGACTACCGCTACCATGTGTTTGAAACCGAAGAATTAGTGCACCACCCACACACCTGGGAGGGAAGGCGGGGGGGGGGGGGGGGGCATATAAAAGTGATGTGGGTGATCGTCATACCTTTTAGGGGTTAAAATCCGTGGCTTGGTACCGCTCAGGGTGTTTAAATCTACAATAAACACCGTTAGAGTTATTCAGGGACCTTTTAGGGTACTGAAGCTATATAGTTTGGGTATATTTGCAGGTTGCGCAGGTCAACTGCTAACCCTAACATCAACAATTTAGGAGGCTAACCGTGACGCCATTCTCTGCCAAACAGCATGTGTAATGTCACTAAAAATAGTCTCAACCTGCAAATTATACCTCAGTGCCCCTATTATAAGGAAAATGAATTTGAGCACACCCACAAAGTTAATGATAATTACGGTACCTGTTATGGGTTTCTTTTAAAATTTCCAACGATCACAACCTGTCACTTTTATATGGGAGTACCCCCCCCCCCCCCCCCCCCCCCCCCGAGGCAACAACACCCATTGCTGCCAGAGTTTTTTTTTTGCCTGAAGCGATGAGTGAAGTTCAGTCATTTATTATTTTAGGATCCTGGGCACCCTGGAAGGTTTCTTTGGTTTTTAGACCAGCTTGTATGTAACAGATCTACATGAAGGATTGTCTAGTAATAGGTTTGACCTACAGAGACTCAATACGTACATGTAAGGCCAGGGAAGCTTTTTTAATCTCAAAAGCTAGAACACTTGAACCCCATTGCCTTAACATCCGCGAAGAAAGATGTTAGATATTTAGTTTCCCTACATTATTTTATTCTATTGTTTTACTGTCAATCTATGTTATCTCTCTGACGTATTTCCGTTATTACGCAAAACTACGTTGTATCGGTCTCTGCTTCTACAGTATATTTTGACCTACAGGGTTTATGGTGGAATATGTCATGTAGTTTATTGAATAAATAAAATAATATATATTTTTCTTGGTGATGAGTTTTCTTTATTTTTGTGAAAATTTGCATGTTAGCCTGTTCCAGGCATTCGGTTAGTGGGGAGCGTCACAAAGAACAGCGAGCCCCCCCTCGCCCCTGTCCGTATCCATGGAATTTCTCCAAATTATGGGCCAAACCCATAAAAAATAATGAATTGAAGCCACATGCAATAATTTGCCAGATTTTTAAATTATTTAAAAATCTGGCAAAGCTAAGCAAAACAAGAACAGAAATAATATCCTGAAATTCAATGCCCTCTACTCTTCAAATATACCGTTTGGAAGAGAATACCTTTCAGGAATAGATCATCCCATTCTCCTCTGTACTCCAGTGAATATACATAAGCCAAAAACATAGTGGACTGGTACACACACAACTGAAGTGCCTTTAAAGCAATCCCAGGGTCTCTCTCCTGCTCTAGCTGGCCGTTTTAGAATGTCGACACCCCTAGTGAGAATAGCATAAAAAATTTTCTACAATCAAATGGTTACCCTGGGGCAGACTGAGGTGGCCACTGTCGGAAGCTTTCAGTAATTATTTAAAGTGAATGGATCAGCACACAGTTGGGACGAGAGGTGGCCATTTCAAAGTATAATATTAGGTAACCCTTTACTGCACTGTCCATCCTATGTGATTCAACTTACATTGCCATTCCAAAACATGACAGCTTTTCTATGGCACGCTCATCATTTTGGAAAGATGTATCATTAGTCTGATAATTTCTGGAAACAAGTGTGGTGACCTCATTGACATTATCTCTCTTTCTCTGCCTGCTACGATCCCACAAATCAAAATTAACAGTGCAGAGACATGTTTTTTTGTGAGTGATATATTACAAGCCGCTTTTAGTACTTACTTTTAGCGTCTTATCAAGAATAGTGACCTATAATGTATTAATATTGTTATTGCATTTTGTGTTGTTCCATAAAATATCCATACCCCCAGCCACGGAAGGTCTTTTGGTTTGAAACCCCCCCCCCCCCCCCCCCCCCCCCACTCCTCCAGTTTTAACTTCATACTTTACTTTAAAAAGTTTGGCTTTTGACCCCCCACCTTGGAATTCCAAAATGACCTTCCCTGGGGTGGTATAGATATATTTTCTGGAACCGCACATTTTTAAAACTAACATAATTATTAATAATAACAAAATACTATTAGCAAATAGAAAAATTCAGAGAACTTTCATATATCAGACTTACTTGATATTTTCCCAACAGTAATCCAGTTATCCATCCCTTCTGTGGCCTCGTAAACTTCATTAAGTTTTTGAATCAAGCTATTTACACTTTGACTATTGAATGAATAAGGAAAACCATTTATTTAGTGATGATATGACATCACAAAAATTAATTGCAAAATTATGAAATTTGATCAGCTATTCAGAGGAAGCATGCCCCAAAAACGTCCACTTGCCAAAAATTAGCTCTCCATTTGCAATTTAATTCCAAGATGTGGCACTTCAGGTTTTAGGAAGCAGGTGCATTCCTAAGCGCATCTAATTTGGTGATGAGTTTAGTACAAATTCAATTAAGGACGGTGCCTCCTTTTGTTACTGCGCAAGCTTACTGCGCATAATTTATCGCGTCATTAGCGCGCGGCTCGAGCGTGCGCACGTACAGAACATTTCGAATCTCTTTCAGGCTAACTTCGGCAGGGAAATATATGGTCGTTTTCATTCATATAACTTACATAAAACGTGTGGAAGCGGTAAGCCGATTAAACATATGATTAATTTTTTGTTGTGTGCAAAAGTTATTTTAGACTGTATTTTTGGTATACCAGAGGAGAACTGTCAGCGTTGACAATGGCTACGTCGCGATGATTTTTAATTAAAAAACACATAAACAGTACTTGTTAAATTACCATTTGCTAACTATTTTAAAGCTTTTTATATTAATTTTATTGATGCTTTTGTGTATGTCAAGGCAAATTCAAAGGGAATCTGCCAAAAAATATATTTTTCTTTTTTTTCTGAGAAAACGCTATTTCAGCATTTTTTTCCAGATTGAAGCTGATTATCTCTGGAAAATTCGTGGTTACCCCCAATTTTCTTTTTGGATTCCAATAGCCCTTGCTAAGATCTGCTTTTTCCCGCATAGTCATAAACCGCGCAAAATACTTTGGTATTAGGAGGCACCGTCCTTAATGGCCATTTTTCATACAATGTGTGCTCCCCTAAGTATAAACTTACAAAAATACAGTCCTACACTGATGCCAATGTCTAGGCATTAAATAGGCAGTAGTTATCAATCTACATAACTTTATGTTTACCTGCTTATGAAATCAGGAAGGTGAGAATCACTGACGGCGCCCTTCGTTACTCTGTAGTGTATTTAGAGAAGATGACAATTAATTTAAACAATATGAAAAACTAACACTGAAATAAAGAAATTAAAATAACTGTTAACCTCAGAATATGGCAAACGTACATGTGGGATTATATCTGATAATTTTTATTTTATAATATCATAATATATAGACCCCTTTTATACCAAGGGGTGTGTGAATACAGTATAATTATCATGACCCTCCAGCAGGGCTGCAAATAACAGTCGTCATCGGACAATGACCGACCCAAATTTGCTTATGTCCGATGCAATCCAAACTGTGGTTGGACATAATGTCCGGACAATTTTTTTTTTGCCTTCAACGTAAACGCCAACAAGTTTTATTCTAAATGCAAACTACATGTAGTTTACTCTTCGATGACAACGCATTAAATTAGCAGGTTCGCTTATCAAGCAATACTGTAATATGATGTCCGACCTCATTTTTGTTTTGTCCGACCAAAATTTTACTTAGTCGGACACATGTCCTTTCAAGAAAAAAATTATTTGCAGTTTTACTGTCTAATGCTTGTTGGCAGCATGCTAAAAAAAACAGCTTGAACGTCTGAGCCACCAATTTTTTCTTCATAATAAGCTAACTCAGCCGACTAATCATTGAATTTTAGCCTGGGATTCTATTCGAAAATTATTTATTGTACAGTTACAATATACATGACAAAATCCGATATTAAATGTCTTTACTGGTGAAAGTTATCTTAATCATTAAATTTTTATGGGTCACTTTGTTTCTGGAGGTAATTGTTGTACTCGGCAAGTTCAATTTTATAATACCAAAACTAAGTGAGCACAGTAGATCAGTAAATACGCATAGGTAGTTGAATTTTGGACAGGTATCTAGAAAAATATCACAAAGTGAGTCCAAAAAGAGTTTGATGTCCCATAGCAGTTATTAACAGATGTCAGCGGTTTTTGATATGCAAACGAGGGCGCGAAAGGGCTCCAATCCTGGCATGATTTGTAGTTTGGCCCATGAGCCTCATTTTGTAGGCTCAGATATTAACCAGTCGGCTGTTCAGGCGAAAATGATCCATGAACGAAGACCCTGACTCGAGAGAGCGGCGGGAAATCAGAGCCTAACTTTGTTTTGCATACTTTTTAAAAACAAAAGAAAAATATTTGACTGCGGGCTCAACTGTAAATACCAGCTATATTGCGTTGAATTATATTTTTTTTATATGAAAATTATTTTAAATCTCTGTGGTTCAATTTATTCTCATATATAGATAATATAATTATTCCTAAATAGATTTATTTGAACCAATCGCTACAATCATGTAGTATAAACACAATAACACAAACAACATAATAAAAAAACAAAAAATACAAATATATATAGAAAAAATAAACAACCAAAAAAAATACCCTTTTCGTTTCTGTAAAATATTCCCTGGCTGTTTTCCTTATGCTCTGTCATTTTTGCTTGTGCATCTTCTTGATAATTACCTGATAGAAATTTTCCCTGCAATGTTTTTGACAAATACAAGTAAAAGGCTACATGTAACAACAAAAACTTTAACTTTTAAACAAGCCAATGCAGGCAATACTGCTATTTATGAAAACATTGATATATAAAATCAGTCCACTTAGGGCCTCCCGCACAGACTAAAAAAAACTAAAAGACTAGCAGGAGAGGTGGGCATAGTTGACGACACACTAAAATAAGAGAATAAATAAAAGGTAAATAATACTAATTCTTTATTAAGTAATTTTTGCCTGAGTTGCAGATCATTGAGAGTAGAAAATGTTGTCGATAACAAAAAAAAAAGGCCAAGTGTGTGAAGTTAGTCAACTTCAGGATAACTAAGGGGCCCTTAGTTTTATCGACAGACTGAAGTCTTCTTTAACACCAACTGGCTTTTCTTGGGGTTAATCTGACAACTTTTTTATGATCGGCAACCAAGATAGTTGTCGACCAACTATCTCTCTAGTCCTGTGGAGGTCCCTTAGAAGGAAAGGTAAAGGGAAAAATCTGGCACTCATTGGGGGCCAAAGGAGGGTCGGGCTCCGACTATGTACAGCTGCCTGAGATATAGAATTATCCTGTTTTCGGTTAGCATTTAGCCTAATGTTCAGCGGAGTAATTGCTGCCTCCTAATCCTGGATGGGATGGACAGTGATGACATCACAAAGTGATGAACAGAGTTCACGTGGCGGCTCCACGTCTTGGGCCGGTTTAGGTGAAAATGCCTGTTAAGATAACCAAAAACGAAAAAAAAAAAAAAAAGAAAAAAAAAAACCCAAGAAGGAAAAAAAAAAAAAAAAAAAAAAAAAAAAAAAAAAAAAAAAAAAAAAAAAAAAAAAAAAAAAAAAAAAAAAAAAAAAAAGAAAGAAACTCGAAAAAGATAAAACCGGAGAAACCAAAAAGAGAACCCTTGTCCAGGGAGGGGTATTAGTTTTCATGGCCCTCCATCTGTCACGGGCAAGCGCTATGATCTCTTGGGAGAGAAGGGTCCGAGAAGGATAGCATTGTGTGTGACAGAAGACAGGGGTCCAGGAAAAAAGAACTGGACTTAAAACTAACCCTGTTCGACAGCAACGTTCACCTGAAGGGGTTACAGTGTAGGAGCCTCAAGTATCCTTAAGCAATGAATCATTCACTTTATATAGATGAGAAGCTATAGTTGATAGTGCTAGCTAGGCCTCAAGAGTGATCCAACAGACCTTGTGCAGGGGATTGGGTCCGGTTTTTGTGAAGTGAGTAAAGTAAATATCTTTGAAAGACCTGCCAAACTCCTTGATGCTGTTAATAGCGTGTTATTGAAACTCCGCCGCAATGAAGGAAGTTGCGACAACTGGAGCTACAACCAAAGTTACTAAACTTCTCAGTTTGTTTTCATCATCACCTGTAAATTTAAAATAAATATTAATATTTTTTGGATGCCTGATGAACAGTATTTGTCCTCTACTTAAAGCCACCAGAGTCCCTCTCCTCTAAAATGTCCAAGCCCCCTGGAAGGGAGGGGGAACTCCCTGCTAATGGACTAATATGGGGAGGGTTCCCCCAGAAAGGGTTATCATGTACATGTATAGAATTAAGAAAAGGGCAATAGCGAGTGTTTCTAACTTGTACGGGACGGAGAATTTGGAAAAGGAGGAGGGAAGGGTACCATTTGTATACGGAAGGGTATACGCTTATGTAACTACTGTCATAAAAAATGGTAAAAGGAGGTAAGCGGTTTGGACACAACTTGGGGATGGAGCCAAAAGTTCTCAAACACCTTTAGCTTAACAGCCAACAACTATGTTGAGTAGATGTACCACCAGCCCCGCACGTACCCACCCCAACCCGGGCCAGAGGACCCCCGTTTATTTCCTTGAATAAGCCCCTCAGACTGTCAGGTTAGAAGATTTGTGTGATTTCCAGAAAAATAATAATCATACCTCACTAGACCCAAGGAAACGCCATTGGAAGAAATTCCGAGGAGGAGTGGGTGGAGGGGGATCTCAAACAAGAAGTTTTTAAAAGGAAGTCCACAAAAGCTAAACTGGGAAATTGCCAGGGGGGGTGGGGGGGGGGGTTTTCAACAAACCAAAAAAAAAAACATGGCTTTATATTCCCCATAGTACATGCACTGGAGGTGGAAATAAATCCTACCATTGTCTAGTGCTGACTAACTAAAAATACAGGACCACTAACAAAAACAATGCTCCTGTCTGCAGGAAATGCACTTGTTTTTTTTTTTTTTTTTCTAATGAATGGAACTCATAAACCAGACGAGGCATTGCATCAAAACTTCAGAATATCACCGATTTATATAAATAATCCAGTGTCCTGTGTTGATATTTAAAGTAGCATAGCAGTTAGGAATTCAATTTATTAAGGAACACAACCCTTTTACTTAATTAATATAATTACTTGTTGTTGAGAGAATTCAAATAAAATGAATTCTACAATGACTATATGTTCACTGATCTTTTCATAAATGGCTAGTGATAATAAAATATTCATTTCTCAGTGGATAAATTAATTAGAAAAAAACAGCCTTCAGATATGTGATCAATTTGATCTATAGAATTATTATTAATTTTTGATGAATTGTATAATTAATAAAAAAAATAAAATTAAAATTAACATAACTACTATTTTATTTATTAATATGGACTATTGACTATTCTCATTTTAGGAGGGTTTTTGTGTGACGTTTCATTAGGGGGACTGTATAGCTATCCTTTTCAGAAAGGCATTTAATAGACCTACACAGTAGCATAAGGTCTCATTAAATGTTTCTTGTTTTTGGTTCACAGAAATTGGGAAGTGAGAACTGGTATTCTTATTATTTTTTAAGAAACTAATAAATTTTTTTTTTTTTTTTGTGTAATATTTTTTTTTTCCCACTGGAGGGGGTCAAAGGTTCAACCTTACATGTATTCATCACTGTCCAGACTTATAAATTTATACGGATCGAGCTTACAACTAACCTTGAATAAAATTGCATTTATCTTTTTTCTCCGCTAAAAACCTTTCCCGTATTTGACGTACAGTCCTCGGCAATGATAGCTGGTTGGCCAGTTAAATGAGATTGGAGAATGACGTCATGGGGTTTGGTTTGCCATGGGTAACGGCTTTGACACATCCTTCACTGATGGATCCCACTGGCCGTCAAAAGGCCAGGCCTGGCTGTTTGAGGATATTTGAATAACTTCCTGTTGAAGATAAAAATTCTCCAATTAAACATTATAAATCAATTTGTTATTTTATATGACTGTGTGGAGTACTTACAGTATATAGGTTCAAAGAAGGTATTCACGCTTCTGTTTCCCTTAAGCTAATACTCCAGAGTGGAGAGAGTAGGCACTGTGAGAGTAAAGTGGTCCTTGCGCCAGAATGAACAGCAATGACCCCTGGCCAGGCTTTAAGGACTCAAACGTGGACTGGAAATGCTTCAATCCAGAGTCCGCTGCCGGTCTGACTATAGCAGCAGTACATGTATTACAGTATGGGGGCTACCCGCTTTTTCGAATGGGGGGCTATTCCCGTATGTTGACCTATATGGGGACGATGCCCGTTGAATGGACGGGGTATGGGTTTTTTGGCCCTCTCTGTCCTGAAAGCAGGGTGTATCAATTTTGAGTTGTGAGGAGTCTGGTCCTAGAACAGGATCTGAACCTGTCCCTAAAGTAGGGTATGGTTCGGGGGGTGGTGGTGGTGGTGGGGGTACTCAACAAAGTGTTTATTACTGGGAGGCTCCCGCCCCGAGGTCCAAATTAACCCTTACCCTTGGTTTATACACCCATTTTTGACAGAAAAGGTACCCCTTTCAAATACCTTCCATAGATAATGGAAGAACATCAGACCCCTTTTCACAACATACCGTACAGTTGAAACGACTGCATTTTCTTTTACACCTTTTACTAAACCTTTTTCGCCTAGAAGTAGGCCCCTTAAAATATTGTATGAGGACCGCTTTTAAATTTATATAAAAAAAACAAAGTTTAAAAAAACCTAAATGACAGTTTTCCTTCCCTACCCTTTTTATTATTATTATATTCCCTCCAGCCTGATAAAAGCTACCCCTACCATAGTGTCATTAAATATGAGTTATAAATACAGTATTTAGACCAATCTGAACATCGGATACATTTGCCGAGCTTTTTAGCATGTTATCAGTCACAGAAGATCATGTTTTCAGCAGGATCAAGATAGTTTATTGCTTGTGTAAAACAAGAGATCGCCGTCTAATTTTGTCCTTTGTCCTAGACTGTTCAACAGCCTCTCTATTTTCCTCGATGCTAAACAGCGAGCATAGAAGCGCTAGCAAGGAAGCGCAAGCAAGGCGGAAGCGAGCATGGAGCGCGGAGAGGGGTGGGTGGGGTGGGGAGTGGGCGAAACGAGAGAATAGAGCTTGTCCTACATCTTTGGAAAAAAAGTGCGAGTGTTGATTAGACTCCTCCCCCTGCCGCCTGTTTGTCGCCTTGTCATTAAAACAGGCTAGCTTCCGCCACCTAGACCTATTAGATTAAAATTGGACCTAATAAGAATTTTGCGAGGTCAATTGCTTATGATCACGGGTACCGTTTCTCTAAAAACAGCAACAACAACATTACCATCCGCAGTCGCGTGTTGGACGAATTTCTTTCTTCAACTGCCAAAAAAAAAAAAGAGGCAGGAAGTTCGAAGAAACAAACATGCAGCTGGCAAACACTGTAGTTGGTTTTCTGTTCTTTGACATCATGCTTAGAGATTGCAAGATCCTGCAGCGATTCAAAATAGTGTGCTATCTCTCCACACGCTTCTACAGTGAGAAACAAGTTGTCCGGAGTTTCATTCTCCAGAGAGATTTGACGAACCGTCCGTAATTGGCGATGACTTTGCTAGTAAAAGTTTTGCCTTAGGCTCTGGATGGACTGAATCTAAAATCATGGATTCCGTGTAGGACGTTTGACTTTTTTCTTGAAATTCAAGTATGTATTGTTTTGCCAGGCTCCTGGCAATGTTGGTGTTAAAATATTTTTGTTTTTCACGGATTATCATAAGTTTTTCTTTGGCCAATTTCATCGAGTGACTTACTGTCCACGGAAGAACCGTACTGAATCCGGTTGGGAGTATTCGCGCACAACATTCTTTCATGATGCTAGCAAATTTTCAATAGCTTGTTTGAATTGGAAAATTTTTGCAATAAAAAACTCGTTGAGCAAACTTTCCATACCTCGTGACGATAAAGACAAACCATGCTATGTGTTTATATTGACACTATAATAAAGAATAATCAAGTTCATAGGGGGTCAATTCAAGACAAACCTCAAATCACAAACATGTTTTTGTTACGAAAGGCTGAAGTGTGAACATTTTCCCCGCCATGTGATGACGAACCCGCTGGCAAACGACATGACGCGGCTACTGTGGAATGCTCGTGGTTGTTCAAGGTGATCACACAACTGTTACAACACCTTTCAGCCAATGGGAATTATTTTTCGGTTGCTGGAAG